>JASSKH010000025.1:2248132-3448132 GCA_031763025.1 Macrocystis pyrifera
CCCCCCCCCCCCCCCCCCCCCCCCGCTCATTGAATCAGTTCATTGATGCTGTCATCCACATGCAAGAAAATCCGCCTCTAAACCGGTTCTTATGATAGTAGGACGCAGCTCACCCTTCATGCGACACGCCCAACATCCCACGTTTCGCTTGGCGCTTGGTGCGAGCAATGTCTGCCTGGTCGGTGACGACCCGACGCGCTCCGTCCCGGCATTGTAGGGATGCTGCGAGGGTCTATGGTCATACGACTACGGCCATGCATGATCACGAGTACCCCCCCCCCTCCCTCATGGTCATACGACTTCGGCCATGCATGATAATGACCCCCCCCCCCCCTACGACTATTCCACGGCGCCCGTTCTGGCAACCCATTACACATAGTGATGACAATAGAGGGAGACTCGGAGGAGGAAGAGGAGGAGGAGGAGGCGGGGGGGGGACACGACGAGGAGGAATTGGAAGGGGCGGGGGAGGGGGGAGAAGAGGAGGCGGCGTGTGAAGAGGGGGGCACGCAAGTTGAGGGTCCCCTGATGGCGTCTGACGTAGAGGAGGGCGCGGCGGACACGGAGGAGGAGGTTATGGAGACGCCGCAAACGGACTCCTCAGAAGGTGAGGAGGAGTGAGACTCGATAATGTACGAAGTATATTTTTTTACTAACACGTCGCTAAATTTGTGCAGCTTCAGATTTTATTTCTCCTCAATGAGAGAGTTGCATCTTGCGTGACGCCATATAAAGCCCGTAGTACGTGATCGAAGAATCACACACACACAGCATGCTAGGGCTGGGCGCTGGCTGACTCGGTCAGTAGCATTTATACTGTCGTCGAAACCATTCGGTGCACTGAATTGCAGCAGTGTACGTTATGTCTCTCATCTCTTCTCTCTCCTCCCGGAAAGCATTTGGTGGGTTTCCGTACTATAATGTGGCGGGTTTCTTCTTGGGCGTACGTCAGATGAGAATCACTGGCGAATATGCTGGTCAGGTCAATCAGTGCATTACTGCTGCCAGCAGATTGCCACCTTCGGTGCATACCACTGTGCCAGTGCCCAGCCCTACAGCTTGCAGAATTGAGTTTCGGCACAATCCTCAATCTCGCCGCCTGTTCTTTTTGTTTTGTTTTGTTTTTACAAATATCTAGTATTACGGGGGGTCGTAGTTAATAGGACCAAATATTGTTGGTAAAAATAGGTAAATAGATAGGTTTTTGTGTGTACCTCAGGTCCTATTAACCGTGGTCCCCCACGCGGATTAGCAGCCTCCACTGCATAATCTCGATAGTGTCAGGACAGATGGATTCCTGATCTGTGTAAACCCAGGATTCGTTTTTTTTTCTTGTTCCGTTCCATTCCGTTTTGTTCGGTTCGGTTCGGTTCGGTTCGGTTCGGTTCGTTTCCTCTCGTTTCGTTTCGTTGCGTTTCGTTTTGTTTCCACGTTTCGGTATACGTATCGTTTTTGTTTTCATGTTCCGTTTTGTTCTGCTTTCGTTTGTTTTTGTTCCGCTTTGTTTTCGAAACCGCCGCGCTTTACGAAACAAAAAACACGAAAACATAAAAAATATAACGTGTGCACGCATACACGCAGATTATGCCAGCGGTAAGGATGCGGGGAGGGTGAAGAGGGGGGACGACGAGGAAAACGTCCCCCTCCAGAACACGTCTCCTTCCCGCGACCAAGCCGCTGACCCGGGCAAGCAAGGCGGAAGCTCTGCTGCTGCTACGGCCACTCCTGGTGCTGGTGATGGGGCCTTAAAAGAGTGGATCTGCTCGGTTTGCACATTCGCGAACGCCTTCTCCAAGCGGAAGTGTTCCATGTGCATGGAAGGAGACCGCCCCCCGGGGATGGGACGCGCGAAGCCCCTGTCTCCGCGACCGCCCGGAGAAGCGAACCGAGACTTTGAGCTGCAGGGGGGGGAGGGCGGGAAAAGGAAGGTGAACCAAGCGCATGAATAGAGTGCCTGGTAGTATTCATGTAGTAGTGTTTTTGGTGTATGAGGGAAGGTAGGTGGGCTTATTTTCGGGCGGCGGTGGTAGTAGTCGTAGTAGTAGTAGTAGCAGTAGCAGTAGCAGTAGCAGTAGTAGTAGTAGTAGTATTACGGGGGTACATAGTTAATAGGACCTATGGTATACATAAAAACCTATATATTTACCTATTTTTACTAACAAAATTTGGTCCCGTTAACTATGGACCACCGTAATAGTAGTAGTAGTAGTAGTAGTAGTAGCAGCAGTAGTAGTCGTCTTGGTACAATCGTCGCCCTATGATAAAGTAGAGCTGTTCGCGGCCTGCTTCCTGTTCTTCCAACCATAGTGCAGAAAATTCACGGCCACCACCGCCTCTGCTGCAGCATGGACCCCTTCTGCCCCCCTGTATTACATACCTGGTATGTATATTTATGTTGGGGTTGGCGTCGGTTGGCGACGACGCTGTTAAACACGCACACGCCTCTCACTGCATGAGCCTGACAACCAAGGTACGTATTTTTGTTTTCGTTTTTTGTTTTCGCGGTCACCACAGCTAGCGGTCGCGTAAGATCATTTTCGTGCCGGTAGAACGTTTAACTCTGCACATGGGGGATTATGATCGTATCACGTAGTGCGTGTATGGTATGGCACCCACGAGGCAGTTACATAGTAGATCCGTTGCTCTCTCCGAAACTGCCCACACCAGAAAAACAATCAATTCAGCGACGCTGTAATCCAAATGCAAGAAAATTCGCTTCCAAGAAAGCGGTTCTTAGTAGGATGCAGAGTCTCACCCTTCATGCGACTCGCCCAACACCCCGCGTTTCGCTCCGCGCTCGGTGCAAGCAAGCAATGTCTGCCTGGTCGGTGAAAACCCGACGTGCTCCGCCCCGGCATTGTAAGGATGCGAGGGTCTACGGTCATACGACTACGGCCATGCGTGATCGTGAGTACCCCCCTCCCTCCCCCTTAATCCCCACCACCACCTCCGCCGCTGTTGCGCTGCATGGAAAACCCCCGGGGCGTTTATTTGTGACCGTTTTGGTTGTCACGCGCTATGTTATATCAGGGTGAGAGCAGGAGAGAGAAGGCGAAGAAAGAGAGAAAGCCTGATGGTACCGAAGGTGCTGCTGCTGCTGCTGCTGCTGCTGCTGCTGTTGCTAGTAGTAATGCTGTCGACGGAAAGCGCAGCAAGGAAAAGAAGAAGGACAAGAAGCGCACGAGAGCGCAGGTGTGGATAGACGACGACGAGGACTTCGAATAGAGGACGGGCAGGACCGGATCACGACCCCCGAGATTATTGGCTGTGGTGCTGTGCTTGTGCTTGTGTTTGTGCTGACCCCCCTTCAGCATGCGGGGGGGGGGGGGGGGGGTACTCATGTCATGCCTGTGGCCGTAGTTATTGGCTGTGGTGCTGTGCTTGTGCTTGTGCTTGTGCTGACCCCCCTTCGGCTTGCGGGGGGGGGGGGGGGGGTACTCATGTCATGCCTGTGGCCGTAGTCGTATGACCATAGACCATAGACCCTATTAATAGCGAACCTAGAATACCGGGAAATCAGCAGGGGAGCTGGGGGAGAAGCGGGAAATGAGAGTTGGGGGGAGAGGAAAGGCGACGAGGAACACATAGAGGAGTATGCGGACGGACGGGGGGGGGGGGGGGGGGGGGTACTCGTGATTATGCATGGCCGTAGTCGTGTGACCATAGACCCTCGCATCCCTACAATGCCGGGACGGAGCACGTCGGGTTTTTGACCGACCAGGCAGACATTGCTCGCACCAAGCGCCAAGCGAAACGTGGAGAGTTGGGCGAGTCGCATTAAGGGGGTGGAGGTGGAGGTGGAGGAAAAGTGAGGAGGAGACCGGGGAAGAAGGGCGAGGAAGAGGAACAGGAGGGGGAGGGGGAGGAGGGGGGTAGGGGAGGCCGGTCTGAAACCACACACTACTCATATACCGGGAGTGCGCTATTTATATATGCACCTTTGAGGCGTTTGCTTTGTGAAAAAAACATTTATTTTGGGCGAGGCGGTGTATTGGAAACCTTTTTTTGTTTTCAGGCATGACGGTTCTCGCTATTAATAGGCTTTTTTTTTCGCAGGGCGCATGCGTTCGCCCTCGCCGCTGCTATCATACAGCAGTAGCCGTCTATCCCTGCTCTATTGCGAACTGTGTAGCGATTGGATCGGGTGGCGTTGGGCGTGAGGTTCAGATGGTAGTCGGGGGGAGGGGGAGGGGAGGGGAAAGGCGTATTGAGAGGGCTCCGTCGGTATTCACGTTTTATTTTCAGTCGACGTACGTATCTTGTCGTGGTATTCCGGTTTCCCCCTCTGATGTTGAGGAGGCGTTTTTTTTTGCAGTCTTGAGGATTGTTTGCCCACTCGCTTAGAGTCTTGCTGAAGCGGTCAATGTTCGTGTGTTTGTTCCGTTTCGCGGCCCCTGCTGTGATTAGTTATTTATGCCTGCCCTTGCCGTGTCGACAGGGTGTCATGCGCGTACGGTGGGTTGTATGTTTTGTATGTGTGTTTCTTTTTATTTCAGCTTGACGGGCTTTTTGTTTTTGAGCGTATTTTGTTATGTTCAGGGTGATTAGTTTGCTGCGGTTGAGCTGATTATTCTGGAAGATATTTTTACTATGAAAGAGAAGCACGACATCAGCCGTCGGCGTATCTACAGCAGTATTTTTATGTGCAGGGTACCTCCCGCCTCACTGTCACTACGTGCATGCATGTTTTTCCTTTCAGGGCCTCGGAGGCTGTAGAATCTCCATTTTCCCTGTGGATCCATCTATACGAGTATACGAAGCACCAGATTCATACGAGTACGGAGTGCATCCATCACACAAAACGCCGCTATCACGGTGCGTCCCAATATGACAACGATCTCACTCATCGGCCGGATCATCGATTCCCAGTTCATGATATACATACTGTAAGGACGGACATGTTCATGACCTGTATGATCTGAATGATCTGGCTCACGTTGCCGGGTGGGAGCCGTCTAAACTGCATGATCTAGCACGTGCTTCCTGGGTTGGACCTGTACTATTAATATTGATACTGCTGTAGATACCTGGTATATACTTTCACATGACTGCAGATTAGGGTCTACTACTGTCTGGATGATCTCCTATTCCGGCGAAGGCCGGCGGCTTATTGTGTTGTGATGTCAACGTTTAGCGTGATAGGCTCTTAAATGTTCTTTTATAGGGTTGAGAGCAGCGCTCCTCGCTGATAGCAAAACAAATGCTTCAGGTGTATTTTTTTTTCAAAATTTAAAAAATCTCGGGCTGAAATTCTTGCTATTAATATAATAATAGCACTACTCTGTTGTAAATGAAGAAAACAGACGTTCAACGAGAGGATACCCGGAGCATGCATCACTGTTATTAGTAGAAAACCACAGATGCAGCACTCGTAGTTCAGACGAGACGAAGCAGCAGCCCGCGATTCTTCGCTGCTATCATGCATGCACACAACGTATACCTTCGCGACAGGAGGAGGAGGAGGAGGAGGTGGCCGAAATATGCAGCCTCTCGTCATGATGATTGACGATGTTGTACTCAAGATCTACGATGTACTATCTCCGATCTCCGATCTCCGGTACTATTGGCATTGGTGATGACCTGATCTCCGATCTTGAAACGGTTATCTATGACGTACCGTATGATACACCATGGCATGGTGCGCATGCATACATCCTAGGTCTGAGGTATAAGCATCATACAGCACATACATGCATCTATATGTTGTTTACATCGAAAAGAGGAGATGCTACTATTAATACTCAGTGAGTGAGTCTGATCGGAGATACACACCCGTCGCACGTATATAGCCGAACACGAGAAGAGAAGGGCTGCCGCGCACATATATACCCGGGCCTACCAGGTTGGCCCCTGTGTGCGTCGTGCTGTGCTACATAGAGCTCAACGCACGCTCGCTGGTAGATTACCACGCAAGCAGCTGGCATCGCGCCAAGGCGCCAATACTACTGCCGTAATAGCAGCAGTAACAAAGTACGTAGCGGCGTGTGGAGCAACTCAGAGAGCCGGTGCGGGTTCGATGTGCCCATGATGATCCCATGATCCCATGATACGACACACCAAAAATTGCGAATCGTCCGGCACCTCACTCAGCGGTGAGCAACCTAGGGGTTCATTTTTGCGAGCTCGCTTCCTACACTGTACATACAAGCAGTACTGGTACAGGTAGAAGGGGGCAGGCAGTGGAAGTACAGCAGGTGTACATCGGGCACGACGCCTCCACCACCAGCAACTACCTACCTGCTGTGCCCACGGACACCTATTTGTAGTCAAGGTTCAAGCCGGGGCTCGAACCAGCCAACCGAGAGTCTGTCGGGCTAGGACGTAACAACGGCGGCGGCGGCGGGGGGGGGGGGGGGGGGGCGGGGGTGCTCGTCGCAATAGCTTCGACAAGTCCCGCATTCAAGGGAGAAGAAGAGATTTTTCACTCCGAACAGGAACACAGAGGGGAACGCCGCGAAGCACCTACGGCTACAACGAGTGCTCGTACGTACGTGCCACCTGTACCGCCCGTTTGACTGATGGTGAAAAAGGTATGAATGTGACGGCTCAGCAACGACAAGAACGGCAGCAGTCAGCAAAGTCGCAGACGCATCGCGCTTGTTTTCTACCGCAGGATAAGGCTACCATATACCAGGATACAGATCATGAAGTATGTGCCGTGTACATGAGCGTACTCTGTCTGAGTCGTACGAGTATACGCTTTCGCTTTTGGTTCATGTGCACGCTTACACACGGGGCGCTTCTTCGAGACCTACCACTGCATGTACTCGTACGGCGGTATACCGTACGACTCAGGGCGTAAACCTAAGGACCGCTTGTTCTTAACACTCATACGATATCTAAACACTCGTCGTATATTTACCACAGATATGTACGGATACGTCAGCTGTGAGATTGGGTGGTTGATACCCAACTCTGTACTTTGCCTCCGTCAATGCGGGTCACAAAGTATACATTGTTGACACTTTTGCTGTATGCGGCGTACCAATATAATAGTATTAATAGTACCGCCGTGTACAGCAGTAGTACGTACAACAGTATTAATATTAATAGTACGCAGTTCCGTGCGCTTCAAGTATGTACGCGATTGGTAGAGGACCGAACCGACTTAACCCTTACAGCATACCACTGGTACCTATTTGGGCGAAAGTATAAGGATCGGTTGTATATTAATATTCAATCAAAAGGTCATTATATTTAGGTACAGAGTAGTACCTGGTAATCCTTTGTTGGCCGCAATCGGGGTTGGACTTGGGTGGGAGAAACTGCCGAACGCATATATATATATATATATTATATACATAGAGAGGAGAGAGGAGGCGTTCGGTTCAGGCACTTGGTCGCTGGGTAAACCTCAACCACAGCAGCGTCGATTTTCTATTTTCCGTGGCTACGACTGCTATTAACACTACTTCTACAGCAGAAGGTGGTGGCATCAAGTTCTACTATTACGGGGGGGGGGCATAGTCAACAGGACTAAATACTGTTAGTAAAAATAGGTAAATATATAGGTTTGTTTTGTGTGTACCGTAGGTCCTGTTTAATACCAGGTATGGTCCACCGTAATACGTACGGAGAGGAGAGAGGAGAGGTTGGGTTCAGGTGCTTAGTCGGACGAGCAAAAAAGACACTTACCTAAATACATCGCCCATACGACGCAGCATGAGTTGGTGCACAGATAGCCGGGACCCTCTCCCCCCCCCCCCCCCCTTGTTAATGGCGGGCGAAAAAAAGACCCTGTGGAGGCATTGAACTATGTAGCAACACCCGCGTATGTGTCGACAACCTCTCGATCCGGTACGACGTAATTGTGTGCTGCATTCACCGTTCGATGTCTTCACAAGGATGCTCTTCACGCCCACGTTGTACAAGCCGGGGGGCGGCGGGGGGGGGGGGGGGGGGGGGGGTCCCGGCCACCTGTGCCGGGTAGGCAATGCGTCGGCACGCTGTACACAACGCACGTAGGGGGGGGGGGGGGGGGGGGGGGGGGGCGTACGTCATGCGCGCCGGCAGCAATGCGATACACATACACACGTGTGTACGTGCTGCTAGCTGCACTAACTGTCTCGCGCGCTCTTTTTTGTCAACCCTTTTCGTACCGCAGGCAAACTACTTAATTTTGGGGACAAGCTGCTTATAAGTTGACCGGATTGTCCCCAAAACGGGACTGCTTTAGTTCTAAAGGGGTTAAACGCCGAGATATCGACCAAAACGATGACAATAATGTTTTTTTTTTTTTTTTTTTTTTCATGTATCAACCGTGTACTTGTAGGAGCGGCGGCGTGACCGCCCAGAAGGCCGGGCAGGATCAAGCTGAGCCCATGGCATACATGCGAGTCCTTCTTGCAATCGTAAATCGGCGGGACGCCAACCAACTGTGCGATCACTATTACGGGGGTCCATAGTTAACGGGACCAAATTTTGTTAGTAAAAAATAGTAAAATATATAGGTTTTTATGTATACCATAGGTCCTGTTAACTATGGACCCCCGTAATATTAAATAGTCTTCATGTGCGTCACATCCGTTTTGATTTTTGTCGTACGATGATACTGCTGCTGCTGCTGCTGCTGCTGCTGCTGCTGCTGCTGCTGCTGCTGCTGCGCTTTTTTTCTGGAGATCTGCTTCACTTTCTGTTCCTTTGTCTTTTTTGCGACAACACTGCGCATTGTCGGACGGCGAGCGTAATCATGAAGTGTAACGATCGCTCCAACCACGCGGTGTCCGATGCTGTGTTTTGTCGCTTCCTTATCGTCAAATCCCAAGAGGGTAGGCATTACGGGGGACCGTAGTAAATAGGACCTACGGTACGCACAAAAACCTATATATTTCCCTGTTTTTTGCTAACAATATTTGGTCCCATTAACTATGGTCCCCCGTAACAGAAGTTTTGATAGGCCAAACCAGTACCGGGCAAGACGCTTTACCTCTCGTTTTGCTCGGTCGCTATAAAAAAAGGGGTTACCAGTCTGGCCGTAATTACAATACACGTTCTTATTGTGGTGTCAATATCTGACGGTTGCTATATTTCCGGACACGGTGGTAGTGGTATGCGGTATAGCATCGCCGCTGGGGAGTCACCGGGCCAGCTCGGTACTTTACGAGGTACGTGCGTCCACGGTTGATTGCACGCTCCGCGGCCGGGTGCCACGCCGCTTGCAAAGTTGAGAGTCGATCACCATAGTTCAGGCTAAACTACAGCAGTCGGCGCTCGCGCTTAAGAAACATTTTATTATGTTCAGAAAAAATCGGCTCAGATCGGCACGAACTACGAGTATACGAAAATTGGGTTAAGAAACACAGCTCAACAGCAGTGGGATCCAGTCTAAATACCACCAGGTATACAACAGAGTCAGACCAAGGTCGGAAACAAAACAAGACACATTGAGCCTGCACACCAAATCGACGTTTCTTCACACCGGGCGCCCACCGTGTTGTAAATCGATGAAGGGGCGATGGTTTCATGGACGGCGTGTTTCATCCTTTTGATACTCGTACGATCCCCACCTTTTTTTTGTTTCTCGCTCGCCTGACGTTGGTCGGCCAATTCACAGTAGGCTGGCGTCAGCTGGCAAAGACAGCCGGCAGCCGACTGCGCACGTACGTGTGTAGCCGACTGTCGTTGGCTGTGTACAGACCAGGTACCCGACTACGGTCACGCCACCCTATGGGTTAGTTTTTCCCTACCGCTGGGGAACATATTAAATGGGACCTACTGTATACACAAAAACCTATATATTTCGCTATTTTTACAAACAATATTTGGTCCTACCAGGTATTTACTGTGGTCCTCCGTAGTAGCTGCACTGCCTTGTAGCTGCTACCAGCGATTTAGGTCCATATACCGTACCGGATTTCTAGTAAGGGACATAGAAACCAGGGCAAAATGTTAGTGTGTACATATAGGGGGATACATGGTTTTTGGGTCCATCGTGGGTTCTGATTCTCATTACATATGCCCACCCGGAAAAATGAGAAAACCGGGATACTGGCCCCCTCATGCTATATTTCTTATTTGTGAAAAGCTGTGTCCCACACGATATTTAGTATGTCGGTTCCCGAAAAATATTTTTTTCCCTGCAATCTCAGGCTGAGTTTTCAGCCGGGCTCTTTTTTTCTTATGGCGTGCCTTATTTGGAGAGGCTCGTTACTCATAGCATATTCAGGTGTAGTTTTTTTGGGTGTGCGTGACTGTGTATGTCTTTTTTTTGTCATGCAAGGGAGGGAAAAAGAAAGAAGAGGGCAAGAAGTCGCGCCCCTCCGAACGCGTGATCTGGATGGACGCGGTTTTGAATTTCGAGAATTTTCAAGCTTGTTTGGTTTTTGTGTTGGTTTTGTTCGTTCGTGTGTGTTTTTGTGTTGCTGTTGTCATCAGGGCAGCACATAAAAAGGCACGATAACTCGGCCCCCGAGCGCTACGTATGCACGTACGTACGTAAAATCATGCATGTGTTCTTTACCGTGTTTATAGTTTGTGCTTTATGTTTTCGCGGTAATTCAGGGAGGGAAGAAGAAGGGCAAGAAGTCGGCCCCCGAGCGCGTCATCTTGACCACCCGGTATGTGGAGGAGGAGCGGTTACGCTGCATGTGTCCCCGTCTCGGTGACGCCTACTTAAGGTCGGAAACCGTGAGGGAGCTGAGGGCGGACGTCGTTTTTCATCGCTTAAGAAAGGTGCGACAAGGACAAAAGGACGCTCGATGCGAAGGTATATAGGGGTTCTCCTCGAGTGTTCTGAAGCTACTGCCTCCTCCCTTGGGGAGCTCTTGGATTTCATCGAAAAAAAATTGCTTTTTAGGGAAAAAAGAGCTTTTGTATCTCACCCAAACAAATGGCTTTTATGCAAAAGAAAAAAAATGAGCTTTTATGTGTACCTGACCCCAAAAAAAATGCCTTTCCAGCAAAATAGAGTTTTTTATCACACCCAAATAATACGTTTTTAGGAAATGTAGAGCTGTTACATCTCACCCAATAAAAAAAATATCCCAGGCACATTTTTTCGAAAAAAAAGAGGTGCCGTATCTCACCCAAACAAAAATGTTTTTTGAGAACATAAAAGAGCTTTTACATCTCACCCACTGAAAACTCCTTTTGAGAGATTAAAAAAAAGGTTTAGACGTATCTCACCCCAAAACATCCCTGTTTTAGAGGGAAAAATGCACGCTTAACTTAACCCGATGAGCACTTCATCCATGGTGTATATGTCTTAGGTCTGCAACGAAACCGATATTTCAAAGCAAACGATGCTGGGTAGTTCCTCGGCAAAGAAACTCCATCAGCTATTGTAGAATCGTTCTTGTCCACGAAGTGCTTCGTGTGCCCCTCGACGAAGTTGATCCGAGAGCTGAGGGACGAGAAAACCCTCAGTGTTCTCGGTGTGGATGGGCGGGCACGTGGGTGATGCGGGGCTGGACTTACTTTAACGGAGCCTTCAGACGCTCCCCAGCTTTTGATTGCCTGACCCTTACCCTTAACCCACTTATACATCGCCTCGCCGGTCACTGCAACGCCGACTAACTATCCCCTCAAGGCCAGAGAAGGTGATATGGTGTAATATACATGTATGTATGCCTTGGGTTAGTCGGGGGGTGTACTCGATATCATGCATGGCCGTATTCGTATGACCATAGACTCTAACCCTATTCCCTACAATGCCGGAACATGAAGGTGGTAGGGTGTAATCTATATGCCTTGGACTGATCGTGGGGGGGGAGGGTTCTCGATATCTGAAGGGGGAGGGAGGAGGGGGGGGGTGGCTTGGCTTTTTCTCCCTATCCCTCTCCCTCGCCCTAATCGCAGCCTTGATCCCCGCTTGCGTTGCGCCATGCGGACAACGCCGACTGTTCATCCCCCGTAACGCCTGCAGTCATTATGGTGCGGTCTATAACCTCGACACCCTTGGGTGCGCGTAGAGTAGGTCTTGGCCTCCACTTTTTAAATCTAACTCTAACCCTAACCCTAGTGTGATCACTTGCCTATATACCGCCATGCCGATCTCTACAACTCCACGCCGACTACTGCAAACACCGACTGACCGCCTATCACATCAGCTACAAACACTCAACACCCTAGCCCTAGCTCTGGCTCTAACCCTAACCCTAACCCTAACCCTAACCCTAAGATATATATCGTGGCGACCTCAACAACGCAGACTAAGCGCAGTATCACCCGCAGCGCATACAACAGGGTTTCATAAACACTCTCACGCTAACCCCAACCCTAACCCTAACCCTAACCCTAGCCCTAGCCCTACAAGCGCTATGTGCCGCCCTGTCCCCTAATCCTAACCCTAACCCTAACCCTAGTGCCAAGCTGATCATTGCTGCGCCGACTAATTGCCAAAACGATGTGGTGCGGTGTGGCCTTGACACCTTGAGTGTGTCGGGAGGGAGACTTGGTTTTCTCTGCCTACCCTTACACCCACCCCTTCTCGAAAGGGATGCTTGGTCGGTGGTGAGATGGCTAAGCCAAACAACAAATGCGTACGCCCCCCCCCCTCCCCGCACTCCTAACCCTAACCATAACCCTAACCCTGACATTACCCCGACTCCTAACATTACCCCTACCCCTGACATTATCCTTACCCCTAACCCTCCCCCCCCCCTAACCCTGCCCCTAGCCATACCCCTACCCCTCCCCCTAACCCTACCCCTAACCCTACCCCATCCCTACCCCAAACCCTACCCCTATCCCTACCCCTGTCCCTACCTCTGTCCCTACTCCTGGCCCTGCCCCTACCCCTGCCCCTACCCCTACCCCTACCCCTGCCCCTACCCCTGCCCCTACCCCTACCTCTGACCTTATCCCTACCCCTACCCCTACCTCTACCCCTACCCCTAACATTACCCCTACCTCGAACCCTACCCCGAATCCTACCCCTACCTCTAACATTATCCCTACCCCCATCCCTACCCCTACCTCTAACCTTATTCCTACCCCTACCGCTGCCTCCACCCCTACCCCTAACCTTATCCCTACCCCGAACCCTACCCCTAACCCCACCCCTACCCCTAACCCCACCCCTACCCCTATCCCCACCCCTACCCCTGCCCCCAAACCGAACAAGGTGGTGCGGTATGGCCTCGACACATTGGATGTGTCAGGAGGGAGGCTCGGTTTTTTCTGCCCGAGGAGATTCGAGAGCGGCCCGAAATGATCTCCCTGACAGACCTGAATCTCAGCAGAAACCACCTCTTCAGCAGCGACCACGTTTTTGGCATCCTCTCGTGTCTTAAGGGCCTCAAGTGAGATTCGAGAAAAACAAATCTAAAGGCGGAAAATGAGGCAGATGAAACATGCCATACTGGACAGTATCGTACGAGAAGGTATAGAAAAGGGGGCAGCAGGACGAGAATACGTACGAGGGAGATTTTCGTTTTTGGCTGGGATCAGGCGAGAAAAAAAAAAAGTCCATGCAAAAATCGCGTGTGGAGTTGAGTAAACGTGCTCTTGCACTGTAAGTACATACACTACAGTGCACGAGGTTGAATTCACAAAATATCGGGAGGGGGGGGCGGGTTCGAAATGAAATATCGAACACTACTCGCGCTCCCCTCCCCCCGGCATACCACGTGAACGCCGCGGACCAACACCCAATAATACCGCACCGTGTCACAGGCTCACATGCGGTGTTTGACCCATGGCTGCCTTATTGTAGAGGTACGTACGATATCACCATATTTCTATGAGGATCCTCACTTGACTATAGTATCGGGGGCTGCTCCGACATCATCCGGTTTAAAAAAAAAAAAAAAAAAAGTTTTTCGCTAGTACTCGCACGAACCCCCATGCACAGTCAATGAATCTCATGGGTTAGGTTCGGTCAGGTATCACAAGGCAACGAAAAATAAAAAATAAATATAAAAATACAAAAAATACAAAAAATACAAATGTACAAAATTTTACACGAGTCGTCGACGAGGGGGAAGAGAAAGGGGCGCGGTATTTCTCGCGATAAAAAACGCCTATCCTAAGAACCGTGCGTAGGTAGGGGGAGTGGGGAGGGGAGGGGGGGGGGGGAGAGCGTGCTATGTGACCCCGGATCTGAAGTTACGACTAATACTATTCCGGGGGACCATAGTAAATAGGACCTACGGTACACACAAAAACCTATACATTTCCCTATATTTACCGACAATATTTGGTCCTATTTACTATGGCCCCCCGTAAATAGGAGGGGGAGAGAAAAGAAGGGCAAAGGTGGGAATTAAATTGATGGAGAGCGAGAAAAAAAATGGAAAAAAAATGGATCCAACAACGATGTTGGGGTGCTTCTTTTGATGGGCCTTCAGTTGCAGCAGTCCGATGGCCGAGGAGGCTCCCTTCGTCAGTGAGAACATCTTTGGGACCGAAAAGTGTTGCAGTCCCTTAATTGCAACCCTTAACATAGCACGGGTGTGTTGCAACCCCTAATTGCAGTCCCTAATTGCAACCCAAACTGCAACCCCCAATTTGAATTCCTAATTCCAACCCTTCATTACAACCCTTAAGTGCAATCCCTGATTTCAACTCCTGATTGGAACCTCTAGTTGCAACCCTTAATTGTAACCCCTATTTGTAGCCCCTATTTGCAACCCTGATTGCAATCCCTGATTGCAACCCCTGATTGCAACTCCTAACTGCAACCCTATATTGTAACTCCTATTTGCAGCCCCTACTTGCAAACGCAACCTCTACTTGCAACCCCCGAGGGTAAAAACCCTAATTGCAATCCCTAATTGCAACCCCTAATTGCAACCCCGAGGGTAAACCTTATTTGCAACCCCTGTAGGCAACCCCTAATTGCAACCCCTATTTACAACCTCTATAATTGCAACCTTTAATTGCAACCCCCGAGGGTAAACCCCTAATTACAACCCCTAATTGCAACCCCCGAGGGTGTACTCTATTTGCAACCCCTAATTGCAACCCCTAATTGCAACCCCCGAGGGTGTACTCTATTTGCAACCCCTAATTGCAACCCCTAATTGCAACCCCCGAGGGTAAACTCTATTTGAACCCCCTAATTGCAACCCCTGAGGGTAGCCCCTATTTGCAACCCCTACTTGCGACCCCTGACGTAGTACGGTAGGGGTGCACACGAGATCAGGAGTGTTGTGAATCGGAAAAGGAGAGATAGCCTGGGTCGGTTTTCGTCAGTTTTTTTTCGCCGAAAAAGTTGGTCCATCGGTTTTGGTTTTACAAAATAAAAAAAATAAACGGAATCCAAAACCGAAAGTTTTTTTTTTTTTCAACGTGAAAAACCGAACATGTCGGTCGGTTTCGGTCGTTCTTTTTTTTATTAAATGAATCGAGAATTAAAAAACAAAGTGGGTTTTCGGTATCGAAAAACCGACAAAACACCGACCGAAAAAAAATGACTTTCGGTTAATTATCTGGTCACAACACTGCATGAAATGCATGCTACGGCGTCAGGGGTGCACACAGAATTGCGAACCGAAAACGAAAAAGGGCTCGGTCGGTTTTTTCTTTCTTCACCAAAAAAGTCGATCGGTTGTGGTAGGATGTTTTTTTTCACAATATCAAAAGCAAACCGAAACCAAAACCGAACCGAAAATATCGGTCGGTTTTCGGTCGTTTTTTTTTTTTTTTTTTTTTTTTTTTTTTACCAAATAAACCAAAAAACTTGAAAAAAAAAAACTTCGGCTTCGGATCGGAAACAACCGAAAAAAAAGGCGTGTTTCTGATGAAACGCGCCGCCGAACAAATATTTAAATACCACCCCCCCCGCTCTCAGAATCATCAAGAATCATCAAGACAATATATCAAAGTCTGTTGAGTAACTACACGACTTACTTGCGGTTGGTTGCCGATCTCACAACCCTGAGTGCACGAGTGCCCCACGACGAATACCGCGGTAGGCGTCCGCCAAGAATTTTCGTGAGGATGATTCCTCACCTGAGGAGAGCTCTATTGTTGTCTCTCACAATTTTTAGGTCCGCGTCTTCGTCCCGTTCGGGTGACAAGCTACTTACAGCAGAGTTTGAGCGGTTTCGTATCCGAAACGGGGCTGCAAAAAAAAAAAAAAAAAAAAGTTTGGAATCCCGCGAAGAATTTTGTTTTTCGGAACCAATTCGGTTTTTTGGGGTTTTTCTCTTGTGGTCTGTTTTCTGTATGACAAGCTCCACCCCTCAACCCATCGGAACTTCATGCGTAAGAACTACTATTAAGAAGATGATATTTGTCAGTAGCCGCCATAGTCATCACTCGGCAACAGGTACGTCATCTGGTACACATTTGCGCGTTTCTATGGCGGGGGTCCATAGTTAATAGGACCTATGGTATACATAAAAACTTATATGTTTTCCTATTTTTACTAACAAAATTTGGTCCCGTTAACTATGGACCCCCGTAATAGGTACAACTTTTTTTTTTGTCAATTTTTTCTCGGGTTGGACTTCAACTGCTGTTCTTGGAAGGTCTCCCATGGGTTGGGTTCGTTTTTTATGCACGTAGGAAACCGAGACTACAACAAACCCAACCTGAACGGTTGCCAACCAAAATATTCGCCGCAACGCCCTCGAGAAAAAACATACTGGTACACGGTGTTGGGTCGTGCCTCGGTAGAGAAAGTCCCGTCAGCCAGGACAGATCAGATAGATCATTCCCACTTCATGATCTAGATCTTTGGAGACAGATCCATTTCCCGATTTTGTCTGATCTACTGTAGCTCAGGGCACAACGACAGATGAGGAGCTGAGTGATCTGTTGTAGATAGATAGGTCGTGAGCGGTCCCCTATCGTAGAGCGCGTCTGTTTGTCTGTCTGTCTGTCTGTCTGTCTGTCTGTCTGTTTGTCTGTCTGTATGTCTGTCTGTCTGTGTGTCTGTCTGCGTGTCTGTCTGTCTGTCTGTCTGTCTGTCTGTCTGTCTGTCTGTCTGTCTGTCTGTCTGTCTGTCTGTCTGTCTGTCTGTCTGTCTGTCTGTCTGTCTGTCCGTCCGTCTGTCTGTCTGTCTGTCTGTCTGTCATTGTCCGTTTGTCTGTCTGTCTGTCCGTCCGTCCGTCTGTATGTCTGTTGTTGAGGCGTGCTACCACAATAGACGCACTTTTTGCTCAAAAAGTATTTCTGAATCGATTTCTGAATCGACCGGGACTCCTTCTTCTCGAGCAAAAAAACACCGTTGGAATACCATGAGCGTTTGTACCATAGTAAGTATTCGAGATGCATGTATACCACGGTATCTATTAATAGCCTTTGCGATTTGTGGTCATCGGGTTTGCAATTTTAGGCTTTTCTCTAAATCAGTTTTCGGGGAGGGTGAAGTATAGACATCCTATACTAAAATCAAGTGATTATTAGGTACTACCCCTCCGAGGCAAGCACGCGTCTGTCGCTCTGTCTGGCTGCTGTTGATGACCTCATGTTGAGCGCATTGCCAAACCAAAACACAGCATAGCCCGTGGTCACCAACAGACACAAGGAGTCAGTCCACAGTTAATAGGCAGAAAAAAAAGAAACAGAAAATAACACGGAAATCAATCGGGGCACGTGCTTACAGTACGTTCGTACACACGGGGGTGATCGATGTGTAGCCTCCTTCCAAACAAAACAAACTGGAATTTTTCGGCGATCGGCGTCTTCATTTTTTGTTCACTGCCGCCGCCGCCGCCGCCACCGGCCCGCAGGAAATTGAATTTGACGGACAACTTTTTCAACGGAGTGCTGTCCTCCGCGGCCGGGCAGCTGCGCGAGCTGGAGGAGCTACGGCTAGACGTTAACCAGGTTTGTTTTGTTCGGACGTTTTTTTCTGTTGTGCTGCTTTATTCTTCGCTCGCTTTCTCTTTGCCTTTATCCATGTTCCTCTCTCTCTCTCTCTCTCGCTCTGTCTGTCTCTCTCCCCCTCAAACCTCCCCCCCTTGCCCCCCCCTAGAGTCCTGATAATGAGAACTCCCCCCCAACCTCAACCCTACCCCTTCCCTTTTCGTGCTTTTGGCAAAACGCACGGGTAATCCCCCCCCTCCCCTCCCTCCGTCCTCCAATCGTCTCCCACCTCCACCGTCACGCACTCTGCGGGGAGAAACGAAAGAGAACCACCGCCCCCCGCCCCCCCCCCCCCCCCCCCCCCGCCCCCCACCCCCCCCCGCCCGCCCCCCCGCCCCCCTTATACCCCTGCTCCTTGTGCCCTCGAGAAAGAACAAAAAAAAAATTACCCACCACCCGTCCCCACTCCCTGGCACCTTCGATGACATTTTTTTTAGGGGGGAGGGGGGCGGGCCGTTTTTACTGCGAGTGAGTCTTCCGTTTTCGGCTGTTTTCAGAGCCACTCAAGCCGAGCGTGACTGTCCTAATTCGTTGCAGCCTTGAACTTTTTATGCTTTTTTGCGTTTCGTGACACGTGTAAGCACTTCCAGGGTGTACTTCTGTAACGCTGAGCCAACAAACACGGAGGCTTCAAAAGGCAGTATTGAGAGAGGCGCCGCGCCACTCGCCCGACCGAAATGTAAAGGGAAGCGCACCTAGCATCTTTTTTTCGGAGAATTTTTTGTGAGGCTAACAACGTGTGGAGCTGGCTCTTTACGTATGTCCTGACCGAAAAAGAGGACGGATTTTCTAAGAAAAAATAATTACGCCTTGCTTAATCCGATGAGCAATCGATCCCACGGCCTGTACGAAGGCCTACTCCCTAAACCATGGTGAACGCGAATGATGTTGGGTAGTAAGTAGTTCCTGTGGGTTTAGAAACTTTCGAAGGCCCATCGATCAGAAATATTTTTGTCAGAACAAATGCTACCCTTGTCGCCCTACGACTCTCGAAAGGGCCTATTACGGGGGCCCATAGTTAATGGGACCAAATTTTGTTAGTAAAAATAGTTAAATATATAGGTTTTTTATGTATGCCGTAGGTCCTATTTTCTATGGACCCCCGTAATAGCTCCCTACCGTACCACCCAGCCATGAAACAAACAAAAAAGAGGCACGCCGCCCACCCCACCCGCCACCCCAACCTATTTATTCCCACAGCCCACCTCCACCATCCCCACTTCCCCCCCCTCTTCCCGCCTCCGTGTGGGAGCTTTCGACGGTGCTAAGAGAAAATAAAATTGTTTTTTCTCGACGCTGCCATCCACATGCAATGATATATCCGCCTGACAGGCGGTTCTTTTTAATAGTAGGATGCAGCTCACTCTTTGATGCGACTCGCTGAACACCTCACACCGCGCTTCGCGCTTGGTGCAAACAATGCTTGCCAGGTCGGCGAAAACCCAGCGTGCTCCGTCCCGGCAATGTAGGGATGCGAGGGTCTATGGCCAAACGACTAAGGCCATGCTTGACATGAGTACACCTCCCCCCCCCCCCCCCCCTCCCCAATCGCCCCCCGCCTCCCCGTCGTGTACTCCATGGGAGAGAAACGAATTACAACTAAACAATGTCGCCCACCACCTCACCCCCCCCCCTCCCTACCCCTCCTTCTCCCGCGATCAGGTGACGGAACTCCCGTCCTCGGTGGAGATGTGGACGCAGCTGCGAGTGTTCAGTGCATCCGACAACGCTCTTGCAGCCTTACCTCCACAGGTGGGGCTGGATACTGGCAGTGTTATTTTACTGCCAGTATAAGTATATTGGCAGTGTTATTGTACTGGGTGGGAGAACCAGTACACTGATGCATGTAGGGCTGGGTACTGGCGCAGTATGTACTGCCAGTACAAGTATTCCGGCGGTATACTTGTATACTTGTGCTGCTTGAGCATACCGGTAGATTGAAGCGGGAAGGACTCGGTCCTGGCGTAGTACGGTATGGTACGGTATGGTATGGTATGATATGGTATAGTGTGGTATAGTGTGGTGTGGTATGGCATGGTATGGTATGGCATGGTATGGTATGGTATCGTATGGTGTGATATAGTATGGTATGGTATGGTATGGTGTGGTGTGGTACGGTATGGTATGGTATGGTATGGTATGGTGTGGTGTGGTATGGTATGGTATGGTATGGTATGGTATGGTATGGTATGGTATGATACGGTATGGTGTGGTATGGCATGATACGGTATGGTGTGGTATGGCATGGTATGGTGTGGTATCGTATGGTGTGATATAGTATGGTATGGTATGGTATGGCATGGCGTGGTATGGTATGGTATGGTATGGTATGGTGTGGTGTGGTGTGGTATGGTATGGTATGGTGTGGTATGGTATGGTATGGTATGGTATGGTATGGTATGGTATGGTATGGTATGGTATGGTATGGTATGGTATGGGCATAGTATGGTATGGTGTGGTATGGTATGGTATGGTATGGTATGGTATGGTATGGTATGGCACGGTATGGTATGGTATGGTATGGTATGGTATGGTGCGGTATGGTATGGCATGGTATGGCATGGTATGATACAAATATGGTATGGTGTGGTATAGTATGGTGTAAATGTGATATGGAATGGTGTACTATATCCAGCGCAACACTTTCCCACCGCACGTTTTCTGTATCGGCGCCGTCTAGGCAGGGGAGTGGAGTAGCTTGGAAGACATAAATGTGAGGAACAATCAGCTGAAAGCGCTACCCTCACAGATTGAGAGGTGGACCGGCCTCAAGCGACTGCTGGCGGGAGGGAACAGTATCCTCCACCTACCGGAACAGGTGGGTGGGTTGGTTATGGTTGTGTTGGGTGGGGTTGGGTAGGGTTGTGTTAGGTTGGGTTGGGTTGGGTTGGGTTGGGTTGGGTTGAGTTGGGTTAGGTTGGGCTGGGTTGGGTTGGGCTGCGTTTGGTTGGGTTGGGTTGGGTTGGGTTGGATTGGGTTGGGTTGGGTTAGGTTGGGTTGTTGGATAGGGGTGCGGAACATAAAGGTGAGTGTGTGGGTGGGTGGGTGGGTGGGTCGTGGGTAGACAGTAGGAATATCTAACTTGGTAGTGAAAGGCATCACGGCGTCGCCGAGAGAAGCGTTTCAATCCAGCGATGCGAGGCTTTCTAGGAACAACCCCTCCAAGAATTACCCTGAGGGTAGCCACGAATACCCTTATTTTGATCCTTCCCCCCTCCCCATACCCTCCTCCTTACCCCGGGTTCCTCCGCTACTTCTTCTAGTACTCAAGCATGAAAATGAGCATATACCTCGACATGGAGTTAGCTCCTTGGTGACCCCCGCCTTCGAACCTATCCTGACGCACCGCAGGTGCTATCGTGGGGCACCCCCCCCGCCCCCCCACCTCACTTCCCTCCCCCCTGTATTATATACTTGGTATATACATATAGGTTGGGTTGGTGGGTGTCGGTTGGCGACGACGCTGTAAAACACGCCTCAACCTGCGTGAGCCAGACCGCCCGGGTACCGTTTTTTTTTTTTTTTTTTTTTTGGCGGCTACCACGGCTGGCGGTCAAGTTAGATCATTTTTTACTCGGCACAAGGGGGTGATCGTATCGTGTAGTGTGTATATGGTGAGGCACCCACGAGGCAGTTACATAGTAAACCTACTATTGTCTCTGGAAGTGGCCACACCAGAAATTAAATCAATTCGTTGATGCTGCCATCCAAATGCAAGAAAATCCGCCTCTAAAGCGGTTCTTAGTAGGATGCAGCTCACCCTTCATGCGACTCGCCCAACACCTCACGGCGCTTCGCGCTTGGTGCAAGCAATGTCTGCCTGGTCGACCCGACGCGCTCCGTCCCGGCATTGTAGGGATGCAAGGGTCTATGGTCATACGACTACGACCACGCATGATAATGAGTACCCCCCCCCTTTCCCCCTCCTTATCCCGAACCCCTCCTCCTCTTGATGTGTTTATCCAATGCAATAGGTGCGAGAGTGTGTACGGCTATTACGGGGGTCCATAGTTAACGGGACCAAATTTTGTTAGTAAAAATAGTAAAATATATAGGTTTTTATGTACACTATAGGTCCTGTTAACTATGGACCCCCGTAATAGTAGTGCTCGATCTGCGAGGCATTTCCTTGGTGGCACCGCCTCGGGGGTCCATAGTTAATAGGATCTATGGTATAAAACCTATATATTTACCTATTTTTAGTAACAAAAATTGGTCCCGTTAACTATGGACCCCCGTAATAGAAAGTTTTCACAAACAGCCCTCCCCTCCCCCTCCCTCCCTTGTCCAGAGCTCCTCCCTCCTCTTCCTCCTCCTTCTGTTATCATGTTACTACACGGTGCGTTTTGTTTTGTATTGGTTTGCCTTTGCTCGGTTTTCTTCCCTTTTCGGGGAATATCTATGAGTGGTCAACGTTGAGGCTACTGTAGTCCTATAGGCTACTGCAGTCCAATAGCCTACTGTAGTCCAATAGTCTACTTTGTAGTCCAACAGTTGTTTTTATTGGTTTGCCTTGCTCGGTTTTCTTCCTTTTGGGGGGGATGTCTTTTGAGTGATCAACGTTGAGGCTACTGCAGTCCAATAGACTACTGCAGTCCAATAGTCTGCTGTAGCCCAATGGTATAAATTGTAGTCTAATAGTTTTTTTTTTTTTTCGTATTGGTTTGCCTTGCTTGGTTTTCTTCTTTTTGGGGGAATGTTCATAAGTGCCTAACGTTGAACGCTACCGTCCGTAGTCCAGTAGGCTGCTGGAGTCCAATAGTCTACTGTGTAGTCCTAAAGTTTGTTTTTTATACGTGTTAGATTGCCTTGCTTGGTTTTCTTTTTGGGGGGGGGGGGAATGTTCATGAGTGCCTAACGTCGAGGCTACCGTAGTCCAATAGGCTACTGTAGTCCAATAGCCTACTCTGTAGTCCAATATATTCCTCAATCGGGTGTAGTTAAATGTTTACGAGCGATCAATGTTGAGGTTCATGCCGCACACTGTAGGGTGATGAACGCAATAATAATACACACAATATCAGTATTTACGTCGAATTACGATAGCTATCATCGGGGATTTTCAATCTATTTCTAACCGTCGTCAACTGGTGTGCGTTGCTGGATCCCGGTCGGTCGGTCGGTTGGTCTGTCTGTCTGTCTCTCTCGGTCGGTCGGTCGGTCGGTCGGTCGGTCGCTTCGGCCATCTCGAAATACTTCCTATCATTAATAGTAGTACTTTTTGTCGCCGTTTCATTTTTTTTTCTAAACTCACGGTCGCTCGCCAAAAATAGGTGGGAGAGTGTTCGGAGCTGATAGTTCTCGATTTGAGAGGCAATTCCTTGGTGTCGCTGCCCTCGGAGCTGTCCCGATGCTCCAAGCTGGAGTTCCTACACGCGGGAGGCAATAAAGTGACCAGCTTCGGGCCGGAACTGTGCGAGGGACTGCGGAGCCTGAGAGAGCTGTATCTCTACCGAAACAAGATTGACTCCTTCCCCTCTGAGGTATATATGTGTATGTATATATAGGCAGCAGTCGTGCTTAAAGAAAAAGGTTTTTTGCGCTGACACGCCCACGCCTACGTCAATAAAAAAAGCGATACGACGTGCCTGGTACGTGTATACATACGCACGTGTGTGCTGTTAGCGTGTATGGACGTTGAGATCCATGCGTATCTTTTGTGGCACAGGACGATTGTGAAACAGAGACCATGCAATATTCTTTCATAACCGAATGTTGTTGTTTCATTTGCCGTCTGACAAGGTGGTAGCGCTTCCGTTCCAGTCACACCACCCACACGTAAAAAAAGGGAACCCAGAGTCCGACGATTTTCGGACAGAGATGTTACCAATCAGACCTGAAATGCTTGACGAAAATAAATTACCAAGAATGTAAGATTGTTATGTGGATGTTTGCCGCCTTCAACGATGCGCCCAACACGAAGTTTCGAGTTTTGCAATGTTTGCCTGGTCGGTGAAAACCAGACATGCTCTGTCCCGGCATTGTAGGGATGCTGCGAGGGTCTATGGTCATACGACTGCGGTCATGCATGAGATCGAGTACATCTCTCCTATCGAGTACTGTACACCCCCCCCCCCCCCCCCCCCCCCCCCCCCCCCCCCCCCCCCCCCCCCCCCCCCCCCCCCCCCCCCCCCCCCCCCCCCCCCCCCTCCCTCGCTCCAAGGTTTGTTTCTCATGAGCGGATCGTATAACATCCATCCAAAGATAACAAGGCACCACTCTGGTATGGACGGAAATATAGGGACCTTTTATACATTAATATGAATAGCAAGCGGTCCTTATATTGGCACACACCCAGAGTGCTAACACATCACACCCCAGACGTATTTATATGTTTGGTCCCAGCTGAATTCCGCGTCATACATTGGGGGGGACACAGGAGCCTTAAGAAAAAAAGGGTGAACCTCCGTCGTAGAAACGTCTCAATCAGCCATTGGTACGCTATATTTAGTGTGGGTAGTTAATTGACGGGTGTCAACCGACTGAGGAACTACCGCTCTGTCTCGAAACATAATCACCGTTTTGTTTAATATTTAGTGTAAAACCGGTTCTTATATAATGGGACAGAGTGGTACCCGTCGAACAGTATCACACCAGGGTGATAAGATAACACACCCCCCCCCCCCATCGGACGATTTTGAATGCTGGGTTTTTCGACAACAGCACCGAGTACGACCACCGATGCGTCTATTACGGGGGTCTATAGTTAACAGGACCTATGGCATACATAAAAAACTATATATTTAGGTATTTTTACTAACAATATTTGGTCCTGTTAACTATGGACCCCCGTAATATATATATATATACCCAACCTTCTCCACGGAATATTTTCCAAGGCCACCATTTTCGTTGTTCGTGTGCACCCCCCTTAAGGCGTGCTTTTGGTAGGAAACCGGGTCTGAAAATCGTACCAAGAGAGGGTGTGTTATTATTGATTATAGTACACGGTACGCTTACCCAATATCATCATTTTCATTTATTACCAGCATTTTTCGTTACCAACAGCAGTTAGGCCCGCGAAAATATGAGGACCGCTTGGTCTTCAGATTAACGTCTGAACGATTCTTATATTTCCGGCCAGAGCGGTGAGTGTTAAGGCCGTGGGGTTAATGTCGCCGCAAAATAACTTGCGATGGTCCTCAAGAGTCAGTTTTTTCGGTGAGGTGCAGCGCTGGAGCTTTTCCTCAAGGGCCGAGCCTCACAGAAAATATGGGTGATTCCCCTATTAATACCTACTATTTTCCTTCGTCAAACGCGTGCCGGGGTTTGGGTTTGGTATATACCCCCCTCCCTCCCAGTATATATATGGCCGTGCGGCTACGGCCATGCATGATAATGAGTACACTCCCCCTCCCCCTGCCCCCACAAAACAAAACAATCAAACAAACCAATCAACAAACAAGCAAGCAAGCAAGCAAACAAACAAACAAACACAAACAAACAAAACAAACAGGCAAACAAACAGACACAAACAAACAGACACAAACAAACAGACACAAACAAACAGACGCAAACAAATAGACACAAACAAACAAACTAACTAACTAACAAACAAACGAACAAACGAACAAACGAACAAACAAACTAACTGACGAACAAAAAGGTTGGCTGCCTGCCGAAGCTGATCAAGTTACCCCTCCCCCGCTGTCCCTTTCCCTCTGCCGGGGTCGCTTTCGTACATATCCCCCCCCCCCCCCCCCAAAAAAAAAAAAAAAAAACTCAAAACAAAAAACATAGGTGGGCTGCCTGTCGAAGCTGATCAAGCTGTCCCTCAGCGGAAACAACGTGAAGGTGAGCGGGGATTCTAGGAAGCAGTTTTTAACCGGTGCGCTTGCTGGAATAAAATATACGGGTGCTGGGCTGAGATATTCTGGTACATCATACCTGGTACTGGGTTAAGACATACTGGCATGAGCAACCAACTGGGTTAAGACACACTGGTGCACTTCGTACTCTAGCTTTGGGGCCGCCGCCGCCACCGCCGGACTTTTATAAATAAGTTATAGGTGTTATAGGTGGCACTGGAGATCAAAATACACTGGTACACAACCAGTTTTGAACCTTTTTTTTTTCTCAACATAAAATGTCTTGCACTGGGCAGCCCAACGGACGGAGACCTTGACAAAAGTAGGTGCCTAGATCCTCGGAGTAACCCACACCTTTGGTGACGGCACTGGTCAGAGACAGGCCCGACTAAGTAAGGTGGAAGAAACGAACCGGGTTCGAACCTGTACACGAAAACTTGAGAAATACCTCTCTCGCTCTCCGGGGCGCTAAAAAAAAAAAAAAAAAAAACTTAACAAATGGCGTCGTCGGCAAGATATGGGTCGTGCGTGTCGTGCGTGTCGCCGTTCGTTCAGGTCTTGGTCCGTTGAGCTGCTGGTAAAAGGTCAACCATGTGCCTACCCAATCTAAGCCTTACGGCAAGCAGCAGCACTCGAATTCGGGCTCTAGAAACCTTTAGGGCGGCACGAAGTATACTGGTCGACGCATCCCTCGCGACTGGTGATTTTTGTTCTGAGAGGTGTGGGCCGTCGCCCCCGCGTGACGCGGCAGTCGGACACGACTTTCGATAGCAGTCAGCTGGCACAAAACGAACCGATACCGTCGCTACGCGTACCTGACGTATTGTACTATTGCTGATAGGTAAAGAAAGGCCTACCTATTACAGTTAAGAACCGGGAACGCTGGCCAAGGCCGGCTGTATTTGTTATATACAGAAAAGGGTCCATTCTCCACTAATTTCAAGATACCTCCCCCCCCCCCCCCCCCCATCTATATTATGCAGGTTGGGTCGGCGTCCGTTGAGGCGTTCTACGGTAGAGGTTCACCCTAAAAATTCTGAGGGTCCTCACTTGACCTTAAGGAGCTCCACACCTCACCCGAAAACTGACTCTAGCGAAAATCAAATGGCATCCCGATGAATAATCCCCTGATGGCCTCCAAGTATACAGAGAAAGTCCTTTTTCGAAGCAATATTAGTGCTCATTTCCGACGATTTTGAGTTAAGGAACCCCATCATTCAGGAAAAAAAAAATCAGCGGAAATGTGTTACCTCTATCGCAAAACGCGTCTGGTTGGTAGAAGGACACTGTAAGACATGCCGCTCAACTGACGTGAGCTAGACAGCCAGGGCACACTTTTATTTTTTTGGCGGTCGGTCGCAGCTGGCGATGGAGTTATTACGGGGGTCCATAGTAAATAGGACCACATATTGGTAGTAAAAATAGCGAAATATATAGTTTTTTTTGTGTATCGTAGGTCCTATTTACTAATAGGACCAAAATATTGGTAGTAAAAATAGCGAAATATGTAGTTTTTTTTGCGTACCGTAGGTCCTATTTACTATGGCCTTCCGTAATAGATCCTTTTTGTGCGGGGTGGAGAACCTTTCCTCCGCACTATTAGTGGGAGAACGATCGTATCATGTAATGTTTATGGTAAGGCATCCACGAGGCAGTTGCATAGAACCCCCGTTGCTGTCTCTGGAAGTGGCCACACCGAAAAATAAATGATCTCATCATTGAAGCTGCCATTCGATGTGCAAGTCCGCCTCACCAGCGGTTCTTAGCAGGATGCAGCTCGCCCTTCATGCGACTCGCCGAACACCTCCCGACGCTTTGTGCCTGGTGCAAGCAATGTCTGCCTGGTCGGCGAAAACCCGACGTGCTCCGTCCCGGCATTGTAGGGATGCGAGGATCTATGGTCATACGACTACGGCCATGCATGCATGAGATGATGTCGATTACACCCCCCCCCCCCTCCCCCCCCCCCCCCCCCCCCACGCCACACCCCCCCCCCCCACTCACTCTTACTCTACCCCCCTCACGCCCCGTCTTCCTCCCTCTCCTCCTCCCACACCCTCCCACCCCCTCGCCCCCCCCACCCCCGCACCCCTGACCCTATTTTGCGGACGATTACTTTCCGCCCACACATACTCACCCCCCCACCGACCCCCCCACCCACTCACCGACTCACCGCCGTCACTCCTCTGCCTCTGAACGAACGGACGAACGAACGAACAGGCGATCCCGGCGGAGATCGGTGCATGCCTTTGCCTGGAGGAGCTGTACATAAACAACAACCAAAAGGTGACCCACCCTGGCACCTCACCACCAGTCCGGCACTCCAACCACCAACGCCGCGAGGGCTCAACATGTTCTTAAATTCGCGATTTCTTCGCTCTCAAGTTATTAAATACTTATTTTATGATTTTTTAATTTTATTCTCTCAGAAATCACTTTCAAGTTATTAGATATCAATTTATTAACCCCCAAGTTCTTACCTCTCCAGTTATGAAGTAGCAATTGCTGAACTCGCAATTTGTTCACTCTTAAGTTCTTAAATAGTAATTATTTACCACCAATTAATCATTCCCCAACAGTAACTCCTGATTTATCAAATACCGAGTGATTAACACCAAATTTATTAAATCCTATTTTCTTAACTTCCAAACCATACCGTACAATACCATACCATATCATACCATAGTAGTACCAAACCACGCCACGCCATGTCATACCATACCATATTACAGCAGTACCATACCATGTCTTACCATACCATATGATATCATACCATACCATACCATACCATATCATATCATACCGTACCATACCATACCATACCATACCATACCATACCATACCATACCATACCATACCATACCCATACCATACATGCCACACCATACCATACCATACCATACCATACCATGCCACATCACCATGACATACCGAACCAAACCATACCATACCAAACCATACCATAACTTATCATACCACCCTACCGTGCCTTCCGTGCCTTGCCGCGCCGTTAAGTTCTCCTCGATGCCAGGTTCGATGGGCGGCCTGCAAATGCTGAGGGAGCTGTCTGCTCGACGGTGAGCACAAGCAGTATACCAGCCGACGAAAAAAAGAGGAGAAAAAGACTCGGCCAATCATCGGAATAAATCGAGTTGTCTGTTTTGGCTTGGCTTTGTCGCTGCCCCTGTGAACACATTCAATCATTACACCATGTGCGGCATGGACGTCAACGTTGACCACCTCAAAAACATCCCCGGAAAAACAAAGGAAACCCCGAAAAGGGGGGGGAACAGAAAAAAAAAAAAAACCGATACCTGGTGTGTTCACTGCTGTGATGCACGAAATCTACGATGTCTCCACCACCTCGGAAACATCATCTGTATACAGATCATGATCTATCTGTCTATCTATCTATTACGGGGGGCCATAGTAAATAGGACCAAATATTGTTAGTGAAAATAGGTAAATGTATAGGTTTTTGTATGTACCGTAGGTCCTATTTACTATGCCCCCCCGTAGTAGATCATCTAGTTCCTCGCCCGCCGTCCTGAGAGGTTGTGCAGGATTTGCATATCACAAGAGGCACATAGTAAATAGGCCCTAAATCAGCCCAATAAAGCACCCACTTTGGTGTGTTTTAGCTCAAGAACTTCCGCGCGAATCGCAAAAAAAAAACCGGTCTTCACAAGATAAAAATACGCGGTTGGTGATAGGCTTTCCATCGATGCTACATTCGCATTATTCAGATATACAGCGGGAAGTCTCTCTCTCTCTCTCTCTCTCTCTCTCTCTCTCTCTCTCTCTCTCTCTCTCTCTCTCTCTCTCTCTCTCTCTCTCTCTCTCTCTCTCTCTCTCCCCGTTTAGAGCCTGTATAATACAGTAGAGGCCACCGTGATAGTACAGAAAACAAGTCCCAATATCATACCTGGTACGCAATGTACGGGGTCCCACCCGGCGACATCAGCTAGACCGTCCAGGGTCGGGAATTGATCTATCTGTCTTGAAGGATCTGCTGTAGGTCATCGAGTGGGGATCGAAGGTCCTTATCTGGGGCGAGAATAGCTCCCTTCTGTGCCTGCTTGCGCCCTGCTACCGAGGCAGGAGTAGCAAGTACATATGTGACCACTCTGTCCAACAATATTGAGACCCTTTATATATAATGTTAATGCACAGAAAGTACCCATATTCTGACCCACACGAGACTCCTCGACCACTCTGTCCGACAACATTGAGACCGTTTGTATTCAATGTTAATGTACAAAAGGCACCTATATTTTCGGGACAGAGTGGGACTGAAACAGCGCGTAACGTTCTTGAAAGAAAACATTTTGTGTTTCATTTCACCAATCGTATTCGTGACAAAACCTACCTACCTACCTACCTACCTACCTTGGTGCAATAGCTTGTCACAGGGTGGTTCATCACGTTTCACGTGCTTGTCATTTTTATCTTTCTTTTTTTTTTCTCTTGTTGCTCAAAATCAGTACAAAAAAAAAAAAAACTCCTCCTATGATATGAGAAGTGAGAAGGGATCCTAACGAAAAAAAAAAAAAAAAAAACAGGTGCCGACAGCCCTATATATATATATATGCATATATATATATATATATGCACACCCGTGGGGCATGCATCCTGCTGCCCTTGCTCCTCCCTTGATGCGCTAAACGCAAGTGTTGTTGTTGTTGTTCCGTACGCCTACGGGCGGAGACGTAAGGGGCCGTTGGGTCTTCATATCAACGCCTAAACGCTCCTTGAATGCCGACCTGACGAGTGGTAGATTAGAGCCGTGCTGCGGCCTACGGCGGGCGGTGTTGAGGTCGCGCTTTTCCGCCCCAAGCATGTCTCACTCCCCGAGGAGCCATCCGATATAATCGGATCCCACGCGTAACTTTTTCAAGGGTGGGTATTCGACAGATTTTAGGACTGCGGTCCTGTTTACGGCTTAGGCAGGGGGCGCGAACCACTTACAATTATTACGGGGGTCCATAGTTAAAAGGACCTATTGTGTACATAAAAACCTATATGTTTTCCTGTTTTTGCTAACAAAATTTGGTCCCGTTAACTATGGACCCCCGTAATAGAGTGATTAGCAGTCTGCCCCAAAAGGGTCATATATACATACCCCTCCTGCGACTTTCAGAGAGGAGGGGGGGGGAAACGAAAAAAAAATTATCGTTGAGAAAAAATGTGACGGTTAGTTTACAGGAACGGGCCACTCTTGCGTGATTCTGGGGGGCGGGGGGGGGGTGATACGAATTGGTGTCCCGGGTTTCAGTGCAAGGAAGGAAGTCGCATGGCACGGGCGCGAACAAACATGGTTGGTCGTACCCGTTGTACTGCTGGGCGCTCGCGCGAATGGTTGATAGCACCAAAGAGGTGTCCTACGATAGAGAGGTTTCACCCTGAATTTTCTGAGGCGCCCATGCCCCCCCCCCCCCCCCCCCCCCCCCGCCGACGTATAATGCGGACTTTCACGGGGACAAACAGGTGAATACGACTGATGATACACGCATCTCGTACTACCTGTACGCACGAATTATGTCCAACAAATGATAGGCACAGGTTACATACTCACATGCGGTCAGGGCCTACCGAGGTGTGACACATCAGGTCGCTCAGAAAGTTTTTTTTAATTCTCAAATGTGATACCTCTTGCTCTATCGTAGAACGCCTCCAAAGTGTATCAACCATTCATAGTGCTGGTCGCTATCTTGGGAGTCCCAACGAGGTTCACCCCCCGCGCGCGCGCGCGATTGCGTATCGGGGCTTGGGTTTCAACATTTATGGAAGCATAGAGCCTCATAATTCTCAGGCACGAAAATAGAAGCCCTATTGATCCTGTGGCACGCATCACTGTTATACCTTACGTACGTACATGTTTTTTTTTTGCCACACGGGACCACCAGGTGCAAGGCTCTGAAGTCGCTACCACCGGAGATCGCGGGCTGCGAGAACTTGAGGGAGCTCGACGTGCGCTCGGAGAAGAAGCAGACGTGCAAGATGACGCCGGAGTTCGCCGCGGTCCTCAAGGCCCGGCGCTGCATCATTAGAGGGGGCGTTATCAAGAAGGGGAAAAAAGCGAGCAAGAAGGCATAGCATAGCACAGCATCGTCACCATCATCACCACCGTACCGTATAACATGTGTGATAAATATATCACACCCCTGTGATAATATATCACACCCCTGTGATAATACATCACACCCCTGTGATAATATATCACACCCCTGTGATAACATATCACACCCCTGTGATAATATATCACACCCCTGTGATTATATATCACACCGCTGTGATTATATATCTCACCCCTGTGATTATATATCACACCCCTGTGATTATATATCACACCCCCTGGGATAATATATCACGCCCCTGTGATAATATATCACGCCCCCTGGGATGGTTTTTCCGAGCCGATTTAGCCTAAGGTAGCACACTCAAACGAAAATGATGGCTTTGGAGAGACGTCGTGGAGGTCTTTCCGAGGACGTATCGCTCGGCGTACTCGGTACGTCCTCTCCCAGCCTTGTCGAGAAAATCGGCCTGGGAATTCGTTCGAGGGGGTGTGTTATATTATCACCCTGGTGTGATACGGTAATCGTCATCACCTCATCATCATCGATTGATTGATGGATCGATTGATTGGTTTATTTGTTGGTTGATTGATTGATTAGTTGGTTGATCGATTGATTGATTGATTGATTGATTGATTGATTGTGTTTTCGTGTACCAGGTGGGTGTAGTTTTGTTCGAAGGAAGACGTACAGTAGGTATAGATGCATCGTCGTTTTAATCGTGTTCATGTAAAGGGAGGAAGGAACGGGCACAGCGTGCGTTGCTTTATCACCATCACCATCATCGTCGTGTGTTGTCGTGGCACACCGCTGCAATGGGTTTCCTTCCTGAAGGGAGGCATGTCGGCACCACCATCATCATACTTACCATATCCTTTTCCTTTTTTGTTTTGGTTCTGAAGAAGAGAATGGCATCTCTGTGCTTCTACTATCTTACACGCGCGCACTACTTCTGTTTGTCTCAACTGAAAACGCGTGTCACCAGGTCCTGGCCATCATCCCCCATTCACTGTGCTTTGTTTCGCGTGCTTTTTTTTTCTCCCGGGAGGCGTAGCGGCCTCGAGGCATCATGCACTCACCGGTTTCCTTCGGATGGAATAAGGTGTGCCTCGTCATCGCATCGTCACGACCCATTGTGCTCATTTCGTCTCTTGCTAGGAGGGGTCGGGGGGGGTGTACTCATATGTGGCGCACGGACGTAGTCGAATGACCATAGATCTTCGCATATCCCTACAATGCCGGGACGGAACAAGCCAGATTTTCACCGACCAGACAGACATTGCTTGCACCAAGCGCGAAGCGAAACGTGGGGTATGCGGCGAGTCGCATGAGGGGTGAGGTGCATCCTATACTAAGAACCGCTTGTGGGGCGGACTTTCTTGCGTATGGATGACAGCATCGAATTCACAGCTTTTTTGTTTTCTGGTGTGGCCACTTCCAAAGGCAGCAATGGGTATACTACTTTATGTAATTATTACCTCGTGGGTGCCTTACCATATACTGGTACACACTACGTTATACAATCATTCCCCTTGTGCGGAGTTAAGGTCCACTACCCCGCACAAATGATCTCACTGGACCGCCAGCCGTGGTGACCGCAAAAAAAGGGGGGGGGGGGGGGGGGGGGGGGGGGGGGGGGGGGGGGGTTGGTTGATGATGCCGTGATTGGAGGCATCTCTCTTCCCGTCGGGAAGTAATTACGAGTGAAAGCGAGTTTCTTATTTTTTGACAACGCCAAAAGCATAAGGTGCCCAAACCAAATGCCTGAAGCCCCCGCCACGACGTTTGGTAGTATATGGCGAGGCGCTTTCTGAAAACAGCATGGGGTTTTGTGTCCCCGGGCTTGAGAGATCATGGAAAAACAAAAAAAACACAAGCAAGCACGGGGCAGCTATCGATCAAAAACGACAGGCAGCGCCGCCGCCACCGCTGCGCGCCCAGAGCTGCCAACTGGAACCACCGGAACTGCGTGTCTGGGCTCCGTCCTGTTGGTGTGCTTTTTGCTGAACGATTCTGCTCCGCCATGGCGAGACAGCTACATCTCAGCAGCCTCGACCCAAGCACTCCGTCGGGAGCACAGCTCCAGCTGCGACAACAGCAGCATCGCGCTGTGAATGGTTTAGTTTTTTCCCCTTCAAATTCGGCTCGAGACTCCAGAATGATATCGCACCAGTCTACCGTACGCACGAAGTGTGTAGAATAGCATGATGCACCGTACAATGCTGTTGATGCTGTGTGGTACTACTGTACGAGTGCGTGGTACTACTCGTAGACGACATAGCAGTATCATATGTGAGCCTGGTCCCTGATCTGGACGTCTTCTTTCTCATGTGCGGTACTACAGCAATATCAGTACACAGCAGCAGCAGCAGTAGCAGCAGCAGCAGCAGCAGCAGCAGTCGTAGTAGTAGTAGTAGTAGCAGTAGTAGTAGTTGTAGCAGTAGTAGTAGTTGTAGCAGTAGTAATAGCAGTAGCAGTAGTAGTAGTAGTAGTAGTAGTAGTAGTAGTAGTAGTAGTAGTAGTAGTAGTAGTAGTGGTAGCAGTAGTAGCAGTAGTAGTAGTAGTAGTAGTAGTAGTAGTAGTAGTAGTAGTAGTAGTAGTAGTAGTAGTAGTAGTAGTAGTAGTAGTAGTAGTAGTAGTAGTAGTAGTAGCAGGAGTAGTAATAGTAGCAGCAGCAGCAGCAGCAGCAGTAGTAGTAGTAGTAGTTGTAGCAGTAGTAGCAGTAGCAGTAGTAGTAGCAGTAGCAGTAGTAGTAGCAGTAGCAGTAGTAGTAGAGTAGTAGTAGTAGTAGCACTACTACTACTCTACTTACTACTACTACTACTACGGGGGTCCATAGTTAATAGGACCTATGGTATACATAAAAACTTATATATTTACCTATTTTTACTAACAAAATTTGGTCCCATTAACTATGGACCCCCGTAATAGTAGTAGTAGAAGTAGTAGCAGTAGTAGCAGCAATAGCAGTAGTAAATTATTAGAGCCCGATCCGATGTCTTCTGCCTTTTGTGACCGAACAACAATCCCAACTGTTTTCACAGCGAACCATTTTTCGCGGTATCGACGAGACAACAACGACGACTATTACGGGGGTCCATAGTTAACAGGACCAAATATTGTTAGTAAAAATACCTAAATATATAGGTTTTTTATGTATGCCATACGTAGGTCCTGTTAACTATAGACCCCCGTAATAGTAAATAATAACCACAGGTCTACCATCCAGCAACAACGCACACAAGTTGACGACAGCTCCAGATATATCCTGCTGCGCGAGTTCCTAGCGACAGCTGCACCATTGTTACATCATTACGGTATCAGATACGTTGTCAAAATTTTGCCGCAGAAGGGGGTGCAAGAACAGCAGACAGGATATTGTGAAGGCGTATTACCTACTGAGCTATAGGGGTAAAAGATCAATCGATTACCCTGTCAATCGATTACCCAGCCCACAGGGTAATCCTTATAACACTCTCCCCCCCTCTGAACGGTCTTTGGGGCGTCAGAACCGCATACATCTGTACGCTGACCTACCCACTACCCGCTTCGTTTCACTACCTGGGGAACCAGGGAGATGTGTTCTTTTTTAAGGGATGCACGCGCAAGCGTTTCCGTAAAAGAAGCGTTGGAAGTGAGGTTCGAACCCGTGACACCTACTGGACGACGTCAAATGTGAAGGTGTTGCCTACTGGGCTATAGGGGTACAAGATCGATCGATTAATTACCCAGCCCAGGGTAAGTCCTTGCAACAGCGTGGAGCTGATTTGCTTGATGTTCAAGATTGTGGGGTTCCTTTTTTCAAATTTCGAGCGAGGAGCTGTATTTAGCTGGGCGTGAACTCGACACCAAACCTTGGCTCGCCCTAACAAGCGCATCAAATCAATAGTCGACGGCGACACAGCGCAGTTGTTAAGCTTACAACCGTAGACTCTGTTGCATGTGGTGCTCTATATCGCTCTCGCACGAAGTGTGCCACGTATTATTTTCCCCACCGAACCCTATAGGGAAAGCCTCTGATAAAAAAATCGGTCGACCTCATACAGTAGCTATTCGTAAGAGTGTAAGTCGTCGATAATCCATCCCAGCCGAAAAAAAAGCGATGTAAAATCATTGAAAGCTGCTTTCAAGTAAAACCGCGCCCCCGCAAAATTGCAGCCATCGAACGTACCGAGGTGGCTTCACGATTTTGGCTGCCATATGTCTTGCATCATGAGGAGGGATCGCCCGCCATTGTGTTGGTCGAACCAATCGGAAGCCGTAGAACAGAGGTTGTGGGAGAAATGCTGACCGTAGATTCTACGTTTACAACCTTTTCGATTGGTCGCCGCGCTGAGAGCACACTCAGCGCGGAATTAAATCCCGGGCGAGCCCCCCCTGCTGGGGCAGGAGGCCTCATCTAGTCCAATACTTTATTTCAATTGACCGAAGTCAGAAAACTACGGGCACGAAATGTCTAAAGGCGCAGGAGAATACTATTAATACTACACAGTAGTACTACAGAAAACACGCACAAGAATATAATTTTAAGCAAAAAAAAATTGCGAGCTTGTTGGGGTGAGAGCCTACAAAAAAAAATCGAGATTTGTGACATCTACTTCATACGACAGCGACTACCATACAGACAGACAGGCGTGAAAAGCATAGCAAATATGAATCTGTCCGGCAAAATAAAGTATAAAAGCAAGGAATCTTAGAACAGTAGTAAAAATGCCCGAGCGGTCCCTGTATTTACGGACTGAGTGGCGGGCGCCTTCCGCAATATAAGCGAGATTTGCTGCGGAGACGCGGATATGTAACAAAAATGAAAGCAAACAAACAGGCAAGGGAAACTGTGGAAAACATCGTTTTTGACGCGAAAAGAAAAACGTGCGCCAAAAAACACACACAGAAACTTCCCGACTAAAATAATCCTGAAAACTTTTCGACAAAAAAAAAAAAAATGTTCCCAAAAAAAGGTGATGGATTTTTTTTCCTGGTGCACACGCTTAAGCGATGCCGCTATGGCCGCTTTAGAGGAGGTAGAGCTTTTCAAATCAGCGATCCGAGCAAAACTCGAGCCTCTGAAGGGTCGAGAGTGCATGCGTGAAAGCGGTACATTCTCAGCACGTTTGGGTTTTCGGGTGGTGGTTCAGGCGGTGTGCTTCAGCAACAAACTCGTGGGGGGCGACAAACTGGGCTGTATATGGGTACCAGCTATGCGGTCATGATTCCGCCATCTTGTTTTTTCGACCCGGCTATTTCGAGGTCCGTTTTAGTCCAAAACGTGCTCAAGAACAGATTCGCGCAAAAAAAAAAATGCGCCAACTGCCCTACGTTTTGTGCCTTTTAGTACGCAAAGAGGTACGATTTCAAAAAGTTGACTTCAGATTCGTAACCACCCTGATTTTTTTCTGCGAAAAAATAGATAGGGGGGATATTTATGTACTATCCCCGCTTTTGTGCGTTTTGGGAGTACTGCCGCAGCGGGGAGACAAAACTCGTTGAAACCCGGGCACTAACATCGTACCCGTTTTTTAAATCTCGACGCCCACAAGAAAGGGGGCACCCTGAGTGCAGGATAAGATTTTCACTACTTAGTAGGGGATTTTTGATCACCATCCCCCCTCCTGGAAAATTCCATATTTGCTTGAAGGCGGAAGGCGCCTGGTGTACAGCACAGTAGTTGGTCTCTCCATAGTGCCGGCACGCGCCAGCCAGCAATAGCGGCACTATACATATAGCGGCAACCAACCGGCACTAATTACTCCGCACACTATCCCACCGGCGAAAGGCCATCAGTGTGCCAAGCGACTATAGCGGGCAACCTGCACTACTCAACCTACACGATAGAAGGATCACTACTATATCTCAAAAAGACAGCACACACTCCATCGGCCCTCTCAACAAAGAAAGAGCGGCACACGAGCAGCCCAGCCTTGGCACTTTTTTGCGGGGAAATAATAAATTCGGGAGCGGTTGCACTGAACTTTAGTGTGGAGCACACCCCTTACCACTATAGCCTAACATGGGTCAATAGCTCGGTCTCTCAGGTACTACAACCACTAACTACTCTAGTCTGACACAACCTCCGCCACGGCGTCCCTCCCACCCTTCCTCTTCCCCTTCCCCACCCCCGTCCCCGCTATGACACACGCTTCCTCCGCGGAGGCCTCCTCCCACTCCTCTACAGCCTTCCACGAGCTGCGCAAAAAACAAAACAGCTCCACGTTCTCGGGGAGGGGGGGGGGGCGGTCGAGGAGTTGAGCTCCTCTTCCTCGGCCACATTTCTCCCAGATGAACCCGCGACACCAGAAAAAGGTACACCCACGGAAAACGGCCGCTCGGACAACGACCGCTCGGGGAACGGTCGGTCGGATAACGGCCACTCGGATAACGACCACTCCGAAAGCGGCCAGTCAGACCGCGACTTCATCGCCGGAACGGCCAGCACTCGGCGGGCCAGCCTGGCCAGGTGCGGAAGACGAGCAGCCTGGTCTCGCCACCACGAGAGCGGGTCGCAAAAAACCTTGCTGCCGCCGTCCATTTCGTACATCTTAATCTTCGGCGAGGCCCGGAAAGCGTCCACCTCGAGTCGTACCGAGTGCCCGATGAGCTTGTCGCGAGCGGAGAGCCCCCGCCCCCCGTCCCCACCCCCCTCCCCCGCCTCCTCCCTCGAGGCGGCCGGAGGCCGAGTCGCCTGCGTGAACGCCATGAAGCTGCTCGAGCGCCGAGGTCGCTTCGCAGCCCGGAGAAGTCCTCCCTGCTCGAGCGCCGCCACGAAGGGGCGCGCGGTCGAAGCAGACGACCCTCCTGCCAAACCCGCGGCGGAAGCCACAACATTCCCCCCCCCCTCTTTCTCCTCCCCTCGCCCCTCCTCCTCCTCCTCCTTCTCCTTTTCCTGCGCCGGTTCGCCCCCCCCCCCCCCCGCTGCCCCCGTCCTCCTCCTCCCTAGCCACCCTGATCGCTTCGTCCGTCACCAGGGACCAGGTGTTCTCGTGCTCGGCCTCGCCAATCCCGTAGAGCATCTTCGTACGCGGGTCTAGGGCGGTGGCCAAAACGTGCACCGTCCTGAAGCCCTCTCGAGCCCGTCCCTCAGCCCCGTCGCTGCGGTACCCCAGGACGTCCTTGCCGTCCCCCCACTGAAGCCGGAAATCGGACACCAGGGCTTCGACGCACCTCAAGACTGCCGAAGCCGCTTTTTTTTTCCCTCGCGGGAGAAGAATCCTTCGCCGCGTCGACGACAGCCGCGGCGGCGGAGGCGGCGGCCTTAAGGTCCGCGAAAACATTGTCCAAGTCTCCCCGGACGTCGAAAATCAAGGGTACCACTAGGCTCCCCGCGGCGTATGCCTCACCCTCCAGCATATTCTTGGTTGCCACAAACGGCTCAAGAACGGGAAGGATCAGCTCGAGAATCTTCCACCCCGCGTCGTCCAGGAGAGGCTCCAGCCCGTCCTCTTGCTCGTGCTGGCTGATCGCTGGCTGGAGGTGGTACAGCCGTTCCATCATCGCGTACAAGGACCACCACCACCCCCCGCCAGCATCCTGAGCCACCACGCTCGCGCTCGCCGAATCTACTTCCTCGCCTTCCATAACCGCGGCGACGGTTTCCCGGAGACGAGCCGCCGCCTGCCGCGACTTCGAGTAACGCGCCGCCAGCCCTCGTGCTAACCCCACAGCCTCCTTGACCCCCGGACTCTCCAGGACAACGGAGACCGACCTCGCCAGGCGGCCGTCGCAGCAGATCAGGTGGGGGCAGACCCCCTCAGCCTCGAAGTTGAGCCCCATCTCCACCATGACAGGGTCGAAGTCGGTCACGCACGCAAACACTCGCCGCTCCAGCGACTTGAACCTTTTCAGCACTGCCTGGGTTCTTTCGGCCAGGCTGTCATCTTCTCCTTTCTCGGCAGCTGCCGCCGCTGCTGCTGCTGCTGCTGCTGCTGCGAGGCCGGGGTACTGCGAGCCGGAAACCTTCGAGGAGGCGAAAAACTGAGCGCAGTCCAGCATCAGGGAGACGCGCTTCCAGTTTTTTGCGATCAAGCTGATGGACACGGACACGTAGGCGTCCCCGGCGCGAGAGACCCACGAGTCCGTGGAGACGGTCACGTGCTCCCCCCGGAGCAAGGTGTCGATCTTCGCCAACAGTTTCCTTTTGACCGTCCGCATCGTCTTCACGACTTCCTGGCGGTCTGGAAGGCGGGCGTTGTCGTCCAGGGCGCTCACCATGCCCCGGAAATGCTCGCCCTCCACGGCCTGTTTTTAGGAAACCCATTTTGAGGCGGCGCAAACAAACACCGAAAAAAAAAAAGAAAAAAGAGATCGGCTTGCGTCTGACGAAAATACAAAAAAGTACGATACCTTGTGTACCCGTATGAGGTAGGAAGCCGGCTTGTCATACGGAATACGGGCATGGTACCTTCCTTGCCTATGCGTGCTTCCCCTCTAGAAACAGTAGGACGTGGGGCGATGCCAGGTAAAATCCGATTAACTTTTTCGTTCAGCTGACAAAAACGAGAGGCCCGCCAGTCGCTGAAAATGTGAAGTCTATCCAGCCCCAAAAACCCCCCCGCACAGCGGCTAGGCGAAAGGCTTTCCTTGCAGGGGGAACAGAGAGTACCGCAGTGACGTATCATATTATATTTCCTGGCATATACGTACTTGTACCGGTACCTACCGCGACTATTACGGGGGACCATACTAAATAGGACCTACGGTACACACAAAAACCTATATATATTTACCTATTTTTACAAACAATATCTGGTCCTATTTACTATGGTCCCCCGTAATACAATGACCCATCAATACATGAGCCTAAACTGAAGTTGTCCAATTCGTGTCGGAAGTTGAACGCGTGGTACCTTAAAATGATCACATATTCCAGGCGAGTACAGAAGAACAAAAAAAATGACATAAGAGATGTGCCGGTGTAAACATACGCATTTTTTTCAAAACCATTTTTTCGACGCGTTTCAATGCCCACTCCTACCTACCAGGTACCTACTATTACGGGGGGCCGTAGTAAATGGGACCAAATATTGTTGATAAAAAAAGGGAAATACAAAGGCTTTTGCGTGTACCGTAGGTGCTGTTTACTACGGTCCTCCGTAACAGGGGCTTACGTACGTACCACTATGGCCGGGAATACAGGCCCCGTTTGGAATTTGATATGAACATGAAACCGAGCTTATAATCTCGGTCAGTGTGGTAAAGTTTTCGTCAAGAGTAACGAGTGGCCTGAAGGCTGAAACAAGAAGTATCGTGACACCGTAGCGGCGGCGTTTCTTTCGCAGGCGAGCGGCTGAAAATTCTTCACTGACAGCTGTAAGTAACAGTTGACTTAACATCTGCGGCTCGCGTTTTCTCACGTGGGGAAAGAGTGCGTTCTACAAACTTCGAGTCCTCGAAATATCAGCCTGCCATTTTTTCTACAGTAGTATCATACTCGTATTCCTATCAAAACTACTGTGACGCTAGCGTGGGGCGGTGTCTCTGGCAGGTCCTCTCTTGAGTGGTTGCGGCGCGGAAACACACCGAGGTCGGTCGGTACCTCGGGTCTACACGGAATGGGGTGACAGACCTTGGCTAAACCCTGAACTTGTGTGAAGACCTGGCGATGCAATCTCGGGGAAGGGGACTGGTACCCACACTAGATGCGAGTTTCGAATCTTGACGGCGCCAGAAACACAAGGACCCCTAACGAGTTGCCTGAAGCGTCCGACATACGCCGTCAACCAACGCACACAGATTGACGTCGGTTACAAACGTCCTGCTGCGCGAGTTCCTGCGTGACGACAGAGTATACAATGTTAATATTAGAAGAATATTCGTATGTTGTACTTCGTGTTATTAATAAGAACTCGTACAAAGTTTTGTACGGTTTCATTAGACTATGACATCTAAAAGACTACTTATGCTGACATTATGATTCGCGTATAAAACTCACCGACAAAGGCTGGGCCGTTTGAACCATCCACCGCACCAACCTCTGCCTCCACACCGGGGTCTTGACCGCAAAACATCCCGAAATCGGCGGCTTCTTGGGCAAATCCGCCGACTTCTGCAAACCCGCCGACAACCTCAACGCGAATCCATCACCATCCCTACCCCCCCCCTCCCCACCGCCACCCCCCCTCCCCCCCCCCCCCGCCCCAACCACCCCTAGCGCCCGCCTTAGCGCCCCCGCCCTTCGCTTTCGCGCCGTCGCCTTCCGTTTCTGCAGGTACTGCCACGCTTCCTTGTGCTCCGGGAGGGCGGTATTCAGGTGGCTCATGAGGTTCGAGGGGGAGCTCGCGTATTTGATCTCCGCCTTATCGTAGGCTTTCCGGTGCATACAGAGCCTGCATATGGCGTACTCGCAGAGCTTGCCGTTGGCGTAGACCTGGTAGTAGGCCCAGACGTCGGCCTTGGCGTGGGCAGGCTTATCCTTCTTCGAGCACCGGGTGAGGCGGCGCACCTTCTCCGCGTGGCGCCGCCGCTCTTCTTCGGCGACGAGGGCGGCTGCCGATTCGGCGTCGGCTGCGGCGGCGTCGGCTGCGGTTGCGATTTCGCTTGCGGTTGCGGATGTGGGTGCCGGTGTCGGTGTGGGTGCTTTTCGCCGGAATGCTACGGTTCCACCTTCAGCTCCCGCAGTAGCAGCAGCAGCAGCAGCAGCAGCGTCTAGAGGACTACTGCTATCAGTAACAGAACTCTCACGGACGATGACTTCAATGCTGCTGCTGCTATTGTTGTCGTCGTTGTTGTTGTTGTTGTTGTTGTTGTTGTTGCTGTTGTTGTTGTTGTTGTTGCTGCTGCTGCTGCTGCTGCTGCTGCCATTGCTGCTGTTACCGTTGCTGCTGCTGCCATTACCGCTGGCGGCGGCGGTGCCTGCAGCGGTACCGTTGGCAGACCCTTGTCGGTTCGTGCCTGCGGTGCGGGCCTCGAGGCTCGCTGGGGAGCGACGCACGAAAGCCCTCAGAGGGTCTGGTGTGGCGGGTCTGGTCGGTGAATCCTGCGAATCCGCCGGAGGGCTCGACGCGGCAGTAGCAGTAGCAGCAGCAGCAGCAGCAGCAGCAGCAGCAGCAGCAGCAGCAGCGGTACCAGCACTATCAGCACTAGTAGCAGTGCCTGCGTATGCCTCGCCCTTTCCCTGCCGAGCCTTGTGCCTCTGAAGGTCCGCCCAGGCGGCCTTGTGTTCAGGGAGCCCGGTCTTGAGGTGGCTCACAAGGTTCGAGGGAGAGCTCGCGTACTTGATCTCCGCCTTGTCGTAGGCCTTCTGGCGCATGCATATCATGCAGATGGCGTAGTTGCTGAACTCGCCGTTAGCGTACACCTGGAAGTAGGCCCACACGTCAGCCTTGGCCTTGCTGGGCTTCGCCTTCCTCAGGCTTTGCGTGAGGCGTAGCACTTTCTCGTCGTAGCTGGCCCGTTTGTTCCGGTTCGCTTCCGTTTCTGGAGGCGCTGCGTATTCCTCCTGCAAGGGTTCCACTCCCGCCTCCTCGAGATCCTCGGGGAGGCCACTGCTGGCTCCTTGTTCGCTACTCATCGCTGCTGCTCTGTGCAATGTGTGCTCCACTTTCCAGCTCTCAGCCAATGAGGGTTTCCATGTACGTTCATGGCGTTGTTTGTGAGGGCGATTTTCTGAAAAAACACATACATACCCACGACCAATTTTGTTTTTTTCTGTACATCAGCGAACAAGCTCGCCTAGGCTACTTACCGCCTATGATACCTGGTACTTAGTTGCAATCGATTCAGTACGGTCGAGTTAGGGGTTAGGGAGGTAGAAATGTTTGCATTAACTTCCGACACGATGCCCTGTTCGCGGGGCTGCTGATTCTGGCACCTCGGTGGACAAGCCCAAACTATTGTTTACCTGGTATTTGTTTGCGACCGAGAAATTCGATGAGATTCGAGGATTCGCGAGGATCTTCTTGCACAACGCAACATCAAACATATGATATGATCCCCTCGTTCATCATGACGACTGGGAATATAAAAATCAATGAGCTACCGCGGTAGATCTTATAGCTGCCGTTGTGAGATGCGAGTGTAAGATCTCTGCTGTGTACACACTACCGATCCTGGAAACATTTGCTAGACCACATGCAGCTCATATGCTCATATACGTACGGCTCCGACCCGGCAACACGCCACCATGTAGACCATGTATTAATAATACATAGTATTTACGTACGATCGATCAGGGATCAGGGATGGTGTACTTGCCCCCCATTCCATTACACACAACAGTACGAACTCTGCAACAGCTGCAGTAACTCAGGCATCTCCATTGCTCTCGACTCTCGACTCTCGACTCTCGACACCTACGAGTACCACCGGCCTTGGAATTTGGAATCCTGCAATCATCCTGTCCTATACTCGTACGAGTACCCGCCTGCTCATGTGCTGCCTCCGAGCACCGAGTCGAATAATTTTCGTCTTCATGAACAGGAACATGAAACCGTCGATATAGCCTCGACACTCGACACTCGACACTACTCGAAAAGGAACTTATATGGGGCTAATCCCGCCGTCTGGCGACACACATGTGCAAGCATGTGAGCATGAACATGCATGTGTGTGTGAGCAAGCAACAAACAGAAAACTGAAAAGCATGCTCATCGCATGTGAGCATGTGAGTACCTGAGCACCTCACTCGTTAGCATCGACTCATCGGCTCCGCCGATGGTAGGGCAGCACCCCAATGCACACAACAATGGATCGGTCCAAGCGTTGACCCAAAGCGCGACGGCGACGATGGACCAGACTACTGGCACGGCACCACCAGCAGCAGCAGGAGTACTACCAGCAGCAGCAGGAGCAGCAGGAGCAGCAGGAGCAGCAGGAGGAGGAGTAGCAGCCGGCGCTACCATTGCCACCTCGAGCTCCAGCAGTGGGGTACGTTTCGTAGCCATACCAGGCGGCGGAATGGAAAGCGTCTTCCAGACCCCAAAACGTACGGTCGGCTCTGGTAGCGCCAAGCTGTGGAGTAGGCCAGGCGACGATGCGCTGCCACCGCCGTCGCAAGTTGGGGACGGTTTCAGGGTAGGCGGGGGCTGGCAAGGTTCCGGCTGCTACGCTGACGCTGACGGTGGCGGGAAGGGTTGTGCGATAAAGGCTAGGACCACCGGTACCCAAGCTCCCGAACTGGAGCCGACAGACTGGGCGAAATTGTCGAGGAACAACAGCAACAGGTGCTTATTTTGTTTGTGGTTGTTTGACAGCGGTGCTTTACGTTTGTCCAAGAACGGTTTAATCGTCGTGCTCGAGCCTGCTGTACCAGGTGCGATTTTATTCCGAAAAAAACTAAAAAAATGTACGTTTGTACCCCGTACGAGTACACGAGTACGTACCAGGTACCAGGTGTGAAACATATCGCCGTCCAACGTATATCGTACACACGTATGCACGTATGTATGCTCTCCGTGTTTTTCTTTGTCCTTTTTCCACTCGTTCATAAGGACCTGCCTCGCGCTCAGCGAGTCTACGGCAAATAATCGCCACGTCTACTACACGCACAACAGTATCATACGTACGTACTATCTTTGCTTTCTTTGCCTTTTCTTTGGATCCTTTGCGAGCTTGCTTATCGTGCCAAACTTTTTTTCTCGGCAAAATAGTTGCTCTCTTTGCGTTCTTTGCTTTCTTTTCTTTGCTCCCTCACACTGCAGTATATAACCTCAAGATCAAGGTCCCCGCACTAAATCCAATATGATAAAAATCCCACACTAATTTCAAGGTAAAAAATCCCTCATTAAAGTTAACACCTAATGAAATACCTGGTATACCTGGTACCAAATATATCAGCCGTGGATAATTTCCTGCTGTTCTATTTGGTTGCAAGTGACGCGCGGGATGACATACAACAGCTCGTGTTATGATGCTGCTTAGAATAGGCAGCAGCTGTCCAGGGATACAAAGTCTCCCGCAAGCTTGATCTTGACACTCGTTGGTATCGTCTCCCTTACGTACGGATTTATTTATTGTTGGTACCGACGTGCGCACTTTTTAGTACGTACTGTCCCTGGCACTGATGATGTGTTTTCTTCCATCGATATGCATTTTTGTTACAGAGTGTTTTGTTACCACAGCCGGTGTCCCCGGTGGCTTGGTAGGTGATCCGCGTGCCTATCAAGATCAATTTCGTGGGTTCGAGTCTCACCGAGTGTATGCTCGTATGATTAAGGACTTTTTCTGGCGTTAAAAAATAATTAGCGGAAAGCACGAGCAGCGTGAGTTCGACACATTCTTTTAAAATCGACGAGCAGTGGGAATGCTGAACCCTATGGGCGACAAAAAATGAAGGCACGTACCGGGGGAAAGAATTGACGGGACGACACCTGTGACCACGGCTTGTCCGGAAGAGGACCGCTGAGGGTAAAAACTCCTACCAGGTACCAGGTATGAGTTAGGCTGGAAAATAAAAGTGAGATTATCGAAAAAAAAAAAAAAAAAAATGACACGATTTCCCAGGGAAATGAGCTATTGTGAAAACATCAGCATCCTCCTCATCATCATGATCATCATCATCATCATCGTCGTCGTCATCATCATCATCATCATCATCGCGCTGCTCGAATACGGGATGGAGACTAATCGTGTCCGGGGTGTCCTTTCACCTTGTCGAAAAGGCAGCGAGGGGCGTGCTATGTGCTTGTGCTGCTGTTGCTGTTGTACATGGTTCTGGAATGAGGAAAACGAACAAAGTATCAGATACAGAGTGTCAGGTGCGAGAAGACTATTAGTACTGCTTGTGTACTGTTGTTGTACTGCTGTACTGGTACGACACTGGTATCAGCCGACTGGTTGTAAAGGGCAGTTCATGAATACGCTCAATAACAAACATGAACATCATGCTGATTCCGTTCGACCGCAAAAAGACAATACTCAAGAGCCAAAAGGAAGATTTTTCCAAGCGGAACGTGAAACAACATGTGCCTCCCTCGCAATGCGAGTTCCGGGCATACATTCGTCATACGTAGAGTCTCCGCGTGCAGCCTAGTATGGACCCAGGGTATTCTACACAGCCCAAGGGGGTCACTGGCCTACCAGGTACACAGCGCAAAACACGAGGTATATAAAACGCAGCTTTCATACTCATAGCTGAGTACCTACCAAGCATATCTCAATAAACTCGCAGCCGACGTACAACACCGTCCGTATCTACGATATTCGAACTACTGCGGTACATATTTACGGGCCCCGACTAAATGTGTCGTCTTACCATACGAGCGCGGCTTCACACCACCTACACCTCAAGCATTTCTCCTGAAATTGTATACTGTCTACAACGCTGCAGAATCTACGAACCTGAACAACAAACCTCGTACACACTTCACCAGGCAGCTTGGTCCATTTCCGATCCTGACTATAATTGCGACAACAACAACAAAAAACAGATCGCTCTATCTGCGAGTACAATACCTGGCACCAGTGCTCTTTTTATCGATCTGCGGGGGACCATGGTAAATAGGACCTACGGTACACACAAAAACCTATATATTTGACTGTTTTTACTAACAATACTTGGTCCTATTTACTATGGTCCCCCGTAATAGTACATACCCAGCCGCGGAAATATGTCCCAGATCGCGCAGATTGTTCGGCTTCCCCCCCCCGGCAGCATGATGAGCTTAAGCAGATCATAGAAATCAGGAATGTATCCGCTGTGGTAGATGATCTAGATCGTGAGGGAACGTTGTTATGGTTGCGCTTACGTACGTACGGGCGTTTGGGTGTCCTTCAACGAAAACGACGCCCCTTACGTAGGAAACAGAACACAGGCTTTGTCGCAGTAGGGAGCGGCCTGCTCGGTCTAAAACGGTCGGAGCACGAACCAACAACACGCCTTGCAGATCAGATCCCCATTTCAATATGTCAACACAAGGCGCTCCGCGCAGCGGGCGGTTCCGCCCGCTACGCTCGCCCACTGGGAACAATGGAACGGAACGGATGGTCGAAACGAGTATAGGTGCAAACAGACGAATTGCGAATGCCAAGAGCTCCATGCTCCACCCAGGAAAACAACCCGGACGCCGCACGCATGTACGTACTGTTGTAGTACATAGTTATTTTGATATGTACGAAAGAGAAAGCGCTGCACGGCAATCCACCGCAATAAAAACGAAGATCAAATAAGAACGAAAACTTGAATAACAAAAGCAATGCCCGTCCTCTGTGATGTAATTATTTCCCGCCTCATTGAAACACCTTGCGCTGGTAAAAAGAAAACTGACAGAACTGCAGAGCTCCTCTCACAGTCTCGTACGCCGCCCGCCCCTGTTGCCACCACTTCGCCATCGGTTCGGTCCGGGTGAAGCTTTCCTGCCTCTCAGCCACAGTGACCCCCGTCGCGCGCTTCGCGTGAAGCCCGTTGCTCAACGTGGCCCTAGTTCGCCAGCTCGACAATGTTGGTGTTTAGACTGCGGAGCTCTCTCCGTGAACTTCAGCTTGGTCGCAAAAAATAAGCACCGTTCGAATGTTCTTGGCACACCAAAACGACCCTTATAGGCTCGTACATATTACACCCAACCCCAAACCTCGAGGCCAGACGGAGCCCGTACATGCTTCCCTCGCGTCTCGATGGACACGCGACGCCTATCCACGGAAACGGGCGACCGTGCTCCGTCCAACCCCCTCCTCTACCCGCCAGCGCCCGCTGTCACCCGCGACGGCGCCGGACTCGCCCGTGGTACCATGCTCTGGGTCCCACGCACGCACACGAAACAAAGTTGACAAGAACAAAATAAAAATAAAAATAAAAGGCTCTCGCCGGCAAGTGACACTTTAGGCGGTGCTCAAGTGGGAGCTCTCTGAGATGCCAGGGGTGCACCAACAGAGCACGCTCAGCGAGAAAGAAAGATTTATATGTATCAGTAAGTTTATTTCAGGGAGGATATCCCTGATCTGTACGGTCGGCATGATCTAGAAAATGTTGGCGGGGGTGGTATGCAGAATGACCGGCATGCATGATCTATAGACACCTCATTTTCTGGTTTGGATGTGTGCGATGCCTGCAATGGATCGTGATGTGTGCGACCTGTAAAAAACCTACCACTCAGTCCCGAAACATAAAGACCTTTTTTACTTGATTTTAATATGAAATAGGTCCTTACATTCCGGTGCAGAGTGGTATGAACTACGAACTACAGTAGCGTAGGCAGCTTTCCATCCTGAGCACAATCGCAAATACGGCCACACTTCGGATAACGTAACACTTGGACGTTTTGTGTTTGTGTTAGGCTTCATGGGAAAAAGAATCGTAACGTAACGTTCCTACTTTGACTGATTTCTGAATTTCGTGATAACATAGTGTTAGCGTGTTACGATATTGGCGGGCGATCGCGTAACATCACGTTAGAGCGTTATCTTGATCCCGTACTGACCGCAGTCAGGGTGTCAGGGTGTTAGCGTAACACTATGTTGGTGTCTTACTACGAGGGACCATAGTAAATAGGACAAAATATTGTTCGTAAAAAAAGGTAAATATATAGGTTCTTGTGTTTACCGTAGGTCCTATTTGCCATGGTCCTCCGTAATAGCGGAATTCCTAGTGGCTATCGCAACGCACGTTGAAGGGATTACGTACACGGTCAATTAAACGTTAACATCGTGCTAACGTGTTGGCGACATCAGCCCGTAGCGAGTAACGTTATGTTAGCGTGTCAGCGGAATCCCGAGGGGCTATCGTAACGCACGTTAGAGGGATAACGCACACGGCCAACAGAGTGTTAACATTATGTTGCCTCATCAGCTGGAGCAACAGTCCGTATCGAGAAACGTCAAATGAGGGGGTGAACGGCAAGTGCTGCTACCACAACGTACGCCTAACGGATAACGTACACGGTCGATAAAACACTACTGTAGCACTATGCTACTCGTAATGTGTTACCTGGTAGATCGTGCGCAATTTAGCTAGTGAGGTAGTAACACAGCTTAGCAAGCAACGTACATCCCAATCTAACGTCAACAATCTGTTGCTGCTGTGTTAGCTCGCACGTGCGAGTATGCAGGCTACATTATAGATGGATAACGTATTGGCGAAGTTTCCTATTTTTTTAGGCGTTCTTTTTGCGGGGGTCCCTCCTAACTACCCCATGTTTCGGGGTTTCAATTTTTTGGAGGAGTTTTTTTACCGGGGGTACCATGTTGTCCTCCGCTCTCGGGGATAATTTCGTAGGTGTCCCCCCACTGGGATCTCGGCGAAATTGAATAACACGGCTACATTACGCTACTCTGCGACGCCGGTTAACGACCAACACAGGAAACACATGTCAGATCTCGGGAAGACCCAAAGGGTAACGTAGTAACATTGCGTTAGAACGAATTCAGTCCCAACGGTATATAATTCAGTAACATAATGCTAGGCCCAGATTGAATTCTATGGTAACAAAGTAACGAAATGTTACCATCAGATATTTACTGACAGTAACGCCGTAACACAATGTTAGAGAAACCTCCGCATTCAGGCTAACATTCTAACATAAGGTTACGTATCGGGCGGCTAACCCTGTAGCGTTGCGAACGAGAGTTAAACGTTACGTTATCCGACAATAAAGCAATCAGGCGAGGGATCCGAATAACGCGGTATCAGTAGCGCTGATAGTGTGCTACGTAGCTACCAGCTACACAACGAGGGGATACGAAAAAAAAACAAAAACTGTTTCTACCTCGAACAACTGACGAAAACAAAAACTGAAAACTAAAAATACGTTTCGTTCGTACGTTCTTGTTCTATTTTTGTTCAATTTTTCTCTAGGCGACTAAAGATAACGAGAGCAGCGGACAGGCGACGCCCGCCCGAGCACCGCTGGCCGGACCCCGCCTCCAAGCCACTACCACCCGCGTGGGAACCAGAAGTTTTCGTAGACCTAGCGGACGTCACCCCCGCGGCGCTAGAAAGAAGCCAGCTGCCCCCGGCGCCAACATGGAACGAAAAAGAGGAGCGGAAGCTGCGCGCCGAGATCCGCGAGGCCTTGTCAAAGATCGAGTTTATTTCGGTCGGGCTTCCGGGTACAGGGAGAAAGGGGCAAGGAGGAGGAGGAGGGGTTGGGGGAGGGGGGGGAGCAGGAGGAGGCGGAGGGGGGGCAGGGGGGGGAGCTGGGTTGGCGAACGAGAAGGGACGCGAGGAGAGGGATAACGCGAGGGTGGGAAACGCGGAGGAGGGGAGCATTGAGGGCCTGCACGACTCGCTGAAGCTGTTGCTGGAGCTTATCACCACCGGGGAACAGCATGCCGCGGCAAATACCAATGTCATCGCGGACATGTCCGACTGGCTTTCGAACCTGGAGCAGAAACAACTGGTGAGCGAGATTCATGGAGGCGGAGCCGGATGGCGTCTCAGTTCTGTTTTACACCCCTGAATAAATCCACATACATCAACCTGAAACTCCGGGGATGCCTCTAAGATGTCCCCTGAAGACTACATCCGGCGTGCATATCGTCCGCATAATCCATATCTACCTATGATACCCGGGGATGTACCCGGGATGTCCCCTGATGGCCACAGATTGGGAAGGATGAAGTGACGCAGGCTGCGATAAACAAACAAGAGTGTCCTCACTCGAAAAACCTTTCAACCTCCCACTCCAAAAAAACTGACCTTTGTGAGAAAGATTGGCACGCTAAAGCCGATGAAAAAATGCCATGTTGGCCGCAGGATGCAGCGAAACCAAAATGTAAAAAAAAAAATAGAAAAAAAAAAATCGGAATTCCGGCGGTAATGGGTAGCTGCTCGCTCGATTGAAGAGCCCCGTGGAAGAGAAAAAAAGAAGAAAAAAAGAGAGGTGCCTCTGCCATGCACGCGTCATGTGATCGATATGCCTTGCAGCTTCGTATGGTAAAAAAAAAATGGTCAGTTTTTTTTTGTGTGTTCCTTCTCTCAATGCAGGATATATTCGTGTAGTCTCTCCGTGCGTTCCAAAGCAGTGCTCGTGGAACGAGATCGTCTGCTGACTCCTCCCCAACGTTAGCGTAGGGGGAGTCACCCGGGCCTGCATCCTTCTAGAGGGTTTATTTTGAACACACGCGCGCGGCACTGACGTATTCGTGCAAGCCTTTGCGAGGCCTGAGGACCGACCAGGTCTGTCGAACGCACAGGTGGAGCATTGAGCAACATTCCAAAAACAGGAAACACCAAGGTAAACGTATGCTCGGTGTAAAACATAACCAACCCCGTAGGATAACGCACGTAACTTTGGCCCAGGCCCGCGCCAAAACAGCTCGTCTTCGCGAAAAAAAAAAAAACTCGCTTGCTCGCTCTGTCTGCAGCAGGTTCTGAATGGCCTCTACTGTAAAACACGAGGACTGAAAAGAGAGTCTCTCTTTAGCCAACGTTGTTGCGCCTTTCCCCCTCCCCCACCTTTTTTCTGTTCGTCCTTCAGATCAACACACGTCACGAAGAAGCGTTCGAGGGGACTCCGATGGCGGGGATTATTCTCGCCGAGGGCCTCGGGGTTGGTGACTGCATCCGCGACTACAGGTGTTGAGATTCAAGTTTGCTGGCGCGTATTTTCAGACCTCTTCACGGGTCAGAACCCGACCCGCGGAACGGGTCAGGGAGTTGGTTAAAATCTTGCGGGTCGGGGCGGGTCGGGTCGGGTCGGGTCGGATCAGACCAGAAGGCTGTCAAACTCTCACGGGTCAGGGTCAGGCCACCCCCACCCCTACACGACCCGACCCGACCCGACCTGACCGAGGATTTTGACCCAACCCGCGAACAGTCCTGGTGTTTTTAGTCCGTTTGCCGCATTGCTGCTGGTGTACGGTCAGCCGTGCGCAGGATACTTCTTGCTAGAAAAAGGCAGCACCAAAAAAAAAAAAGAAAACAAGGAGCTATTAACAGGGAGGAAGCCATTGTAGTGAACTTGCTGCTGTAGTGTATTTTGAACGCTCCCACGGATCATTCACTGCACTATCGAATGGGATGAGGCCTCCCGCCTGAAAAGGCAGGAGGGTCTCGCCCGGGATTATAAACCAACCGCGTTGAGCGCTTTTTTTTCTTCCGCCTACTCCTTGCTCGCAGCTTTTTATTTTCGACTAAACGATTCAGGAATATGATCTCGTCTTCCTGTAGATTCTCACAAATAATCGGACCAAAAGTGCTGGAACCGAATTTTGTTCGAAATCCTGGATTCATATTGGTGGATGACCCTACCAATTATGGACGACCCTTTACCAAGGCCCTACGAAATCACGCTGGGCCAGCCTGGCGTCCCTGTTTCTGAGGGTCCTGGCCGCTCTGGCAAACTCTCCGCCCCTTCTATACCCCGAAGGCGATATGTTGCGGAAAGGCCAACCGACCAATGGTGCTGTGTCGTGTTGAAAGTATTGCGTCGGCACGAATCGTGTCCAGAGTTTAGTACTGTACCAGCAGCAGAGAAAGAAGCCTCTCCTTTTTTTTTTCCCTGCCTCCTCGCTTTCTTGACTAACTTACCGTAATACCCATTTTGTCGTCGCCTCTTGCGCGCCCCTTTCCGCGGGACCGCCAAAGCAAAACCAAATAACCGACAAAAAAAAAAAAAAAAAAAGGTGAAAAAAAAAAACAAAAAAAACAACAGCGACGACGACGACGACGACGAAAAAAAAGTACCAACGCTAACGCTAACGCTAACGCTAACACTATCACTAACACCAACACGGCCACCACCACTGCCACCACAACCACCGCCACCACCAAAATATGTGAAAACGAAGCAACCTAACATCATCTGCGTACAAGAAACTGGCGACCATCTTCAAGACCGCAACCGCCGAAAACGAACGGGCCACGAAGGAGCTGATCGGTAAGATAGTCGATGCCGCTTGGGGGGGGGTGGAAGGGGAAGCAGGTGGGGAAGCAGGAGGGGGAGGAGGAGGAGGAGGAGGAGGAGGAGGAAGAGGAGGAGGAGGAGGGGGAGGAGGAGGAGGAGAAGGAGGAGAAGGAGGAGAAGAAGGGGATGACGCGGAAGGCGGCGAGGAAGGAAGCGCCTCTTATGCGGAGTCGGCGATGAAGGCTAAAAAAGTGGAACGGATCAAGCGTCTGCAGGTTCGTGCGTAGTGAAGAGGGGGTGTCGTGTATTTATGTGTTCCTTCCTTTGTTTTCTTTTTTTTTCCCATCCCAATCGTTTTTTACTTTCGTCTCATCAACGTTGAAACTCTGTGCCGGGCGCATTGTCGAATGGCAAACATATTCGTAACGAACGAGTATCTTCGCCCCTTTTTCTCGCGTGCATGCCCTCCTTAGTCGTACCTCACATCCGTAGTCGCACAGCAGTAGGCTCGTCCGCACCCCGCCACCATGGATGTGCGCCTTGCACTTTTATCATGGGGAGGGTTCATCAGCGCTTCCTTCCCTTGCCAACCCCCGTCGAATTGTGTACAGCACTATTAATAGCCCTCGAAATCAGCTGAGACTGAGTCCTACATACCTGGTGTGCGTTTTTTTTTTTTTTTTCGTTTTTCGGTTCGATTTATAGGCTTTTCTGACGATTTTTTTTTTTCCGTGTTTGGCCGATGTACCGAGGGAATCAGAAATACCCTTCTCAGAATGAATCCAGAGCCTCTCTGACGAGTACCCAGCTCAACAATCCGCTTCTCCAGAGGAGGAGCAGTTTTGAGTGTTTGCGCACGGTGCATAGTCCGACGAAAAGTAATCTTAGGCTGTCCCTTGTTCGAAAAAAATAAGCCTGTTTTCGGATTTGGAGCTACTACAGCAGTAGTACTTCAGATATTTTGGATCAGATATTGGCTAGTTGTCAATAATTCGAACGGTAATGGGGAGAAAAACGCTTTTTTGTAGTTGCGTTCCTCGCGGAGAGTACGTGGACATATTCCGAGAAAGAAGCGCACGGCCGAATCCGTGGGGTTGGGAACGCAAAAACGTCTGCGATTGGCTGAATCGCCGAAATCGAATTGAAAAAAAAAAAACTAGAAAACCGAGCTTGTTTTGACCCCATAAGACCAAGCTTATTATTATGTGAGAAAGAACGTGTCCCGCACTAAGTTTTAGCGTAAACCCCATTCCGAACTTATTATCATCTCCCCGAAAATCTGAGATCGTTTTTTGTTTGCTTACGAGGGCTCTTTCTTTCGGCATTCCTTGGCACGAAAGGGCCCGCCGTGGTGCATGCGAGGGTGTTTTACGCATGCGTATACGGTACGCAACAGGACACGCAACAAATGAATTGATATTTTTACCGGTAACATTCATGGTTGTTCCGCGGCTCACAAGGTTAAACCTCGCGGGTCGGATCGAATCGGGTTACCTAACCCCCCCCCGACCCGACGCGTGGGACTTTAAAAACCCCCTCGCCCGACCCGACCCGACCCGACCCGACCCCACCCAACCCGACCCAACCCGTGAGATATTGGAGGTCTCCTAATCCGACCCGCGGCTCGGGTCATGCATGGCCCATGAGGAGCCCTGATAATATTTGGCTCGACGTTTTTCACGAACCATAAGGACACATTTTTTATCTACTGAAATATGGCGATAAATTTGTTAGGGATCGGTGCAGGAGCAGCAGAAGTTGGTGAAGGGCACATACACCCTGGCCGCATGATAATTTGGCTGGAGATAAAAAGAAATTTTTCATCAAGTGGGAAAAAAGCTGAGCCGTTGTGAATACGGGCATGTAGCACAGTACAACCATCACGCCATCACGATGAGTCACGTCTGGTGTTTTGCCTTTTTGCACACAGCGTTTTTCCCTCGCAGATGCTGGTTTGCGCTCGGGACGTCGCGGAATGATGGAGTGTTCGTGTTCAAGACCAAACAAGTACACAGTAGTACAGTACGAGTACATACTCGTTTAGTCCCATTTTGACGGTAACGGCGGGGACATGCCTCATGTCCAGTCTGCCCCGCCCCCCCCCCCCCCCCCCTCCCTCCCCTTCTTGCTCTTCTTCCCCCGTCTCCTCCTCACCGTTCCTCCCCCTCCACTCCCCCTCCACTTCCCCCCCCCCCCGCGCTCCCTGCATACGACTCGCCCAACACCTTACGTTTCGCTTCACGCTTGGTGCAACAAACAATGCCTGTCTGGTCGGTGAAAAAAAATCGACGTGCTCCGTCCCGACATTGTATAGGGATGCGAGGGTCTATGGTCATACGACCACGACCATGCATGACATGAGTACGGTCCCCCTCTACCCCCCGTGCTCCGCCTCCACCACCTCCAGTAACATGGGATTATCTCTTAAGACTTGTAGCTCTGAGATCATTATTTCAACCCGTCTCGACCGATCGACCACGATTGATGAAACCGGTTGTCATTCGAATCCGAATTCTGATTTGTCAGGAGGAGCAGCTGCAACAGGCGGCCAAGAGCAACGAGGAAGCCCAGGCGGTCATCAACCAGCTCAAGGCGTCCCTCGGCCAGCTGGAAATACGCCTGAAGCAGGTGCATACTGCACGTCTATCTCGCTACGGCCGTGAGTCAACAAGAATGGGCAAAAACCGTTGCGATAAGGCCAACATGGGAACAAAACCTATTTCAAGTTGGGCCAAAAGCAGGGCTTACTGCGAGTTGGCTGACCAACCATAAGCCATCGATTTAGCTAAGAATGGGCTATGAACCTACGCTTCGTCACCGGTAGTTGCGTTCCGGAACTAGATAAGTCGCTGATTTTGTTGCGTGTTTTCTTAGTTGCGTCCTGAAATAATATTCGCCACCGATTTAGTTAAGAATTGGCTATGAACCTATATTTTGTTTCCGGTCCGGTAACTAGACAAGCCGCCGATTTTACTACGAAATTTTCTTAGTTGCGTCTCCGGTAATTGTTTACGCCACCGTTTCAGTTACGGGTTGACTAGGAATAGATACTTCGCGAGTAGCGTCCGGTAATTATATCGTCCGGTAATTACGTACCAGGAAAGTCGCCGACCTTAGCTGCGTCTCCGGTAATTGTATAAGCCACCGATTGAGTTGCGAGTCGGCTGTATGTAAAAAAGCATTCTGTTGGTTGCGTCCGGTAACTGTAAACAAAAAATAGTCGCCGACTTTCACTGCGTATTTTCTTACTTGCGTGCGGTAATTTGCGGAGCTCTTCTTCATCCTTGTCTACGTCGTACGACTTGAGGCGTTTGCTTGCTCGACGCGTGTACTTTTTTTACTGACGAAGAAAAAACAAAACAAAAAAAAATCGCCTTTTACGGGGGGCGATACCAACCGTGTTTGGTTCTGCTGACGAAAAGGCCCCTCCGAAGAGAGGGCTTGCGTGTGTCACTCAACCAATAGCTGAGCCGTGAAGCCCAGCCAGCTACCGCACGACTCAGAGGAGTGATTTTCAGCCCCAATATATCTCCACCGCACCTGCCCCTCTCGGGGGCCAGTCAGGTCGGGTCAACGTGCCCAAGCGCCAGTGGTAAGAGCAGCCTGCTGCTCTGATGTTGCAACGGGAGTTATCGTGGGTTTAGTTGACACACGACACGAAATTGGAACGTGGACGTGCGGCGAGCTTAAGCTTTACTTTTCCAGCCCGCCGGAGGTTTGAGACAGTAGAAAAAACGAACAAACAAACAAACAAAACAGACGAAACAAAACAAGCAAAACAAGAAATTGGAGGCGCCGCTGGAACGTTCGTTGAGGAGGCGTGTGCCGGCCAAAAAGTTGAAGAGAGAGGCTGTTTGCGCATGAGGGGTGATCACCCACCCAGCTTACCGTGTACCAGGTGCCAACCTCTCCGGAAACGAAAGCAAGCCACATTTTCACCTTCGGTATGATACGGCGCCGCTTTCGCCCAAGAAGAATGACAAAGAAAAAACAAACGCACCAGGCATAATCCATGATGCATACCGGTTCAACCGGAACATCCTCGGGGTTTCCCAGGGGATTCGCGGAAAACAACCCCGGGTTTTCGTTCATTAGGTAAATAAAACCAAGAACAGGAATGATGCATACGGGTTCAATGGGAACATTCCCGGGGTTCCCAGAGGGGACACCCGGAAAACAATCCCGGGTGTTCGTCCATTTCGGTAAAAACAAAAACAAAATGATCCGTTTACCACTTCGCGGGGACAGATAATAACTTTGCAGGGGGGGGGGGGGGGTACTTATTATCATGCACGGCTGTAGTCGCATGACCATAGACTCTCGCATCCCTACAATGCCGGGGCGGAGGGGGCAGAGTAATTGTCGACTTGCTGTATTTTAGGAAACGATGTGGTGAGCACTTATCGTGCTAAAGTGTGAACTTAAAGCAGGAGCTTATATAATATATATATATATATATATCCCGGGCATAGGGGGCGTAGGACCACCGATTGGGACAGGAGGCTTCACCTATATTCCAACAAGTCAATCCGAATGCGTAGGTGAAAAGCGGAGAACAACCAACACGATTCAGAGTTCATGCAAGAGGCAAGAGGTTTCCTTCTCTGGTTCCCCTTGGACACACCTGCCCTATGTATACAACACCTGATTGCTAGACACCGAGTACATCAAACGTACTTATTTGTCACGGCGAAGAACTCACTGAAAAAAAAACAACAAAAAAGCGGGCCTCTTTCTCTCCCCCATGCCAAGACACAACACACGAGCACACGCACGCACACAAGAACGCGCTGACAACGCTTGGGCAGGCTGAATCGGCGAACAGGAGCGTGGTCTCGAACCGCCAGAAGGACACCGTCCGCTGGAAAGCCCTTGCCCTCGAGTACGAGATGAAGATCAGGTACCTCGAGCGCGCATTGGCGCAGGAGGAGAGCAAGCTCAGGATAGCGGAACAGGCGAGTTCATATCATATCCGGTCTTTCACGCCGCACACACATCTTACGGCGATGCGCGCCGGGGCTGACCAATGTATGTGGGGTTCTTGATGCTATTCTTTACGGGGGACCATAGTAAATAGGACCTAGCGCTCTAAGGATTACCCCTGGGCTGGGTAATCGATAGATGTTTTACCCCCGTAGCTCATTAGGTTATACTATCACATTTGGCGTCGTCGGCAAGCCTTCACGCTAGGCATACAAAAAAAAACAAATTATTAGTATATATTTACCTATTTTTACTATTTTTCTATCAATATTTGGTCCTATTTACTGTGGTCTCCCGTAATAATTGTCGACGAGGCAAGAAAGTGATACAGTCTTCTGGCGATTAAAAAAAAAGCAAAAGGCACGGTACCCTATCGGGGAGGGGAGAGAAGGAGAGACTGCGGTGTGGCTCCGGATCTGAGTTACGACCATTAATAGGAAGGAGAGGGAAAAAAGAAGCGAAGACGAAAGCTGAATGAGACTGGCGAAACAAATGCGCGTGGTTGTACGTGAGCCCTTTTTTACTGTTATATATACTGCACCGATTATTGTTGGCTCTAATTCCGCGTGATTTATCCCCAAAACGGGGAGAAGTACAGTCTAGAAAGGGCTACACCGGTACGTACCAGGTATATATCCATCCATCGACAACTGCTATAGTGCCAGGGCTGATTTTTCATCCCGTAAATCATATACAAAGCTTTTGTGGTCACAGTCGGTATATCAGGTCGGATTGGGTTGGGTTGGGCTGGGTCGGGTTGGGTTGGGTTTGGTTCGGTTCGGTTCGGTTCGGTTCGGTTCGGTTCGGTTCGGTTCGGTTCGGTTCGGTTCGGTTCGGTTCGGTTCAACAGCGTTTTTTATCGCTTTGGTGCTTGCTTCCTCTCTAGCGTGCGACGCGCGTTATTGCTGTTCCCATATTAATCCATCGCCATAATCTCCCTCTAGTCCGTGGTCATAAGCCAGGCTAGGCTCTAATCATTTCGGAGGAAGAGACAAGAAGACAGGACGAAACGCTATTACGGGGGACCATAGCATATAGCACCGAAGAGTATCAGTAAAAATAGGGAATTACATAGGTTTTTGTGCGCACCGCAAGGTCCTATTTACTATGTTCCCCCGTAGTAAATAGCCTGATAGGAAGAAACGCTAAAAAAAAATACTCTGGATTGGCCTCTGATGTTTCTCCTGCATACTCGACGAGCACGAAAGACAATTACCAAAAAAAGAAAACACAGAAGACAATTCGCAACACAAACGAAACACAACACACACACGTACCGGTACTTACAGCACAGAATACACACACAAAAACATGAAACACTAAAATAGCACGAAAATATCACGCACAGAAAAACACAGAAAAACAAAACCCTAGAAGACACCACTATTACAGGGGGGGGACCGTAGTAAATAGGGCCAAATATTGTTAGTAACAACAGGTAAATTTATAGGTTTTTGATGTATACCATAGGTCCTATTAACTATGGACCCCCGCAATACTAACCAAAATGCGCAAACGTGCAGGTTCACCGGGAGGAAGGTCTCGAACTTCACTTGGAGATGGCCACCAGACAGAGAGAAGAGGCGCGGGCCACCACGAAAACGGCCGCGATCCAGGAAGAGATGCTGGCGCTATCCTCCAAGATGGTCAGGACAAACACGCTGCTCACCATCGCGGAAAACTCTCGCTTGAAGCTGGAGCAAGAGTTGGGGTTCGAAAAGTGAGAGGCGGTGGTGGTGGTGGGGGTGAGGGGGAATGGTGCTGGTGATGATGGCGGGGGGTGTGGTGATGGGTGGTGGTGGGAGGCCGGGGCGGGGGGGGGGGGGGGGGGGGGGAGTGAGTGATGGTGGGTGACGGGGGAGGGGACGCGGGGGAGTGTGTCCTCATGCCATGCATGGCCGTAGTCGTACGACCATAGGCCCTCGCATCCCACATACCAGGCATTGTTCTTGTTCTTTTTTGCATTTCTCGCAATAACTCATCGCCACAAAAACATACATGCAGTCCGTTGTCGCAGGACAGGCTCCAATAACTCCTGTCTGGAGTGGAAGAATACCTCGGGGAAAATAATTAAAAAAAAAAAACGAAGGATATTATACATGACAAACTGAAGCGCATACATCTACACCTCAGACAATAAAAAAAAAAGTGAGGTCCGTGCGCGTACGTATCAGGGACATGCACGCGGCACGGCTGTACAGGTCGCCACAGAAACCCAGAAGACCGTCCAATGCTCGCAAGGAAAATACAGCAGTACGATATACAATGCCGGGACGAGGCACGTTGGCTTTTAACCCACCAGACGAACATTGCTTGTCGCACCAAGCGCGAAGCGAGCCGCGGGGTGTTCGGCGAGTCGCATGAAGGGTGAGCTGCAGCAGCTACTAGGCACCGCTTGTGAGGCGGACTTTCTTTCACGCGGATGACAGCGTCGAAATCATCGGGGGGGGGGGGGGGGGGGGGGGGGGGTCACGATGTGACCAATTCTAATAACAGAGAGCAGCTGGGGAGGCAAGGAAGTCAGCCATTTCGGTCAGCGAGCAACCCCGCGCCCTAACTTTTCTGCGGTAACCGGTAGCATGTACTAAATGGGCACGAAAATGTGTTTCAGAGCTTCCCGTAGATTTCGCGATCGATCGCGGAATTCTGGAGGGAGGTTTCGCCTGATACCGGCATCGTCGCTGCTATTGCGGGGGTCCATAGTTAATAGGACCTATGGTACACACAAAAACCTATATATTTACCTATTTTTACGAACAATATTTGGTCCTATTTACTATGGTCCCCCGTAATGGTCAGACGGCACGTCCCCGTGAAAGGACGGAGACTTTGGTTCCGATTACCACAGTATGGTCTGTCCGCCTTACGGAGGCCATATTGATACGGACCAGAACCCACGACAGGCCCCAAAACCATGTATCCCTATATGCTTACCAACCATATTCGGTTCTGCTTATTACGGGGGTCCATAGTTAACAGGACCTATGGTGTACATGAAAACCTATATACTTGCCTATTTTTACTAACAAAACTTGGTCCGTTAACTATGGACCCCCGTAATAGTATTTCGGGGGACCATAGTAAATAGGACTTACGGTACACGCAAAAGCCTATATATTTACCTTTTTCTGCTGACAATATTTGGTCCTATTTACTATGGTCCCCCGTAATTAAAAAAAAACTAAGTAGATAGGTTTTTGTTTATATTTACCTTTTAGAACAATATTTGTTCCTGTTTTACTATAGTCCCCGTAATTCCGGGGGACCGTAGTAAATAGGACCAAATATTGTTAGTAGAAATAGGTAAATATACAGGCTTTTGTGTACACAGTAGGTCCCATTTACTATGCTCCCCCGTCAACAGATGATGTAAGCAGCCGAGGGGTCATGGCAGAAAGGGCAACAAATTATCGTCCGGGCACATGTAAATAAATCAAGCGCGTGGTACCAACGATCGAAGCGTCACACGAGGGTGGGAAGTGTCATACAACGGTGGCTTTCGACGGAATCCTCGATCTCGCAGTCGACGTTTTTTGTTTCAAGTTAATTAATTTTTCCGACATACGTACGTACGCATTGACGATCAGCAATGGGCACAGTAGCATCGATACATTTCTCTTCGACCTGCTGTGCTCGGGAGCTAAATCAAAATCGCCAGCCGCGCTTTTTTTTAGTCCGAACCTGTGCCAGCTCGCTTTACCTCTTACCCAATGTCTATGGTTTTATCTTCATTTTTTTTCTTCGTTAGACGTACCTACACGAAAATCGTTTTTTTTTTTTGTCATTTCACGAAAAAAATCTCTGTATTTTTCTGTTTCTTGTACGAGTACAGCATACGAAAATGTGTTTTTAAAGCTTTCGAAAACGATTTATATATACATACATAGGCTTATTCTCTAAATGCTTTTTTTGTATCGCAGTACAATACTTACCTGCCCTTGATAACGGCCAGCCTAAATCTCGACCTCTCGATTATACGTGGCCAGTAGTTTCCACGAGGAGAAACCAACGCAACCATAAAAAAAACAAGATAAACTACACGCTAGCATGGTATATTTATATTTGAAAGTTTGCACTCATTATTTTATTGTTTTGATTGGGTTTTCCATCGAGGAGGCGTACTTACGATAGGGATAGCACTTCAACCCTATTAGGACTGAAGTTTTAGTTTTCGGGGACAAACCAGTCAAATTTTAAGTAATTTGTCCCCAAAACGGGACTGCAGTGCTAAAAAGGTCGAGGCCGGCAATTTTCTGACTACTACGGGGGACCATAGTAAACCAGGACGTAATATTCTTTGTAAAAAAATGAAATATATAGGTTTTTGTGTGTACCGTAGGTCCTATTTACTATGGTCCCCGTGATAGTGGGGCTCCTTAAGGGATGTGATGTCATTTGTGTTATGACGCTATGTTTCGGCCGTGGCCCTGTTTCATCGGGTTTTGCACTTTCATGTCTCTTAAGGCCAGGTTTATGGGTGGCTTACTACCTACTAACTACTGTTACAGGGATGTTCAACTGAGGAGCCGCAGAAGGAAAAAGTAGACGCACCTTTGTCCGACAGTGTGCAGCATGAGCCTCAGCGTCGATCACCTGTAAACATTGTCCCCCCGAAAGAAAAAAATCAAGGGAGCTCATAGCAAAGAAAAGCAAACCTATTTGGCCCGCAGTAGACTATTGGACTACAACAGCCTATTGGGCTACAGCAGTAGCTTCAAGGTTGGATCACTTACAAACATTCCCCCTCCAAAAAAACAAGAAAAGTAAACCAAGCAAAGGCCAAAAACAAAAACTGAACATGAAGAAGGACCTACAGCAGTAAAACCTATGCGCGAAAGTCTTTACGCCCTCCCCTTCTGTACCCACTTCCTGAGGCGTTCTGCGATAGAGGTTCACCCTGTTTTTTCTGGGGCTCCTCGCTTGACCTTAAGGAACTCCGCACCTTCCCCGAAAACTGACTTCAGCAAAAATGGAGTTGCATCCCGATGAACAATCTCATGACCCAAGAATAAAAAAAAAATGTCATTTTTTCGAAACAAGATTGGCATCATTCCGACGATTTTGAGTTAAGGAACCCCGCCATTCAAAAAACATTTTCAGCGGAAATGTGCTACCTGGATCGTACAAACGCGTCTCCTAACCGTATGCCTTGTATATATCTGCTTCCTTTTGTCGGCAGGGAAAAAACCCGCAAGCTGAACACACAGCTAGCTTCTCAGGGCAGGGAGAGCTCAGTGGAACACGAGGCGCAGCTCAGGATGCAATCCGAAAAGCTCGAGGACAGCATACGAGAAAAAAACAGATGTAACGGCGGGCGCTAAGGGCGGGAGGGGGGGGGGGGGGGGGAGAGGAGTGTACTCATTGTCATGCATGGTCTTAAGGGGGAGTGGGAGAGAGGGTTGGAGGGGAGGGGTAGGGGGAGGGTGGGGGTGGGGAGGGGGGTGGGGTGTGACCAGATGGATTTGCGTGGGGTGGGGCAACTGAGAGAGTAGGGCAGAGTGGGGGGGGGGGGGAGGATAAAAACAAGCCGTTGTTCTAACATTTTACCCACAACATATCTGCCCTCCAAGTAGTGCAAAGCTCTCATGACTGGGCCCGGGGGCCGGAGGTGTGTGCGCCCAAAGGGTAGCCACTTATTCAGAAAAAAATTGCATGTATTTCCCATCCTATCTTGAGAAGCATGAGCTTACGGTAGTTAACCCCTTTGCAAACCTGCCTGTAATTGGTCAGGACCACTGAGGGTCGATGCTAACCATACCGTTTTTCTGTTTATTACGGGGGTCCATAGTTAACGGGACCAAATATTGTTAGTAAAAATAGGTAAATATATAGGTTTTTATGTACACCATAGGCCCTATCAACTATGGACCCCCGTAATAGTATTTTTTCGATGATGTGTTTGGCGACAAATACCGCAAGGAAGCCCAATAAATGAGCCTATGGCTAAATTCCAGTGCACAAATTTCTGCTTCTCAGGGACATCTCGTTTTTCTGTTCTTCTTATTTTGTTTCTGGTTCTGTTGATGGCCCTTTCTGGCCCTGGCTCTGGTTCTGGATTTGGCTCTGGCTCTGGCTCTGGCTCTGGCTCTGATCGGTTCTGATTCGGGTTCCGGTTCTGGTTCTGGTTCTGGTTCTGGTTCTGGTTCCGGTTCCGGTTCCGGTTTCGGTTCCGGTTCCGGTTCCGGTTCTGGTTCCGGTTCCGGTTCTGGTTCTGGTTCTGGTTCTGGTTCTTCTTCCGGTTCTGGTTCCGGTTCCGGTTCCGGTTCCGGTTCTGGTTCTGGTTCTGGTTCTGGTTCTGGTTCTGGTTCTGGTTCTGATACTGATTTTGGTCCTACGGGGGGGGTGGGGCGGTTTTTCTGATGTTCTCGCACCGACCAGGGAGCACGAAAAAGAGGTGGCCGCCTGCAAGGCTCAGCTGGACGAGGTCCAGGAGTTGCGGGTGGAGGAGAACAGAAAATGGGTGCAGGAGATAAAGGCCCTCAAAGACAAGCCGGAGCTCGAAAAAGAAAGGGCCAAGGTGTGAATTTGTATTTCGGCGAGTACGCGCGAACGAGTTGCTTTCATCCAGAGGCCCCTCCCCACACGCTACCGCAACCGGGGAGTATGATAGCCCCTCCCCTGCCCTTCCCCTGACCCCCAACTCAGCCCCTTCCGCCCCCCAACCTGCCCTGCATGATGTATACCAGAGGTTCACGAAAAACAAAAGCCCCACTTGTGGATACCAGGCCCTTTCCCCTAGATAGTACCGCCTCATTACACACAAGTTCCGTGGAGACCCGAGGCATCGGTGTGTCCTCCACACACTACCCGTTTTCGAGACCCAGACAGGGGGGGGGGGGGGTGGATGTTGTCAGTATCGACGGTAGCAGTAGAAGAGGTTCGGGAGGAAGGAGGCGTTTGTTTGGGGGGGGGGGGGGGGGGGGGGGGGGGGGGGGGGGGGGTGGAGGGTTGTAACATATGCCATGGTGATCGCTATACATAACAACCGTCAACACCACACACATCGACGGTGGCCGTAGAAGGGGGTCGGGAACAAGGAGGCGTATGTTTAGAGGGGGGGGGGGAGGGCGCGTACTCATTTGTTGCTTGCCTTGGTCGTTTGAATCGTTGACCACGCACCCCTTTCGAGACGGAGCACCGTTCCTACTCCTGATAGAGACACCTCCAACATTAGGGCGCTCATTACGTTGTTTCCATATTTTACGTATTACGGAGGTCCATAGTTAACAGGGCCTATGGCATACGTAAAAACCTATATATTTAGGTATTTTTACTAACAATATTTAGTCCTGTTTACTATGGTCCCCCGTAATAGAAACGTTTTGCTAGTCTTTTCCCCTTCCTGGTTGGCCGCCTGTGGCCATCTATCTCCTAGGATAGCGATCGTTTTCTCGCTGCTATCTAGTGTATCAAACTCCTCCACGTCGCAATCGTCTATTTCCCTCATCTCCTCTTCTAACACATCCCGTTCCTCCTTGTACATTTCACATTCTACCACTATGTGAGCTCTACTCTCTATTGCTTTGCCACACGGGCACATCTGTGCATCTACTTCCTCCTCCTCCCGGCTACTGGTATACCTCTTTCGTCTTTCTGGCAAAGTCCAGGTCGCCTACACGAAAGCGCAGTTTCAGAGTTTTCGCGAAGTCCATTGGGCCGTGCAAATACGTTTTCATTCCTATTTCCTTCCCTCAATCCCCTGTATATGTCTGAGCGTTTTTTCCGATTCCACCTTGTTTCTTAGCGCTAGCCTTTCCCTTCTTTCAATCCTTTCTTCTACTTCTGTCTTGTACCTCCCAAGCGAAATGAAAATATAAATATATATTATTTCGCTTTTTAAAATTTCGTCCACACGTCCCTGCGCACCAGTCTGGTCATTTCGACGCCGGGAAGGAGAGGTGTATATCGTTTTCCTAATGGTCTAGCGAGCACCCTTGTGTATACCGCCACAGACCACACCGGGAAACAAAGTCCGCCTCAAAAGCGGCTCTCAGCAGGAGCAGGATGCAGCTCACCCTTCATGCGACGGCTCGCCCAACACCTCACGTTTCGCTTCGCTTCGCGCTTGGTGCAAGCAATGCCTGCCTGGCCGGTGGAAACCCGCCCTGTGCTCCATCCTGGCGTTGTAGGGATGCGAGGGTTCGTGGTCATACGGCCACGGCAATGCATATTGTCGAGTGCATCCCCCCCGCCCGTGCTCCGTCCTTGCATTGGACGGGTGGGTGTGAGGGTCTATCCGTACAACTACCGCCACGCATGGCAATGAGTGCCGTTCGCCCCCCCCCCTCCCCGAAGTGGCCACGCCACAAATTAAATCAATTCATCGATGCTGTCATCCACATGCAAGAAAATCCGCCTCTAAAGCGGTTCATAGTAGGATGCAGCCCACCCTTCACGCGACTCGCCGGACACCTCAAGGCGCTTCGCGCTTGGTGCAAGCAATGTCGGCCTGGTCGGTGAAAACCCGACGTGCTCCGTCCCGGCATTGTAGGGATGCGGGGGTCTACGGTCATACGACTACGGCCATGCATGATAATGAGTACCCCCCCTCCCCCCACGTACGCGCGCATGCTGTAGAGGTAGTTGCTGATTTTTTTTAGCCTCTTCAAATCAGGGGCTCTCTGCTATTACTATTACGGGGGTCCATAGTTAATAGGACCTATGGTATACATAAAAACCTATATATTTACCTATTTTTACTAACAATATTTGGTCCTATTTACTATGGTCCCCCGTAATACGAAAGACCGCAGTAACCAGGAGCCACCCTGCACACAAAAACCCATATATTTCAGTATTTTCACGAAGCAGATTTTGTCCGGATTATTATGAAACATGTTCCACCTTATCGGTGCATCATCCAAAACAGATGACAAAAAACAAAGCGAGACGAACCATCCCGTGGCCTATTCAGGTGCACAGGGAATCGGAGCAACGCTAACGGGGAGCGTCGAGTTTGCTTACAGGGGGATGCAACCGTTTTTTTTTCGTTACGTAGCGGTGACGGGGGGGTTATTTTCTCGGAAGAATCTCGCTCTCGCTCGTCCTCTCTCTCCCTCTCTCTCTCTCTCTCTCTCTCTCGGCCAGAATATTCTCCTGTTGTACTCTGTCTCTCTACCGCGGATCATTTGATGTAAGTATTGGATTAGACGAGGCCTCCGGCTCCGGGCAGGAGGTCTCGACTTGGTATTTCCCCCCGCGCTGAGTAGAGTACCTTTTTTATTCGGTAGTGGCGTAACCCTGGAAAAAAAAAAATGTCAAAAAAAAAAATCGACCGCTGAAAAAAAAAAACGAATATTTGTGGTACTATCGTAGTAAAACACGGATGGGATCCCAGTGACGCTGGGTATTCTCTCAGCACCCTCGTGGAGCCCCGCCCCCGCCCCCGCCCCCGACATTCAGCAAGAGTTTCGTTTGGCCAACACGACACGTGCCTGCTACCTGTATCGCAACACGTCCTTCTTTTTTTGTTTTTTGGTTTTCATTTTTTTTTGTCCATCCCATTTGATCGCCTTCGCGCCCATTTCTTTTCGCTCTCCTTCTTTCACTGCCGTGGATCAGATCCGGGGGGTCGCACGCTGCAGACTCTCCTGTCCCCTTCCCGCTCCCCCTTCCCCCCTTCGCACCACGGTTTTTGTGAGCTTGTATTTTTTATGTTCTGTTTTTTTTCGCGAGAGGACCTTCAGCCCTTGCTCCCCCCCCCCGTCGCCTCACGCCGGATTGATACACACTGTTATCATGCCACAGGACAAAAACACCATCAAGGTGGCTGTGGACAGGGCTGACAAGGCCGAGGACAAGATTGAGGAGCTAAAAGTGGAACTCCAACGGGCGAAGGAGGACGAAAAGTACGAAAAAGAAACTGCCGAGGAGGTGGGTAAGACAAGGCGGTACACACGTGAGAGGCGGTATAGGGGGGGGTGGGGGGGGAGGGGAGGGGAGGGGGTGAGGGCTGAGTGATTGAGGAATGGCGAGGGGAGAGGGAGGAGGGGAGGGAGGGAGGATGGAAGATTGGAGAAGGGAGATGGGGGATAGGTCGGACGCGAGCTTTCAATTGTTCGGCGTTTTGGGGAGGCAACGGCCACGTCGAGCCCCTCTCTTGTGCCACAGAGACGGAAACATCCGTGCATGACTGGGGTAGAAGCAAGGTGCAGAGGGGGGGGTTAGGGGTAGAGCTAAGGAAAGGGACAGCGTTCGGCGTAGGCCTACGCTATGTGTGTTTCTTTTCCGAAGTAGTCATTTTTATGACAACGTGGAAACCCGGATACACGTTCGTTCTCTGTATACCAACAGTGGGAGAATGCACAGAAGCAGACTACAGGGACAAATAGAGGGCTTCCTCCCCATTGCCAGGGGCCGGGCGGTCGACCATACGGCCCGCCACCACCCATTGAAACCCGTCCCCGCATTACCGAGCTTCCTACCGTGTTCAGACCTCCACCAGGAGAGGAGACGGCCTTCTCGTGGGGGCAGCATGTTCGACGCGCGCTGACCACTTTTATGAGATCAGGTTCACGGTGATCTAGAAAAGAGAAGAAGACTAAAAAATGTAACATCTGCAGTTCCCTTGATACTTACAATTTGCCACAATTTCGGCGACGACCACCGCCACGACGACGACCCTGATGGGCTCAGGTTCTCAAAGACGCGATCGAGAACTCGGCCGAAAAGCTGAAGGAGGCCGCGAGAGTGAAGAAAGAAGACGACGAGCGGATCGAGGTGCTCGAGGAAGAAGTGAAACAGGTGGCGGCTCGGTGCAAGGAGCTGGTCAGGGGGCGCGAGGAGGCGAGCCAGGCAAGCTTAGACTGCGTCCCGCACGGTACTGTAGGGGTTGCATTTTTTTTATTTTTTCTCCTTCTGAGGAAAAATTTTCTGGCCAGCCCGGCTGAGCTCAGGTGAGGACCCATCAGTACACTGGCTACCATGACGCCTTTACTACTTTATTTTTTTCTGAACTACCGTATAGAAATGTAGGTCGGGCTGCGTGAACAAAACTACTATTATTACGGTGGGCCATAGTAAATAGGACCCACGATACACACAAAAAAAAACTATATATTTCCCCTATTTTTACTGACAATATTTGGTCCTATTTACTATGGTCCTCCGTGGTAAGAAATGAAGCCGTAGCCACCTCTCTGGGATAGCAGTGCTCGAGCACACGCAGCAGACCGGACCAGATCAGACGGCCCATCGCTTTCACTTGCTTCGTCTGTATCGCAATGTGTGCACGTTTATCCCTGAGAATACGTTAACGGCAGGATTTCGTTAGAAACTCATCTTTTTTTGCAAGCTGCGTGTACAGATAGATAACCTAGATCATCCAGATCCTGGCCTGCCATTTCCGATACGCCGTGCAGAATCTGAGTATGAATCGTACAGATTCAACCCCGGAAATAGTTTTCTTAGATCACGTACGAGAATATGACTCCCACCCAGCACGGCAATGTGAGCGATTACGGGGAACCATGGTAAATAGGACCTACGGTACACACAAAAAACTGTATATTTGCTTACTTTTACTAAGAATATTTTGTCCTATTTTACTATGGTCCCCCGTAATACGTACCCGGTAGATCATAACGGACCGAGAAGATACCTGCCCAGACAGATCTAGATTATCAAGCGGGAACCGATGATCTAGGTGTGGACTGGACTGTTTTGTTCGCTTGCGGGTTTCTATCAAAACTTTGGGCTGGACGTTGTCGGAAGACAGATCGCAGCATCGCTGCTGTGTCCGTGCATGAAGGACATTTTCGGTTATTACTACGAGTATGAAATCAAAACGTTCCTTGAGTTAGTCGGACAGAGTGGAAAAAAAAGCCAAATGATCTATCTGTAGATGTTATATCTGTAGATGATCTATCTATAGATGATATATCAGTAGATGATCCATCCGTAGATGATATATCTGTAGATGATCTATCTGTAGATGATCTATCTGTAGATGGTCTATCCGTAGATGATCTATCTGTAGATGATCTATCCGTAGATGATCTATCCGTAGATGAGATACCTGTAGATGATCTATCCGTAGATGATCTATCTGTAGATTATCTATCTGTAGATTATCTATCTGTAGATGACCTATCTGTAGATTATCTATCTGTAGATGATCTATATGTAGATCATCTATTTGTCCGACGCGTGAAAGATTCCTGGATAAATCGCCGCCGAAACAAGTAAATTCAACGAGTGCAGTAGTACTCTTGTAGCTGCTCCACGAGTCTCGTGATAGAGAAGGAGTTTGTTTTAACGACAAACACGCGGCAATATCTATCACGGTTGAAATTATTTTACAATCATACGTCTCGAACTACCGTGATGGGCACCAACCGTTCAGCGAAACATCCACGGGCGTCCTGATCACATCAACCGTTACGACGAGCCCCCAGCGAGGTACGCGCCTTGTATTTCAAAGCCCAAGAATCACCATGGCTCACCACCTCCCTTATTCTCTCTCTTTCTCTCTCTCTTTCGTCCTTTCGTTATTTTTTTCTCTCTCTCTCCCTCTTTCCCAACCCGCCTCACTGGGTGGACTCTGAAGGAATGGACTCGAGCTGATCAGATCATGCGGCAGCAGCAGCGCGCGATCGACGAGGCGAAGGCAAAGGAAGCCGCGGACCACCTAGAGCAGGTCGAAGCCGAAAAGAGCCTACTCCTGTCCAGGGCCCTAGATGCGGAAGCCGAGGGTAGCAGACATCGGTGAGACCGTAAGGGCGAGCGCACAGGGGATTGAATCCAACCTGATTGGTAGACGTCAACCGGAAGTGGGAAATCGATATTAATAATAGGTAGATGTCAACCCGGAAGTAGGCAGCAAAATGCGCTACATATTAGTACAGTGAGTCACAGACAGGGTGCTACGAGGGGTGGAAATAGAGGCCAGGCGGCTTCGGTGAGGTCTACGCAATGGTGAGTGAGCTGGGAAATTGATACCCAGAATGGGGGGGTGTCAACCCTGGAAGTAGACACCCCAAGGAGCGACACTGACTTCGGCGAGGCTCAAGGCGATTGAACAGGTAAAGTGATATTCATACGTACATATTAATAGTCGATGCCAGCATGCCAACCCGGAAGTAGACAGGGCTCTAGGAGTGTAAGCGGAAGCCACCCGGCTTCTGTCATGATACTGCCTTGAATGAGGTTGAAAGCCCGGTAATTGCCTGGGTTCAGGCACTGGGATGGTATTCGTAATACTTGGAAGGCGTATCTTAGGTGGAAAACCAGGGGTTTTCCAGAGGGGCGCGAGCTTGGATCCTAGTCTCCGCGTGAACGAAAGGAATAAAACTGCTATTCTTCTATCTCTAAGCAAGCATCACACGTGAGTACCAACGAGTACCGACTTAATAGGCAAAAAAAACCTGTCCAGGGATACAAAGTGTCCCGCCTGCTTGATCTTAACACTTCAGTGAGGCGTAAGGGCGAATGGGTAGAGCAAATTGATATACCTGGTGCATTTGGTCGGTGTCAAATGCGAAGTAGGTACAGCAACGAAAGGCGTTATTTCATGGGCAAGGCCCTCAAAGCGGAAGCAGCGGCCCGCCGACATCGGAGAGACTACGGGGGTGAAAGGACAGGGAAATCGATACGCTTATTAGGTACCTGGCGCATGTCAACCCGGAACTAGAGGTGGAAGCGGAGGCCAGCCGCCCTCAGTAAGGAATATGGGAGATTTTTTATGTACATGATATGTCGATGTCAACCGGAAGTAGCTACCCAAACGAAGTGTTTCGTAGGCAGGACCCTAGAGGCGAAAGCGGCGGCCAGCGGGCTTCGATAAAGTCTAGCGGCGAATGAACAGGGAAATTGGTGCACATAATAGATCGAGGTCAGTCCGGATGTAGGTAGCGAGAGGAGCGAGACTGAGTTGGGCGAGATCCAACGGCAGAATAACAGGTAAATTTGATCAACTTATTGTGTCGATGTCAAACCCGGAAGTAGGTAACGAGATGAGCAATGTCATAGACAGGACAATAGCTTACTCCTGTCCAGAGCCCTGTGAGGCAGAAGTGGAGGCCAGCCGGCTTCGGTGAGGCTGAGGGCAATTGAGCAGAGATTTCGATACACAATTTTGGTCGACGCCAACCGGAAGAAGGTAATCGAACGGAGCTGTTTCGTTGACAGGGCGTTTGATGGGAGTGGAAGCGGAGGCCGGTCGGCTTCGGCGAGGCTAAGGGCGAATGAACACGGACAATAATTCGTACGCAGAATAGGTTTATGTCAACCCGAAAGTGGCCAACGAAATGACCTATTTCATGTACAGGAGCCCTACCTGCGGGAAAATTGATAAACGTAGTAGGTCGATGTCAACCCGGAAGAAAGTAACGAAAGGAGCAATTTCATACTGGTATACAGGATCCTCGCTGCGGAAAGTGACGGCCAGGAAACTAATACCGTACACGTAGCAGGCTGCTGATGTCAACCCGGAAGTATGCAACGAAACACACGCATGTATCTACACGCCGAATACCCAACAAGCTTTCCTTATTTTGTGTTCCCTAGATGTTTTTTTTCCGTTGAGCAGCGCCGCCAGCCAGAAAACAAGCGCTGTTCGCGGGTAGGGTCATAACCCGTGGGTCGTGTCGGGTCGTGTCGGGTCGGGTCAGGTCAGGTCAGGTCGGGTCGGGTCGGGTCGGGTCAGGTCGGGTCGGGTCGGGTCGGGTCGGGTCAGGTCGGGTCGGGTCGGGTTACCTAACCCGACCCGACCCGACGCGTCAGGTTTGATGACCTTCTGGCCCGACCCGACCCGTGAGATTGTGCAAGAACTCTTGACCCGACCAGCGGGGGTCGGGTCGTGACCAGCGAACAGCTCTGAGAAACACCATGGGTACGAAAATACCTGGTAGTCCCCCTTCCGTGGCTCAGCAGAGTTTTTCTCTTGCTGTTCTGAGCGTGGGCATGATGGTTCATGTGGTGCTTTCGACGTACTACCGCCGATATGACATGCTCGTATAGTAATAAATACAGTAGTAGATGCTACTGTGCAAGGGGTAGCGCTTTACGGCCAAAGTATTCCTGCCTCAAGAGGCGAAGTTCCTTAGCCCAACACCGACGGAATACCGTGAGTGATTCACAACACTTTCGCGATACGCTTGTGCTCGCTGCAGCACAGGCGTTGACGTTTGTTCGTCGGGTTGCACTACTTGTCAACTTTTTTTTTTTTTTCGTTTCAAGTTCAGGTTTGGGGTGACCAGTGTAAAGCTTCTCAAATTATGCGCGCTTCACATTTTTTACGCGCCAACCCACCCACGGTAGCCACGGTAGGGCTCTCTTAAGTACTTAGGGAGTTCGATTTTCAGGTGCATTGTTATCACAGAGATGTCTTGGCGGACGCGTTCTACGATAGTAGTGGGAGTGTCACCTCTTTTTTTTTTCCCCTACAACGTTTTCTGAGGGATGGGGGGGGGGGGGGGGGGGGGGGGTACTACTCATTTGTTGCTTGCTTTGGTCATTTGACCATTGACCACGCATCCCTTTCGAGACGGAGCACCGTTCCTACTCCTAATAGAGCCACCTCCAACAATTGGGCGCTCATTACGTTGATTCCGTATACTACATAGAAACGTTTTGCCAGTCTTATCCCCTTCCTGTTTGGCCTCCTGTGACCACCATCTATCTCGTAGGATAGCGATCGTTTTCTCGCTGCTATTCATTGTATCAAACTCCTCCGTGTCACATTCGTCTATTTCCCTCATCTCCTCTTCTAACACATCCCGTTCCTCCTTGTACATTTCACATTTTCCTACTATGTCAGTTCTACTCTCGATTGCTTTGCCACACGGGCACATCTGTGCGTCTACTTCCTCCTCCTCCTCCTCCGGCTACTGGTGTACCTCTTTCTTCTTTCTGGCAGGTCCAGGTCACCTACACGAAAGCGCAGTTTCAGCGTTTTCACGAACTCCATTAGGCCATACATTTTCATGCCTGTCCCTTCCCTCGATCTCCCGTATATCTCGAAGTGTTTCCGATCCCCCCTTGTTTCTTAACGCTAGCCTTTCCCTTTTTTCTATCCTTCCTTCTACTTCTGCCTTGTACCTCCCAAACTTCCCGGCGGACATCATCTCTTCTTGGTTTCCTTCTTAGTTTCCTTCCGTACTTTCTCAACTACGCCATCCCACCTTATTCCAGCTCGCCCTTTTGTTACTTTCTCCCATACAGCTCCATCAACTACGGCTGGCAACCTCTTTTTTGGCATGTTCCTTACTTTATTATATTGCCAGTTCAACTTTCTCATGTCTCTATTTGTCTTGAGTGGGGGGCGGGGGGGCGTACTCATTTGTTGCATGCCTTAGTCATTCGACCGTGGACCATGCACCCCCTTCGAGGCGGAGCACCGTTCCTGCTCCTATAGAGGGGTACAATTTCTCTCAGCTCATAAAATAACGACACCGAGAGATACTATCACGGGGGGGACCATAGTAAATAGGACCCACGGTACAAACAAAAAACCTGTATATTTCCCTATTTTTGCTAACAATATTCGGTTTCTATTTACTATGGCCCCCGTATTATTAGAGATACCTCCAACATTTGGGCGCTCATTGCGTGATGCGGGGGGGGGGCGCTTCTCGACACCGGGAAGAGCGTTTGTTTTTCTTTGCCACGGCTGTACTATTAATAGGTAGCGTTTTCGTTAAATATCTATTACGGGGGACCATAGTAAATAGGACCAAATATTGTTGGTAAAAATAGGTAAATATGTAGGTTATTGTGTGTAGCGTAGGTCCTATTTACTATGGTCCCCCGTACTAGTACGCCACGACAATGCTCATCTATCTGATTCATAAGTGTGCATGTTATCTATCTGAATCCGTGTTTTTGGATGAGATTTTTAGAGCGCCTGAAGGGCGGAGTTGCAGAACATTGCGGGTGCATCAAGGGTGCACCCGACAAGAAGAAAAAACGACCTACAGCAATACACTCCTCCCCAGCGCCAAAATGAAAAAAAAACAAACTATTACGGGGGGGCATAGTAAATAGGACCTACAGTAACACAAAAACCTGTATATATATGTCCCTATTTTTACTACCAATATTTGGTCCTATTTACTATGGCCCCCCGTAGTAGTGCGTTGGGATCCCTGGTTGAAATTTACGAAAAGCGATTTTTTTGTCTCATGTTTGGATTTTTGGGCACGAATGACTTTTAATTTGACTGGTTTGTCCCCTAAATGAGCATGCAGCCCTACACAAAAGTGTTAATGGCATGCGTTATGTGCACGCCTGCCGAAATGGCATGTGCCGAGGGGTCCACCAAACAAGCAAGGCGAACCCGACGGCTATGTATTTCTGTACTTTCAAGTACCGACTTGTTCTTTCCCCTCGTGTCCTCGTTTTTCCCGCCTGTATATGTTGATGTAATTGCCCCCAAACGATACCTGCCTGGTATGTCATACACCAGGGTGGGGTGTTTCCTCGATTCCCTCTCAAGCCCCCCCCCCCTCCTCTTCATTGATGCCGTCATCCACATGCAAGAAAATCCGCCTCACAAGCGGTTCTTATGATAGTAGGATGCAGCTCGCCCTTCATGCGACTCGCCCAACACCGCACGGCGCTTTCGCGCTTGGTGCAAGCAATGTCTGCCTGGTCGGTGAAAGCCCGACGTGCTCCGTCCCGGCATTGTAGGGATGCGAGGGTCTATGGTCATACGACTACGGCCATGCACGATAATGAGTACCCCCCCCCCCTCCTCGAAGGGCTACGCACGCCCCCCTTACCCCAGTCACCTTGCTTCCTGAACAAAATCGCATAATCCCGTACCCGTACTCGTATGAAATGCCATAACATTGACATGTTTCTTTCCCAACCAATACGCTGCTTCGATAGCAAAAACCCCTCGATGTATTTTAAGAGATACGTAGCTGGCTGGCGGTTGTTAGAATGAGCGTAGAGCTGTCACATACCCGTCATGGGCGTTTTATCCGCGAAATTCCTCCATAAACACACAGTTACACGTTATACGAAATGTCAAACCTTTTCTGTTGTTGTTGTTGTTGTTGTTGTTGTGACAGTATTCACTGCAGCATATTTTGATTATGGCCAGTTTGCGGTTGCCAGCCGACAACACGCGACAGCGGCATAAGCTTGAACGTTTGTTTCGCTCATGAACATCCCCTGAAATACTAAAAAAAAAATGATCGCAGTCTGTCTGTTCCAACCAATACCCCTGCCCTCTCCTACGCGTTCGCGTAGGCTGGCTGCCGAGGAGCTAGCGCTGGCGTTGGAGGGAGCCAAGAGCGCTCAGCTGTTGCTGCAGGCGGCAGTCTCTGCCGAGAAGGCTGAGGCCGTTGCCGCGGCCGCCGCACAGGCAAGTCGCCTGGTCCAGCGATAGACAAGCATTCGTCGTTGTGGTCCGGGTTGGTCGGGGGAATTAAGGGGGGGGGTCGGGGGATTGGAGGGCAGAGGTAAAGGTTGAGGGGCGGGGGGGTATAGGGATGGAGTGGGGGGGGGGGTTGTAGGTAGGGAGGGGAGCGATTTGTAGTTTGAGGGGGGGGGGTTGATGGGTAGGGGGTGGGAGGTTGGGCGGGGGGGGTGTACTCGATAGGAGAGATGTACTCGATCTCATGCATGGCCGTAGTCGTATGACCATAGAGGCCGGGGGGGGGGGGACGATGAACCCCAACACACTGCTGTAACTGATCGTACTCTCTATTACCACAGGGAGTAGCGCGCTCAAAGGCCGCCACGCACATACCCAAACGTAGCTTCAATAGTAGCAGTGAGTGATATCGTTGGAAACTATTACGGGGGACCATAGTAAATAGGACCCAATATTGTTCGTAAACATAGGTAAACATATAGTTTTTTGTGTTTACCGTAGGTCCTATTTACTATGGTCCCCCGAAATACTGCGGTGTGAGCAGGGAGTGAATCTACAGTGCGGTCGAGAATGCTCCGCCACGGAGGAAGCGCCCAATCAAGACCTTTGCAAAGTCCATTTCGTGTGAGCGTGTTTTTTAGGCTTGAATAAGTTTCATTCCCTGTTCGCGAATTGAATGCCTACGGTAGAAAACGAGCAGCTTGAATGAGGTACAGAGTCCCGCATGTTGGTTGTGAGTATCCCCGTTTTTTGTTTTTTTTTTGTTTTCTTTCCTTCCCATCTACGAAGCGCCATCTTTGTCCTACTTCTCCAGCTCCGTCCCTCTCGAAACCAAGTTCCCTGGGGCACGTATGTAGCGGGCACTCCTCCCCCCTCCCCCCTCCCCCCCGATGGTTACGTGCTTTCAATTTTATTGTGGTGTGAGAGCTCAGCATATTCTCTCCTCGTCGACTCGCGCCGAATGGTGCATTCACACACACGCTACGCTACGACAGGCGCCTTCCGCGGGTCAATAGTTCCTTCCCACCGAAGGCCAAAACAAGACAAAAAAAAACTCTGTTAATACGTATCGTGGCTTCGGTCTCGTTCGAACGGCCACGGTAGCGGTGTGATGGTACCGGTGACCCTCCCCACGTTAGGGCTTGCCTTTGTTTAGGCCCAGCATTCTCTTGACCAATCGAGCTCCTCCAGCGAGCAACAACTACCGGTTTAGGATGTGTCTTTTAGGGCTAGGTACTGTACGGCAGCGTAGAGAACGCTTGGTCGGGGGGGTCGCGTGAACATGTTTCTTCTTCGAAGTTCATGTTTCAGATGGGACCACGAGCCCTCCTCGCGTGAGGGGCTCAGAACGTACGAAGCCACCACCCCTCCGAGATGGCATTGCTCAGGGGCATCGTTCGACCAACCGGCGGCACGGGAAGGGAGACACCACCCCCTCGAGCCACCGGCGGCAACGGGGATGGGGAGACACCACCCCCTCAAAAACCCTCTCTCGGGACAAAAAAAAAAACGGGACGGGTGATTTGTCTCTCGCATGACCCTCTTTTTTGCCTCTCAACGCCCCTGTAGATTTCCGCGGCAGGCGCGCAGGGAGACGGGAAGGAGGGCGGCGGCTCGAGGACACGCGGGAGCATCAGGGCTGCCGAGCTTCAGGAGCAGCTGTCAGTGGCGAACGAGAGGGTGACAAACCTAGAGCGGGACCTGAGGAAGGCGGAGGAGATGACCAAGGAGGCCGAGGGCGCCAGAACAAGGTGAGGGGTGAACTCGAAAGGTTTGAACTGACCTCTTTTAGAAAGCGTGCACACGGTGAACGCGGATAACGATCCGGACAGAATGCAGGCTCTATGCTGCCATTGTGAGATGGTTACCGCTGTGGGACGATTGCCGATGTGAGACGGGCCGCCGTTGTAGAACGAGGGAGCCTTAGGAGGCGTTCCACGATAGAGGTTCACCCTATTTTTTTCTGAGGCTCCTCACTTGACCTTAAGGTGCTCCACACCTCACCCGAAGACTGAGACTTGACTTCAGCAAAAATGAGATTGCATCCCGACGAACAATCCCATGCCCCAAGTACACAAAAACGTCATTTTTCGAAACGAGATTGGCACTCCCGACGGTTTTGGCCTGAGGAGTCCCGTCATTCGGAAAACATTTTAGCGGAAAATGTGCTATTACGGGGGCCATAGTTAACAGGACCAAATATTGCTAGTAAAAATAGGTAAATATGTAGGTTTTTATGTACACCATAGGTCCTATTAACTATGGACCCCCGTAATACCTCTGCCGTTTAGAAGGCGTCTTCGGTGTTCCAAATTATAAGGCACCGTTAGTATCATTATTCGCTTCTAAACGATCCTTATATTTCCCTCCAGAGTGGTTTTCCGTAGCGTGCCACAAATGACGCTGTATCTGACGAATTTCTATTGATGCCCACCACGTAGGGCGCGAGAGGTAGCTCCTATTGCTTACGACAGCTCCTGCTCACTTGAGCAGCTCTCTCTATCTCACCCGAAACGCCTCACGACGTATGAAACCCCCGTGACCTCGGTATACGGCGCATAGTGTCGTAAAAAATACTCAATGGGATTCCAAAAAAGAAGTTTGGGCATTTCCTCAGCTCAGAAATTCCGGCAGTTCCGGTGATGGTTCGGGCTAAAACGCGCCTCGTACCTCTATCGCGCCTCGCATCTCTTCATTCTTTGAAAACCTACAATCCTAAATCACAGGGAGCCGCACGACATAATTTTACTTGAAAAAAAAACTAAAAACAAACCGGCCTTTGAAAAACCGTCTCGTTCCTTGCACTTTGTTTGGGATCTCCGGAATGAACAGGGCAATTGACGAAGTGGAGCAAATGGCACTAGCTGAGGTCGAGGCGCGAGTCTCTGCCGAAGCCGCAGCCGCAGCCGCAGCCGCAGCTGCCGTCGCCGCCGTGGGTCTTACCGCAGATCAAGAGGAGATGCTTCGTGCACAAGAAACTCTGAAAGCGGATATCAAAGAGCTGCAGAACAGGCAAGCCCTTTGGCGGTGTCGGGCGTACGGGAGGAGAAGAGAGGGCGAGAGAGAGAGAGAGAGAGAGAGAGAGAGAGGGGAGGGGGAGGGGGGGTTAGCGTAGTTGTAGTCGAGCACGTCTCGAAACGGTTCTTACACGGAGGGCAATGTTGCAGAGGCAGCGTCATGTAGGGTAGGCGTGGACCGCGTCTACTCTGCAGAGACAGAAGAACGTGCATGTCCCTTCTCTCCACATGAGACGGGGTGGCAGTTGGTCCTGACCCTATCCCCCTCCCCCGCACTCTCTCACCCCACCCCCACCCACCCACGCTATCCCCCACACCCGACTACGACCATGCACGACATGGATACACCTCCCTACCCCCCCCCTTCCTCCCACCCCCTACACTCCTCCTCACTCCCCCACTCCACTCCCCCTTTCGCCTAACGCTCAGGCTATTGGCAGCCGACAAAGAGGTGAACCGTCTTCATCTCGGGTGGGAAGCGGAAGAGGACCGGACGGAGAAGTTGGAGCTGCAAGCGGAGGCCTTCGAGATAAACAGGACTGACATGAGGATGCTTCTTCACGAGGCGGACTGCCAGGTACGTTATTCTAGGCGCCTTGACCCATCCAGTGCCCCGGTAGACGAACCCTAAAACGTTCTGAGGTTCCCCTTTCTCGCTTGAGGAGCTTTATACCGTTGTACATGTCTCACCAAAAAAACATAAACCCGTTTTTTCCGAAGACAAAATGACAACGCAACCCAGTGCAACCCGATGCAAAACATTCTACATCTGGGACAGATCATCTACGGATAGATCATGATCTAGATCATCTAGTTCCTCTCACCCGCCGTTGTGAAAGGAGGTTGTGCAGGATCTGCCTTATAGGGCAGATCCAACCCGGGAAACATGTGCTAGATCATGCAGAATATACGGCTCCCGCCCTTAAAGAAACATGAGCCAGATCATACAGATCTTACAGATCTGCCTTGAATAATCTATCTAGATCAATCATCATCTGGGAATCATCAGCAGATTACCTGTCCGACGCGTGAAACAATCCCACGGCTCAAAGGTAAACCAGGTTTAACGAAAATATTGCAAAGCGCACACGATGCTCCAAACAAAAAGGGGTGTTAATTCCGTGGGTCCTCATTTTTTGGGAGTTTTTTCGGTCAGAAATCGGTGTGACCAAAACGTGCTTCTCCTATCTTGGCACGCGTCCCTTAACCCGGAAAAGGCTACAAAAAACAATGGCATTTTTTGTTGTGATAGGAACCGCCGACGAGCATTGTCTGAAGTAGTTTTGGAGATTTGGTATTAGTCGAAGTTGTCGGGATAATTGGTTTTATGTACCATCTATTAATTGGAATTACCCGGACAATTGATGTAGAAAGCAGTCTGCTAATTGAAATTGTCCGGACAATTGATTTTGGAGACTGTGTATAAATGGGAATTGTCGGGCCAATTACAGCGATAGAGCCCAGAAGTATACGGATAGGCTCGCGTTGCTACCCGTACGGTACGACTACTCCTTGCGCTGAAACTCGGACACCAAGTCGAACCATCCCCTGATCACGCGTTGGCTGTTGCGCGACAATATTCAATTATTAATCGTCAGTCTCCCCCCCCCCCTCCGAAGCCCCCAGGATGCTTAAACTAACGAAGCTGTCATTGATGGTGCTACGGCGGTCGGTACGTCTTCACGATGTTGACGCTATCGTGCGTACTGTAGGCAGACACAAAATTGGACTGCGTTTTGACGGCGAGCAATCCCACGGCAGAGAGTAAGCACACACCACTTCTTTCTTTGGTTCTACATTTTCTGACCCGGTTGAGCTCCTCAAGCGAGCGACTTTTTACCGCCGGCTAGACGCGACAACTTGTACAAGTACAGTGCACTATTTGAGGGCGTACAATGGACGCACAGAATAGTTTGGTCGAGTGGCGTGAAAAAATGTTCTTCTTATTGTTAGGGTTAGGGTGAGATAGTGAGCTCCTCCTCATGTGAGGACCTCAGCAAACAAGGCACCACCCTTCCAAGGCGGCTCAGAAAATAAGACATCACCCCTCTGAGGCGGCTCAGAAAACAAGGCACCACCCCGCTAAGGCGGCAGTTGCTCCAACATTGACGGCCGGGTGGGAAGCTGCCTGACCTGAGCACGCACCAGACAGATCACATCGCTCCCCGCTTCAAGATAAGGATATTTTGTTAGGGAAGACAGATCCCTGGTCTACGAAGACGGCCTGCATGATCATCTAGGTTTTGCTATCGGACGGGAGCGGAATGGTCTGCCGTGATCGGGCAAAATGCTTTCCAGGTTGTATTCGTCACACGCATTGTACCCAGGTCCAGGTCCCTGGACACTGGACAACATCTCATAGTGGGAGGCATCGGATCTAGATGATCTAGATCGTGATTTGTTCGGTGTGCGCACATGTCCGAAAAGCAGCACCAGCAGCAGCAGTACTTCATAGATGGCCGGAATTCCCCCGCCCCTGCACAGTACGGGCGTACAAACAATCCTTGTGGGGACATTGAACAACGTAGAACACCATTTGGCGTGTACCGCATTGAGAGGTTGCCGACATCCTGTAGGGTCTGCTACTTTGTTCGATGTCTCCGCCAGGACTGTTTTACGACCGCGTTGTGCAAGGGAGGGGTCCCTGTCGCGACCACCCGTGTCCCTATCCCATGGTATCTGCATTCGTCCAATGAAATGTGCTCAAGCCCACCACCCTTTTCCCTCCCCCTCCCTGGTCGTCTCTTTCTTCCACCTCTGTCACAAACGTCCATAGTCCAGGAAAGCCGCTGCTTCCAATCCAGCGATGTCTGAACCAGAACTGCCACGCATCGTTTGTCATATCAGATTCTGCCTACGCTTTGGACATACGTATCAGATTCCCAATTTTCACGATCAAGACATGGCAGGGAAGACATTTTCCAAGATCTATGTTATCTGCACGGTGTTGAGCGCATTTTTGGGGTGGAATGTTGGTGCTACTGTTGTTGTCCTCACATTAACTCATGTCCGAAATACTGAGTCTGCAGCCACAGGAGAAGCTCCAAAAACGGGAGCGGAAGAACACCTCAGGAAAAAAATATAATCAAATCAAATAATACGAAAAAAAAACAGCCAGATATGGCTGCAATACATCGTACTCGTCAAACAGGAAAAAGTCGAACCCTTGAACGATTTGCGATTTGATCCAATAGGGCCGTATGCGAAAAACAAAACGAAAAGAAATGACGCAAAGTTAAATGAATTAGAATGAAACACGTCAAATCAAAGCATAAGATGTCAAAATGAAACCCCAAGGAGAAAAAGAGCTCCGCACGCGCACAAAACAAACGAACGCAAAAAAAAAATGGAAGCGAAGCGAAGGCGAAGCATGTAGGCACGACACACAGCCGTTGCACACGCCGTCACGATGACGGCAAATGTAACTATACCCGTTTTGCCGCAGCAGGATCCACTTTTACCCCGTGAGCGGTACAGAGAGTACGTGGTGTAGCTGCTTTGCTCGCTTCTGGCCCAAGAGGTTTGTCGCCCGCCCCGCCCCGTCCTTGCGCACATACGCACGTGACAGGTTCAGCGCATGACGGTGGAGCGGTCGTCGCTACTGAGACGCGAGGCAGAGACCGAAAGAATGCTCGCTGAAACCGAGGCTGTTCTCCGAGAGGCTACGGGGTGAGCGCTTCCGACGTATCCTACCGTAGGGCTAGCACCTATTTAGAGTAATGCCCCTTTGAAGGTGGTGCCTTATTTCTGAGCTCATCACGCCAGGAGCTCACCCGAAAACAGGCCTTCGAAGAAAGTTTGTTTACGAAACCCGATCAACATTTTTTCTAGGCGCTATTACGGAGGTCCATAGTTAATAGGACCTATGGTGTACATAAAAACCTATATGTTTACCTATTTTTACTAACAATATTTGGTCACATATTTACTATGGTCCCCCGTAATAGTCCTAGAGCAAACCATGGAGTAGATTTCCGCAAGGCTAATACTACCTTCTGCAGGTCGTATGTACAAGGGTCCCCCGCAAGGCTATTACTACCCGGCTACCTGGTACACAGCACAGCTTATTGGTATCGTTTCCTTCCGTGCTGGTACTTTGGCGCGCCTACTGTTGTGTATTTGTTTGTTTTCTTCCATCGAGAAGCTTTTTATTCAGCTTGTTTTAAGACCACGGGCAATATTTCGGGGAAATAAGCCATTGCGAGAACATCATCATATATATATATATATATGTATAAATATGTTGGTACCCACTGGTCGTCTCCCGCCTCCTTACTGATTACGCCTCCCCCCCCCACAATCGTCTCGCTTCGCACCTCTTCGTTCTGCTTCGCTATAGTTCTACTTCGCGCCGCTTCGCAACAATCGCTTGCCGCTGAAATATGGACTCGATATAGACCTCGCGATACATGATAAGCGCCAATGTATGGGCTCCCACCCGTCCACTTCCCGTCTCCCGCCTTTGGCCTCCTAATCCACTCCGCCCCACCCGCGCTTCCTCCCGCTTCGGTCCTTCTCACTTTGCTCCGATCCGGCTTCCGGACAACCGCCTGCCTCTCTGACGAAAACCATCGAACCCAACGAAGGTGCATCAATCGCACCCAACACGGGACAACGCACGCGAAGGTGTCGGACTCGCTTGCGGCGATGCACAAGCGCAACGCCGACGAGAGGGCCGCGAAGCTATCCCGGGCGAAAGACCGCATCGTGGCAGAGAACAAGGCCCGCATCGAGAGGGCCCTGGACGCCATGAGCTTCGCCCGTGGAAGCAGCAAAAACAGCACAAACCGTGCAACGACCACTACCCCCGCCAGAAACTTCGATCGGCTCGAGCAAGCCCCGTCCCACCTCCGTCCGCTCCTCGCGCCCTTCCTCCGGCCTGCGTTCAGGAAGTCCTTTCTCGTGTACGCGGGCCGCAAGTCGTCGCGGGGTGGGGGGGCCCGTAATGACGCGGACACCGAGAAAAATCCGTCATCGGGTCCCGCCGCGATTTCCACCGCCCCTGCTGAATTCCCACCGGCCCGCCGCGCGGCTAGCCTGGACTTCCCGGGAAGGCGCCTGGCGCAACCGGCGACCATCAACGCCGTCGCGGCCGTCGCTCCCACCGCCGCCACCGCTGCCACCGCTGCCGCCGCTGCCGCCGCTGCCGGTGGCGCCGCTGCCACCGGCGCCGCCTCAGACCATCCGCTCGCGAGCGACGCCGAAGGGAGGAGACAGGCAGCCTTCGGAGACGTCCCTCCGATAGTAGTCGCTGCGGGCGCGTTAGCGGCCGAGATAGCGGCGGAGACCCAGGGACTTCCACCTGCGGGTGCTGCGGCTGCCGGCGACGGCAGCAGGACCGGGATCGAGCGGAAGGGTAGCGCTGGAACGACCAAACGGGGTAGTCACAGAGCGTCATCGTCGGCGGCGGCGGCGGCGGCGGCGGGGGGGGACAAAGTGGCGCATGCATGGAGAGGGAGCCGGGGTCGACCTAACCCTGATGGCTAACGTAGAACCTAGTGCGGAAGCTGGCCCTAGCGTGAATGGTGGTGGTGGTCCTCCGAGGAGCTTTTCCAGGAGCAGCAGTGGTGTGGGGTCAGATCGCAGTTCCAGGGGTGCTGGGAGGAGCAGGTCAGGCTCTGTGGCCGGGGGAAGAGCAACCACAGCGGCAGCGTCAGCGGCGACGGCTGCGGCTGCGGTTGTAGCAGGAGGGGTGGACAGGGAGGCTATCGCCCTTCGAGTGAAGCAGCTGGAAGAGCAGCGGTTGGACCTTGAGGAGCGCGAGGTACGCAAACGTATGATCCTTTTATGTGCGTATCACCAAGCCCACGATAGGGGGGGGAAGGGGGGGGGGGTGTACTCGATGGGAGAGATGTACTCAGTATCATGCATGGCCGTAGTCGTATGACCATAGACCCTCGCATCCCCACAATGCCGGGACGGGGCACGTCGGGTTTTCACCGACCAGGCAGACATTGCTTGCACCAAGCGCGAAGCGCCGTGAGGTGTTGGGCGAATCGCATGAAGGGTGAGATGCATCCTACTAAGTACCGTTCTGTGAGGCGGACTTGCATATGGATGACAGCTTCAAGGGAGGAGGGGGGGCTGATAGGAGAGATGTGCTCGATCTCATGCATGGCCGTAGCCGTATGACCATAGACCCTGGCATCCCTACAATGCCGGGATGGAGCATGTCGGGTTTTCACCGACCAGGCCGACATTGCTTGCACCAAGCGCGAAGCTCCGTGAGGTGTCCGGCGAGGGAGGGGGAGAGGCACTTTTAGGTCCTTTGTATTCAGCCGCTAAGGGCTTTTAGTTATAGAGGACTACGTGCCTCATTGGTTTTCACTTTTTCTTTGTTTCGTGATTTACGCACCATCATGTTGATCATTTGTTTTCGCGGCGACGCCAACTAAAAAAAGGTCAGGTCCAATTTTGAGTGAAGTACAGAACCATTCTTGCAGTCCCGCTTTGAGAACAAACCATTGTCCCCAAAACGGGAATGCAGTACTAAAAAGGCAGTGAAAATTAGGTCAGTCCCCCTTGCGTTGTAGGGTAACGTTTAGCAGTATGCCTTGCAAGGGTTGCGGGAGAAGAAAAAGTCAAGGTCCGGAGACGCCCGCATGATACGTACTCGTATGGACGAGGACAGTCTCTTGTGTGGCCAACGTTACGACGGTCCCCCGTCGGTCAAAGCTTCTTCAAGGTGCTGGCGTGTTTACGCTTCAACTTCGAAGGTGAGTCTGCCAAGCACTACGCCCCGTGATCTCACTGAACGAGGCATTTCGCATGTCGGGCTGGTCATCGATTTCCACTCGACGGTCTAGATGTTTCAGAGCAGATAGCTTAGATTCCTGATCGATATGATCTAGCTCATGGTGCCGGGTGGGAGTCACATAACCTGAATAATTCAGGACACGTTTTCAGGATTGGGTCTACGCTATGCAGATCTTGTACAACTTCTCAAAACCAGCAGGTCAGGTTCTACAGCCGATGGTCTACGGCATGATCCCTCCGACGTGTACAATATGCTTCACGCAAAGCCGCGGTAAGTTGCGGGCGCTACGAAGCCGAAAACTCATTTGTTCTGTGCGCCGTGGATCTCGTTTTCTTGCCCTCCCCGTCCCTTTTGGGCAGAAAAACCTGCTGGCGAAGCAGATGGAACTTAAATCGAACGATAAGGGTCCTCCGGCGGCCGCGAACGCTGATGATGGGGAGGGAGCGCAGAGCACGTGAGAAACCGTGCGGCAGCGGCTGTAGGTCATCGTGGTTTGCGGAATGCTATTCGTCAGCAACTGTAGAGGGCAGTTTTGTGAGATGCTTGCTGCAGCGACGAAGTTCGGTCACTGTTTTAGACTAGCTGAGTGGACCCCGGATGGCGGATGGGGGAAAGGAAGGGAATATGTGAGATGCTGCAACTTGGGTTGTACTTGCATGGTATGGTAAACGCCTCGCGTATCGTCTTGCCCGAGACAGACAGGTTGTGCTTCGACGGATGGGGTGAGGAGCAGGCTTGGGTCGGCACTGCTAGGCGGTAGGCGCGTCGTTGGAAATGAGCAGGGGACTGAGAGCAAGACGTGTGGTCTTTGCTAACCATACCAGATATAGTACGGCAAACGTTACGTTTTTACGAACTGGTCCTTTTTTTTTGCGAGGAAATTCTAAACGCGCGTCGAAGCCGCGCTCGAGTCGTAGCCTCAGTCTTGGCTTGGTACAGGGTTGGGGCTGGGGTTGAGGTTTAGGGTCGGGTTGTGGATCGAAGTCCTCTTGTCATTTGTAATATTTAACATGGCAAACAGCTCAGCACAAGCTTAAGCATCGCACATGTTTCCATACTTTATCTGATAGCTTTGCCGAAGCCGTATATGCCCACTTGGTAGAACCGGCAAGACGCTACCACCAGGGTACGCCACACCGGTTTAGCCCACTACGCCCGGCAAATTTATCCAACTGAACCCTCGTGATTCCATCTAATATTTCTTTTGCTGTCACATCGACGACGACTATGACGTCGATGACAAGGCTGGACGCGCAACTGCAAGCTACCAGGTCACAGCTGGCGAATGGAAAAGCGGAAATCGATAGGATGTCTCGTCTTCTGCGGAAGAACGCCTCCGCGAAGCGGGACGCAGCCGACGGGCACGCCGTGGGGTCTGGGATGGCGACATCACCAGCGCCCCTAGAAGCCAAGACCGACCCTACGGCGGCGGAGACGACTGGAACGACGACGAAAGCCGAGGAAACTGATGGAGGGCGCGCAACTGGAAATGCACAAGAAATCCGTGCTAGTATCGCCACGGCCGCCGCCACCAGTCGGACGAGCGGTGCCCCCGAGGGTGCACCCGTGGCTCCAGCGTCTAAACGACCCGCCGCCAGCCACGCCGGCGAGGCTAAGTCGAAGCGTCGGCGTAGGAGCACGCTGCAATACATCGGCACCGGTGCCGCCGGCTCCGCGAAAGAAGGCGGAGATTCGGTGGTGTCGGCGGAAAAGAAGCAGGAGCAGGAGGAGAAGGAGGAGGGGGGGGAGTCCGGCCACCTGCGTCACCGACACACCCGGTCTTCGCGAAGTTTGAGCAAGTGACGAAGGGGGTGGCCCCCTCCGCGATCGCGAGGGTTGTGGACACGGCTCGCGAGGCCGGGGTGGCCGCGGATAAGATCGTCGCGTGCGAAAAAGTTATAGAGACCGCTGCCGCCGCCGCGGCTGTGGCAGCGGCGGCAGCAGCGGTGGAAACGGGGGACGCAAGTGAGGATAGCGATGTTGGTGGCGGTGGCGGTGGGAAGTTTGATGGGGATGAGGGGGGGCTCAAGGCGGAGGGGAGAATCGCGAGGGCAGCGGCGGCAACGGCTGCGGCAGCCGCGGCAGACGAGGAGAAAGCGGCGCGGATGGACCTGGAGGCGCTGGTGGAGGCCAGGACGGGGGCGACGCGTATACTCATGAAAACTCCGCTTGAGTTAATGCTGGCGGCAATGGAGGTAAATGCGTCAACGAATATCATCGTATATTGTGTTTTAGGTACGCCCGCGAGCACCCGCTCGAGTCCATCCCGGAGGCAATGGGGTGTTCGAACTGTGCTGTGCATTGTTTCTTAGAGCGAATTTTTGTGTTTGTGTGTCACGTCGCGTGGGAAAATTGACAAGGTGCAGAAACGAAACTATCCTGTTTTTCGTTCGAAAAGAAGGCCAGAAGACTGTCCAAACCCAGCGCCCGGGGTCGGACCTCTACTATTGCTAGAGAGACTTCTGTGTCGCGCGCGGAATGCGAAGGGGAAAGGAAACAAAGCCATCGCCGTCCCTCGCTCGAAAAATGTCAGACAGATGTGTCGATTTCGATGTCGTCTCTGTAGGCTGCTGTGCGGTGTATCGAGGACGAAACCCTGGGACTAAAAAAAAACGGCGGCATATGATACATACAGTGCGCGTGCAGTGTACGATAGCGAGTGGGCACTTTTCGGCCTGAAAAAAATAATCTGACTTGGAACGGGCTCCTTAACTGAGGATTTATTTTATACCGCTCTGGACGGAAACATGAGGAGCGTTTGGGCATTAACACGGAGACGAAAGGTTTCTTATATTCCCGTCCGGTAGTACCTAACATCGTTGGAATACCATCTCGCGGTTAACCTTCTGGGGCAAACTGAAATCCCGTGTCGGGGACATCCACTATTAATGAAAGGGATAACGAAATTATTCGGTTTTGTACACCTATATACAAGTTCATGGGATGGGGATCGGTTCATCGGGTTTGTACCTTTTGTACTTTCGGGATCGGTTCATCGGGTTTGTGCTTTCATTTTTTTTCTTCGAAAGTTATTTGGTTTTGAGTGAAAAAACTTGAAGGCTCCTCTCAAGGTAATGGGCCGCCATGAATGTTAGGTGCATACGCCCTTGCCGAAGCATGCACCCTAAATATGCGTTTTGTTTAGGGCTCTCCACGGGTCGTGGCCCAACCCGCGGGTCGGGTCAAAAGATCGTCAAAAATATCATGGGTCGAGTCGGTTCGGGTCGGGTCGAGTCGGGTCAAGAGGCTTTAAACGTATCACGGGTCGGGCCAGGTTTGGTCCAACCTGACCGGACCCGGCCCGACCCGACCCGTCCCGACGTGCTAGATTTGACCTGACCCGTGAACAGCCCTGGGTATTGTCTGACGGGCAACGTTTGTGGCAGGGGTTTTGGTTGCTTGGTTCCCTTGTTTGTTACGTTTGAGAGGACGAAGTATTGTTGATAGAGACTATTCAGACATTTCAGCTCTTCAGGAAGGAAACCGCGATGCTGTCTCTGTTCGAGAAGGGGATTAGGATGGATGTGTACCCTCCCGAATTCCTTGCAACGGCCCTGCTCTAAGGGAGATCGGGGCGGCTGTTGGGTCAAAAATAACGATCACTGGGAGACGAGGGACCCGACACAAACGGGGGCTGTCTACCATACCACTTGACTTACGTAGGTTCGATAATATGGTTGAACGATGTTTTTTTTTGTTATAAATTTTGACCGGCCCGACCCAACCATACCCAAAACCCAACCCTAGCTCTAACGCTAACCGTATTCCTCACCCTAATCCTAACCGTAACCTTTTCTCCGAACCCAACCACGATCCTTCCCGCACAATTAAGTGCATGAAGATTTGCCGCAGCCGAAACCGTCGCGTTTTGCGTCCGAATTTGAGCCGAAGGTGTTTCTGGCTTGTTTTACGGCTGGTGAGACTTGAGCTTACGCACCTTCTCGGAATTCTAGCTGTCGTAGTAGTTAAACAAATGTGTGCATCATCACCCATGTTATGACCCTAAGCCGAGCGGTGTGTATGTCGAAAGAATGGGACGAACTTTCCGTTCTATTTTTTGCTCGGACGGAAACCTTTCGTTGTCTTGACAAATCAAATTGAAAACATTTTTTGCTTTGCTGGGACGCTATTTTTTTTCGAGCCGCGCAGTCGATAACGACAGCTACACCAAAGATTGGTCTGGATGGGTCCAAGAAAGACGATGGCAACGAGGCTGCACGGAAGGAGTTACAGGTGAATAGAGGGGCGATGAGGGGTATTAAAAGAGCACTAGCTAGCGCCGTAACACACGCGATTGCCGTCGTCTCATATACACGCTTCACCTGTCACTACTGTGTTCAGCCGGGGAAGGACGAATCGCTGCCTAATGGGGCCTTCACTTCTTCTCCCCCCGAGTACCGCTGTTACCCCCGTCAACCACTACGTACCTGATGCCGACAAATATCGAGTATTGAAATTGGCCGCTGCTTGACCTTTTCCGTGTAGAAGCGCGGATGGTCGGCGGGTTGGCGGCGCTCTTTCGCAGCTCTGTGTGGGACCTGCTGTACACAGCATAAAGTTAGCAAGGAGGATACATAGATACTACGATCGTTGCGGGCGAGTGCGAGTTTCTGTCTTACACGTCGCCAAGACAAAAAACAAAAAAGACACCCCTTTCGAGATGGCTGAAGCGACCGACCGACCGACCGTCCGACTGGGATCCGCCAATACACACAAGTTGATGACAGATACAAGCACTCTGCAGAACGAGTTGCTAGCGACAGCATATACTATACCATCGCAACAAACGGGATGGCGCTAACGAAGTATTTCCTGGTCTGTGCTAGGTGCTGAGCGTGTGCTTCGCATATCAGTAAATTACCTTCGACTATAGGAACGGAACTGGTGTTATTTAACACGGCAGAACCTAGTTACGGGGTGGGGCACATGAGGTCATGCGGGGCCTATGCTAGGTGCTAAGCATGTATGGCAGTGAATCAAAGATGATGATAGAAACGGACCTGGTATGATATAATACGGCAGAATCTACGAGGTGGTGCACACGAGATCAGCCTCGGTCCTTCAGCCCTCCGCCCGATGAAGCACCGAAGACTAGCCCCCAAGCTTCCACAAGATGCGTTCTCACCTGCCGCGCTAGAACCCTTTGCACAGGCTTTAAAGCTCCAGACGACGTCCCTTCGTTCTAACAAAAGCGAACTCAACATCTGCGCTTTATCTGTGAAACAACACCGAACCGAACAGGCTGTTCGAAGGATGTTTGGGTCATTGTCGCTCGCAGCCAAATGCGTCTTCCACACTTGAGGACGTTCTCCATCCCCGCCCCCGTCGATGCCCCGCCGACCCTCCTCGTGGGTGTTCGAAGTTGGGTTTACCTAAACACGAAGTTGAACCAACACGCCGCATTCTCTGATACAACAAACTACGGAATGTTTCTCGGTATACTCTCTATCTCTATTCATCCTATCCTTAACTCTTTCACCAATGCAACTCAAATCCTATCCTAACTTCAAGCAAGTAAAATCTCACACTAACTCCGAGTAAGTTGTCCCCAAAAACGTTGGTGCATCTCACAAGGTCGTCGCTCCGCCCAGGGAACGTCCTAAATTGTGCCCCCCCCTACCCATTGCTGTTTCTGGAAGCGGCCACGCCAAAACACAAATTGATTGATTCCACATTTTCATCCATATGCAGATCACCCTTCATGCGGGATACAGATCACCCTTCATGCGACTCGCCAAAACACCTCACGGCGTCTTGCGCTTGTTGCAAGCAATATCTGCCTGGTCGGTAAAGAACTTGAAAAAAAACACGATATGCTCCGTCCCGGCATTGTACAGATGCGAGGGTCTGTGGCCATACGACTACCGCCATGTATAATACCAAGCACACCCCCCACTCTGTCTCCCCGCCCCCCGATGTCCCGCTTACTTCTGCTGCGCGTCCACCTCGACATGACCAAATTATGAAACAAACACCGCGCAGCGTAATATTACGGCTGCGGACATAGTGGAGGTTAGCGTGGCCCTGGCCGAAGCCCTTCTCCTAGAAAGAGAGGGCGCCGCGCTGAAGGACAGGGGAGGTGGGAGCACCAGCGGTAACGCCGAAAGGGTGTCCGATTTAACGTCCTCGATTCCGGCTACCACGTCGCTGCCACCAGTAGCAGCAGCTGCAGGAAAAGCGAAAGCAGAGGCAACAGCCCCAAGCCCCGAGGACCCGGTCGCGGAAGCGGCACACAGTAGTTATATCTGGAACGATGAGAAAGCCACGCTCAACCATCGCAGGGTAGCTCTTCTCTCGAAGAGCCTCGAATCAAACGAAGTCCACAACCTGCAAGTGCTTCGGCGGTCTCTCGAGCTCCAAGTAAAAGAGCAAATTCGCTCGCAGGGCGGGACAGCAACGACGCTTATCACACGCTCTCGCGACAGCTCATACCTCTCCGAGCTCAGCGTTGGGGAGGACGTGGCGAAAGCGGGCTCCCTGGGCGCTGCGCACGTGAGCACTCGGGAGGAGGTGGGAGGGGAAGGGTCCGACAATGGGGCGCAGCCGCAGTCTGTGGCGGCCTCTTCTGCCGATGGAGACGAGCGGTGGCACGAAGAGGTGCTTGACCTGCGCCTGGCGGCCGTCACGAGGGCCGTAGAGAAAAAGGGAGGGTGGCGGGCAGCGGGTGTTTCTGGACAACGGCGAGGTTAACATTGACGTTGACACGGGGCCATGGCCGCCGGAGGAAGGGGTGCTGATGCTGCAGACCGTCAGGGATGCGCTCGTGATCCAGCTGATGGAGGTCAGTGGTAGATGTCACGTGATTTGTTGCCGTGTTGACGGTGTTGCTGTGCTGCTGCCGTGCTGTGCAGGAAAAGCTTATTTTTGAGGGAGGGGAGGGGGGGGGCGGGGCGTACTCATTTGTTGCTTGCCTTAGTCATTTGACCATTTACCACGCATCCCTTTCGAGACGGAGCACACGGAGGAGGGGGGGGGGGGGGGGTTCAGTTCCGTTCCTTGGGCTGAGTCTCCAGTCTTGCGCGATATAGTGTATTCTATCGTCTGCCTCTGGTATCTACTGTTGAATATTGTTAACTTCTGTTTTCTACTATATTTTGCCTATTATCCCCTGTTCAGCCGTTTCTTTTACCTCGTCTCATCGGTTCTAGTGCACCTTACCGCCCGCTTTTAGTGCTTGTAGTGTCTTCTCTCTTCCGCCGCTCGTATATAGGCACCCGGCTTGTTTCTGTTCTGAAATGCATTCAAACAAGAACACAATATACATCCTATCATTCACATTCACGCCAGAAAAAGCCTATTACTAAACGTTCACGCGAAAAACAACCTATGAAACAAAATAGTGTCCAAAACAAACAATTTCCACGCGAGAAACGACCAATAGTGTAGACAGATTCCACGCGCTCTCGCCACAAATTCTGCCCTGTCCTTGCGACTGCTGTCTTTCCGCACGACTTAGTCGCGGTCCAGAGCGGATGCACTACAGGAAGCGATACAGGCGTCCGGGGACGGGGTCTTAGTGAGCCATGTCACGGAAGTAACCGCCGTGAAAGCCCCGGAGGGCCTGTCAAACCACCTCGAGGCAAGCGCGAACCTCCATCGTGCGATAGCACTGCTCTGGGAGGGTGTCAGCGGTGTCCTGGATGGGACCCTCTTAGGAATACATTCGGGAACAGGAGGAGGAGGAGGAGGAGGAGTCCTCCACCCCCACGAGCAGCCCCCAGACACTTCCCTTGCGGTGGCGATCCCTACCGCTAGCGCTTCGCCGACTACCGCCATTGCCACAGCCGCTGACCAAGGCGCCGCCGCTCAAGAAGTCTATCTCCTGTTGAGAGAGGAAGGGCTCCTCGAAATACCGGCGCACCTGGAAGGGTTACCATTGACCGCGAGCGCAGACGCTCTCTCCGTTGATGTCAGCAGGGTACAGGCCTCGGCAAAGTTCCTCGTCACCGCCATAATGTCCGCCACCGCAGCTGTAGCTAAAGCGGCAGCGGAAGCGGCCGCGGCTATGGCGACGGCTACAGCGGCTACAGCGGCTGCGGCTGCGGCTGAGGCTGCGGCTGAGGCTGCTGCTGCTGCTGCTGCTGCCATTTCCCCCTCCACCCCGCACCGACTACGACACAAAATTGGAACCCGTGACCGAACCTCCGGTGGTTCCGTCCCCACAATCAACACCCAGAAGCAGAAGCAGTAGCAGCGGCAGCAAGGAGAGCATATCACCAGCGAAGTTGTCGGACAAAGGCGGCTCTAGCGGAGGAAGCGAAAACGATGCTCTGTCGGCTTCTGTGTCGGAACACGAAGGTGAACGCCGTTGCATGCTACGATAGGCCGGGGTAGGGAGTTCACTTTCAGGTCCCTTGTTTCCAGCCGCTCACTCTCAGACCCACTCGGCACTGAGTGACCACCCTTCATATACGTGTTTGCGGTTGAAAGGTTTTATTCCATGTGGTTTCGTGATATGCAGCACGCGTCATGGGCTTGTCTTGTTCTACCTTGCGCCACCCGAACATCTTTTTTATGTCCAACTCGGAGCTGAAAATTGAAAATCGCCCCCTGCAGTAGAACCATTTTTTTTTCTGAGATCTTCCTCGATTGAGGCGCAATTTCGATTTTTCACTATCAAGAGGAAAAAAGACTGACTTTTGGTTAAAAAAAAAAAAGACAAGTTCAATCCGAGGAGAGAACATTGGCAGCACGGCCTACAAACACAGCTATCATTACGGGGGGTCATAGTAAATGGGACCAAACATTGTTAGTAAAAACAGCGAAATATATAGGTTTTTGTGTGTACCGTAGGTCCTATTTACTAAGGTTCCCCGTAATAGTAGGTGTACAACCACATAACAGCGAAAAAAACAAGCATTTTTGTTTTTTTTGCCGACTATGTTGGGTAGATAGATCCCTCGCCTGATGCGCGCGACAGCGATACATATATAACTACTACTCATACCCCTACCGCAGTGTGTGCCAAAAAATCCCGGCGCGGCGCATAGAGAGGTTTTTTCCTGAGCATTGCTACACGTACCGGTAGGAAAGTTTATGTCCATGGAGGGGAGGGGAGGGGGTGTGCTCGACATCATGCATGGCCGTAGTTGTATAACCATAGACCCTCGCATCCCTACAATGCCGGGACGGAAGACGTCGGGTTTTCACCGACCGCGCAGGCATTGCTTGCGTCAAGCGCGAAGCACCGTGAGGTGTTCGGGGGAGAGGGGGGGAGACTTCCCCCCCCTCCCGGCATTGTAGGGATGCGAGGGTCTATGGTCATACGACTACGGCTATGCATGATCATGAGTACCCCCCCCCCCCCCCCCCCCCCCCCCCCCCCCCCCCCCCCCCCACTAGTAGGTGCGACTCGCCGGACACCTCACGACGCTTCGCGCTTGGTGCAAGCAATGTCTGCCTGGTCGGTGAAAACCCGACATGCTCCGTCCCGGCATTGTAGGGATGCGAGGGGCTATGGTCATACGACTACGGCCATGCATGAGATCGAGTACATCTCTCCTATAGAGTACCCCCCCCCCCCCCCCCCCCCCCCCGAGGTCATATTGCCGAGAAGCACACCAGACTACAGGAATACCTGGAGGGTAGGCTGCGAAGCTGGTAACCATCACAACCATAGATATCGTTTTCCTCATCTGCCACAACTAATTAACCCCTATTTCGTTCAACCAATTATTTGACTCATTTCATCCACCCCTACAGTACCTCTACAGGACTTTGTTTACATGCTCTGAGGACACATGTCGGTGGCGTTTTGCTGGTGCTTACCTGGACGACGTTAACCTTACGCGCTTCGGACAGATCAGATCAGCTTGATGAACCGGGGGCAGATGCACCGATCCCTGATTTACATGATCTGGACAATCTACGTACACGATATTTTTTTCTGGGTGCGATACATGTATGGCACGGCTCTCGGGCATACATTCTGCGGGTGAGATCTGCATAATACAGATCTTGCGCAATATCTAAAGACGGAAATTTGCACTGATTGGCTCAGGGTTAGGGTGAGGGTTGGTCTGATTGGCTTAGGGTCAGGGTTAGGGTTGGTCTGATTGGCTTAGGGTCAGGGTTAGGGTTGGTCTGATTGGCTTAGGGTCAGGGTGAGGGTTGGTCTGATTGGCTAGGGTTAGGGTGAGGCTTAGGGTTAGGGCTAGTTACTATTTGTCTCGTACATAGTGTGTGTAAACTATTTTATCGGATCGGATAAGTGGTAAGCAACTCTTGAAAATACAGGATGATCTAGATGGATCAAGTTGATCTAGATCGTGGTCTGTCTCATGAGTGCAAACATTTTCTATCCCCTTTGGGAATCCAGGTGTATCGACGAAAACATTGACTCGAGTTCGTGCTCTCTTCCTCTGCCGTTTAGCGTTAGCGCGCAGCAAAAAGAATGCCTGAGGGTACGTTGCCTGCAGCTCTGATCGGGCACTACTTGATGGTGCCCAGCAGCCCGGTCTACTCTTGCGCGGCCCGTTGCTGTATTCGGCATCTGTTTTTGGCTCTTCTTTCCCTCCGACGTGTCGAACGGCTTACAGCAGTGTGACAACGGCAACAGCAACAGCAACAGCAACAACAACAAAAGACCAACAACGCAGCAGCCGCCACAGCAACATCAACAACGAACAATAACACGGACAATAGCAACAACAAAAGCAACGACAGCAACACCACCACCACCACCACCACCATCACCACCACCACCACCGCCGCCAGTCTATCGATCTAACCACCGTCACCCCCCTCGTTGCCGACGGTATCATGTTCATTCCCCAGATGGGGCAAGCGCGATACTCGCGGCGACGTCATTCTCCGAGGAGGAGCACGGCGCACCTCACGATGAAAGGGGCTCCGAATACCAGGAAGGGGTGACCAAGGCTGAGCTCGACGAAGCCGAGGAGCGGGCGAGGGCGATGGAGGTGACCGCGTGATGGTGTTCTTTTGTTCTGCGCGGGGTAAAGGAAGAAAACACGTATATACGTTTTTACGAACCGCACCGTCATATTTGGTCGTCATTACATTTCGAGCGAAGGAGGGTGTCACGCTACTGTCACAACGAAGTAAACGGGACTACAGGTAACCATACCCATGAAACAGTCCTACCGAAACAATGCAAGGGGTCCAGCCACTGTACCAACCACCGCGTCTGTATTTGCGGCCGATTCATCGTCGTTGAGCAGTAACGCCACTAATATGCTGCTGTATCGGAACCCGTTCATCGAGCCCAACCGTTTCGACCGTTTCTTGTACTCCCTCGCGTGTGTCCAATCTATTTGGCTCCTTCTAAATGTCCGTTATTCCAAATTCCTTCCGTGTGTACGGTCTATTTTTTCCTTCCGTTCGTGCGGTCTGATTGCTTTCATCCGCCCGTGCTGTGTGATTGTTCCCTTCCGTTGGTGGTTCTACTTGTTTCCTGCCGATCGTGCGGTCTGGTTGTTTGCTTCTGTTGGTGTGGTCTGGGTATTTTTCTTCTTGGTGTGCGGTTTAATCGGTTCAATCCCTTGGTGCGGGATAAGCGGGTCGAGGAAGGTCGGGTCTCCCGGGGAACCCAGTTATCCCGCTAGCGAAAGCGGGCAACTCGTGCGCCGGGTGATGCGCCGCTCGACCTTGCCATGAGGCGCGGGAGCAAAAGAAGAGATGGTGTTGTGAAGTTTTGTATTTTCGTCCAGCAGTGTACTTGTAGTTGGAGGTAGACAAGACAAGACTGAGGTCAAGGGGGTCCTTATCCCTGTTCCCCGTGACCCTCGAAAACCATCCAAATATATTTTTATGCAACCCATTCGGGAAAGCACTTAACCCACCGTATATGCCCCTTGGACACTTTGCAGCTACATAAATCATACCAACCAACCAATCAGAATACATCAGACATTTGCGTGACTGTGAACAACTGTTGTGTATTACATGGGATGATTGTTTGATTCGTTCTATCAACTTGTTTCCTCCCGTTCGTGCGTTCTGACCACTTCCTCCCGTTTCTTCGGTTCATGTGATCCGGCTGTTTTCTTTCACTCGTACGCTCTATTAGTGCCCTTCCGTTCGTGCGGTACAATTGTCTGTTTGGGTCCATACGTTACACGATATAAATGTTTCCTTCCGTTCGTACGGCCAAAGTTTTGTTTCCTTCGGTTTGTCTACCATTCTTCCGCTCTTAACGATTCCTTCCGTTCACTCGGTCTGAGGATTACTCCTGCTCGTGCGGTCCAATATTTTCATTCTCGGTAGTGCGGTGTGATTTATTAGTTCTGTTCGTGCGGTCTATTCACTTTCTTCTGTTCGTGCGATCTGTTTTTTTTCCCCTTCGGTTCGTCTCCCGTTCTTCCTGTCTTCCCTTTTCCTTCCCCTTTCTTCCAGTCTTGGCGTTTCCTTCCGATGTTTCGACCTAAGCGGTTCCTTCCCCTTCGTGCGGTCTAGCTGCTTCCTTCCGTCTATCCAGTCTAATCGTTTCCTTCTGCGATAATTTCGTACCATACCCACCATAGCCTCACGCAACACTAAGAAAAGCCCCCCAAGGCAAGCGTGCTCGAGCCAACATAGGAGCATCGAATGGTATTGTCAAAGCCGCGGTAGAACGTCCAACCCCCCTTCAAGGGCGATTCCCTGACGTTGACCGTACACGATTAATTTTACCCCGCGAGACGATATCAAAACACTCCGACATCTCCCCGCATAACCCTCTTAGGATTACGCCCGCCTTCTTGAGGACAACACACCGCATTGAAGAAGTGTGGGATATTTTTCGCAAGTAGCAGTTGATATTTCTAGCTATTGTATGTTCCACCCCCGCTTCCCCGGTCCCTACGTATTTGCCTCCGCTTGTGTCCGAGCTAGGAAACCGCGCGCGGACTTGCAGAGGTGATGGGCGAGCGCGAAGCGACGATCAGGCTGCTGCAGAAGGAGGCTGAAGACCTGAAGGCGGCTCTTGCTGCGGCGGAAGCTCGGCGACGAGTGTCGATGGAAGCCAGGGACGCGGACGGTCTTCGTCGTGATACCGAGATGGAAAAGGTGGAGAGGCAAACGGAAAGGGATGAAGCGGTCGATTCCACTTAAATTGCTAGTCGCTCATGAATCCACTATTGCGTGGGAACATGCTGGTTAGGACTAAAAGTTGGTGTGCAAGCATAGGGGGATACCTTTTTGTGGGTCCATCGTGGGTTCTGATTCTTACTACATATGCCCACCCGGGTTTTGCATGTGTATAATCTCGAATATTATTCTATATTTAGTTCCCCTCCCACAATATCCAGCCGAAATATTGATGTCCCTCGTAGCCAGCGGGGAGATTTTAGTTTGTACGATTATCATCATCACACTCGCTTGCCCTCACGCCGTGCAGATCGCTCCGGGGCCGATAGGCAAAAAGAAAGGGCCCGAAGGACCTCAAACAAGGAAAGCTACTACTCTGGCCGTGAACACAATTATCGTTGTGATCTTAGTACGGGGGTCCATAGTTAATAGGACATATGGTATACATAAAAACCTATATATTTACCCATTTTCACGAACAATACTTGGTCCTATTTACTATGGTCCCACGGAATAGTACGATCCGTGTACTTGCGGACAGAGCGGTGTGTTGTTTCACGTCAACTTGAGCGTTAAGAGTTGCAATCCTGCTTTGGGGGACACACTACCAACGCAGGATTAGAGCGGTATGTTTCCAAAACGGGACTGCAGTCCTAAAAGCGTTTTTGAGTCAGATGACTTCCATCAGGAAAGTTCTCGAGACGGGTCCGTACTGCTGTTGCCGCATGCGGTATGCTCAGGTCTCTTTGCCTTTAAAGTAGCTCCATCAAACTTTAAAACGCCAATAAGACCAGTAAAGAACAGCTATTACTACAAAGGCACGAGACGAACAAAACCCCAGGGGAAACTAGAACAAGAAGAAAGTCTGACCCGGTTGCCCGGGCTCTCGCACCGGCGCCCTCTTCCCTTCCCGCAGTGTGATAGACGTCCTCAAAATCAGATCAGCTAGTACGGGGGACCGTAGTAAATAGGACCCACGGTACGCACAAAAACCTATATATATTTACCTATTTTTACTGACAATATTTGGTCCTATATTACTATGGTCCCCCGTATTACTGTAGATACCTCCGCACATTTTCAATACTTATACCCCTGCTCGTTGTCCGACTTTCGTGTGGCGGTGCGGTGCGCGGTGTGCAGGCGCTCGAGAGAGAGCGAGCCTCGCTGGCGGACGCCTCCCGAAAGCTAGACCTATCCCTGGGAGAGAACGACCAGCTGTCCCTGGAAATAGAGGAGGCGAAGACTAAGGCGAGACGAGTCAAGAATGTAGAGCTGCGTGTGGTGCGTTGGCTGACCCTGTCCCTTTTTACTTTTCGCCGTACTAACCGTGAGGCGTGCTTTATACGGTAGACGCGTGCTTGCCTTGTAGGGGTAGCAACTTATTTTTGACTTCAATTTGGCAGCCCCATACTATTACTGAGTCAAAACCGAGGGTTTTGTAAAATACGTAAGGCTTAATTAACCCGGTGAGGTGCGCCACGATAGGGATTGCGATGAGGGGTATGCGGACCCTAACTTTCCTCGATTCAGGAATCTCCCTACCCACCCAAAACTGACTTTTGATTAAAAAAAAATGCGGAGGCGTAACTAGCCCGATGAACAATCCCATGCACGACCCGGGTGATAGAACGGTATTGGTTTTGTGCAACAATAAGGCGCGCGTGCCTTGTTGGGTAGCTCCTCCGTTTATACCTCCATTTCGTAGCACAACACGTCGCCAGGGGCATCAATTTTTGCCATGCAAGGCAAATATTTCCGACTGACGGAGAGGGGGGGCGGAGGGGGGGCGGGAGGTGTACTCATTATCATGCATGGCCGTAGTCGTATGACCATGGACCCTCGCATCCTGACGGGAGGGGGGGGGGGGGGGGGGGCTTCTCAACTCTTTTATTACGGGGGACCATAGTAAATAGGACTTACGTTGGACACAAAAACCTATATATTTCCCTATTTTTACTAACAATATTTGGTCCTATTTACTATTGTCCCCCGTAATAGTACTGTACTGCAGTCAGTCCAGTTTTGGGGACAAACCACTCAGATTGTATTACGGGGGACCATAGTTATCGGGACCTCCGGTACACACAAAAATCTAGATACTTACCTGTTTTTACTAACAGTATTTGGTCCTATTTACTATGGCCCCCCGTAATAGGTAGTTTGTCCCCCAAAACGGGACTGCTTTTTGCCTTTAAAGGGTTAACTGACCCCGTCGGGGAGTTCAGAGAGGGATAAGACGACTACGGTAAGAAGAGGAGATAAAAGCAAGGACCACTGGAGTATTAGATTGGGGGGGGAGGGGGGGGAGTGCACTCGTTATCATGCATGGCCGTAGTCGTATGACCATAGACCCTCGCATCCCTACTAATGCCGGGACGGAGCACGGTCGTGTTTTCACCCGACCAGGCAGACAATGGTTTATTGCGCCAAGCGCGAAGCGAAGCGTGGGGTGTTGGGCGAGTCGCATGAAGGGTGAGACTCTGCATCCTACGAAGGACCGCTTTTTAGAGCGAATTTTCCTGTATATGGATGACAGCGTCAATGAATTGATTTCATCTCTGGTGTGTGGTGGGGGGGGAGGGGCATACGGATTGGTGTCCGAGTTACAATGGTTGATGCGATGAGTACGTACGTACGTACGTACGGCACGAGCGCGCAAAACGTTATCCTACCCGCACTGCTGTCGTGGGCGGTGGATGACTCTCTGAATTCGTCACCATTGTTGCGGTCTGTTGCTGTCTCGGGTCGTCCCGAAGGGGTTATAGTCCAGCATCGTTGGAGTCTACCGTAGTTTCGTGTTGCACCGTACGTAGTTTTCTTGATATACACACCTGTACATACGACACAAGGGTCTACAGCCTGCATCACTTTTTCCCTCGCAAGGCAAAATATAAATATATATCTGACTGGCGGGATCCTCCTACTCGGGGACTACCCAATGCATTTTAGACCCGTTGTATATTTCATATTACGGGGGTACATAGTTAATAGGACCTATGGTATACATAAAAACCTGTATATTTACCTATTTTTACCAACAAAATTTGGCCTTTTTAGTACCGCAGTCCCCTTTTTGGGGACAGATGACTTGGAATTAGACTGGTTTGTCCCCAAATCGGGACTGCGGTACTGAAGGGGTTAACTACGGGCCCCCGTAAAAATACCTACCAGGCACCAGGTATGTATTTGGTTGGCCCTTACAACTACGAGTACTGTACTGAAGCAAGCGCCCCACACTAATTCCAGGTAGTGTGTCCAAAAAAGATGTGGGGTCGCCGTTCTTAAGGGGTCCGTAGTATACAGGACCAAATTTTGTTAGTAAAAATAGGTAAATATATAGGTTTTTGTGTGTACCTTAGGTCCTGTTAACTTATGGTCCCCCGTAACAGTAGGCCACGGGTGTACCGTAAAAGAGGCAAATACCGCCGAATTCGCAGAGGGGTGCGATCGTTCTTCCAGCGCTACTGAGAGCTTTCTCGACAACGAACGGTAAAAGAGGGTTTTGCTATTACGGGGGGGGGGCATAGTAAGTAGGACCTACGGTACATACAAAAACCTACATGTTTCGCTATTTTTACTAGCAATATTTGGTCCCATTTACTGTGGCCCCCCGTAACATTAACCCTCTTTTTACTGCAGTCCCGTCTTGGGGAGGAACCACTCTAATTCTAAGTAGTTTGTCCCCAAAACTGATCTAAAGAGACTGCAGTCCGTACGTACCTATATAATCATTCATAGCGTGTGATATTGAAGCGTCCTGTCGCTCACAAATTGCACGGAGAAAGAATTGTGGAACATCGGTGCCCGCAACTTCGACCAACACGAGCAAAGACAGACAGCAGTGTGGCGTTCGGAAACCGCTGTGGCCGGAGCAAACGCAAGGGCGGTCCGTGTGTGAGTGGATTGTTTCAGTGCCAAGAGGGATAAAAAAGTCGAAAAACGGTCAACGTTTTCGGAAGGCTCTCCCGACCAGGTCTTTTCCGACAACAAACTTTGTCGTGCGGGACGATATTGCCGAACCTAAACCTCACCGTTCTGCCAGGTATTATACAGCAGAAAAAAATCGACCACCGAAAGACGATCGCACGCCCCCCCCCCCCCCCCCCCCCCCCCCTGTCCGAGAACTCAACACTCTTTTTTTACGGTTGACCCTCCGAAAGCGAGGAGCCTGAGATATTTAGGCTCCACCCCTTGCTACCACATACGGTAGTAGGTCGAACACAGGAGGAGTACTCATCGGGCGAAGGTGTTCGTTTAATCTCAAAAGGCGTTTTTTTTTTTTCGTGTGAGGTTGTAGATAGGGGTGCCTGGTAGTTTGTACTTTCTCTCACAAATCAGTTTTTGGGTTATTTACTATTAGTAGTCCTATTAATAATGGCTTACCAATAGTGCTATTAATAATGGCTTACCAATAGTGCTATTAATAATGGCTTACCAATAGTGCTATTAATAATGACTTACTATCACGGGGAACCATAGTAAATAGGACCAAATATGGTTAGCAAGAATATGTGAATATATAGGTTTTGGTCTGTACCGTAGGTCCTACCAGGTATTTACTGTGCACCCCCGCAATAATAGTACTGATGACTTACTAGTAGTGCTAACGACTTAATAGACCTAATGATCTACCAATAATAGTACTACTAATAATGAGTTATTAAAGAGTACCATCACAACGACTTAATAGTAGTAATATCTGACGAATAGTAATAATGACTTAGTGATGGTACTGCAGGTAACAACTTACTAATATTACCCCCGACTTGTCACCGGTAGTAACGACTTAATACCGTAATAGTACTAATGACTTACTGTTGTATTAATTACTTACTATTACGGGGAACCATAGTAAATAGGACCTAATACTGTTAGTAAAAATAGGTGAATATATAGGTGTTTATCTGTACCATAGGTCCTATTAACTACGGACCCCCGTAATCATAGTGTAGAGCTCCTCAAGTGATCTGCCTCAGAAAAAATAGCTGCTACGTGCCCTTTTGTACAGCGGCACACCAAATCAGGTACAACAAAGCTCCCCAAGCCAGGAACTCCAGAAAATAAAAGGCGTAACACCCTGCCGTGGCAAGCGTCTTACCTGAGCAGAAGCAATCAGCTTAGTCTGTTTTCGAGTAACTTATCCACGAAGCGGTACTCGTAGCGCGGTCTTCAAACGAGGGCTATGTCGCTGGCTGACATCTTGCTTCACTAAAGGAAGTACAGTACTGCAACTATATACTGGTAGCATATTAGGGTTCTGCAGGGGTGTTGTGGAGTTGGTGCAGCCGTCGGGTTCACAAGATTGGTTTCCTTGTTTGCACGAAGGCTTGTTCGTTTGGTTTCAGTTATTGTCGTTTTCTGAGCGTAAAAAATGAAGGCCGCAGGCCAGGTATGTCAGTATCTGTGTATGGTGTTCGTTTTTGACACCATCGTGTAAACGAGTTGGCTCATCCCCTTCGATATAATGGTTGAATTATTCTCGACTTCCCGCCTTGTGGAGCTGACCCCCAAATCCCCTGTCCTCTCGGCCCGGCATGTACTGCCCCTCCCCACCCATCATCGGAACGCCTTTCCATATCAATGTTTCGCTCGTTTCGAGAGTAGGAATTGCAACTGGAGAGGTTATTGGAGGAGGTGTGCGACAGAGAACGTCAGCTCATCTCAGAGATGACCGCGCTCAAGGAGCTGAAGGTGAACTCGTGAACACTTTTTCGTTTTTTTTGTAGTAGTCTGGACTTTTTCCGCCTCCATTTAGCAAAATCACTCATCGGGCCGATTGCATCCCTAACGAGGGCCGATTGCATCTGCGTGTCTTCACGAAACCACCGATCGTCTTAAGCTTTCTACCTCTCTACGCATGGAGAGCACCCATCAGGTAGACTTTGACCCCGGCCCAAGAGCAAGCTAGGTTGTTTGGCTCTGCACGTCTACACCTAGCCACCGACTGCCTCTATAATCCCCTTAAGACACGCGTGTTTTGGAATACTCTACAGTACTCGAAATTAAGGAGTCGGATCGTCTCTCACAGTTAAAAAAATGTAAGGACCGTTTTGATTGCATAATTATATGCTAACGTTCGCTATATTTCGGGTCAGAGTCGTATTGAATAATAACCCATTGCAACCGCACGCCCATGTATTGGGGAAAAGCTGCTTGAACATTCTAGTAAGATTTTGTTTGCGGCTGTTTGAATGGGTCCCCACCCATTTCTACAAAACTGCTTGAAAACTAAAATCGGTTTTTTTTTTTTTTTTTCAGTTTCTCGGATAACCTACTTGAAAATCAGAGTCGGATTCGCATCGTGCTTATAAAATGTACACGTTGGACAGATCGTCGATGCCTACTTCATGATCTACTAGAATAATCAGGGCGGACATATTCATGATCTGTATGATCTGGGTCTGTATGGTCTGTGTGGTATGTATGATCTGTACGATCTGTATGATCTGTATGGTCTGTATGACCTGTATGATCTGTATGACCTGTATGATCTGTATGGTCTGTATGATCTGTATGATCTGTATGATCTGTATGATCTGAATGATCTGTACGATCTGTATGATCTGTATGATCTGTATGACCTGTATGATCTGTACGACCTGTATGATACGTATGGTATGTATGATCTGTACGATCTGTGTGGTATGTATGATCTGTATGATCTGTATGGTCTGTATGACCTGTATGATCTGTATGATCTGTATGATCTGTATGATCTGTATGATCTGTATGATCTGAATGATCTGTACGATCTGTATGATCTGTATGATCTGTATGACCTGTATGATCTGTACGACCTGTATGATACGTATGATATGCATGATCTGAATGATCTGGCTCACGTTGCCGAGTGGGAGCCGTATCACCTGCATGATCTAGCACATGTTTCCTGCGTTGGATGATCTGTACCGCTTACAGATACCGCCTGACGTCTCAGCACAAACAGCAGGCTAGGATCTAGATGATCTACAGCAGTAGCTCGAGAGCTGTCCGCGGCTTGTGAAGAATTTCTTAACCTATTCATAAAATGCGTCCCCGGTAATTCGTATTCACGATATACGCAACAGCTCATATGGGCAGGCTAATGATCTATCTGTACATGATCTATCCGTAGATGATCTATCTGTAGATGATCTATCCGTAGATGATGTATATGTAGATGATCTATTTGTACATGATCTATCTGTAGATGACCTGCCTGTCGGACATGTGAAAATGCTGAAATGTAGCCCATTGAAGCTCGAGCACCGCGACGCGTGCTCTAACCCTACGCGCATGCAAATAAACGGCAGGCGGCCGAGGGAGCCGCCCTGCAGGAGCTCGATCTGCAAATATCGACATCATCGCCGGCGGACGAGCCCTTGCTGGACAAGCTACGCCAGAAGCGGAAGCAGAAAGTCAAGGTCATCGCAGACACCAACGGCCAGTTATCGGTGGGTCGGCCAAGTCATCTCTTAGGCAACAACAACGATTCGTTCATTGTTACCTTATACACGCGGTTGCTCATCGTCTCCTGAAACCTCCAGCTACTACGGGGGTCCATAGTAAATAGGACCTACGGTTCACAGTAATACCTATATATTTCCCAATTTTTACCAACAATAGATGGTCCTATCTACTATGGTCCCCGCGTGATAACAAATTACTGCAGTAAGATGTCGTCCTCGCTTTAACTTGTATACGTATTGTGCGAGATCAGTGAGACCTCTCTGGTGCGATCAGCCGGAGACTCCTACTCAAGGCTACTACCACCCTCGCGCTGATTCGATACCAGTCAACGCGGCACCTCGTCGCAGAGAGCAGTTGCTCCATAAAACTAAACACTACAGGAAGCGAGCAAACGGAAAACTGATGTCGCTGTCGACGTGTCTGACGCACAACGATGGGCGGGGGAAAAAGGGTGTGCTTTTCCCGACAGCTACCTGCTCGCGGACGAGGCAAAGCGCGCATGAGTCGCTCTCTCCGTACTTCCAGCAGGCTTTCTCCCATTCCGGGGACGCCCTTCGTTTGTCCCCGGTTTGAGTCCAAAATTACTGCAGAAAAAAATAAAAAGCGACACGTGTCTGTCGAAATTCATTTTCCTACGTGTCTGTCACCTGCTACTGCCTCGAGCCTTACGTCAACCAACAGCAGTCGTCCCCGTCTTTTCCCTTCCCGAGCAGGACTTGCGTTCGCAACACGAAAACATGTGGGAGCAGGCCATGGAAGGCTTCAAGCGAGTTCACCATCTACCCCAGGTAAAGACGACGCATTTCACGCATTGGAAAAACAAGACCTGACAAAAAAAAATCGGACGCGTGCTGCGAATTCAGGGGATATGTACAGCAGCACTCACTACCTTCGGCCAAAATAGGTGCAATCGACGGGGCTCCCCAACCGAGAAATTCTCAGTGAGGCATGCCTTTGTCGCTGGAATGTCATTTTGTGTGTGTGTGTGTGTGTGTGTGTGTTTTTTTTTTTCGCATTTTTCGATGCATAGTCAAAAGTCCACGGCGTTGCTGATCGGGTCGCAATTTCAGTTTTCTCCAAGACTTAAGTCGGGTTTTGGATGACTTACCGGCGACTTGCTAACCCTACGTTCGTGAAAAACTCCTGAAGTGAGGAAGCTCAGGAATTGTTATTACGGGGGTCCATAGGTAATAGGACCTATGGTATACATAAAAATCTACATATTTACCTATTTTTACTAACAAAATTTGGTCCCGTTAACTATGGACCCCCGTAATAGGTGCACCTTTATCGTAAAATGCGTCACCGGACAGATCGGATCAGATCAGACATCCATGTCACTGGACAGATCAGATCAGATCTCCATGTCGTTAGACAGATCAGATCAGATCTCCATGTCATTGGGCAGATCAGATCAGGTCTCCATGTCATTGGGCAGATCAGATCAGGTCTCCATGCCATCGGACAGATCAGATCAGATCTCCATGTCATTGGACAGATCAGATCAGGTCTCCATGTCATTGGGCAGATCAGATCAGATCTCCATGTCGTTAGACAGATCAGATCAGATCTCCATGTCATTGGACGGATCAGATCAGGTCTCCATGTCATTGGGCAGATCAGATCAGATATTTATGTACTCAGACAGATCAGATAAGATCTCCATGTCATCGGACAAATCAGATCTCCATGTACTTGGACAAATCAGATCAGATCTCCATGTTATTGGACAGATCAGATCAGATCTCCATGTCATGAGACAGATCAGATCAGATCTCCATGTTACAGATCAGATCAGATCTCCATGGCATGGGACAAATCAGATCAGATCTCCATGTCATTGGACAGATTATATCAGATCTCCATGTCATTGGACAGATCAGATCTCCATGTCATTGGATACATCAGATCTCCATGTCATTAAACAGATCAGATCTCTCTGTCATCGGACAGGTCATATCAGATCAGATCTCCAGTTCGTCGGACATGTCAGATCTACGTGCCATCGGACGGATCCGATATCCTTGTCATCGGACAGATCAGATTTCTAGCTCCTCGGACATATCAGATTGCCAGGTCATCGGACAGAACAGGTATCCATGTCATTAGGCAGATCAGATCAGATCTCCATGTCATCGGACAAATCAGATCAGATCTCAAGTTCATGGGACAGATCAGATCTCCATGTCATCGAACAGATCAGGTTTAGATCTCCATGCCATCGAATAGATCAGATCTTCAGATCATCGGACAGACAAGATCTCCATGTAGTCGCGCAGATCATGTCAGATCAGATCTTCATTTCATCGGACAGATCAGATCTCCAGTTCTTCGAAAAACGATCGCATCACATGCCACTGAACACATCATAACTCAACTTCATCGGACAGATAAGATCAGATCAGATCCCCAGCTCATCGGACACACCATATCTCCATGTCATCGAACTAATCAGATCAGACATCCAGTTCATTGGATACACCTGATCTCCAACTCATCGCAACAGATCAGATCTTCACGTCCTTGGACAGATCAGGTCAGATCTCCTCGTCATTGGGCAGATCAGATCAGACCTCCATGTCATCGGGCAGATCAGATCCCCATGCCATCAAAACGTATCAGACCCTCGTGCCATGATCTATATAGATCATTCGAGGGGCTGATGAATCTCTGATTTATGCGATCTGCAGGTTCAAGATCAGGGATGCTCAGAAGGATCTGCCGAACTTAGAGCTCTCTTGTTTTTTTTTCGCGCGCGCAAGCGCGTGTTTGTCGGGTGGGGCCTGCATGAGACGTGTCTCGCGCACAACATTATCTGCTGTGGTACCGGCCAGTACAGGATCTAGATCCTACTTGCAGATTTTGTAGGCCGCGACCTGTCCGATGTTTGGATTGTTTCGACACCCGCGCACGGTCATCAGCGTGCCCGCTTAACCTGTAGTAGGATTGCAGTCTCATTTTGGGGACAAACTACACATAATTTTAGTACGTTGTCTCCAAAACGGGACTACAGTTAGCCTTGAAAAGGTTAACAGTGCGATACTCGAGTGCACGCCCCCCCGCCCGCCCCCTCCGTCCCCCCTCCCCTACGAAAGGCCTGCAACAAATGAGTACGCCTACACCCCGCCCCCCGCCCCCCTCCCCCCCCCCCCTCCCGCTGCCCCCCCCTCCCTCTGCCTGGTCGGTGAAAACCCGGCATGCTCCGTCCCCGGCATTGTAGGGATGCGAGGGTCTATGGTCATACGACTACGACCACGCATGACAATGAGTACCCCCCCCCCCCCTCGACTGCGTCTTCCCGATAGCTTCCCTACACGCAACGCATACACTTCTCGAGGGCAAAGTATTTGATACTTAGAATTAGGTCCGGACAGTTCTTACGCTGTTGATAACGTAATTCGCGTGTGAGGGGTAGACGCGTGCTTCGACGAGGGTACAGCAGCTTGTCTTTTTTTTTTTTTTTTTTCCTGAGCATTTTCACTCGAGTTGCCACGGTAGACGTCGTAGCGTCTAATTTTTCTGAGGTTCCCTCACTTCAAAAAGCTCCGTGCCCTATATACCCCAAAAAATATGTTTTTTGAGCTAAAACGAAAAAAAAAAAGAGAGAGCTAAACGGTGCAGCCCCCTGCTGTTAATAACAATCCCACAACCTGCTGTAGGTGTATCACGAAAAATATTGTAAAAACGAATGTGTTATCGCAACGAGTTTGGGCTAAGGCGCCCGGTCAGTTGGAAAAAAAAAAAAACTTGGCCGCAAAGTGCCGCTCCCATCGTAGAGCGCGCCGTGCCCTATACAGTATGTCATTTCGTAGCACTATTAGTAAGCAACCCCCCCCCCAAAAATGTTTTTTTTTTTGTCTTCAGAAAAGCTTAAGGTGCAACCCTTACGAAAGTTCTCCAAGCCCAAACTTGAGGTATACCACGAATACGTATGCATGCAGCACGCGGACGGTAGCGAGCTACCGCTACTGTCGCCAGAGTTTCGCAAAAAAATGATTTTTGCAGCGTGTGCGGGAAAAGACTGACGCGCTGTAAACAGAAGGTTGGGCGAGACCACTCTTCCCTTGACCAGTGGTCGACTACGAATATAATCCGAAGAGGTGCAACGAGGTGCGGGCGGGACCACAGGCCGGCGCAGGAGGCCTCATCCAATTTAATGCTTGCATGAAATCGTCCACGGTAGGGAGACATAATACAACAAACTCGCATTGAATTATCCACGGTAGGGAGACAGAATACAGCAGTAAAGCGCTACGTCACGGTAATCCAATGACATCGGGTTAAGGGGGCTCCGGTCGGCCAGACAAAAAACGTGGCCCCCCAAAAGCGCTACTACTCCTACCACCGCAACACACCTCCCCAGTTTGTGTGTGTGTGTTATTACGGGGGACCATAGTAAACAGGACCAAATATTGTTGGTAAAAATACCTAAATATGTAGGTTTTTATGTATGCCATAGGTCCTGTCAACTATAGACCCCCGTAATAGTGCGTGATTTTTCTAGATCACCACTTTCATTTTTCTCAGCTCAACTCGTGGGAGATTTTTACTCTCGTGGTCACAGGTGCTTATTTCCTTCTCCCCCCCCCTTGGTATCTGCCCCCCGCTCATATATGTTGTATATGGGTTGGGTTGGCGGTAACGACGCTGTAAAACATGCCGGCTCACTTCGTGAGCTAGACATCCAGGGTATCGTTGTTTTTTTTTTTTTTTTGGCGGTCGCCCACAGCTGGTCGTCGAGTTCGATCATTTGTGCGAGGTGAATAACCTTTACTCTGCACAATGGAATTGATCGTATCACGTAGTGTTCAAGGTAAGGCACCCAAGGGGCAGTTACATAGTACTCCCATTGCTGTCTCTGGAAGTGGCCGCACCGGAAATTAAACTAACTCATTGAAGCTGTCATCCATATGCAAGTCCGCCTCACCGAACGGTGCTTAGTAGGATGCATCTCACCCTTCATGCGACTCGCCGGACACCTCACGGCGCTTCGCGCTCGGTGCAAGCAATGTCTGCCTGGTCGGTGAAAACCCGACACGCTCCGTCCCGGCATTGTAGGGATGCGAGGGTCTATGGTCATACGACTACGGCCATGCATGAAATCGAGTACATCTCTCCTATCGAGTACACCCCCTCCTGGTATCTGCCTTCAGCTTCATCGCCAGCGGCAAAGTGGCACGTACGTCCCGGGATGTTCGACTTTGTACGCATTTTTTACCAGCCGGCACCCTGTTCCCAGTTTGTACCATGCAGGCCATACATATCTACAACAACTCCTGCTATACATGAAGTATAATGAATTTTACGTGCAAAGCCGAACAGCCCAGCGCGTACGGGCAACTTCGACCCCGCTGCCTTTATATCGCGCATAGAGTTTATCCGGCATCCCCACTCTTCGTCGATTTTGAATCGAATTTTACACAAACGAGCGCGGTCTTCAGTGTGCCTGCTTGTTGGGGCCGGAATGCAACCAACCAACCCTCGAGGATATCCCCTCCCTGCTCTTCCTCCCTGCCCCCCTTCCCATTCTCCTCCCTCTCGCCCGCCCTCACCCCTCCCTTGTCCCCCTGCCCCCTTCCCCTCCCCCCCCGCCCCCCCCCCCGGCATTGTAGGGATGCGAGGGTCTATGGTCATACGACTACGGCCATGCATGAGATCGAGTACATCTCTCCTATCGAGTACCCCCCCCCCCCCCCCCCCCTCCGCGCCCCCGCCCCTACAATAATGCCTGCCTGGTCGGTGAAAACCGGACGTGCCCCATCCGGGCGTTGCAGGGATACGAGGGTCTATGGTCATACGACTACGACCATGTATGATAATGAGTACATCGCCCTCACCTCTAAGTCCGTGGCTAATCGGTGGCATTTTTCTGTTTTGTTTCTGTCGGCTGCAGGTGTCCGTGAAAAATCGGCAGTACGGAAGCATCGAAGAGTGGATCGAATCGGAGATCGCAGAGCAGCGGGCGGTGCGGAAGAGGCTGGAGAGAGCAGCCTCGCTGCGAAAAAAGGGATCTAAACGACGCCTTCCGCCGACGTAAGCGAGCGGGCGCCACGGCCAGACACACCGCTTAGAATCTACACTCATCGTACGTCAAGACGTATGCTATTACGGGGGTCCATAGTTAACAGGACCTATGGTGTACATAAAAACCTATATATTTTCCTATTTTTACTAACAAAATTTGGTCCCGTTAACTATGGACCCCCGTAATAGCAAGAAATCACCACGAACAACCAACCACCACCAACAACAACAGCAGCCCCTCCTACCATTTTTTTTGCTTTACAGCGTCGCTTGGCACTCACCGCGCTTCCCCCCCCCCCCCCCCCCCCCCCCTACCATCCGCCTCCCGATACCCGACTCGCGTAACACCTTACGGCGATTCGCGCTTGGTGCAAGCAATGTCTGCCTGGTCGGTGAAAACCCGACGCGCTCCGTCCCGGCATTGTAGGGATACGAGGGTCTATGGTCATATGACTACGGCCGTGCACGATAATGAGTACACCCCCCCGCCAAACCGTAGCTGCGTAGACCATGTGTACACCTTAGGTAAGATGATCCAAGGTACAGAAGACGCGGGACTAGCAACGTACTGTTTCTTTCTAGATGTACAGAAGGCCTGTGACACGGTATGGAGAAATGGATTGCGGAAAAAACTATGGGAAATAGGAATCAGAGGGAAGGTGTGGAGAATGATGAAAATGATGACGGAATGTGCGATAAGTGCTGTGATGCTGGACGGGGAAATATCGAAATATGTTGACATTTTACAAGGTGTTGCACAGGGATGTATGTTGTCACCTAACCTATTCAAGATATATATTAACGACCTGATAGTGATAGTATCAGTCGAAGCAGCAAGGCAGGGAGGCACGGTAGGGGAAAATACGGTGTCGGGATTGATATTTGCGGATGACTTCGTGGGGATATCAGAAACACCCGAAGAATTGCAGAAACAGATAGAGAAGGCGCTAGAATACTCTAGGAAATGGAGGGTGACGGCGAACGTCAAGAAATGCGCAGTATTATAGTTGTTTGTAACGAAGAGAAGGTAAACCCGGTAAATTTCACTTGGAAGTGGGGAGAAGATGAATTACCGATCGCAGACCAGTATATGTACCTTGGCGTAGATATCTCAAAAGACTGCTCTTGGGATACACATATAGCAAAAGTAATAGGAAAGGGTAAGGCACAAGTAGGCAAGATGAATGCGATCCTAACAGGCCCGAACCTTGACACTAGGATTAAGAGATGTATCCTGATGGATGTGATAGTACCAGAGCTAGAATATGCAGGAGAAGTATGGGAAGGGAACGCGAAACTCGTGAAACAGTCGGAAACAGTACAAATGACAGCAGCTAAAAAAATCCTAAGATGTTCAAGTACGATTAATAATACAATATTAAAAGCAGAAGTGCGAGTGAACCCACTCAAGACAAATAGAGACATAAGAAAGTTGAACTGGCAATATAAAGTAAGGAGTATGTCAAAAGAGAGGTTGCCAGTCATAGTTGATAGAGCTGTATGGGAGAAAGTAGCAAAAGGGCGAGCTGGAATATGGTGGGATAACGTAGTTGAGAAAGTATGGAAGGATCTAGGGGGAAACCAAGAAGAGATGATGTCCGCCGGGAAGTTTGGGAGGTACAAGGCAGAAGAAGTAGAAGAAAGGATAGAAAGAAGGGACAGGCTAACGCTGAGAAACAAGGTGGAATCAGAAAAACACTTAGAGATATCCGGGGGATTGAGGGAAGGAACAGGAATGAAAACGTATTTGCACGGCCCAAAGGACTTTGCGAAAACGTTGAAACTGCGGTTTCGTGTGGGGGACCTGGACCTGCCAGAAAGAAGAAAGAGGTACACCAGTAGCCGGGAGGAGGAGGAAGTAGACGCACAGATGTGCCCGTGTGGCAAAGCAACAGAGAGTAGAACTCACATAGTAGGAGAATGTGAAATATACAAGGAGGAACGGGATGTGTTGGAAGAGGAGATGAGGGAAATAGACGAATGTGACATGGAGGAGTTTGATACTCTAGATAGCAGCGAGAAAACGATCGCTATCCTAGGAGATAGATGGTGGCCACAGGCGGTCAAACAGGAAGGGGATAAGATTAGCTGAACGTTTCTATGTAATGTATAGAAGCAACGTAATGAGCGCCCAATTGTTGGAGGTGCCTCTATTAGGAGTACGAAAGGTGCTCCGTCTCGAAAGGAATGCATGGTCGATGGTCAAATGACTAAGGCAAGCAACAAATGAGTACGCCCCGCCCCCCGCCCCCCCCCCCCCCCCCCCCCCACACACAAACCAACAGTCCCCCCTCACCTTTTCAATGGTCGAATGACTAAGGCCAGCAACGAATGAGCACACCCACCGACCCCTCTCTTTTTCTCGGCCAAATGCTCACCCCGCACCACCCTCGCATGCCCCCCCCCCCCTCCCCCCGCCCCCCCCGCCTCTTTCTCTACCGCCTGCGCCGACAAAACAAAGCACCATCACCACCAATGCCAGCGCCAAGGCCACACCAACCCCAACCCTCTCCACTACGAACCTGTTTCCCCTGCCCGATGCGCCTCGGGCCGGAAAGTCGGGCATCCCTCGGCCTCGCCCGAAGTCGGACCGGCACGGCGCGGGGGTTAAGACGATCGCCAACCTCCTGATAAGAAAGCGTCGCGCGGAGGCGGCGGAGGCGGCGGCAGCGGCTGCGGCATCGGTGGCGGTGCCTAGCCTGCAGCCGCACCGGCAAGGAGGAGCGGCGGCGGCAGTGGTGCCCACGCCAGACCCGCCGCAGGTTTGAAGCCGTACGCGAGCGGGACTGCATCTGTTTTTTTGTTGTTGCTAAACTATGAATAGTTCCGACTGGTGGAGGTCCTTAAGAGCACTGAGGGACCACGCAATATCGTTGAAAAATCTCATTCTTGTTTCGCAATAACACTGCCGGTCGTGATACACCTGCAATAGGCCACGGGATCGTTCCTCGAGTCACTAATTGTAACTTTTTTTTTTCTCTCTCTCGCTTTTATAGATCTCAATTTCGGTTTTTTGGGTTAAGACACGAGACTCCTTACCCCCCCTTCGGGGGACCCCGAGATAGCGACGACCAAAAACGATTTCCACTTTTTGTCCCTAACTGTAAGGTTATTTTTTAATTTATGTTAGTATGCGAAAGGTCCTTATACTGAGGGACAGAGTGATACCAGGTGTACATTTGTGTTGTCAGCCGTGTACGGGTAAGCAGCGCGAGGGTCCACAGGTACGGGTACACTCATCTTCCGCCCGTACCGTACGACTCCTTGCCTTACCAACCATTGTACAACATCATCCCCCCCCCCCCCCCCCCCCCAATCACGCAGTGGCCGTCGCCGTACTCTTCGTTTCTTATCGTCAATTTGTTTTCACTCTGAAGTCCAAAGAGGGTCAAAAGAGGAGCCTGAAAAGGTTGAAGTAGGCACGACCCTACCGTACCAACTGAACTGCTACATACACAGCTGTGTTTTTGTTTTCCATAATATAATATGGAGGTACCCGCGAGCATGACCAAAATCACCCAGGTTTATACTCTGGAGGTACCCGCGACCATGGCCAAAATAACCCAGGTTTGCTACTCCAGGGGGTACCCACGATTATGACCAAAATCACCCAGGTTTTGTTAACTCTAGTACCCGGGTACCCCATACTGAGTACCGGGTATACCCGGAGTACCACGCCAGACTCGCAGGTTTGAAGCGATGGTTTTTCCTACAAGGGTGTATTTCGTGCGGTACCTCCTGCAGTAGATCCGATCCGGGGGTATACCCGGGTACATTCCGCGAGTACGACCAAAAACAACCAGGTTTGGTACCCAAGCCCACCAGGGAGTACCCAATCACAGTAAAAATGTAGACCCTTGAATCTGCTGCCATGCGGTCATGCCTCACGCGGCCATGCGGCGATGTATCAACGTCCGTCCCGTGGTGACTACGACTTGTTCCGACTTGCACGTAATACTTGTGTTCTGGGTGGCCAGGTTAATCAGACGTAAGAAACATGCATCCCCGTACGTTTACGCACCATGTTTTCCTCCGGATACTAATAGCAGCGTCCCCCGTATGTGTGCTAGTTGATAGTCGGCACTACTGGTAACTCTTCGTCGCATCTTCAGTCAGAGAAGCTGCCCAGGCGATCGGGGCTAGGGTTAGGATTAGCTTTCGACCGTGTACAGGTAGTGATCATGTGAGACGCTCATGACGTTATCACGTGCGGTGAGCACGTGGCATGTGGTGATCATGCGGTGGGCGTGTGGTGATCATGTGGGCGGTCGTGGGGTGATCGCGCGCATGGTCTTGTTGGGCATCATGTTTGGTGATCACGTGGTGAGGATGTGGTGTTGATGTGTGATCGTGTGGGGATGATGCGGCAATTACGTGGTGGTGATCTGGTAATCGTGTCAGTGATCACGTGGTGACCATATGGTGACCATGTGTTGATCATGTGGTGGTCATGTTAGTGATCATGTGGTGGTCATGTTAGTGATCATGTTGGTGATAGTGTGGGGATACTGTTTGCTGGTGATCATGTTGGTGATCACGTGGTGATCACGTGGTGATGATGTGGTGATCGTCATGAGGTGATAGTGTCGATGATCATGTGGTGGGCGCCTGGTGAGCATGTAGTCATGTGCATCCCTTTCGAACGGTACACTTACTTGTATCGTAGTGTGTGGGGCTACATACAGTATGTGCGTCCTCCTTTCAAATACTTTATACCGTTGAGGCTGCACGTCTACCTCGATACGAAAGTGAACGGTGACTAATGCTGCCATGTGACGATCAACGTCGTGATCGACGTAGTGCTCATGTGGCACTCATGAGGTGGCGATACGGTGATCATGTGGTGATCATGGGGTCATGTGCCGCCCGTTCGGCGTGCTTTCAAAATGTGTCGGGCTGCCTATCTCTTACCACTGAAGCCCCGACAGGTTTCCTCAATAAGTCATGTAAGTGGTGCACGAATTCTAAAGGCTGCATATATTTGTTTCCAACACTGGGGGTAACTATTCCAACCAATGATTAGTGTGTTTGCCATCCCACGATGTGCCGCATGAGCTTCAAGGTCGATCGCTCAGAAACATTCCCGGAAAAAAAAGGAAGAAAACCAAGGGAGGGAAGCCCATAGAGGAAATGTGCGTACACACACGAACGCTAACTCTCTTCTGTATTCATTGCCAGCTTTCACATCGATCTGCTCCACTTTCGCTGTCCTGGCCCCATCCTTTCTTCTCGTTTATCTTACCAACTAGCCCTCCTCCTCGATTCTCTCGTTGTCCTGCGAATCAGGCGGAACGGATCCACGCGGGTTGGAGCTCACAGAGGACGCATTCCAACAACCACACCCACCCCACCCCCCACCACCACGAATTGTCTGAGTCTTCTTCTCCTTCTCCGCTGGCGGTCAGCATACCACACCCCGCCGCTGACCCGGCGACCCTGTCCCCTCGGACACCCGCGAGAAACGCGGCGGCTGGTAGTAACACTATCAGCAACAGTAACCGGAACGGTAACCGCGGCGGCAATGGACACGGTAACGGATTCGGTAACGGTAACGGTAATGGGAGCGGTATCGGTAACGGGATCAGTTTCGGTAGCGGCAAGAGCAAGGGCGACGGAAGCGGTAATGCTAATAGTAACGGGAACGGTAACCGCGGCGGGAATGGACACGGTAACGGATTCGGTAACGGAAACGGTAATGGGAGGGGTATCGGTATCGGTAACGGGATCAGTTTCGGCAGCGGCAAGAGCAAGGGTGACGGAAACGGTAACCGTAACCGTAACGGTAACGGTAACGTTTTCGGTAACGGTTTCGGTAACAGTTTCGGTAACAATCTCGGAAACATTAACGGTAACGGGTACGAGAATGGCTACGACAGCGATTACGGCAACGGTAAGAGTAACGGGCGCAGTGACGGCAACGGCAACTTCAACAGTAGCAGTGACGGTTACCCTGGTTTCAGCGGTACAAGGCAGCGAAGGTCGCAGCTAACGGACGCCGAGCGCCACAAGGACCGGTTCACGAACGCGCCGGACGAACTTCCGGGGGTAACTGTCGTCGCGGGGGGGGGGGGGTGGGGCGGGGGGGGGGGGGGTGTGACTCAACCCGGCAGTGAGCGAAACGGCGCAACGGAAGGGGCATGGAAGGACACAGGAGGAGGAGGTGGAGGAGGAGGAAGAGGAGGAGGGCCAGCACGGAACGCGTGGGTGAACGGAGAGGGCAGCGGTAGCGATGGCGGCGGCAGTGGCAGCGGCAGCAGTGTCGGCAACGGTGTCAAGAACAATGTCAGTGGTGTCGGTGGTCTTAAATCTTCCCCGCGTCGTCTCGCTGACACGGCTAAGATCGACTACCACAACACTGTTCGGAAGACGAGCATTGTCGGCGGTTTACCGCACCCCGTAGGACACCCCAGCGCGCTCGATGGTCTAGTGCAGCAGTCATCATGGGCGGACTCCCTTGACGGCGGTAGTGGCAGCGGCGGCGGGGAAAGGAAAGGGGGGTACTCGTATTGCTACTACTGTTCGCGAGCCCCCAACGGCGGCAATGACAATAACTGCTCCGGCGATGTCAGCAACAGCGGCGGCAGCTCGCACCGACGCGCAAGGGGGCTGGCAAGGGCGGGTGCTCGGGGGCAAGAAGAGGGGGCGCTCCTTGGACACAACAACGACAACAACGGGATCCAAGATCGAAAAGGCTCGTGGTCGAAATTCCGCCCCGGGCAAAGCGGCTGGAGCCACGGCCACGTCTGCGGCGACATCGGCGACAGTAGCGCTGCCACCCAAACCAACCTTTACCGGCCATCAATCTCATTCTCGAACGGCGATGACAGGGTCTACCGTAAGCAGAAGTCGACCTGGTGGAGGCAGGGTGTGGCTCGGCGCCGCGCATGAGGTTTTCCGGGAGCCCCTCATCACGACCAGCGGGCTACCGAAGCAGCTCGCCGTGCCCGGCGGCTTTCTCTCTGGAGACGAGAGCAGGGGACATTACAATACCGGCAGCAGCACCAACGGCGGCAGCAGCACCCGGTGGCGGTGTATTCGGTCTCGCTGGACGCCACCAACTGCATCAGTCCAGGAGAAGAGGCGGAGGCGGGGGGGCGGGGACAGGGGGGGTGGGAGTAGTAGTAGTCGTTATTTGGCCACCGGTGGCAGAATAGGGGCCGCGGCAGGAGGAGCAGCGGCTGTTGCGGACTTGAATAATCTGCACCCCGCGTGGCGGCCTAAGGGGATCATCCGCCGGCAGAATGCCGTGTCGAAGGTAGAGAGACGATAGTAGATGCAGTCCTACTGCCTGGTAAATATAGCTGGCTGCTACGTGCCCGGTGCCTGAGGTAAAGCTCCTGCTGAGTGCTGTTGTGCTGTGCTCCAGCGGAAACGATACGAGGAAGGCTGACTGCTATGATACGTGTGGCAACAAATCTGTGCGGTGCTGTTGTATGTGTGCTGTGCTATAGAAGAAGTGATGCTGTATATGGTACGAGCATCGCGAACATGCTGTTGCCGTCTGATATATCCACACGTAACGCACGGACGTGGACGAGTTGTCTGTGCTTCAAGAAGAAGATGAAAACTATACATATATTTGGACACAACAGGTATTTTCTGTCTCTCTACGTACGAGTTTCCTCATTACTGTTCCCCCTGCCGAACAACAAAACTGGAGCACGTAGTTTCCTTTACTATTTGCGCGAAGGTCCGATACGTTTTTTCCAAGGCGCCTTTTTCCATACCTACCTACACGATTTTTCGAAGCATCTTTAGGGGGATCACTTCCCTTTCCGTACCAGCCCTAGCGATTTTTTTTTTTCCGTCGCTCTCCCACATTCAACGCGTCCGCACACCCATACGCCATTGTACCCCCCCCCCTACGTGGTAGCATCGCATCGACCCTACTCTCAGCTCCAAACGCTATGGCCTTCAATAGCACCTCCACGCCTGTCCCTGTTGTTGTCCGTCACCGCCTATCTGTCATTTCGAGGCATGTAAGTCCCACAGGGATCGCCTTGCGGTGTAGATGGGATCCAGGCGGAGCTATCGAGAAACTACTACTATACACGCTTGGATACGCTGTAGATATCCCACGTAGCTCCCCAGCGGGGAACGAGAGTTTGGTGCGCGCGAACTATCCATGTGCCAAGCCCGTGCTCGCGTACATGTATATATGTGTTCGGTATCCTATGGTGAGTGAGTGGTATGGTGCTTGCAGTGTCACTCTCTCTCTCTCTGCCTCTCTCCTCGTCTCGCTCTCCACTGGTTATTGTGTCACGTGTTCGACGACAGGAAGAAAGAAGAAGAGCACACTCACGAAAAATACGTGGACGCAACGCATCCACCCCCCTCTCCAGGGCAAAAAACTGCACCCGCTCACCCGCTTGAGGGCCCAATACTTGAATTTACTGCAGTAATAAGTTCTGTTTTTTCAGTCTCTTCTTTATGACGACATCCAGTTTGCCGTAGCAATAATAAAATTGCTTCCATACATTTTGCAGCGATTGTTGCTCATCATGGCCGAAACCGTCGACGTGGGGTCAGGGCATCAGCGCACCAAGTGGGCCCTTGAAGCGGCTAAACTACACGTGTGGTCGTAAAATATATATATATATATTATAAATTTATGAAATACGCCAGCTGTGAGTTCGATTGATTGAGCAGAGGTGACACTCAACTTTGCGAGCTGCGTAATCCGTCTCGTCTATATTCCATTTCTACCGAATTCTACAAGTGTTGCAATAATAAACCGAACGCGCGTATTCTGTACGTAATTCCTTGTATATATATACGTACAGCCGGGGTCAGTGATGATGACGGCGTTCTCGCATTTAGCTCATTTCCCTGAAATCCGGTCTGTGGTCAGAAAAACACAGGCTGCAAAAAAAAAAATGCATCTCGATGGGCGAAAACAAACAAGCACCTCTGATGCGAAGGAAGGCGAACGGCATTACCAAGCACATCTAACGGAACAAAGAAACGGTATACGAACTACTGTTGTACGTACGCATATACAGTAATAGTGAGCCGTGGTGTACCACTGCTGCGGGCGAAAATATAAAGAACCGATTTGGTATTCATATTAATTTATCAATCAACATCCCTTACGATTTGGCCCAAATTGGCACCATACCAGTGTGGAGGGTGTTCGTGGGCTCCGGTCCGAGCGGAATGAGGTCGAGCGAGGGGCTGCGAGGGGACCCTGTGATAGTTTTCAGCAAAAAAAGAGGCCAGGAGACGGCCGTGTAGACCTGTGAGGGACGGCGGTCTGGACGTAATGTACTATGTTAAGTGTAGGGGCTCCCAACGCTGTGACTGTGGCGACGCCAACAAAAAGAAGTAAAACGGTGCCTACCCTCTCCTATTACGGAGGACCATAGCCGGCGTCCCCGGTGGCTCGGTAGGTGGTCCGTGTGCCTATCAAGATCAATTTCGTTTGTTCAAGGCTCACCGAGTGCATGCTCGTGGGGACTTTTTCTTGCATAAAAAATTGGTACGAAGCGGAAAGCGCGAGAGCGTGAGTTAGCTACATTCGATGAAAATCGACGAGCAGTGGGAATGCTGAACCCCATGCGCGACAAAAATGAAGGCACGTACCGGGGGGGAGAAGGGACGACACCTGTGACCACGGCTTGTCCAGAAGATCGTCGAGGGTAAAAACCTCCTACGAGTGGGCTGGAAAGTATCAGTGATGAAAAAAAATAATAATAAATAGGACCAAATATTGTTAGTAAAAAAGATAAATATATAGGTTTTTATGTATACCATAGGTCCTATTAACTATGGACCCCCGTAATAGACATCTTCGGCTCCCAACTTTTTTCATTTGTGCCCTCAACGTATCTCTGTACGGCGCATTTCTTGTCGACGTTTGTTTGGGGTGTGGTGACGACTTGGGGGCGAGGGGTCAACTGTCCTACGTGCATCACCGTCGACGCTGTGCTGTCTGCTGTCCACCTGCCCGAGAAAATGTGAATCAAGGAAATTATGACGTCCATGCAAAAAAAACAGCCGAAACAACCTCGGTTTCAAGTTTCACAACTTCCAGCCCCGACATCAATGCACCGACTACCTCACTCATGTGTCGTACGCCAAGGTCGCCAAGAAGAAGCACAAACGCGAGTCGTTGAGACGACTATCCGCGGCCCACCCGCAAACGACGCCTCCTCTCTGCGTGGGCCGTACAGCGGACGACCAATGAGCGGCTGACCCGTCCGGGTGATGTTCTGGACGACGTGGCTGGCGCAAAAACTGCGCCCACAATGTCTAGCAGACGATATCAGGGTTTTTTCACGCCGCCCGCCGAGGGGTCCACGGCAAGCTCCCCTTTGCTCTTCGGAGCAGAGACGGTGATGTTCTGGCCAAGGGCGGCTAAAAGGCATGGGAAATGGTATCGGGGGGTCGTCGAAGCGACGGACCGTTTCATGGCGAGGTGGCACAGGGACGAGGCAGAGAGGAGTTGGCTACGGCACCCACGCAGCCGAGGACGCCAAGAGCGGCTACAAGGAGAGAGGGGAGGCGCGCGTGGGGGGGGGGGGGGGGGGGGGGGGGCTGCTGATACGGCTATCGACGAATGTAGAAACGACATGGCAGACCGTGTGGTAGAGTATCGGTTCGACTAGCCTTTGAATTTGAAGTATGTGTTTACAGTAGTTTATTGTTGAGTAGTTCAATAGCCGGAGCGTGACAGTGCTGACAATTGGCACCGCTATATATATTGACGAGAGTAGGAAGGAGATGGCAGAGACGGGAACCCATGTTGCTATCATCATTACCTCGAGTCCGATTTTTTTTTTTAACTGTTTTTGCTCTTCTTCAGAAAATCGCTCTTCTTTCTTGCTTTTCGCCTTGTTTCTCTCTTCGGTTTTCTTTGTTTCCTCCCCCTTCCCACCATCTTTTATGCCCGTATCTTCCTCCTCTTCTTCATATTGCCTCGTCCGTGCAGCACTTGTTGTTGTTCTCACATTAACTCATCGCCACAATACAATGAAGTTCGTGGTCGCAGAGGACAGGCTCCAATAACTCTGGAGTGGAAAAATACCTCGGGAAAAATGAAAGGAAGCCAAGAATAATACCGGTACGCATGATATCCAAAGCACATCAATCTACATCTCAGACAAAAAAAAAAAAGTGAGGTACGCGCACCTACGTATCAGACACATGCGGTACGCAGTACAAAACTCGCCGCAGAAACCGATAAGACTGCATAAAAATACCCACAAGAAAAAGACCGGATGAAAAAACAAATCGACGTCGAAAAATCGAAATCGAAATCAGAAATCTGAAAGGAGAGAGAAGAAAACAAATCAAGCGAGAGAGCAAGAAAGCAAGAAAGGAAACACACAAGAGAATACGCAGATTTTCGCAGATTGCAGGCTCGCAAGCTACGCGAGGGGTGTAGAACAGAGATAATAATCAAAAACAAACATATTTACTCCGCTACCAAGAACACCAGGGAATACAAAAAAAACGTAGTAGACAAAAAAGGAAAAGGAAAAGACGACGAAGCAAATAAAAATAAAAAGCAGAAAGCAAAAAAGAAAAAATGAAGATACAGAGACACAAAGAGGGGAAAACGGGAAGAAGGGAAAGAGGGAAAAAAGCAAATACAAAAAAAAAGGAAAGGAAAAAAAGAGACAAAAAGGGACTAAAAGGGGCGGGGGGGGGGGATACATGTGAGACGAAAGGCAGGCAATTGTGCATACAGACAGGGAAAGTTTCCCGGGTGTGACACCATGCTAGTTACTTCGGTCCCACAGAAAGGAGCACATCATGACGATGATGGCCATCTCCAGGAGTCAGTCTGTTGGGCATACCGCCTCCCCCCCGCCACCCCCCCCCTTCCCCACTCCCCACCCCCCCTTCCCCCCCCTTCCCCTCCTCCCCCTCCTTCCCCCCCCCCCCCCCCCTCCCCCCCTCCCCCCCCAATTATATAGGATGGGTTGGCGTCGGTTGGCAACGACACTGTGAAACATGCCGCTTACTACTTGAGCTAGTCAACCAGGGTACCGTTTTTTTTTTCTTGTTTTATTTTTTTTTTGGCGGTCGGTCGCAGCTGGTTTGCCGAATTAGATCATTTGTGCGAGGTGAACAGCCTTTACTCCGCTCAAGTGGGAATTATCGTATCACGTAGTGTTTACGGTAAGGCACCCGAGAGGCAGTTATATGGTACTCCCATTGCTGTCATTGGAAGTGGCTACACCGGAAATTATATTAGCTCATTGAAGTTGCCATCCGTATGCAAGTCTGCCTCATAAGCGGTACATAGTAGGATGCAGCTCACCCTTCATGCGACTGACTCGCCGGACACCTCACGGCGCTTCGCGCTTGGTGCAACCATTATCTGTCTGGTCGATGAAAACCCGACATGCTCCGTCCCGGCATTGTAGGGATGCTGCGAGGGTCTATGGTCATACGACTACGGCCATGCACGAGACCGAGTACATCTCTCCTATCGAGTGCACCCCCCCCCCCCCCCCCCCCCTCCCCTCCCCCCCTCGTCTCTCTTTCGCCCCCCCCCCCTTTCCAGGGCTGCCCTCCTGCGCGCGTGTATTTTGGCGTCAACGGTTGTAGTCGCGGTTGCAGCCATCCTGTGCGCCGTTCTGCCGATGCCTCCTTCTCATCGTTACGCCATTCCCGCATCAAGACCTCCGCCCCTTCCTCGACCCGTCGGAACCATCTACCGGCTTTCTGTGCTGCCTCACGCCACCCTTCGACCTTGATGCCAAACTCCTTGAGGTTCTCCTCATCAAGGTGCTTCCTCCGGTCCCACTCAATCAATGGCACGTCCTCCGGAGTAGCCCATACCCCCGACCACATTTCCCCAAGCATCACCCTCTTCGGCAGACGCTCCTCTCCCAAACATGGCGTGTCACAAAAGCCCGGAAACAATAAATAGCCTACGCCCGCGCACCGTCGTCTCAACGCTCTCGGAGCGCTGGCATGGGATAGTGTATATGTGTATGTGGTCTTTGCGCCTTCGTTTTCGCCTGCCGAGACATCGGAGGAGCATGTTGTGGTGGGCCTCTCGTGGCCTGCCGTAATCAGCCTGGCTCGGGCTCCAAGTAAGTTAACGCATCCGTAGAGCAACGTTTCGATCACCTCGGCTCTCGGCATCCGCACCTTCAGGCGCATAGGCGCAAACGCGGGCGGTCATCGACTTCCATCTTACACCGCCCGAAGCACGCCCATGCCCTCTGGAGTCGACGCGCAATACCTCGACACCCTCGTTCTTGCAATCTGCGCTGATAGCCCCGTCCAAGCAAGTAAGTGTACAAACTCGCGTGTTTGTTCTCCTCTTGAGTACGTATGTCTGCTTTTCTTGTATTGTTATTAATAGCAGGCTTTCTGGTCTCCTTTTTTTGGCGTCGATCGTACCAACGACCATTTAATAGTTCGTTTTATATTTAGTAGTATGTGGGACGGTATAGTCCCGCAGCAGGTAATTCTCTTCTTAGATAGATGTGGGTGTGGAGACGTGGAGACACACCAAGGTGGGGTCGTGTGGCGTCATCACCGATCGCACTCTCGGGGGTACTCTTGAGATATAGTTTCGTTTTATATTGCCTTTTTGCTCTTATTTTCTCTGGTCTGGCTTGTGTCGCTTTGTTCTCGTACCCGATAATATGTTGATACCACTATGAACCGAAATATAGGGACCGTTATAATTAATTTTTCGATATAAACAGTCCTTATATTTTGGGTCAGAGTGGTATTTCACTTACAACAAAAAGTCTCGCTTTTTCACCGATTAATTTGCGAATACTACTCTCGTTTCGGTTTTTCTCTGCCTCACAGGGTGCGCCCACATAATGAGTAATTAGAATCTCTCTGCGTAGGATAAGGAACAGTGTGAATCGGGATGGACACTAGGTGTACTGATGTAGTTAGGTACAGGTAGAAAGAAGACAAACACACAACAATGACAACGACGACAAGTGCGAGGCTTTAAACCCTCCCCGTTTCCCGTTTCAAAATCCTTCCGAAACATCACTACAACTCCTTCCTCATGATCCGAGCTCCTCCCAATACAACAGCAGCACGTAGCCGGCTGGATGGCGTTGCTGCAGACCAACCATTGTCCCCAAAACTGAACTGACAATCGTAGGATACAAATGACTGACTGTTTGAGTAGAAGCAATAAAAAAAAAATGGTGCCCATCGGGCAATGGGCACGAAGGGTTTGCAATGAACGAAGCCGAAGTCGAAAGGGGTAATGCGCAGTGTAAGTACCTGAGGAGAGGGCGCGCACACCCACAGCACGCAATCCTTGGACCTTGTCCGTTAGACCTTGGTCGACAGGTCGTTATGGAAGCTCAGATGTATCCCAGCTCGATTGCAGTGATGCAACCCGAGACAACTGCTTTCTCAATGACGAAATGGGAGAGAAATGGAAGTGATACGTGGGACAGCTGAGTGAGCCGGGAATGGCCGTCTTCGCTTTACACACCAGGAGGTGGTGTTCTTTAAGGAGCTGTGGTCTGTCTGGAGCGCTTCCAGGCAAGTGAAACAAGTCCACCTGGCCAGGTTGGGACTACGAGTACAAGTTTGTGTTGAGGTTTAGACCTTACCAATCTTGGGCTCCGTTTTTGTTTTGGGCCTCACGCAGGTTCACTTAGCCTTTGTTGCATACCAGGTACCAGGTACCTGGTATCCTCTTCATGAGTTACAGAAGGCTGTTGTACACACAGGCAGACTAGAGGCTGCAGTACTTCTACTTGCTACAGTAGGATGTACTAGACCAAGGGCAGCAAACACGACTGGGGCTAGTCGTGGACTACTGCTGGCCCTGCTGTGCTCGACTTGTAATGCGGAGCGCTTGAATGTGATGTTCCTCGAGCTCCCTCTGCTAAATTTCTTACTGCGACATACTACGAAACAACTTTAACTTTGTACTTTTGGTCCGCACTTGGGAAATATGCTCAAGAAATCGAAGCTCAGTGCTTCACGAAAAAATAAGAAACTCGGTGTTAGAATTTAAGCTCAACCTGACCAACAAGTTAGGGAAGTAGACCTATATGAAGCACCAGCGATCGATATCCACCCGGGATAAGGAGGGCATGGAAAAAATAGCCGAGGGAACAGATTTTGAGAGCGCAGCGAGACGAGAAACTGTCCTATAGAATATGCAGCGGTTGACGAGAGCCCAGAATATAATAAACTGCCGTGTAAGAAATGCACCGGTTGCACAGAACCTGGTAAGAAAGAAACCTTACATTTTAAGACATACCAGGTGTCGATGGTGTGTGCGTCGTATACTCTAAGGCATTGAGCCTCGACGCCAGAGGTCTGACATGTGTGACGACGATGTTGTTCTGTGAGGTGGTGGAAGTTTCCCAACGCGCCACCGGAGGCGGTTCTCCGATCGCGTGCAATCGTCGTGTCCGTGCGTCCCGTAAGCGTTGTTGCTGGCTGCATGGAGAAACCACTACGCAACACGCCATACGATTTTGTTCTATCTATTTACGCAGGTATGTAAAGTCATACGCGGGTGCGTAAAGTCGCGAGGTGGTCTTTGGCCAAGCTTCCCTTCCGCGTCTTCAAGCAGAACGATGCATCGGAGGGGCTCATGGACCGAGAGAGGGAAACGGAAGGTGACACTCAGGTGGAATTCTACGCAACGTGTTCGCCCCATTTTTAATGCGGTGCTTGCGTAGTGTTCCCTTGGTCGAATTTGGGTTAGAGTCTTTTATTTCATATTCCAACTCCGGTTTGTCTTTGTGTAGGTGAACAAAAGAGGTGCTACTATTTTTCTCCTTCTCCTGTCGTCCCCTTTCGCACCCCTTCCACCCCCCCTTCTGACAACTGCGCTTTCTTACCAAATAAACACACCCTGTTATTGCAACGTCGCGTTAAGCAGGTCAAGAGCCCAGGGACTTGACAAGGTAAATTCTGTTCGTAGAGGGTCAACGGACTGTTGAACGCAACAGCCGAGTTGGCGGCAAGTACTACGTAGCCAGCGTGGAAGTTCAGCCGTGGGGCTCTGATCTCTACACCTTCCATGGCGCCGTGGTAAATACCCACTTCAAGGCCGGGGACCAAAAGGTGAGAAGTACGCAGGGTGCCTGTTGAACAGCAACGCTGCGAAAGCTTTCTTACATCGTTTTTCATTGCATGACGGGTGTTTTGCTATGTTCTACTCTTGTTGCCGCTGTTGGGGTATTGTTTCTGAACTTTCAGCTGGTCTCCGCAGTAGATCGTTGACGCCGGCAATTTGAGTAAACGCGTCATGCGGACTTGTTTGTAGTTCTTGTGATTGCGTTCGCCATCCGAAAATGTGCGGCATGAGCTTCAACGTTGAACACTGAGAAACAAAACATTCCCCGAAAAAGAAAACCAAGGGAAACCGAAACAAAATGGGAATCTATGCACGTGGTCTTACTCCCTTCTGTGCTCATTCTGCTTTACCTCTATCTAATTCTTTAACTGTCCTTGCTCCTTCCTTCTCATTACATTTTCGTTTGCGATCGTTAAAGAGGACAAGGACTTCATGCTCCTGGGATTCATGCCGCATGCCGGATTTTTGTTCTTGTCATGGACGGAACGCTCCGTATTGCTGCAACGGCTAGGGACAAGCGGCGGCATGCACGGATGTTGGGACTGAGATTAGGACGGGGGTGGGAGCGGGGGCAGGATCGGGTACGGGGGCGGGAGCAGGCGTGGCGCTGAGAGTGGCGTTTCCAGTCAGTCGAGACCTCTGCAGAGGGTGGTGTGGGGAGAAGCGCGGCGGGGGCAGGGGTGGGGGTGGTGGCGGGAGCTGAGGTTTTGCAATCCAGCCACGGAACGGATAGTCTTGGACGTAGCATGGGGGGAAGCTCCGGGTAGTGTAGAGGGTTTGCATCCATCTGAACTTTGCAGGCGATGTCGGTTGGGTATTGGCTGCTTAAATGCTGTACATAGAAAATTAAAGGTATGCCGGTACTATGTATATGCCCAATGAGCTTGTTGTGATGCGTTTTATATCGCTTATTTGTGGGTATGTGATGTATAGGAAGGGACGCGGCATGTTGTTCCTGTTTTGATTCGTTCTAGCGAGTAGTTCTTGCGGGTATTGTTACTGGTTGGATGATATCTGGTATGTGCTTTTGTCGATGAGGCGTGTTGTCGATGAGGCGTGTTTTATATATTCGTTGTTCGGGGTGTTTGGCGTTCACTCTTATGCCGTGCTGCTTCGTTGTGATGATTAATGTACGGTATTGTATACGTAGCTCTTACCCTGCTACGACTATATGTACTACTGTTGTGCAGAATGTGTTCATGTGTGTGTACGCGCGTATCTGTTGCAGGGAGTACAATGCGGTTTGAGAATAGAGGCACTGTTTGTTCCATTGAAGTCAGTTCTGCGTTTTGTCGTACGGCGAACGAACCACCTGATCACACTAATAAACTGCTGTGACGAGTTAACGCCGAGGGAGAGCAGCGATCAAGGCCGTTTTATGCCTTTGGCTTGAACGCCTCTTCATAGCGGCGTGCGTGAGGCTTCCTCCATTTAGTGTTTGACTGCTGTTGTGTGTCTGTCAGTGTGCTCGTTTGTCCGTGCCGGAAGATAGCTCCGTCCATGCCTTATTTTTATCAGTGCGACACCTGCAGAGCACCGGTTCCAACGAGCACCGGTTGCACAGAAGCAGGCATGCACACGGTAGCCCGTGGGCCTGGTCTCCTTTCAAACTCTCCAGCGGTTAGACACCGTCGTGTTCAGTTTATATCACACTTTAATTGATTATGTCATGTGGCTACAATGCATAGCACCGCAGCAGCTTTTCTGCGAGGGGGGGGGGGGCATCATTATCATATTGATTGTACTCCTCCTCCTGTGTCTTTTAGTGCTATGAGAAAACTACGACCTACTGCTAATCATACTCAACGCATACTGTACATATGAAAGGTGCTCCTGTGTCATACTCGCGGAGGAAAGTACTATCTGTTAGAAATGCTACCACTACTCGTGTTACTGCTACTATAGGCGTACCTACCGTCGTATTTTTCACTACGGTGGTTGTACCAATAGGCATTACCACAGCATTTCGTATTAATAATGCACCACCACTTATTCCACTTCTATTACTGCTGTACCTACGTCTACTGACCAAAAGAGGGCGATGATGGACCCTCTTTGACAATATTTCCCCTGGTACAACACGCAGACAAACCTACAGCAGAAGAGTGGAGTGTTGCAGGAGTACTGCTACTGCTGTACGACGTTGTAACCAGCCCTGAAGCGCATATTTATACAGCAAATCCATGCTACGGCGGTGTTTCGAGAGTTAGTCGTGTTTTGCTTTGTGCAAAAGCGTATTGCACAGCAACACACAACATAGTACACGCAGACACAAGTCTGAACACAGGTCTACACACAACTGGGCCACTTTGGCCCAGCGAAGGACACGAGGTCAGGCCTGGCAAGAACCCACGAAGTGTGGCAGTTGAGAGTTTTTTTGGGCCCTATATCATACGACGATATCCAGTGTGATAAGCATGTCGTAATTTTTCTAACATTTCAGCGATTATTAAAAACAATCGCTGGAGAAATTGTAAGTATCATATTAAACCGAATGGGCAAAATGGGCAACATGCCCATCGGTGCCCATCGAGTGCCCATTGCCCATTTTTTACTTGAAAACTCGAATTTTTTTATTTTTTCAGTAACCAAAATACCCCCTCCCCTCTGGTCCACGCTACGGTCGCATCATGAGGGCTCTCATGGAGTTATCTGCAGCCGCTCTCCTCTGCTTATGCAGGACTAGCACCCAGGCGTTCACGGGGCCGGCGCTGGCAACCCCTCGGCGCGGCAGCAGCGGGAGCAGCAGCGTCACACGCATCGCCTCGACAGCAAGCACTGCTTCAAGCAGCGGTGCAGCAAGCGTTGGTGAGGTTATGCGCACGGTGCCACGCGGCCCTCCTATCCCGAGGGGAGGTATTGGACCCCCCTCTTCCGAGACTTTAACCGTTGTTACCGACGAGAACTTTACGGTGGTGGTGGCGGTGACTGTGGTGGTACAAGGGCGCGATTGGCTACTGCTGTATGGCTGGCTGACCTACTGCTGTAGTTGGTTTTTGGGTGCCAGCAAGAGCGAAAATGGGCCGCTTTCTGTACACGTACGTACATGACGTCTGTGGAGGGTTCGTGCGAGTGTACGACAACTTGCAGCTGTACGTAGCAGCAGCGGTTCTACTCGTAACGCTCCACTTTGCTTGGCTACAACAGCAGTAAGCGCCATCCAGCATCCGCCAAGCACTCGGTCCCCCAACACGTGGAGGCAGTTGCCAGAGCAGCACTTCTGATGCATGCAAGAAAGTACTCCGGTCGGTACGACGAGTTGCTGCAAACGTCATCCAACATCCAACACCAATTCCAAGTAATTTGTTCCTCTACGTCGCATTGCGCTCTGGGTATTTATGCATGGTCGTTGCGTAGAGCAGAAGCAGCCAGTAGCACCGCTTCATCATATCCCTGGTCGGTATGATACAGCAGTACCTACAGCAGCAGTAGTATGCGCGATACACGCAAGACAGACAACGCACTCCTTGCGCATCAATAGGATGAATTTCAGAGCCTGTTAGATGTTCAACAAAATCAAGGTGCCTCTCACACAACGAAAATGGTGGGGGTTTGATACTATTTATTAACAACACCTCGAGGTCAGGTCGAGGTTGACATGTTTCCGTACGTGTAGACGCGTCGCTCGGAGCCTGCACTCTCCCCGTTGTTGTCGAGAAGATAAAAACCTCGACATTCATCCGGCCAGAGGAGGGGGGGCGGGGTGGCGTGGGGTGTGTGTGTGTGTGTTCCCACATCAAACGTGGTGTACGGTATATGATATGTGGCAGTACAGCAAGTACACATACATACGAGCACCGCCGGATACACCTGGCATCACTTTCGGCGGCGATGTAAGGGTCATACATCGGGGAGGGAGTAAATGTGAGTACCAAAAGGTCCTCACGTTCCCGCTCCGAGCGAAAGGAATTGTGCATGTGGTCGTGATGTTTTGGCGTATACCTACAGCAGGATTATTACGGGGGACCATAGTAAATAGGACCAAATATTGTTGGTCAAAATTAGCAAAATATATAGGTTTTTGTGTGCACCGTAGGTCCTATATAATACGCCCCCCCGTAATAGTACGTTACGAGGACGTACCTGGTACGAGGACGCAACATGCGATATTACGATTACGCAACCCCCTACCTACCTGCACTCGAGACGAATCTCGAAGCCGATGTGCTATTACGGGGGTCTATAGTTAACAGGACCTATGGCATACATAAAAACCTATATATTTAGGTATTTTTACTAACAATATTTGGTCCTGTTAACTATGGACCCCCGTAATAGGCAAAACGGGAGGGAAGCGCAAACGCCTATATACTGCTGTACTATTCGATTCGCCTATTCTATATGTAGCGGAGAACTGTTTCTCTCCAGAGCCACCATTTCTGTCGTGTGCGCTTTCGTTGTATTATGGAGAGTGAAATCGAAAAAATCGGCCATAGTGGAAAAATTTCCGGCCCATTTGGTCAAACGGTGTGTTCCTGCTGCTGGGTCCTGTTGTATGTTTGTTGTATCTGTTTTCTTCGGCGTTACCTTTCTGTCCGGTGATGTAAGGGTCGTTTTGGTACCAAAATTTTTGTACAACCGTTTCCTTATATTTTCGGACAGGGTGGTATGATACACACGCTCGGTGTCACACATGACCCGACTTTGGTTTCGAGTATTGGTAATAACAGTTGACTCTATGTGCTGTACCGGAAACATGGTTGGCAATATCTACGTGCGAGTCATGACAATTTTTCCCCTTTTTTTTCATTTTCAGATAAGAGCGCATCTTTTCTTACGTATTACCCTGGTACCACAGGAAAATATTATTACGGGGGGCCATAGCAAATAGGACCCAATATTGCTATTAGGGGGGGCCATAGTTAATGGGACCAAATTTTGTTAGTAAAAATAAGTAAATATATAGGTTTTTATGTATACCATAGGTCCTATTAACTATGGTCCGCCGTAATAGTATTATTACGGGCGTCCATAGTTAATGGGACCAAATTTTGTTAGTAAAAATAGGTAAATATATAGGTTTTTATGTATACCATAGGTCCTATTAACTATGGACCCCCGTAATAACAGGCGATCTTGATACGCAGTTATGATGTTATAATCTGCAGTTCGTTGTTGCAGAGATAATTCGGCGTTATGGTTCATATTATTTGGCTGAGTACGTGTTAATAGTACGTATTAACTGGCACAATGTTTGGTTTTTTTTTTTCGCGCCTGCTTGTGGGAATACCATGGTGATACCGTACCGAACGGTGCTGGCAGACCGGTAAAACACGCGAACAGACAGGGCTGTTGCTTGCAGCTGGACAGCGGTCGCTCGCTGGGCCAGGCATTTCGTCATTTCTCTCGCCTATTTTCATGGCCAAAACATGTTTTCCATTGTAGGTTTTTCGTGTAAACTTTTGTACGTTCCCATGTAGGTTTTTCGTGTAAACTTTTGTACGTTCCGGTACAAGATATCGGGAACGTGTACGTACTGCTGTAGTGCCATGTTCCGTGGGGCTGAATGCGTGCCGGGTATATATAAATACGGCCAAAATATTTTCACACGTCCAACCGATCACGATCTAGTGCAGTAGATAATCTAGATCGGCTATGCGGGGGGCCATAGTAAATAGGACCTGCGGTACACACAAAAACCTATACATTTATCTATTTTTTGCTTACAATATTTGGTCCTATTTACTACGGTCCCCCCCCGTAAAATAGATCTTAACCCTTACTGCAGTCCCCTTTCGGGGACAACCTATTACGGGGGTCCATAGTTAACAGGACCTATGGTATACACAAAAACCTATATATTTCCCTATTTTTACTAACAATATTTGGTCCCGTTGACTATGGACCCCCGTAATAGTCAAATTGTGAGTAATTTGTCCCCCAAACGGGACTGCCTTACCAAAAGGGTCAACCGGTCCGTTATGATATGCCGTGCAGGATCTGTGCCGTACGTACAGACCCAATCGATGGAACATGTTCCAGATCATGCAGATTGTGACGGCTTCCACCCGCCAACATGAGCTACGTAGTACTGTACTGTGCTGGTAGATCACACCGGCGCAGATCAGCAATATTTTATATTATTGACAGAAACAAAAAACAAAAAAAAAAAACAGCTGTGAGATCGAGGATTTTGGTCGAAAACTCAATTTTTTTGCAAGGTTTTTGTGATGCTTCGATCGCGCGTTACTACGTACGTTTTTTTCATGTTAGTCTCACTGCAGGAAGTACATACAACAGTCCGTACATGAGGAAGACAAAATATGAAGCTGCGGAATTCAAAGGAGTGAGGGTGTCTTATCTTTTTTGGGAAATAATAAAAACAAAATTTTCCAGGTTGCACATACTGCTGTGTGTAGCTTGTCGATGTATCCATCCGCCCTGAATAAATCTAGAGCATGAAGTGGGAATCGATTTTGTCGCTCGGAGCTGTGCAATATGTTCAACTCAACCCGGAACCCGGCGTGGTTTTTCGCAGCAGTGACCATTGACTGTATGTACTCCCTGCTGCTGTCGCACCCAATCCCTCGCCCGCGTTTGGCATATCTGTGACCCTGGAATCTCTTGCTTCCCTGGCGATGGTGATGGTGATGGTGATGGTGGCTGATGATGGTGCTGATGGTGCTGATGGCGATTATGACCATGGTGGTGGTGGTGTTGATGTTGGTGATGGTGGTTGATGGTGATGATGACGGCGGTCATGGGGATGACGACGATGTCCATATCGATATCGATGGGGATGGCGACGATGTCGACATCAATGGTGACGGGCGATGACGGCGATGGTGATGTGTGCCTGCACAAACAGCCGCGGAGGTAGAGGAGCAATATTCCCCTCCGGCATTGGTGCAAGCCGTCCTCGATGCGTCGGCCCGATCCGCCCCCCTTGGCGTTGAGGGGGTCTTCGCAGCGATGGCTCGAGATGATGTCTTCATGGAGGAGGTGAAGCTATGACACTATCGATAGACTGATACGGCGAGGCCTTCTGTCTGTTGTCGCCGTGAGGCAGGACAGGGCTCTGATCCCCATTAGGGCTGAACTCCCGTTTTGGTAGACGAACTATTAGGAATTAGAGTTAAAGGTGTGTTTCTGTGCACTGCACTGTTGATACTGAAACGATCAAAACACTACAGACATTATTTTGTGTTCACGTATATTCATACGTCCTGTGAATTCTGTCGTATCGTTTAGCTTGTACGTATTTTTTGGCAAACGCCACGGCGTGCTTACGCTGCTGTTTGGTTCGGTATTCGTGCGAAGTTCAGAATGGCTTCCTGCCGTGTGCTGCTGATTCGTTCGATTGGTGCGACGGGCACTTTTTTTTGCTGACGCGAGAAAGGGGCAGAGCCCTTGGAGGACGGGAGAACGCCTCCCACACGAGAGTAGTAATGGTTTTGCTGTAGTACGGTGTTAGTACGGAGCAGAAGATTATGGTACAGTAGCTTCTGCTGTGGCTGTGTCCAGTTACGTGTTTTTTCTTTACGTTTCACCGCGCACAGAACAGAATTTTTCGATAGTATGGTCAGGCATTTTTCAAAAAGCGGGTGTGTAGTTGTAGTTGTACCTGAAGCGGTATATATTAACCCGCGCGGGACACCTCGATAGCGACTTGGAGCAGTGATAACAATTGGCGTTATGTTTCGTCCGCGAGCGGCGTGAGCTCCCTGCAGCACTGCACGGGGTAGAAGGTCCTGCTGCTGTGCCCGTGCCGTCCGACTCCTTGCATTCAACCATTGTAACTCGGACACCAACCATTGCATTTTCTCCCCAAAATCATGCGTGGCCGTTGCCGCAAATAACTCCCTTTTTTTTTAGTCGTCAATCTTCTCCAAGAGGGGTGGGTCTTGACATGTAAAGGTTGTTGTTTGTTTCATCACGTATTGTGGTTGCTGTTGTTGTGAAGGACTCTATTTTTGTTGGTGGTGGTGGGGGGGTGGTGGTGGTGGTGACTCCATGTGGGTTGTTCGTTTGTGATGATGATGATGATGCTGCTGCTGCTGCTGCTGCTGCTGCTGCTGCCGGCGGTGTCGTTTCTCTTTCCCGACAGATGTGGCAGAAGAAGCCCTTCTTTTGCGACGCGAGCCTTCCCAGCCTGGCGGGGAAGTACACTCTGGACGATGTGCAAGCCGCCGTCGACGCCGACTTTGTCGAGGTGAGCCCCCCCCCCCCCCCCCCTCAACCAAACCGCCATTAGCATTTTCGAAGCCCTTGTCCGAGCCGCCGTCGACGCCGACTTCGTCGAGGTTGCCCCCGCCCCCCCCCCCCCCCCCCAACAAACCAACACCGCCAGTTTCATTTTGGAGACCCTACGACAATCAAACCGAAATCGACACCGACTTTGTCTAGGTCAGCCCCCCCTCCCCCCGAACCATCGCCGCCATTATCGTTTAGGAAACCCTACGGCGTCCTTGGAACGAATGACGACGGTAACGACCGGTCACATGCCCCCGGCAAAAAACACGACACTGTTAAGATGGAGGGGTGGCGGCGTATTTGTTGTTGTTTTTTTTGTTCTGTCCCCCCCACCCCTTCGCTCGCCTCCTCCCGCGTCCACGTTTAGTTATTGTGACAACCCCCCCCCCCCCACCATATCCTAGGATTTAGATGGCGGCCACCAAAGGCGAAACAGGAAGGGGATAAGATCTGTCAAACCTTTTTTTTTGTAATACTTGTATACGGAAAAAATGTACTGAGCGGCTCTGATGTCATATATGTCTCTACTGCTAATGGGAGTACGAGCGGTGATCCGTCTCGAAAGGAATGCGTGACCAATGGTTGAATGACTACGAATGGCGAGCAACAAATGAGGACCCCCCCCCCCCCCCCCGGATGGAAGCATTGCCTGTGTGGTCGGTGAAAACCAGACGTGCTCAGTCCCGACAGTGTAAGGGTGCGAGGGTCTATGGTCATTGACTGCGGCCATGCATGACAAAAGTACGCCCAACCCCCAATCCCTTACCAGTCTCTTATTGTCACAAAGCACCCCCTCTCAGCGCAGCCTATGCTCCGTCTGGAAAGGGATGCGTGGTCAATGGTCAAATGACTAAAAAGGCAAGCAACTAATGAGTACGCCCCCCCCCCCCCCCCCTCCCCCCCCCCCCCCATATATTATATTTGGGTTGGGTTGGCGTCGGTTGGCAACGACACTGTAAAACATGCCGCTCACTACGTGAGCTAGACATCCAGGGTACCGTTTTTTTTTTTTTTTTTTTTTGGCGGTCGCCCACAGCTGGTTGTCGAGTGAGATCATTTGTGCGAGGTAAAGAACCTTTACTCTGCACAAGGGAATTGATCGTATCACGTAGTGTTCAAGGTAAGGCACCCAGGAGGCAGTTACATAGTACTCCCGTTGCTGTCTCTGGAAGTGGCTACACCGGAAATTGAACTAACTCATTGAGGCTGTCATCCATATGCAAGTCCGCCTCACAAGCGGTTCTTAGTAGGATGCAGCTCACCCTTCATGCGACTCGCCGGACACCTCACGGCGCTTCGCGCTTGGTGCAAGCAATGTCTGCCTGGTCGGTGAAAACCCGACATGCTCCGTCCCGGCATTGTAGGGATGCGAGGGTCTATGGTCATACGACTACGGCCATGCATGAGATCGAGTACATCTTTCCTATCGAGTACACCCCCCCCCCCCCCCCCCCCCCCCACTCGGCCATGCATGATAATGAGTACACCTCCCCCCCCCCCCCCAGCGCAGCCTTTGGCTGTTGCCCCAGCTCCCCCCCCCCCCCCCACTCTCTTCTCCTCTCTAGCCAATCAAATGTCGAACAGGTCGCGATTCGACGTATACCGCTCTAGTGGACGGAAATTTAATGACCGCTTTGCCTTCATATTAACGTCTAAACGTTTCTTATGTTCACGGCCAGAGTGGCTTACGTCACCGTATACTATAATCAATATAATAACACACCCCTCTCTTGGTACGATTTTCAGACCCGGTTTTGCTACCAAAACATGCCTTAAGGGGGGTGCACACGAACAACGAAAATGGTGGCCTTGGAAAATATTCCGTGGAGAAGGTTGGGTATATATATATTACGGGGGTCCATAGTTAACGGGACCAAATATTGTTAGTAAAAATACCTAAATATATAGGTTTTTACGTATGCCATAGGTCCTGTTAACTATAGACCCCCGTAATAGACGCATCGGTGGTCGTACTCAGTCCCCGTTGTCGAAAAACCCAGCATTCAAAATCGTCCGAGGGGGGGGGGGGTGTTATCTTGTCACCCTGGTGTGATACTGTTAGACGGTGGTCGACATGAGTTTTTTTTGTGCAATATAGGCTGCTTCGTGCAGATTTCACGGGGCCAAAGTACCAGGAATGTGCGCAAGAGTGGTGTCGTACACATTGCACATTGGTGTCGCCTGCTGTAGGAAAACGTGATCTGGATCGGGCGTATCGCTTGTAGATGAGGGGGAACAGAACAAGCGGAAACAAAACAAGTACGATAGAAGAGGAAACAATATCGCGGAAGATCAGGGGTCTGTCAGCCCTGAAAGACCTACGTGGGACCGTGCAGATCATGTGTACCTGGCGTATCTCAGGGATCAGAACCAAAAAAAAAAAAGAGAAGAGGAAGAAGAAAAAACAGCATCACTTATAGATGAGGGGTTTGTCTGCAGCGATTCAAACCAAGAAAAAAAAAAAAGGAACAAAAAGAACATCACTTGTAGATCAGGGGTTTGTCTGCAGGGATCGAAACAAAACAAAGAAGGGGAGGAAGAAAAAAAACAATATCGCATGTAGATCAGGGGTTTGTCTGCCGAGATCAAAACCGAAGCAAAAGGAGGAAGAAGAAGAAGAAGAAGAAGAAGAACAACAACAACAACAACAACAGCAACAAGAAGAAGAAGACCACAATAGCATCACATGCGGTATAGATCAGGGGTTTGTCTGCCCTAAAAGACCTACATGCAGATCATCCTACCAGGTATACATATGTATATATACATATATTGTGTTTTTTTTTTCATCCGAACGATTTTGCGTTAACCCTTGAACGTCTGGTTGTTGGCAGGCGGGCAGGGGCACCTTCAGCGAGGGATCTTCCGGGTGGAAAATGGCTCAGGTGTCGGTGCCGAGGGGTAGGAGCTTCGAAGACGCCAAGCTGAGGTTCGAGGACGTGCAGCAGGCCCTGCTGGAGAAGAGCGGCACGGTATGTGTGTTCTCCCGTAAACTGTAGTAGTAGTAGTGGTAGTAGTAGTAGTAGTAGTAGTAGTAGTAGTAGTAGTAGTAGTAGTAGTAGTAGTAGTAGTAGTAGTAGTAGTAGTAGTAGTAGTAGTAGTAGTAGTAGCAGCAGTAGTGGTGGTAGTTGTAGTAGTAGTAGTAGTAGTAGTAGTAGTAGTAGTAGTATTAAATAGTAGTGGCAGTAGTAGTAGTAGTAGTAGTAGTAGTAGTAGTAGTAGTAGTAGTAGTAGTAGTAGCAGCAGTTGTAGTACGGTAGTATTACGGGGGACCATAGTTAGTAGGACCGATGGTATACATGAAAAACCTATATGTTTATCTATATTTACCAACAATGTTTGGTCCTATTAACTATGGTCCCCCGTAATAGTAGTGATAGCAGTAGGCCTACAGGGCTCATACTCGTACATAAAATATTTTTGTTTTCGGTGGGTAGGCGATAGAGCAGCAGTAGAGTAGTAAAGCAGTAGGGCGGTAGCGAAGTTAGATCACTATAACGGCACAGCAGCGGCAGCAGCGGCAGCAGCAGCACAAGCAGCAGAAGCAGCGGCAGAAGCAGCAGAAGCAGCAGAAGCAGCAGCAGCAGCAGCAGCAGCAGCAGCAGCAGCAGCACAAGCAGCACAAGCAGCACAAGCAGCACAAGCAGCAGCACAAGCAGCACAAGCAGCACAAGCAGCACAAGCAGCACAAGCAGCATAAGCAGCACAAGCAGCACAAGCAGCAGCAGCAGCAGCACAAGCAGAAGCAGTAGTCCCAACCGATGTACAGTAGGACACCTTCGACTTTTTGTTGTTTGTTCCCTCTCCCCCCCTTTTTTTGTTTACTCGGGATTTTTGTTATGCATCGATTCACCCGTGATCGTTCGTCCCCGGGCTCTCGATTCAACGCAGGTGGTGATCAACAGCGCCGGCTGCTACGTGCGGCCTCTGGCGGGCATCTGCCTCGAGGTCATGGAAGCCCTGGACATCCCTGCGTGCCTTAACCTGTACATCACCGCCGCGGGACAGAAGACATCGGCTCCCCCGCACACGGACAAACAGGACGTGTTCGTCATGCAGACGCAGGTGGCAGATGTTGCGGGGGGGAGGAGGAGGAGGGGGGGGGGGGGGGGGGCGGAGGAGGAGGGGTGGTGGTGGTGGTGGTGGTGGTGGTGGTGGTTGGGAAGGGGGGGGTGGGGGGGGGGGGGGGTGGGAATGGGCCCTGGCCGCAAAGGTAGCAGCAACAACAGCAACGAAAAACGTACAGGTGTTCGTGCGTTGTGCGTGGTTTCAAGTCGCGTCGGGGCATTTTACCCCTTCCTTCCGTCTGTCCCGCAGCGCGGGCGGCCGACCAACAACCGCCTCCCTGTCGGGGCTCGTCGCAGTCGCCCCAAGGCGATGAAGGCCGTATCTTACAGCAGTGCAGGACATCACCACCGGCAGCGACAACACACAACGAGACGAAAACGATAGCAAGAACAACAACAGCAACCCAAACGACAGCATCGGCAAAAATAAAGACAGCAACAACAACCATTGCGACAACAACGTTAGCATCGACAAGAACAACGTCAGCCTCAACAAAAAACGAAAGCAAGAGAAACGTCAACAACAACAACAACAACAACAACATAGGACAACATTATCGTCACCGATCACGCGTGCTAAATCCCCCCGCCCCCCTCCCGCTATCCCCCGCCTCCGTCCCCCGGCGCATCGTCCATTTTTTCGCCGTACCGCTCGCCGCCGCCGTTGTGTGTCAACATCTCAATACGTTTCTTTTGAACCGATTCATGTCCGCTTTCCTTTCGAGTTAGGGGCGCAAGCGCTGGCGAGTCTTCCCCCCCCCGCCTCCGCAGGCGAAGCCTAAGGCGGACCCCTTGGCCAGGGGCAAGGGGCCGGACGTGCTGTCGCTGGATGAGCTGATCGGGGGGGCAAGAGGGGGGCTCTGCTCGATGTCGTCTTGGAGCCCGGACAGGTGAACGCCTTATTGTACTCCCTCAAGAGTAGAGAGTAGAACTCACGTAGTGGGATGTGTCAGAAGAGGAGATGAGAGAGAGAAATGGACGAATGTGACATGGAGGAGTTTGGTACGACTAGATAGTAGCGAGAAAACGATCGCCATCTTATAGAGGAGATGGATGGCGGCCACAGGCGGCGAAACAGGAAGGGGATAGGAACCAGCAAAACGTTTCTATGTAAATGTACGGAAACAACGTAGTGAGTGCCCAACTGTGGGAGGTGTCTCTATAATAGAAGGAGTAGGAACGGTGCTCCGTCTCGAAAGGGATGCGTGGTCAACGGTCAAATGACTAAGGCAAGCAACAAACGAGCACGACCTCCCCCCCCTCCGTACCTCCCTCCCGCCCCCGGTGAAAGCCCGACGTCTTCCGTCCCGGCATTGCAGGGATGCGAGAGTCCATGGTCGTACGACTACGGCCATGCATGATATCGAGTGCACTTCCACCGAAAGGGATGCATGGGTCAAATCATTACGGCAAGCAAAGAATGAGTACGCCTCCCCCCTCCCCTTGTCAACGAATATGTACGCCCCCTCCCCTCCTTTCTCAACGAATGAGTACGCCCCCCCCCCCCCTTCCCCCTTCTCGCCCCCTCCCCCCCCCCCCCCCCTTCCCGACATATTAGTACGCCCCGCGCCCCCCCCCCTCCCATGGAGGAGTTTGATACACTAGATAGCAGCGAGAAAACCATCGCTATCCTGGGAGATGGATGGTGGCCGCAGGCGGCCGAACAGGAAGGGGATAAGATCTGCAAAACAAACCCACGTGATATATGAAAACAACGTAATGAGCCCCCAAAATGTTGAAGGTGTCTTTATTAGGAGTAGGAACAGTGCTCCGTCTCGAAAGGGATGCCTGGTCAATGGTGAAATTACTATTAATAAGGCAGGCAACAAATGAGTACGCCCCCGCCCCGCCCCCCCCCCCCCCCCCCCCCCCCCCCCCCCCCTCCCTTGCCTTTCTCCGTTCAGATTCTTTATGTTCCCGCCGGGTTTCCACACACCACGGATACTGTGACTGGCGCCTCCGACGGGGATGGTGACCCCTCCGTGCACCTGACGATAGGCATCGACACCCACATCTGGGGCCTCAACTACGCGACGCTCCGCTCGTACTCGCTGGCGAGATCCGGGAGGAAGGACGACGTCAAGGCTCCTCTCGAGAAGTCGCTTGCCGAGGAGGACTACTGGAGGCTGTTCACGGCCCTGCCTCTCGGTTTCGTGGGGGAGCGTACGGTGGCGGGGTTGAACAGGTGGGGATGAGGGATGGAGGTGGGGGGTTGAGGTGGGCGGGGGGGGGGGGGTCATTCTCATGCATGGCCGTGGTCGTATGACCGTAGACCCTCGCATCCCTACAATGCCGGGACGGAGAGCGTCGGGTTTTCACCGACCAGGCAGGCAGACATTGCCTGGAGGGGGGGGGGGGGGGGGGGGGGCAGGGGGAGCGCACTCGTTTGTTGCTTGCCTTAGTGATTTGACTGTTGACCACGCATCCCTTTTGAGACGGAGCGCCGTTCCTATTCGTCATAAGAGACTCTTCCAGTATTTGGGTGCTCTTGCGTTTATTCTATATGTTCCCTTTGGGGGGAATGTGGGTGGGTGGAGTGAGGGGGGCTGTGGGGGGGATGGGGATGGGGGGTGGGAGGGGGGAGTAGATGTGTGTGTGGGGGGGGGAGGGGGGGGGGGGGGGGGTAGGCTCGGTTTTTCACGGCCCTGCCTCTCGGGGTAACGGGAGAGCGCACTGGCCGTTGTGACCAGCAGGGCAGGGTAGGGTAGGTAAGAGTAAGCAGCGACTTGAAAAAGGGGGGGAAGGGAGTGCCCTCGAGTATACGGACATTGGAAACGGCGTCCCCCCTTGTTATTGCTCCTCACTTTATGTCAAGGGGGGGGTTGAGACGGGGGGGGGGGGGGGGGGGGGGGGGGGGGACCGGATACCGATACGACCCCCCACCCCCACCACCCCCCCATCCCTACCCCAACCGCCTCTACCCTAATCCCCCATCCCTCGAGGGCAAAGATGTCAGGAGACGGCACTTTCACCCCTTGACAGACAGCGACTTTGCCTTGACATAGACGTGCCTTGACTGAAACCAAACTACTGGGGTTTTCGTGTGGAATACTCGGCCCAGCACCCTTGACAGCGCACGTTTTGCCTTGCTTGACGTGTCTCCTGACATCTTTGCTCGAGGGCTGTATAGATCTTGGCCCAGCCCAAACGGTTGACGTGTATTGGAGTTGAATACACCCCAACCTTGGTTTTAACCCGAACTTGAAGTCCAACCTCCCGGAATTGTCTGCTTGAGCCCCAACCGCCTTGGAAGTGTATCGGCAATGATTATGTAAAAAGTTGATTTTAATGTGGACTTATTTATAATACTCGTTTTAACACCACTGCCCCCTCCCCGCTCCCTTCATATCCCTGCTACCTCCTACCCTACCTTATCCTGCCCCACCCCCCCATATTATACACCTGCTATATGTACGTTGGGTTGGCGTCGGTTGGCGTCGACGCTGTAAAACACGCCTCTCACTGAGTGAGCTAGAAAACCAGGTTACCGTTTTTTTTTTAGATTTTTTTTTTGGCCGATCACCATGCGTCTGGCGGTCGAGTACTTTTCATCATTTTTTGTGCGGGGAGAACCTTAACTCCGCACAAGGGGGATGGTCGTATCACGTAGCGTGTATATGGTAAGGCACCCACGAGAAGGCAGCTACGTACTATTACGGGGGGGGCGTAGTAAGTAAGACCAAATATTGTGAGTAAAAATTGGTAAATATATAGGTTTTTGTGTGTACCGGGTGTCCTATTTTCTATGGTCCCCCGTAATAGTAAATCCATTGCTGTCTCTGGAAGCGACCACACCAGAAACTATATTTACTCATTGACGCTGTCATTCACATGCAAGAAAATCCGCCTCGAAAGCGGTTCTTAGTAGGATGCAACTCACCCTTCATGCGACTCGCCCAACACCTCACGGCGCTTCGCGCTTGGTGCAAGCAATGTCTGCCTGGTCGGTGAAAACCCGACGTTGCTCCGTCCCGGCATTGTAGGGATGCGAGGGTCTATGGTCGTACGACTACGGCCATGCTTGATAGTGAGTACCCCCCCCCCCCCCCCCCCCCCCCCCCCCTGCTCCGTCTGGAAAGGGATGCGTGGTTAATGGTCAAATGTCTAAGACAAGCAACAAATGAGTATCCTCTCCCCCCCCCCCCCCCCCCCCCGCCTCCGCTCCGGCATTGTAGGGATGCGAGGGTCTATGGTCATACGACTACGGCCATGCATGAGATCGAGTACATCTCTCCGATCGAGTACACCCCCCCCCCCCTCCGCACCCACCCACACTCACCCACCCACCCATCTCCTCCACCCTACTCGTCCTATCCTATTCTTGTTGCGAATATGAATAGTGTTATTTACATTGCTTCGTTCGCCATCCAACAGTGAAACGTGCTGAGATGGGGGTTAGCACAGTTTTGCCTTGCAAGGCAAAAATTTCGGGCTGCCCGCGGGGCTCTTCAACGGGGCAGCTACAAGTACCTACATAAGGCATGAAGGCATACCAGGCATGTCTTAATCGTCGAAACGCAACCAACCGTCTTCGCGATACAAGTTATGTTCGTTGCATTGCCAAGGCCGTTGTTTCTTTTCGTTGTTGTTTTTGTCGTTCTTGTTCTTGCTCTTGTGAAAACTTTTCGTGTTTTCCGAAAAAAAAAAAAAAGGGGCCATGTTTGGCGATGTAGAGCGCCTGTTGACTCTTTTAGGACTGCAGTCTCGTTTAGGGGGGACATATCGCTCAAGTTATGAGTAGCCTGTCCCCAAACTGGGCCTGCCTGCAGTCCTTACAAGGGGCCGAGGAAGGAGCCTCAGCACGTAAACAGTTGCATCGTGCGTGTCGCCCTTATCGGGGCTGCTAAATACAGGCAATAAACGTATATATGTAAATAAATAATATACATATACCAGGTATGTACATATAATCGGCTGATCTTCGTTATCACCTTAATCCCCTGAGGATGTGTCGTAACTCCCTCCGAATACCACGGGAACGAGCGGAACGGAACGAGGCTGCTGCTACACTGTGTGTGTAAGAACACGTGTTTGGGTCTCGCCAGCCGAATCAGTACGAACGGTATATTTTGCACGTGCCACATGGCAAATTGGTTGTCCACGTCCATCTTCGGTGGGGTCCCGTTCGGTCGGGCCGTTCCCGTTCGGTCGGGCCGTTCGGTCCTCCCAAATAAGAAAAAGGGGAGTGCTACACTTGTTCGTCCTCTTTTCCCAGATATGCTGCTGGTTTTCTCGGGCTGCCCTGAGTCTGTTCCTTTTCCGCTACCAAATCAGCACCAATTCGTGTGGCAAACAATGAGCTATTCGGTTCGTTATGACACGCCCTCACCCGACGTGCCCCTCCTCCCTTCCGACATTTGTAAGGAGGCGAGGGTGGTCTGCGGTTATACGACGGCGTCCATGAATGATAATGAGTACACCCGCTCCCCGCCCCGCCCCCCCCCCCCCGCCCCTGCGCCACCCATGGTGTTTTTTTTAAGGTGGTCGGCGATGAAAGAGGCGCAGGTGACGGCGATGAAAGGGACGGCGGCGGGGATCGAACGCGACCTTCAGCTGGGACGCTGGGAGGACGGAGTTCCGGACGAGGAGGCGAGGAAGAGATGGGTAGTTTCGTTTGATTGGTTGGTTGGTTTGTCAGTGTCAGTCGTTTGGTTCGTTGGCTGATTGGTTGATTGGTGGATTGTGACTCTGGGAGGGGTGGGCGGGGATGTTCTCGATAGCACGCATGGCCGTAATCGTATGACCGTAGACTCTGGGGGCGAGGGCGGGGTGTACTGATGTTATACGTGGCGGTAGTCGTATGGCCACAGACTCTCGCATCCCTACAATGCCGGGACGGAGCACGTCGGGTTTTCACTCTGGAGGGAGGGATTTTTCCGGATGAGGAGGCGACACAGAGAGGGGTATATCGGTTGGTTGGTTTATTTGGTTGAATGGTTGGTTGATCAGTTGGTTGCTCACTGGTTAACTGCTTGGCTGGCTGATTTGTTGGTTGGTGGATATTCTGGTTGATTATTCGGTTGGTTGGTTGATTGGTTGATGGGTTGGTCGGTCTGTTCGCTGATTGGTTGCTTTAATGGGTGTTGGATTCTTGGCTGATTGATTGACTGTTCGCTTGTTTGAGTAGCTGATTAGTTGACTTGTCGATTAGTCTGGCTGCTTGATTGGTGGGTCGATTGACTTGTCGATTGGTTGGCTGGTTGATTGACTGACTGACTGATTGATTGATTGATTGATTGATTGATTAATTGATTTGCTGATGATGATAACGTTGTTGCTGCTGCTGTTGTAGTCAAATCAAAAGCGCCTTATTTCCTGTTTGTCACAGGTGCTCGGCGATGGCGACACGACGGAAGAAGTCGCAAGGAAAATGCTGGACCACCACGCGAAGATCACCAGCATATTCAAGGAGATGTACGGGGACGTGAGGTGAGCACCCCGCCCCCCCCCCCCCCCCCCCCCCCCCCCCCAGCCCTGGCGCGGTATTAATCCTTACAATTCTGCAAAAAAAACGTCACACTACGTACTAGTAGTTTTTCATCCCAAATGTGGGTGTTATTATTGTAAGCGGTTAAACTCACCATCGGAAAAGCTTGAAACAACGAGGCGTTTGTGTCCACGGGGGGGATGGGGTAGCGACGCCCCCCCCCCCCCCCCCCCCCTCCGTGACAGACATCCTTCAAACCTTGCTGGGCTTTTGATGTCAGGTCGAGCCGCCACAGCTGTACGCCCTATAGTTTCCGAGATAATTTATCTTACTGAGGTTACGTTCCCGGAGGCACTGAGCTCGCCGAGTTTGATTCCGGGAGGAAAGAGCTTACCGGTTGTGCTAGCGAGAACACTAGGCTTACCGAGTATTTTTCGGAGGGCACTGAGCTTTTACTGATTATGTTTCCGAAAGCACTGCGCTCACTGGTTCCGTTTCCGAAAACACTTGGCTTGTCGAATATATTTCCGAAAAGCACAGAGCTTCTGATTATTTTTTCCGAGAGCGCCGAGCTTGCCGATATTAAGATCCCTGAGAGCACTTTCCGGTGAATGCTCGGAGAACACGTCGGTGCTCGATGATGTTTCTGAGAGCAAAGCGCCTGCCGATTAAAGTTCCCGATAACGAACGCCGATTTTTTGTGGACTGTTCAGAGCGTCACTTCCCGCATTACCCCGACGGCCTCGAGCCATCACGAACTCCCGTATCCATATCATGCGTACGCCGCCAACTCCATCCCCCGCCCTCCGCGAAATCCGCCCTCCCGTCGACCTCCCCCACCCACCCACCCACCCACCCACCCACCCACCCCCCCCGCACCGTATAACCTCCCACCCTCTTCTTGCCCACCTCGCCCACCCCGCCCCTCTACTATCACCCCCCTCTTCCTCCCACCTGCTCTTCTCGTCACCCACCCCCCTCCCTCACCCCCCCCCCCCCCCCCCCCCCCAGGTACGGCCTGACCGAAGTAGCCCGGGACTCAGCCTTCCTCCGGTCTCGACCTTACCTCGACCTCGTAGAGAGGACCATGTCTCAGATGATTCAGTGGGGAGGCGCATCAACAGCGGCGGCAGCGACGACGGCGGCGGCGGGGGGGAGGGGTGGGGGAAGGGGAGGGGGGGGTAACGGTGGCCAAGGCTAGTGTCGGGTTTGGGGGGGGGCGGGGGGGGAGGGGCCGCGGCGGGGGCGGCGGGTAAGAAGGGAGGAGCGGCGAAAAAGAAGAAGGCTAAGCGGAAGTAAGCGGGCCGGCAAATGAGAGTTGGGGGGGAAGAGGGGGACGGATGACTTTTGGACCCCTTTTTTTGTTTTTGTTTTCGGGTGTACGCGTGTTAAGATTTCGGTTTTGGATTCGGTTGGTTCGGCTTATGTTGGATTGAAGTGAGCTAGACTGGATTGAGTTAGATCGAATGCGGTCTTGGTCGCGGTCGTGATGGGATGTTTGGTCGGATTTAGTCGGGGTCGGGGGAGGTGTACTCATGGCAGGCATGACCGTAGTCGTATGACCATAGACCCTCGCACCCCTGCAATGCCGGGACGGAGCACGTCGGGTTTTCACCGACCAGGCAGACATTGATTGCTTGCGCCAAGGGCGAAGCGAAACGTGAGGTGTTCGGCGCGTCGCATGAAGGGTGACCTGCATTCTACCAAGAACCGCTTGTGAGGCGGATTTTGTTGCATACGGATGACAGCTTCAATGCGTTAATGTACTTTACGACGAGTAGCCGCGTTGATTTCGGGGGCAACAAAAATGTTGGCAACAATTCGCCGCTTCGTGCGGATGCCTCGGCCACAGCTCTTCCGATTTTGGTTCATATTTTCGTGGTTGGTCTTGTCTTTGTTGTGTCCTCGGTGCCTTGGCGTTTAATTCGGTTTTTTTTCCTCGATCCGCTCGCGATTTGCAGTAGTAGTTTGGTTTTCCTTTGCCTCGATGTCTGTGGCCACGCAGTCTGTATCGCTCTATAGGATGAAGGAGCAGTACAGACACTGGGGTGTGCTGTCGCTGCAAAAGAAAATAAATGTTCATGTGAGGATAACACACACGCACTTCATACATGGTTCTCGCCAGAACAAGGCTGCCTTTTTTTTTTGTATTGTTTTTTTTTTTTCAATCCTCCGGCGGATTGGTAAAAATAAAGCTTAAGCTCAACACACTTCCACGTTCCAATTTCGTGTCGTGCGTCAATTTCGCCCAGTTGGGCGCGTCGACCCGACCTGACCCCTGAGAGGAGCAGGTGCGGTGGAGATAGCCACCCGGGAGAGTCATCTCTCCCGGGTAGTGTGGGACTTGCGCGAGCTCACCCACTAACAAAAACCGAGGCTATGAGGCCTTCCCGCCGGACTCGGTCAAGTTACGGTCCACCCTACCCGTTGGGGCGTTGGTCCTCAGGATAGATGCTGCCAAAATTGTGAGGCGGATACTTTGACTTCTCTTTTTCTGCGATCGTTTTAAAAAAAAAAACGAACGGATGACTCGACGCAGGTTACATCGCATCCGCAAGCAGAATTACATGAACCGAAACCGTGTATATCTATATATTTTTATATCTATATATTTTATATCACCCTGGCATCACCCAAGGGGGTCACCGCCCTACATCCTTCTCGAAGTTGCTGCACATCACGCGCAGTCGGCGTATCTCGCAGCTTCCAAACTTGAGTATCAAACGAGTCTGTTTGTTGAGCTCACGGCTGAGTTTCATTAAAAAACACGTCCACCACGAGAAAACGTATCTCGACAGTCACGTACGCTCAGCGAGCAGGACCACGCTGCGGCCCTCGCCGTACGTACCCCCGCTACCCCCCCCCCCCCCCCCCCCCCCCCCCCCCCCCCCCCCCCCCCCCCCCCCCCCCCCCCCCCCCCCCCCCCCCCCCCCCCCCTGCCTACTGGTCTACGCTCTCGATGAGCGCAGCAAAGCGGCCTTATTAATTATCTTCCGCGGGCGAATCGCCACCCCCCTTTCTCTACAAGCACCCGCCGTCGCCCTCCGTTCGCTGTCTCTTGCTATCACCACTATAAATAGCCCCTCGGTCCCCGCCACCGCTAACTTCTCTACCAGCGACGGGCACATCATCGGTGTTCGATGGTCCCCGCTCTCCTACGCCAACAATAATTGGACCGTCACTAGTTGCGCCGCCACTAATTCCGCCACCCGCAGCAGCAGCAGCAGCAGCAGCAGCAGCAGTAGCATCAGCAGGAGCCGCAGAAGCAGCAGTATCCGCGCAGCAGCAGCAGCAGCAGCAGCAGCAGCAGCAGCGGCAGTAGTATCCGCAGCAGCAGCAGCAGCAGCAGCAGGAGCCGCCGCAGCAGCGGCAGTAGTATCCGCAGCAGCACCAGCATCGGGGGCGGAAAAAAGTGAGGCAGAGCATGGGCTTGTTGGGCGCAACGTCCCTCACGACGTGGATCTTGACCTCTCGGGCGGTGAGATGCGACCCCATCACCTCGTTCGCTCTGTCCAGAGCATCCTGAAACGAAAAAAAAAAAAAGAAGTGGCCGCAATCGGGAGAGAGAGAGAGGGGGGGGGGGGGGGGGGGGGGGGGGGGGGGGGGGGGGGGGGGGGGGGGGGGGGGGGGGGGGGGGGGGGGGGGGGGGGGGGGGGGGGGGGGCACGGACGCGGTTGCGTCATGCCCGTCACAAGCAGACGGTCGATACGTTCTACAACATCAGTCGAACTCACAGCTGACGTATTTCAAAATTTGTAAAAAACATCAAGCGGGATTGTAGATATTCGAAGGGGAAATAGGTCCCTAAGATTGAATGTTATTTCATGGGATACCGAAGGGGTTATACGTAAACATCTATCTGCACCTCGTTTTTTTTTTTTTTTTCTTGACAAATTTCTTGGATCTAGCATGGGATTTTGTCAATGCAGCCGTGAAAAGGCTAAGAGCTTTCTCGCCTGGTGAGGATCAGCGGCTCTGCTGAAGCAGTACACGTGCACCGTCGGTGGCGCCTCGAAGCCTCTAGCCCCCCAGTCCACGTCTCGGAACACGTCCAAAAATGTCAGCGCGGAATCCGGGAGGTTCAAGATGGCGTGGTTAAAGACCTGAGCGCGAAAAAAAAAAAAAAAAAAAAAACGCACCCGACGAACGAAACAAGACGAAACGAAAGACGGTCCGGGTTTTACCAGTAGAAGAAGGCGTAAGCAGGAGGGGACAAGGGACAGTAATTCGGTTCAAAAATGTTTCAGGTTGGGTGGAAAGTGGACAGTACCATGGTACCGTGATGATTTGTCATTTTGTCGAAAGGTATGTACGATTTACGCATATGCATACACACACGCCACAAATTCTGGGCACACACACACAAAAACACGCCAACACCCACACAAACCCCCATAAACGCGCCACGAAATCATAGACATACATCGACCCATCCCCCCGACCCACCAATGTATGAGAAAAAAAACGAAACGAGCGCCCAGATGTTGGAGGTGTCTCTTATTAGGAGTAGCAAGCAACGGTGCTGCGTCTCGAAAGGGACGCGTGGTCAATGCTCACACGGCTTAAGGCAAGTAACAAATGAGCACGTCCCCCCCCCCAAACCCACCAAACCAACCAACTGACCAACCAATCAATCAATCAATCAACCAACCCACCTTCCCCTCCTCGATCAGCCGCCTGGCGAACGCGCGCCCGCACTCATTGCTCGTCGTCAGCCTGCCCCCGACCTTGTTCTTGAAACCGTTGGCCCTGAGCGAGGCAAAGCTGTCGGGGTTGAGGTCGTTCGCATAGACGCGATGCCCCGCTTTCGCCAAGGGTATCGCGAACGGACCCACTCCGGCCATCATATCGCAGACCACTCCGCGCGAGGACCCTGACGATCCGCCGATGACCTTGATTAACCTCGCGTGCTCGGTCTGCATCGACAAAAAGGAGCAAAATAAACAAGAGGATAATGGCGAGGGGAGGGGGGTGGAGGGGAGGCAGAACGGGAGGGGGGCGGACGGGAAGGGGGGAGGGATGAAAAGGCGTACTCATGGGGGTAGGGGGCTGGGGGTGGGGGGGGGGGGGGAGATGCAAGGCTCGCAGGTGCGAAGTGGGGGGGGGGAGAGTGTACTCATGTCAAGCACGGCCGTAGTCGTATAATCATAAACACCCTCGCATCCCTACACTACAATGCCGGGACGGAGCGCGTAGGCCTTTCACCGACAAGACAGACATTAGGTTGCTAGAGTAGAGCCGAAATCGGAGTCGACGCCCAAGCGTTTTATCACACGTGCGACAAGACAACACAACCCCGCGGACGAATGTCACTCGAGACTAAAGCTGACTTTTTTCTCGACAACGTAGAGGTTACAATTCGACTTACATTAACATTCTTGTACTCGTTCAAACGCCTACATACATACTAGTACACGTCTATCATTATATAGACCTCGACGACAGATATTCCCAAATCCGCCATTTTCGTGTTGTGCGCCCTCCTCAAGGCCTCAAGGCCTGTTCCGGGAGAGAATTGCCTCCGGAATTCATCCCAGGGTGGGGGTGAGCTATCTTGGGGTGCTATAAGGTATACCGTAATTTGGCAAAACGTGCTCTCCTGGCTTTTCAGTCGCCGAGGAGACCTGACCTCTTCCATCAACCCCCTTGCTTGTGGGGGGCTTCAGAGGGAAACTTGACGATAAAAAAAGGGACGAGATATATATATATACAAGGTTCCCCTCCGGGAGGTGCCGTATTATTAGGGGAGTGGCGCAAGAGCGAAATAATAATACTCGTATGAAACCCTGCACGCTTGTTTAGAAGTAGCACCTGCACCCACCCATCATTTTAACGTGAAGAACACACACACAAAATATTTTTTGAGGTCAGACTATATTATTATACTGCTGTTCGCGGAATTAGTGTGGGATCATTACTACAATAGTATAATATTTCATAGGGTATCGGTAAGTAGTGGAGATATATTGATCCAGCTGACTCGCGGCAATTATTTCGGAAGCACAAAAAAGTTGCGCGAGGTCGAGGTTGCGCCATGATACTTTGTGACCGGCTGAGTAATAAGGTGCAGCACATATTTACATACTGGTACTACAATATATATGTTCTCCCAAAATAAATGCTTCTTGGTGCTCAGGGTATAATATCAAGGTTTCACAGAGGTAAATGCTCGAGAACAAATCGTAGTCCGAGTACTGAGAGTATTGAAGTACTGGCGGCAAAACCACTGCGAGTATACCGAGAAGGCCCAAATACTGAGAGTAATCAGAGTGTGAGTAGTACCGAACCCCGAGAATACAGGTAAATATGTACCCGCAGTAGTATCGAAACACGAAATGAATACTTGGGGTAAAGGCAATATGCGCAGTACAGAAGAACCTCGAGATACTGAGAGCATTCGCAGTACATGCATATTATTATATCGAAATACTGGCACAGACTGCTATACGTGCTCAAGTTGTCTCCGGCGAAAGTAGTTTGCTCCAACTCCCACTCGAGTGGGACTATCTGGGTGTGTTTTGTGCCGAACGATGGGCCTGAGACTCGTCCACGCGGTGCACAGACCCGTTGAAGTATACTTCATACTCGAAGTATACTGGGCATATTGAGGCTATTTCATTACTGCGAGTACTGAGTCTCGCAGAAGAAGCAGCAGTACGAACACCACCAACGGACGAAATACTGCTATTAATAGACTAGTACTGGTATACTTGTACCCGCGGTACAGAACCCCGAGATATACTTGAAGGACATCAGGCGGTGTCCATGCCAGCATCAGTAGCTAACCCCGCATTATTAGTGCGAGCCCGAAGAAAGTATACGCAGTATTACGGGGGTCCATAGTTAATGGGACCAAAATTTTAATAGCAAAATGGGTAAATATATAATAGTTTTTTATGTATACCATAGGTCCTATTCACTATGGACCACCGTAATAGTATCTACAGAAAACCTCAAAATACTGTGAGTACTGCTCGCAGTATCTCGACTACAAAAACCCCGAAATACTGCGAGTGTACGAAGTACCCACGGTAATAGCAGCAGTATTTTCTCGAACATACTTTGCTTATTTACTCGCAAGTATTCGGAGTAGCTGTCAAGCGTTGAGGTATGAACGCACGCCACGTGCAAGCGCGTCCAAACTCTTTAATTTGGGCTAAAACACACAAGCAGTAACATGTACTAAATCATATTATACGTTCAGAAAAGCAAGGTGTGGACGAATGTATTATTATTACTACTGTGGTACTCTGTTGTAGTCCTGGTACAAAAATAGTCAAAAGTGAAATTAAAAAAAAAAACGTGGATGGTGCGAGTCGAACCTCGCAAACGAAAATGTTTTCCAGCGCAGTATAAACGTACATGCTAGAACAGTGCTCGCACAGCTGGCATGTCGTGTTTTTTACGCTATCTAGAGCACTTTGCACGATCTCCTACAGCAGTAGAGTAGCTTGTACATACAGCTACGACTGCATTCAGCAGTACTGCTGTAAAATGTGACGTGAGGAATGTACGTGTGTGTACTGATCCCCTTTCAGCTGGCTCTAGGATCTATCGGTCAGCAATGTAGGACACACTGCAATTAGAACTACTACTATACTGTACTGCTGTAAGTATGTTCTGTACGAACGCTGCTGTACGAATGAGCCGCAGTACGATCATCCACACGCGCAAGGTGTGCCCACTGCTGCTGCTGGACAGCAGGGTTGGTTGTAGTGCTGTAGGAAGCTGGAGGTAAGCACGCTCTGCGCGCTGCTGTGGGTATTGTTCTCTAGGCGGTGGTCCGTGCTCCGTGCAACAACCCATAAAAAATGTATCTATGGGATATTTACACGTCATCCTGGGTACATACGGATAAAAAAATATATGGCAGACGATGGAATGCGGACGGCAGGCTCCGACAAACACAACCAACCACAGCAACACTGCGCATATGGGTGTGTCGAACACGCACGGCGTGTGGGCGGCAGCGTTGGAACGATGGGATCTGTGCACGTTGTCTGTTGTGTTCCTGGTATATGCCTGAGCTGTGTGTGCTCACAGCTCATGAGAGCCGGGGGGAGAAAACAGAGAGCATGACAATGTACCGATACGTACGTACAAAATAAGGCCTCTTTACCGAAACCAGGGAAATCGTCTTATCCACTCCCCGCCGGAATTTTTTTTTTAAGCGCCTGCCACGCGCTTCAGAGTGCACGGATCGCGCCGAGACCTCGACCAATGTGTCCGGCAGGACTTTCCGTGTCCGTGTACTTACTGTTTTGCCTAAAAGTGCTCGTGCGAAGAGAAAAGTTGGCAAAAGTACGAAAAATTGACAAATATACGTATACATATATTAAAATATTTTTTTTTCAATTTTTATCCTCCGGCGGATTGGTAAAAATAAAGCTTAAGCTCACGATTTTTTTTTTCATCAGGAACGGCAACGGCGTAGATGGGGATGTTGATAAAACAGCGTGGTGCGCGAGTCTCAACCGCAAGGGGCTCGTACAGCAAAGGGCACAACACGGTGCGGATGCACCCGTACGTGCCTCGTACCCCCCCCCCCCCCCCCCCCCCCCCGCACGCACGCGCGCTGCTCGTAGACGATTGGACACTCGCGCTGGTTGTCGATGTTTAGGTTGCTGTATCTGGTTGTCCCAGAGGGGTCAACCCTTTCAGGAGTGCAGTCCCGTTTCACGGGACAAACCGCTCAAAATTTAAGCACTATTACGGGGGGCCATAGTAAATAGGACCAAGTATTGTTGGTAAAAATAGGTAAGTATATAGGTTTTTGTGTGTACCGTAGGTCCTATTTACTATGCCCCCCCCCGCAATACTAGCTTGTTCCCGAAACGAGAGTGCGCACCATCAAAAGGATCACATGAAAAAAAAAATTAACAAAAAATGACATCATTGAGGTGGGTGGGGTTTCTGCACAAAAAGAAAAAAAAAAAAGAAAAAAAAAAAGAAGCCGTTATGTTGATTACTTGGTGTTATTTATAGTTTGTATACTCTTGCCTGGGTATATAAAAAAAAATAACACATAAAAATGGGTGTCGAGTTCTGTGTCGTGCACCCCTAGTATTGTCAACCATTGTCTCGCGAACCGAATGGGGGTCAGGGATCCATGAGCCACAATCCACGACCCACGAGCCGCTAGCCCCGAGCCACTAGCCACGAGCCGCTAGCCCCGAGCCACTTGACTAGCCACGAGAGGCCCCGAGGCCTGATCGTCGATGCGTTTCGTGCGCCTCGTGGATTCGCGCGCTGCTGTTGATATACAATTACGGGGGACCATACAGTAGTAAATAGGCCCAAATATTGTTAGTAAAAAGAGGTAAATACATGGGTTTTTGTGTGTACCATAGGTCCTATTTACCATGGTCCCCCGTAATGGCAACCCTCTTTGGACCAAAGTAAATAGGACCTTCGGTGCACACAAAAACCTACATATTTACGTATTTTTACGAAAAATATTTTGGTCCTATTTACTATGGTCCCCCGTAATAGTCGTGTCTGAGGTTGCTTCAGGTACATACGTGTAATATTTTCACATCTTCGGGCAGATCATATATAGATCATGTGCAGGTCATGATCTAGATCCTTCAAGGCAGATAGATCAATTCATTATCTTGTACCTGGTACATATGATTTTGCTAATGTTGCCGGGTGGGACCCGTACAATCCGCAAGCTTTTTTTTTAGCGCATGTTTCTTGGGTTCGATGATCTGCCCTAGAAGGCAGATCCTGCACAAACCTCTCTCAACGGCAGGTGAGGAACTAGATGATCTAGATGATCTGTAGATAGATAGATCACGAGCTGTTTGTCCGAGGTGTACATATTTGGGTTTATATTTTTCCTGAAGTGTTTGTCCGCCCCATAATTGTCGTCTTATGGCCACGGACTAGATAATGGCGATGAGCTGATGTGTGCGTAACAACAAAACTACTGCTGCTGCTGCTGTTTACAACAGCACGCGAAGTTGCTGCTGTTTACAACAACACTTGAAGTTGTTGCCGTTTACAACAACAATAAAAGTTGCTGCAGTTCACAACAACACTTAAGAGTTGCTGTTGTTTACAACAACACTTAAAAGTTGCTGCTGTTCACAACACTTGAAGTTGCTGCTGCTCACAGCAACACTTAGAGTTGCTGCTGTTTACAGCAACACTTTAAAAGTTGCTGCTGTTTGCAACAACACTTGAAGTTGCTGCTGTTTACAACAACACTTAAGAGTTGCTGTTGTTTACAACACTTGAAGTTGCTGCTGTTCACAACACTTGAAGTTGCTGCTGCTCACAGCAACACCTAAGAGTTGCTGTTGTTTACAGCAACACTTAAAAAGTTGCTGCTGTTTACAACAACACTTGAAGTTGCTGCTGTTTACAACAACACTTAAAAGTTGCTGCTGTTCACAACACTTGAAGTTGCTGCTGCTCACAGCAACACTTAGAGTTGCTGCTGTTTACAGCAACACTTAAAAAGTTGCTGTTTACAACAACACTTGAAGTTGCTGCCGTTTACAACAACACTTAAGAGTTGCTGTTGTTTACAACAACACTTAAAAGTTGCTGCTGTTCACAACACTTGAAGTTGCTGCTGCTCACAGCAACACTTAGAGTTGCTGCTGTTTACAGCAACACTTAAAAAGTTGCTGCTGTTTACATCAACACTTGAAGTTGCTGCTGTTTACAAACAACACTTAAGAGTTGCAGTTGTTTACAACAACACTTAAAAGTTGCTGCTGTTCACAACACTTGAACTTGCTGCTGCTCACAGCAACACTTAGAGTTGCTGCTGTTTACAGCAACACTCAAAAAGTTGCTGCTGTTTTACAACAACACTTGAAGTTGCTGCTGTTTACAACAACACTTAAAGTTACTGCTGTTTACAACAACAATGCTACTGGTACTACTGTTCACAACACACTATTGCTGCTGCTGTTTTACAACACACTACTGGTGCTGATGTTTACAACACACTACTGCCGCTGCTGGTGTTTATAACACTACTACTGATGCTGCCGTTGAAATTATCAGGCCGTCGTCACCTGCAGGCGGCTGTTCCAGTAAACCTTGGCAAAGTCGAACCGGAAGCTGCAGCCGCTCTCCTTCACGACCACCTGGGATCAAATCACAAGTTTAGAGGCGTTTCGTACAGCGTGCGACGATGGAGGGGGGGGGGGGGGGGGGTCAGGGGATGCCTGCTGCCACATACCTATCTCCCTTATGACCACCTGACGTCACAAGTTCGCAGAAAAATACTTGCAGCGTGCGACGATGAGGAGCGGCGGCCACGGGGGGGGGGGGGGGGGGGGGGGTACTCATATCATGCATGGCCGTAGTCGTACTTCGAAGTATGACCATAGACCCTCGCATCCCTACAATGCCAGAATGGAGCACTTAGGGTTTTCACAGACCAGGCAGGCATTGCTTGCACCAGGGGGGGGGGGGGTACTCATTATCATGCATGGCCGTAGTCGTATGACCATAGACCCTCGCATCCTTACAATGCCGGGACGGAGCACGTCGGGTTTTCAACGACCAGGCCGACATTGCTTGCACCAAGCGCGGGGGGGGGTCAAGGGAGGTCTTCTTCCATGCACCAGAATGGGGTGCAGCACGCCGTTTGCGGAAGAGGGTTCTAGTGAACGTAGGCGTTTTGTTCTTTACAAGGGCAAGCCTGCTATATAGTAGCATATATACTCAGTAAGCGTGTATCCCTGGCAACCCAACCAGCAGGTTTACATCGACTCTGCTCAGAACCCGCCCCGCCGTGCCCCACGTCATCCCACCGCACGGCTGGCCTCTGACCTCAGTGTTATGCTCCCCCGCCACGACCTCCATCGGAAACGTCCTGAACTGCGTAGATATAGTGTCCACCTTTTGGCAAGCCGCAAGGCGGGAGCAAAGCGGGAGCAGTTGCGCCAAACAGAACGGCGAAAGGCGAGGGCAAAATAATAACCGTATACCAGGTGAGCTGTCGCTAGGATCTCGCGTCCGCAGGATTTTTTGGTAACCGTCGTCGATAACTGGTTATGCGTTGGTGGATCTCGGTCGGTCGATCGTTCGGTCGGTCGTTCGGTCCGTCAGTCGGGTCAGCTGGTCGGTCGGGTGCTCTTAGCCATCTCGAAAGAGGTCCCTTGGTGTTTGAGAAGCCGTGCAAATCAGACAGAAAAACAACCAATTCACCTCGGTTGCATCCTCAGGGGCATAAAATACTCTCGCGTTTCGACTACCCTGGTAATGCACCGGTGAGACTACACCTGGCATCGAAACTTTTAGGGCAAACCGTAGTTCCATTCTGGGGACAAACTACTTAGAATCTGACCGGTTTGGGCGAACGGGACTGCAGTTTTCCCTCAAAGTGTCAATCAATTCCTCGTTTTTCCCTGCTACTATATAGTACCTGGTACATGGTATTTCCCCGGCAACACTCTGACTTTTTTTTCTACCTGGCTTTCATGTTACCCTGGTTTCGCTCTTGTGGTATACCTGGTGCATGCTGCCGGTACGACATGCAAGAGAACACCCCCCCCCCCCCGCCTCCCGTGAATTTCAGGGCTTGAATTTCTCCGAAAACAAGGCTGGCGCACACAAAATAATGAAAAGCGGGGGCTTTAAAAACTTTCGATCGAGATTTTTCCACGAGCTCATCGCTCTACGTCTGAACTCTCACCGTGATCGAGTTGAATCAGCCCGGAAAATAGTCCGAGGGGGTGAGTTATCTTACAATCACACGGTGTCATACGGTGTGTTAATACTATCACACGGTGTGATACGGTGTGTTATCTTATAATCACACGGTGTGATACCGTGTGTTATCTTATCACCCGTGTGATACGATAACACACTGCCGTATCACACGTGTGATAATGTGTGTTGTGTTATCACCCGTGTGATACGGTGGTGTGTTATCTTACAATCACACGGTGTCATACTGTGTGTTATATTATCACACGGTGTGATACGGTGAGATAACATATCACACGTGTGATACGGGTAGTGTGTAATCCTTTCACCCTAGTGTGATACTATACGGGTGTGCTATCGTATCATCCGTGTGATACGGTAGTGTGTTATCTGATCACCCGGTGTAATACGGTGTGATAACATATCAAACCGCCGCGTGATAACATATCACACCGCCGTGTGATAACGATGTTTTATCTATCACGAGTGTGATACGGCATTACCCTGACATTGCTGTACGTACCACCGTGCATCTACAGACACACGGCAACCTCACCCCACCCCCGGCAAGGAAAAACGCGCTCATTACAAAAACCTGCACAGTTTGCGGCGTGTCCACGTAAAAACACAAATATTACTGTTATTACGGGGGACCACAGTAAATAGGACCTACCGTACACACAAACATCCATATATTTACCTATTTTCACTAACAATATTTGGTCCTATTTTACTATGGCCCCCCGTAATAGTACAACCAGAACCCACGAGGGGCCCAAAACCAGGTACCGCTCTGGACGGAAATATAAGAACCGTTTATACAATTATATGAATACCAAGCGGTCTTTTTATTTACGCAAGGAGTGGTATACCCCTACGTTTGCTCACCATAGCTGGCTATGACTACACTGTGTCCTCTCGTAGTGCTAGGTTATTGCATTGATATTACGGGGGTCCATAGTTAATAGGACCTATGGTATAGATAAAAAACCTATATATTTACCTATTTTTACCAACAAAATTTGGTCCCGTTAACTATGGACCCCCGTAATAGTACGTCTGAGATTCCATTAGGTGCGTCTCGAAGTGAGCTTTTGCGAAGTATTCGGGCAGAAACTTGAATATTTTTGTGCAGGCAGCGAAGGATGCATCCAAGCATCCAAGCATCCATAATCCCCATCACCTTGTTGACAACGGTCGTGATCCTAGGGTTCTTGTCGATGATAACCTGAAACAGGGAGCCAAATATCGGAATATGGAGGCATATGTTGGAGGGGGGGGGGGGGGGGGGGGGGGGGGGTTATGCTCTCTGCTCGAATACTAGTTGGTTGCATTAGGAAAAAGGCACTTGTATATTTCTCGGAACAAGCAGGACGGGTGTGAGGGACGCCGCTAGGTCTATTACGGGGGACCATAGTAAATAGGACCAAATATTGTGAGTAAAAATAGGGAAATGCATAGGTTTTTGTGTATACCGTAGGTCCTATTAACTATGGTCCCCCGTAATATTCCATTTGCTTTGTGTGAAGACAACCATGACAACACCAACACCAACACCAACACCACACCAACACCACCACCACCACCAACACCACCACCACTACCATCACCACCACTACCACCACCACTACCACAACCACCACTACCATCACCACTACCACCACCACCACCACCACCACCTCCACTACCATCACCACTACCACCACCACCACTACCACCACCACTACCACCACCACCACCACTACCACCACCACTACCACCACCGCCACTACCACCAAGGCCACCACCAAAAAAGGCAACAAGAGAGGAGGAACACTTGTGCCTCACACACACAAAAAAACTGCCCGTGAACCCCCCCAACGCAAAAAAAAAAGGAAACCCCTTGAGAGCAGCGTCCACATTCTAGGGCACAGCCTACTCGGAATCAGTGTTTAGAGGTTAAGCTCGCCTGGCCGATGATATTCTGGTATGGTAAGAGGTAGTCCTTGAGGTTGAGATGTGCCAGATGCCCCGCGACCTCGAATGACGTTGGGAGGTCCTTCCCGGGAAGCCGGGCTTGCAGCAAGCGCGTCAACACCTGGAACCACCCGTCCCCACAACAACGAAAGAAAAACAAAAGAGAAAACAAGCAGGGGCTGAAACAAAAAGCCGACAGGGCTGAAAACTACCTGGTAAAGTTTTTGAAGAATAAAAAAAGTTGAAGAACTAAAGGTTTCGACAAAAAAAAGAAGAAGCGTGGGTCAAACAAAAAATAATGGGAAAACAAAGGAGCGGGGAAAAAAAAAAAAAAAAAGAAAGACTTGGCTCCACACGAGAGCGACCCAGAGAAAAAAAAAACAAGAGTTCCACAAGGAACCACCAACAGAAACAAAGCAACAACAAGGTTTCACAAGAAAACACAAAACAAGATCGAACCCCCCCTTCCCCCCCCCCCCCCCCCCCCCCCCCCTCACCCCCCTTACACCACCCCCTCCCCCACTAGAGGAGTGGAACACAAGACAACGTAGGGCTTGCAGCTCACCTCTTCCACGCCGAGCATGGAGTAATCCGTCTTGACATTGAAGGTGGTGGTCGAGAATTCCTCTTCCCCCTTCACGAACGCCGCCGCTTCGGCACTGAGGCCTTATTTAGTACAAACAACGTTTTTGATGGGAGATAAAAAAAAACACAAAAATTAAACAAAAAACACACACTCACAGGTTGTCCGACACAAACATGCAACAGAGACATAAAGTAGAGAGGGGGAGAGGAGGAGGGGGGGGGGGGGGGGGGGTGTTTGTGTGTGTACTCATCATCACGCATGGCCGTAGTCGTATGACCACAGACCCTCGCAATCCCTACAATGCCGGGACGGAGCGTGTCGGGTTTTCACCGACCAGGCAGACATATTGCTTGCACCAAGCGCGAAGCGAAAAATTGAGGGGTTAGGCGAGCCGCAAGAAGGGCGAGATGCATCCTACTGAGAACCGCATGTGGGGCGGACTTGCACGCATGGATGTCAGCTTCAACGAGTCAACTATTAATAGTTGGTGTGGCCACGATAAGTTTTCCGCCACCTTCAGCCGCCGCTTTGGCACCGAAACTTCCCTCGCATTGACTGATACATACTTTTTTTGTGGCGGCGGGGCCGGGCGACATACAACACCTACCATCAACTTGGCACACCACACACAAACGTTGGCGAACGGAAAACACGAAACACACAACAGAGATAAGAGGGAGACGAGGGGGGAGGAGGCAGGGGGTGAACACCGTATCAAGCATTGCCGCGGCAGGGAGGCTCTGCGTCCCCCTTCGCAATGCCGCCGCGTCAGCGACTAACCCATTTCTGTTCTGGAACAAATATCCTGTGCGGGAAAAGCACGAAAACAAACATACACGGACAAGTTTGCGGACCACAACACATAGCAGGCTAAGGGGCAAGAGCCGGCTGCTGCCACGAGACATGCCTTCCTGAGAACCGAAAACTACGGGACAAACAACAGCAACAAAGAAGAATGACCCCCCCCCCCCCCCCCCCTTCCCTTCGAAAAAACAAGTCGCTCTTGCAGGTTGAACGTCTTCTTGCCTTCGAGGGTATCAGGGTCCGTCACGGCCGTGCTGAGGAGCAAGAGTCGGCTCTTATCGTCGCCGGAACAACGCTCCACGTTCTTGCGGTGGCGGGCGTTCATCAGCTCTTTCCTCAACCGTACCTGCACCTCGCTGCAGAAAAAAATCACGGTCGGAGGTTTCCATATAATCGGGTTGGCGTTTCAGTAGCTCGGTTTTTTCAAGTAATACACTGTATATGTTTATCCACATTCTTACGGTGGTGCGCATCCATCAGCTCCTTCCTCAACCGCACCTGCACCCCGCTGAAAAAAAAATAAAAAATACAGGGTTGGGGTTTCCACATGACCGGGTTGGCCTTCGGCAGTTTCGGGGGATGTACGTGCATAGACCGTGGCGCAGCTTCGCTTTTTTTTCTCTTCGAAACCTACTTGACTTCACAACCCTAACACCAGCCCTGTAGCCCCCACCGGCTGCTACAAAATGTCCCGGGATGAACATGGACTCTATTACGGGGGACCATAGTAAATAGAACCATATATTGTTGGTAAAAATAGGGAAATATATAGTTTTTGTGTGTACCGTAGGTCCTATTTAATACGGCCTCCCGCGATAGCAGAGCCTTCCTGATAACGACTTTATCATAGAACAGATCTTCCAGAGGTCGAGTCGCTGGTTTCTTCACGGTTCTCGTGCTAGGAAGGACTTTCGATGGCGGGACCGAGGCACAGGCGTAAACCCAACCCAACCCCCAACCCTGACTCCAACCCGGACCCAAAAGTGGGGCATGGAACAGGTCAGACTAACGCCAAAACGAACTAAAACAGGCTACAAGCGCGGCGCGTTTCGTCGCTATCCCGAGCTCGGGAACAAGACTTGTAACCTGCGGACCACATTCATTTTTTTTTTTCTCCCTATATACACCGTCAGAACTTGCTACAACTCCCCCGGAAATTTATTATATACCGCTGGAAGATGTAGTTTTCCTACAGGTTAAGGCGTTGGCCGGTGCTACCACCCTGACCCTCAGAACATGTAAAGCGGAGGAACTCTGGACCGCCAACACATTTTGTCGGAGCCGGGCCAAGTCGTCGACACCGCTGGCACTTTTGCTCCACATATAAATAGCACAGTTCTTATCTATTCTCCACCCATCCATGGGCTCGTTCGCCGCTCGCTTCCAAGACCGGTTAACCCCTGTAGCACTGCAGTCCCGATTTGGGGACCAAACTACTGTAATTCCAAGTGCTTTGTCCTCAAAACGGCATTGCAGCGCTACAAGGGTCAACAGCAGTGTCCGTGCCGTGCCTGCAAAAAGCAGAAGGCTCCGCGGTATCGCAATGGGCTTGGGTTTCCACATAATCGAGCTTGTCTCTCGGCAAAAAAATCATGCATGAATTCCTCCGTTCGTCCACTGGAGCGGACCGTCCGTTCCCAAGCACAGTGAATGGTTTCCCCGCGTGCCCAAGCAGGAAGGCCAACAAACTTGATAAAAAAAATCGTCCATCTACGACGCGACATTCCACACCTCTGGCATATCATCGATTCCCAGTTGATGATCAACCTCGAAGAAAATTTCGCTAGCAGATCTACTATTACGGGGGACCATAGTAAATACGACTAAATATTGTTAGTAAAAATAGGTGAAAACATAGGTCTTGTGTGTACCGTAGGTCCTAGTTGCTATGGTCCTCCGCAATAGCGATGCTGTATCACCTACTGTACCTACAACAGCCCATGTTGACGGGTGGGGACCCGTATATTCTGCATGCTCTCGCACGCTTTTCCTGGGTTGGATCTGTACTACATGCAGATCCTTCACAACCTCTCACAAACGCGGGTGAGGAACTAGATGATCTAGACCGTGATCTGTCCCAATACTATGAATCGTCCCACGAACCATGTGGGGAAGGGCTGCGGGATCTAGAAACTGCACGACAGCTTATTAGTAGATGGAGGGTCAAGACTTCGCGGACCTCGCTTATGGTGGGTAGTCATGTATCGATGGATGATTGGATAGTTGGACGACGGATAGCGGATAACGGAGGATACTTCGTACCAGGTACCAGGTGGATAATTGGATGATGGGTGTCCGACGATCGGAACCTCCTGGTAAGGAAGGTTCTGCATATAGCAGAGGAGTAGGGCAGGAGGTATCACTGTGCCACCGGCACTGGTGTCGAGCAAACTCTTCCCTGGTACTATTTTTTGAGTGAGCTGCAACTCCTCTGGCGACGACGTTGTTTCCATCACGTTGGCGCGCCGGCTATCTCCTACGGCTGCATGTTACTTTCACCGATATTGGTGATATTCCAAGCACGTTGCAGTTTTTTATTGGTGTTATTGTTGTTGTTGTTGTTGTTGTTGTTGTTGTTGTTGTTGTTGTTGTTTTCGTCCTCGTCGTTGTTGATGCAGTTGTTGCTGTTGTTGGTAGTCTTGTGGTGGTCTTGTAGTGCTACCTTCTACCTGCCCACGTGGCGCTGCGGCTACGAGCAGCAGCAGCAGTAGCAGCAGCACCAAATGGACATTCTCGCACCGAGGTTTTGACGCCGATAATAAAGCTACAGAAAACCTAACGCTACCGCTACCGCTACCGCTAACGCCAATGCTAACGCCAACGCCAACGCCGACACCAACACCAACGCTAACGCTAACGCTAACGCCAACTCTAGCGCTAACCCAATGCTAACCCAATGCCAATGCTAACGCTAACGCTAACGCTAACGCTAACGCTAACGCTAACGCTAACGCTAATGCTAACGCTAACGCTAACGCTAACGCTAACGCTGACGCTGACGCTAACGCTGACGCTAAACGCTAACGCTAAACGCTAACGCTAACGCTAACGCTAACGCTAACGCTAACGCTAACGCTAACGCTAACGCTAACGCTAACGCTAACGCTAACGCTAACGCTAACGCTAACGCTAACGCTAACGCTAACGCTAACGCTAACGCTAACGCTAACGCTAACGCTAACGCTAACGCTAACGCTAACGCTAATGCTAATGCTAACGCTAACGCTAACGCTAACGCTAACGCTAACGCTGACGCTAACGCTAACGCTAAACGCTAACGCTAAACGCTAACGCCAAGGTTGATGCTATTAATAGGAGCCAATTATCCACGACAGAACACTGACCTCATTCGCTTTGCGGGCACGTCGTTTACGTTGACGTTAACGTTAACGCTAACGCCAGTGCCAACGCTGAAACGCCAACGCTAGCGCCGAACGCTAACGCCAACGCTAACGCTAACGCCAGTGCCAACGCTGAAACGCCAACGCTAGCGCCGAACGCTAACGCCAACGCTAAGGCCGACACCAACACGCTAGCGCAAAAAGCATCATCTCCGCAACAAAAAAAAAACTGACCTCGTTCGCTTCGCCGGCACCTTGACCGCGACCACGCAAATCTCCTTCGAGAACTCCTCTCTATTCAGGACTAGCCCTCTTTCCTCAACCACTCCCCCACCTCCCGTTTCGTAACCACCGCCAATGTCGGTTGGGGTGTCGTTGCCAGCCATTTTCTTTAGCAAATCAGACGACGTCGGCGATGACCCTTCAGCAGCTGCAGTAATAGCTGTAGTAACAAAACTGCTGGCGCGGGTGAAAAAGCGGTCCCGCCGCTGCTGATGTTGCTGTTGCTGTTGCTGTTGCTGCTGTTGGCGGCAGCCTCGGCTCCTGGTCGACGGTCGCTGGATCTGGGAAGTAACGACCGGGTATTGGTGCCAGTCGACGATGCCGCAGAGGGGCCCTTCGCTAAAGCTCCCTTGGTGAGAGGAGGAGCGAGGAAGATGGCTACGTGCGTTGCACAGCGGTCGGCGAAGCTGGGCCGCTGAAAGTCGGGGTTTGAAAAAGAGGTGATGCTGCTGCTCTTGCTGCTGCAGAATCTGGGGAGGGGTGAGCCAGCAGAGGGTGGAGAGGGACGACGGCGCCGATAGGAGAGCCACTGCTGCGCTACTGTGCATCCGACACGAGACGCGCAACATGCACTTATCGACGATGTATCGCTGGTGCCTGTGAGCTGCAGGCTCTGGGCTGCAGGCTGCAGGCTCAGGGCTGCGACTGGTCGGCTAGGCTGAGCGAAGCATGTTCGACCGCCCGCATAAAGAAAGCCAAAATACCTCTATGGCAACCCTTGACTGATCAACTGATCCAAGACACACCTCGTAGCGCAGTGCCGAAAAACCTTTGGCACCTGCGCGTAACCAGGGGGAACAGGGACAGCTGTTTGCACGTGATCGCTATGTTCCGCCGGGAGAAGCCAGACCGGGCCCAGAGAGCAGCACGGGGCGATGAGGTCGACGGAAAGCAGTTAGATACTTCTGCTGGCAAGGGTAAAAGTAGCAATACAGCGGGGCAGCAGCAGGAGCAAGAGGAGGAGGACGAGGAGGAAGAGGAGGAGGAATATCCTGACAATGTGGAGTGCGAAGATGAGTACGACGAGGAGGATGTGTACGTGATGGTGGAATTGCCCGCGTCGATCGACGCTGAAGCTTTCTCGTCTGCCGCAGCCGTGACGATCCAGGTGAAAAGCTCTCTGTTGGTCTTGTCTTCGCGTTCGTCACGTACTGCTGCTGCTGATGCTTCTGCTGCGGTGCTGCAGTATATACCAACAGCAGCAGTATCATCTGATGAGCAGCAGGATTCATGCACAGCAACCGCGTCATGCACCTGCTGGGTACCTGTTGACGGTTGAGATTCGCAGTGTACTGCCTGTACCAGATACCTGGCATGTACTACACCATGGTTTTCGTATCGCAATGACCTGAACTGCAGCATATCGGCACAGAACGTAGCACGTACAAGCAGCGGCAAGATGCCGCAGCACACGAACACCAAAGTTCCCTGACGCTGCTACATAGCGCTGCAGCAGACGTACCCTCTTACAAACTCGTACCATACCGTTCGTCGACATCAAGTAGTATCGTATTCATAGCTTCGCGGGCAGGATATGAACATACGAACCCAAGGTCGACGTGGACTTACGTCGCTACATATGACCTGCGAGAATCTCCCCTCGGCTCGAGTTCCTTCCTCCGCCACACACATCACATATATCACACGTGAAAAACAGAATGAACGCCCGAGAGAACCGGAAAGTAGCGGAAGAGTGCCCTACTGGGGACAAGGCAGGGAGGGAGGGAGGGAGGGAGGGAGGGAGGGAGCGTTGGGGAAAATAATCGGCACATAAAACGACGGGTGGTCAAGGCAGGGAGGGAGGGAGGGAGGGAGGGAGCGTTGGGGAAAATAATCGGCACATAAAACGACGGGTGGTCAAACACCTTTGACAGCAGTGGTGAATCCTTTTTTACGGAGGGTTTTTGTGCTTGACGTCTACAGCCGACCCTCCTACCCGAAGCCCAGCCCGAACCCGAAGCCTGTGGCAGTGATGAGTGCTGGGATGCTGTGCTTGGTAAGCGAGACTCCAGGTTGACTCGGCCGGCTTGGATGCTGTGGTTTTGGAAACTATTATTGATACGTAGGTTGATTCTGCCGGCGCGGGATGCTGTAGCCAAATGTGTGATGTCAAGGAAGGCAAAACGTGCGCTGTCAAGGGTGCAGGGTCGGTTGTTCCACACTAAAACCAACCGGGTAGTACTTTTGGGGTCAGTCAAGGCATGTGTCAAGGCAAAGTTGCTGTCTGTCAAGGGGAGAAAGCGCCTGTCTCCTGACATCTTTGGCTGCATCTGAGAAAGACTCTTACAGGATAATTAAGCCGCATAAAATATACCCTCAGCCAATCAGAGAGCCACAATTACTATCACTCTGTTCCTAAATATAAGGACCGTTTTAACATTGATATTCAGTATTTAGTTCAAGTGGTCGATACATTTGGGGACAGTGGTACATCGGGAATATTCACATAATCACTATTACGGGGAACCATAGTGAATGGGACCAAATATTGTTGGTAAAAATATGGAATTATATAGGTTGTTGTGTGTACCGTAGGTCCTATTTACTATAGGCCTCCCGTAATATCAACCTTTTACTGATGTATAAAAGAAAAACAACGGTTGAACCCGCTGCGTAACCGTCATTACGGGGCTTGTAAAAACCCGAGGATCCATTATCAGTTCCATTCGTCGGTATATTCGTCGGTATATGACGTGTTTTGGTGTTGACGAATCGTGGTGTGGACGATGCAACGTACCCCCCCCCCTATTATGTATAGGTTGGGCTGGCGTCGGTTGGCAACGACACTGTAAAACATGCCGCTCACTATTTGAGCTATAATAGACAACCAGGGTACCGCTTTTTTTTTTTTTTTGGCGGTCGGTCACAGCTGGTTGTCGAGTTAGAGGTGAACAACCTTTACGCCGCACAGGTGGGAATGATCGTATCACGTACCTGGTAGTGTTTATGGTAAGGCACCCAAGAGGCAGTTACATAGTACTCCCAATGCTGTCTCCGGAAGTGGCTACACCGAAAAATAAATTAACTCATTGAAACTGTCATCCATATGCAAGTCCGCCTCACAAACGGTTCTTAGTAGGATGCAGCTCACCCTTCATGCGACTCGCCGAAAACCTCACGGCGCTTCGCGCTTGGTGCAAGCAATGTCTGCCTCGTCGGTGAAAAAACCGACATGCTCCGTCCCGGCATTGTAGGGATGCGAGGGTCTATGGTCATACGACTACGGCCATGCATGAGATCGAGTACATCTCTCTTATCGAGTACACCCTCCCCCTCTCGCGTGTGCTCATGTACCGATTGCCGGTCCATCGTTTTGTTGCCGCCACGTCGTTTTGTAACCGTCGCGCGTTGTCGTGTAACCGTCGCGCGTTGTTCTGAAACCGTCGCGTTGTATATAATAGCTCTTTTTTCGGCGATTGGTCGAGGTCGACGAGAGGGCGGAGCGATATGTATCTTCTTGAGGTCGATGCGTCGTTCGTTATGTAGCCGTTCCGTCACGTTTTATAACCGTTACGAACCTCAATGTAACCATTGAGCCGCTCTGTCCGTAGCCGTTGCGTCGTTTCCTATACAACCGTTGTGTCGTTTGTGTTGGACTGTTCCGTCATGTTCTGTATCCGTTGCGCCGTCTTTGTCACCGTTGCGTGGTTTCGTAACGGTTGTTTCGTTTCGAAACCGTCGCACCACTATGTCGCAGGGATGTCCGCTCCCCCGGTCTGAGGCAGTTACCTGCCAGCAATTATTTTTTGTCGGGGGGGATGAAAACGTCCCATCCCGGGTCAATTTTTCAGACGTGATATAACATACCGCTCTGTCCCGAAATATCATGAGTCATTCAGGTCGGTTACTAATGTACGAAAGTTCCTTAATTTTCGGGATATAGTGGTATGACGTTAACATATAACTGCAAATTGACAGCTTTCATGAGTTTGCCCACCACACCGAAGACCACGTGTAGTGCCATATGTGACGAGCTTAAGGGAGTGGCGCAAGAACGAGTGGAAACCCTACAGCATGCGTGTGACGCACAATTACGACGTTATGAAATATCTGCTCATTCATGTACATTACATATCTATTACGGGGGTCCATAATTAACAGGACCTATGGTCTACATAAAAACCTATATATTTGCCTATTTTTACTAACAAAAATTGGTCCCGTTAACTATGGACCCCCGTAATACACATTATGCAGAGGCCCTTTTACAAGCGTGCAGAAGTGCACCTGCAATTTTTGGGGGACAAATCATTCTTGGAAATAGCGTGGAACTGCTGTTACTATGGACTGAATCGTTTTTTTGTAGATCCTCTCGATGATTCCGCCAAACATTGTACCTGGTATCGTATTGGTCAGTACGTTGACGCAGATGTTTGTTGTGGCGCCCACGGCCAAGAAGGCCTCCCCCGCACAAAACAGAGGACTGCCGACAAACCAAAAAAAGGTTTTGAAGGCATTTCACGCGTGATATACCGCACACTCACGGGTGGCACACGGAACGCAGCAGTACAGTCGTGGCAAAATATTTACAGAAACAAACAAAAGGATGCACCGAAGGAAGGGGCTGGAACTCTCGATCACATTCGTCTGCCCACGAAAATCGCACTGCAGCAGCAGCAGCAGCGTTATTGTACCTGTGGCAGCATTCGTGCATCACACAGCAGCAGAGATCCCCCCCAACTCTACAGCTGGCAGGGTCCGACAGAAAAAGCAACTACAGAGTAGGAAGGAAGCCAGAGCAATACAGCTCGGACAAACTGCCGTACACGCGTGGTAGTGCTTCCTGCTCTGCTGGCGGGCGGCAGGTGTGTATATCGCTGTAGCCAGCTGGGTGTAGCACGCGCCCTGCACTGCTCGTGTGCTGTTGGTCGTCTGACTCTTCTGAGTTACGTACATAATACCAAAATAAAGTTGACGAAAAAATGTTGAAAAAAAATATAGACACGATCTCTGCGAGAGGATGGAACTCGCGCCTTCAAGTCCAAAATCGGGCATCCGTGACCATTTGACCATATTACGAAAAATATCGATAGTATTTTTTTTTTTTTTGCGGCGGGCGCAACACACCCGACGCGAATGCACAGCCACAGGAGAAGAGAGAGAGGTGGTGATGACGGATAACGGATCGCAGCCCTCAATGATGCAACCGGCCACACCAGTACACCGCACGCGCGTGGTGTTTGTTTCTGGCCGCTGCGCTTGCTGTTGGGCGGGGTAGTAATGTTGTGAGTGTTGCCCTGCATTGTGTCTGCTGTTTATGGCATTAAGTTAAGTCTGGTGTGGTGCTGGAGGCAAGAAAGCACGAAAACATGGCGCATTAATATTTAATCCAAATGGTGCTTTCAGTTCGTTCCAGTGTTGCCGCGGGTCTGTCACACACAGCAGGTCCAAAGATAGGTAGGTGGTGGAGTACGGACTGCAGGCTCCGACAAACACCACTACCCACAGCAGCACGGCGCAGATGGGTGTGTCACACACGCACGGTGTTGCCTGCTGGCGCTTGTGGGCGGCAGCGTTTTAACGTTGTGCTCTTTGCCCGTTGTCTGTTGTCTGTTGACCTGGTACGTGTCTGGGCTGTGTGCTCGGCAAAGGGCAAGAAGCTGACGACATTTTACCGGCGCGTACGAACCTGGTCAACAAAATAAGGCCTCTCGTACTGAAACCAGGGAAATCGACTCGAACACTCCCGCGGGAAAAAAAAGTTTGAGGGCTTGCTACGCGCTCCCAAGGGCACGGATCGCGCCCGGACCTCGGCCAATGTGTCCGGACGGGTTTCCCATGTCGACTGCTTAGCGTTTTACCAAAAGATGCCCGTACGAAAGAGATACGTTCGAAAAAGTCCAAAACAATCACCAACATACCTATACGTATTGTATCAAGTATATGTATTTGTGATGGGGAAAGCTCAGAGCTGAAGCGTCTTCATTGAATATTTACCTTTTTTTTTGGTATTCGCGGAGGCAAACGTTGTCCCGTTCTCCCGATGTTACCTACCCGCAGGGTAACGAACGTCCCTGCTACAGTATTTGCAACAATTACGTCTACAGCAGTCGTTTTTTGAAGCCATTGGCTTTTTTTTTTGTAACGGTTGCGCCGTTTCTTTTTGTGACGTCGGTCGTTTTTTGACCGTTGGAAGGGCATGGGAACCGGCACCCCGCTGCTAAAGCTGGGCGACGAGACCTTCGATGGCAAGGCCGAGCCCATCATCGGCACCGCCCTGACCTTCACAACCCCTCCCGCAGGCTCGTCAGGTAGGTACAGCTACTAACTGTAGCGGAAAAATTTGCTGTGTAAGGAGACCGCGGTTGGACTGCTCAACTTGCTGCCCTCCTTCATAGCTAGCGAGTGCGTTCGCCCACGGAAGCTGTCAGGCTTTGGAGACCACTGTCAATTGCTACACACCCCGCACCATGCATACGTAGCACACACGATAGAGGCAAGTATCACACGCAGCTTGCAATTATCTGAGTTTTCGACGAAATCCTCGAAATCTCTCACAGCTGATGCCCCTCTGTTATTTTTTTTTTTACAAGTAGAGATTGGAAGCGCCGTGTTTTTTTCTCGCCGCCAATGGGTGTTCCCAATAGAGTGGTATGCTCTGGTTTCGTGCGCTCTTGAATTGAACCTCTCTAGTACCGCCGTCCCGTTTAGGGGACAAGCTACTTGAAATTGGAGTGATTTTTCTCCGAAAGCAGACGGCAGTCCTGAAAGGGTTGGGGGGAGGGGGGGTGGGGGGGGGTGGGGGGGGGGGGGGGGGGTGGGGTGGGGGGGGGGGGGGGGGGGGGGGGGGGCGAAGGGTTTGGGGTGATCGTGATGTTTAAGGTGGCTCCCGCTCGTTTTTGTTTCCCTCAGGTTTTTGTTTCGTCTTGGTGCTAGGGGCCTTTTTTCAGGTTTTGGGTGATACTGTTGGTCGTTCTCGTTTTCGACGTCGTTCTCGTTCTCTCGTTCCTACTGCCACGCCCATTCTCGTTGTTTTTAGCACCTCTTGTTATCGTTATGATCGTAACTCTCCAACCCATTCTCGTGTCCGTTTTCGGTGATCGTTGTCACGCCCATGCTCCTCGTCCTTGTTCCACCAATCGTTCTCATTGTAAATATCATTTTCACTCTCACTAGCTTTCTCATTCTCATTGTCATTCTCATTCTCATTCTCATTCTCATTCTCATTCTCATTCTCATTACCATCCTCACCTTGATCCTCATCCTCGTCCTCGTTCCCTGATTTCGCTCTTCTGCTTGCTTTTGTGTTGGTTTTGGGGCATCTTTGGCAGGCCGCGAGCCCGTAGAGCTGGCCTGTTTCAGCACAATGCGCATAAACTTCAACCATCCAGGTGAGTGTCTACGGCGAGCGGGCGGGCGGGTGGGCAGGCCGGCGCGGCGCAGTGGCTACGCAGTGCGGCGGCTACGCAACCCGCCGAATTGTTCCGTTTCCTATGCTTGCTCCTCCCCTCCCTTCGTCCTGCCCTCCGTCCCCACCGCGACCTCGACTTTCGACACTCTACCCCAAAAGAGGGAGGGGAGGGGGGTACGTGCTATGTTTTTCGTCGCCGTCACCCCTCACCCCTGCTCGGTCGGCGCCAACGAAAAGCGCACCCCACCCCCCCTCCACCACCACCCCTACCCCTACCCCCACCCGTACCCCCAACTCTACCCCCACCCCTATCCCCGCCACCACCACCATTACCATCACCCCTATCCTTCCCCTCACCCCGACCCCCACCCCCTCCACCACCACCCTTCGCTTACCCCCACTCCTGCCCCCATCCCAATCCCTACCCCCGCCACCACCACCCCTACCCCGACCCCCACCCTTCCCTGCCACGACCCCCATCACCAACCTGACCCCCGCCACCACCACCACTCCCACCCATATTCCCACCCCCACCCTCACCGCCATCTCTACTCCCGTCATCGCCCCGACCCCCGCCGCCACCACCCCCACCACCCTGACCCCTTCCTTCACCCCCACCGCTGCGGACTTGTGTGACGATGTTTTTTTACCCAAACTCCATGCAGGCGCACGAAGACCGAAGAGGCCCAAGCGATGACGGCTGGCCGGAAAGCGAAATGCGTTCGGGGCTTTCGGTCGTTTTGGCTGGTTGTGCCACATGGTGGCGAGCGCGTCGGGAGGGGGGCGGGGCGGGGGGGGGGGGGATTGTACTCATTATCGTGCATGGCCGTAGTCATACGACCATAGACCCTCGCATCCCTACAATGTCGGGACGGAGCACGTCGGGTTTTCACCGACCAGGCAGAGGGGGGGGGGGGGGGGGGGCGGGGGGTTGTCCTGAGAAGTCCCCTTGTTGAGCCCCAGTGAATCAGTTGACCTAGTTAACTTTTGTTGATGTGGTTGTTGTCATTATCGTCCGGTGGCGTGGGTGGGTAGGTTGGTGGGCGGGTTCGTAGGTAAGCGGGTGTCTGGGTTTCACCGCCAGGATTGCACGTGCTTGTTTTTTTTTTTGTGATGTTGCGCTTTTGTTTCCCGTTGTTGTTGTTGTTGTGGTGGTCAGGTTTGTATTGGGTTGGTGGCGTGCCTCGGGCTGGGAAGGCGGTTACAGCTTTTTCTTGTTTTCTTTTGGTGCTGAGACCTGAAGGGAAGGGAGAAGGCTAGAATGTAGGGGGCTTGTGCAAGGCAAGGACGCTAGTTTTTTTTTTCTTTTGTTACTTGTGATGAAAAACCTTTTCTCACTACTTTCGTCGTTTTTTTTTTTTTTTTTTTTTTTTGATAATCACTTTCACTTTCCAGCTTAGAAAGATTTACCCCCAGAGCGACCTTCTGAACAAGCCGTGGTCACAGGTGTCATCCCTTCTCCCCCCCGGTATATGCCTTCCTTTTTACCGCGCATAGGGTTCAACATTCCCGCTGCTCGTCGATTTTCATCGAATATGGTGTTCTTGCGCGATTTTTTCCGCGCTGTTGGGAGCACAAAGCATAGTGCCAATACCTACCTATTAATAGCTTGTAGCACGCAGGGTATCACATCCCCTTCGGGGCGACTTCTAAAGTTGGCTTTCGGCACATCGGGGGAGAGCGTAAAAAAGCAACGCCGAGCGACGCGTCATAGGATGGAAATATCTCGACAGGGTCATTTTTTCCAAAGGCAATTCGACACACACACACAAAAAAAAAAAATCGACGAGGGAAGAAAGGGCTGTAGGTCTTCTCGCGATGAAAATGAAAGCGCGAACCAGATTGAGGAGGGGGAGGAGGAGAGCCTATTAATAGCTAATGTGTGATCTCGGATCTGAGTTACTACGGCTAGGAGGGAGAGAGAAAACGAGGGCAACTACCAAAAAAATAGGAACAGAAGAAAAAACAAGATTGAACGAGCAAGTGTTGTGAGCTTAAGCTTTATTTTTACCAATCCGCGGAGGATGAAAAAAGAAATAAAAAAAAGGAAAAAAAAAAGGCACCATGTACGTCGTGTGTGCCCCCCCCCCCCCCGCCCCCCCGCACGCCCATGTTTAGGTATTAATGGTACAACCAAGGGAACAGCACGACAACGCATATCGTCGTCGCATTCTACCGCTTTACACCGCACCTAAAAACAGCGGCCCCCCTTCGAGTTGGGGCGGAAGCCGGATTGCCGGAGTCTACGACCGGCCACGATTGTATGACCGCCGACTGAGATGTACACTTACCCTCTCCAGATTCTTTGACAAAAAACCCGCACAGGTTGACGACAAGGCTCACAGAAGATGTCCTTCTGCGCGAGTTCCTAATGTATGTACGTAGCGACAGCTTGTTGCTGTATTACTGCCTGCGTTGTTCGACGTCGCCGTAGTCGTTGATGTTGGGGCCCGTGCATGTTTTGCGAAACGTTTGACAACTACCATTTGACATTTGCCTGAAAAACGTCGGTGACCGCAAACATCCAGCCTGTCAAAAGTTAAAAGATGCTTCGCGCGTAGGAAATCGAGGGGGCAGGGGGGTCACACACACAAAAACAAATGCATGCTTTGAAACTTTTATATTGCAGACTGTAGCGTTGCGCTGCAACACAGCGCGTTACAAAAAAAAAGTGTTTTATACACCCACCCAATTCACTCACCCGTCCGTCCATGTACGGGTGTTTTAGTGCACAAGCAAACGACCATACTAAAATGCCTCAGCCCCTTAAGCAGAGCTGCATTCCCGTTTTAGACACAACATACTTGGAATTGTAGTTGAATAGGTGCGCCTGTGCACTGCAGCACAAAAAGGGTCGATACGTTAATACCTACCAGTACCTGGTACCACTAAAACTTAAAAGTAACTCGACAGAGGGGCTTCGAACCACTGACCTGAGCCTGCAGAGTTGAGCGCTCTACCCGTGATCATCCAAAATATGGATGGTGAATCCCGGGGGGGGGGTTCTTGTTCCGTCCCCGAAAATAAAAGGCTCCCTTGCAAGTCGAAAGCCAAAACAGGGGACACACAAATCATCCTCGGGAGGGAAAACGCCTCCGGAAACGTTGGACCCCCCCCTACGGCAGGATGGGAAGAATATGACATAGCTATTGCGGGGGACCATCATAGTAAATAGGACCTACGGCACACACAAAAACATATATATATTTACCTATTTTTACTACCAGTAACAATATTGGTCCTATTTACTACGGTCCCCCGTAATAGAAAGAAAGTAAAAGAGACGGTAGGGAATAAGACAGGGACATGGACAGACGTAGAAAATAAAAACAAAAGATCTACGAGGGCAGGATGAAACAAGTGTGGGTAGGGATACGGGGCACTGGGCAAACAAGCAGGAGAGAGGCACGGGAAAATAGATACCATACTGGTGAAATGGTTGGTAGTTCGAAGGGGGAAAGGGGAGCACTACTACTGTAGTGGAGGGTAGTATGAACTAGGAAAGCCCACGCACGGCCAATGAAACGCTCGACGCAGAATTCGAGAAGGAAATGAACGCGTGGGCAGAGGCGAACGCAGATGCATCAGAAAGGGAAGCCGGTGGGTCAGAAGAGGGGTTACAGAGAGAGTTCACAGGGAAAGACGTAGAAGAAGTGCGTGGCCAAACTTAAGAACAGAAAGGCAGCAGGGGCAGACAAAATAGTGAATGAATTTACGAAAGTACTGTGGAGAAGGAATGCTCACCGTGATGGTTGTGTTGTATAACTGGATATGGAAAAACGAGTACGCACCTGGGAAGTGGAGAGAAGAAGGTAGTGGTAAACTTATTTAAGAAAGGAGATAAAGGCTGACCCGGGGAACTACAGAGAGACGACGCTATTAAAACACAACAGGCAAAATATTTTGTAAGATTTTGAACGATAATATGGGAACAATGACGGAGAAGAAAGAAAAAACAAGCGAAGGGCAAGCAGGGTTTAGGCCAAATCGTAGCTGCGTAGACCATGTGTACACCTTAGGTGAGATAATCCAAGGTAGGTACGACGCGGGGCTAACAACACGCTGTTTCTTTCTAGAGATACAGAAGGCCTACGGCACGGTATGGAGGAAAGGATTGCGGAAAAGTTGTGGGGGGGAGAGGGACCAGAGGAAAGATGTGGAGAATTAGTGAACGGAATGTGCGAAAAGCGCTGTGATGCCGGACGGGGAAACATCGAAGTATGTTGATATTTTGCAAGGAGGTGCACAGGGATGTACGTTTCCACCTAGCCTAATTAAGGTACCAGGTGCATATTAGCGACCTGATCTTGTAGCAGCCGAAGCAACAAAGCAGGGAGTCACGGTGGGGGAAGATACGGGGTCGAGATTGCAGTTTGCGGATGACTTCGCGGGGATATCGGAAACACACGAAGTATTGCTGGAACTAGTAGAGAAGGCGGTGATGTGGAGAGAGGCGAAGAGTGTCTGGAGATAATGATTCACAGAAGAAATGTGAGCACAGGTGTCCGTGCTTGGCCAAGCATGTGTTGACGTTTTCTTATATTATTGATGCGAGGCTTGCCCGAAGAGGCAAATCTTAGTCCAGACGGTAAAAAGGGTACGATCCAACTGTAAGGCATAATGTCTAACGGACCCCTACAGATATACAGTTGGTCTATTTCCTGTAAACCAAGGTACTCTATCGCAAGGCGCTAGAATACGCTATTGATAGGAAATGGATGGTGATGGCGAACGTCAAGAAGTGCGCAGTAGTTGTATGTAACGAAGATAAAGTGAACCCGGAAAACTTCAGTTGGAAATGGGGAAAGGCGGAAGTACCGATCGTAGACCAGTATATACGTACCTTGGCGTAGAGATCTCTAAAGACTGCTCTTCTTGGGATACACATATATTTAAACTATTACGGAGGGCCATAGTAAATAGCACCTACGGTACACACAAAAACCTGCATATTCCCCTATTAATACTAACAATATTTGGTCCCATTTACTATGGTCCCCCGTAACAGTAGGAAAGGGTAAATCACACGAAGGCAAGATGGATGCGATAGCAACTTGACAGAAGGATCAAGAGATGTATCCCGATGAACGTGATCGCACCAAAGCTAGAATATGTAGAAGTAAGGTAAGGGAACGCGAAGTTCGTAACACAGTTGGAAACAGCACAGATAAAAGCAGCTAAAAAAACACCAAGATGTTTAAGTACGACGAGGAACACAGTATCAAGAGCAGTTCCGGAAATATACCCACTTAAGACAAATAGACACGTGAGCAAATTGAAATGACAACATGAAGTAGGCAACATGCCAAAAAAGAGGTTGCCAGCCATAGTTGATAGAGCTGTATGGGAGAAAGTAACCAAAGGGCGAGCTGGAATAAGGTGGGATAGCGTAGTCGAGAAAATACGGAAGGAATGATGTCCGCAGAGAAGTTTGGGAGGTACGAGACAGAAGTAGAGGAAAGGATGGAAATAAGGGAAATACTAGCACTAAGAAATATTGCGAAATTGGAGGAGCACTGAGAGATCTACATGGGGAGTTGAGCGAAGGGGTAGGTATGAAATTGGATTGGCACGGCCCAATGGACTTCGCGAAAACGCCGAAACTGCGCTTTCGTGTAGGCAGGTGACATGGACCTTCCAGAGAGAAGAAAGAGGTACACCAGTCGCCCGGAGGAGGAGGAAGCAGGTGCACAGATCTGCCCGTGTAGCGAAGCAATAGAGAGTAGAACTCACATTCGCAGGAAAATGTGAAATGCGCAAAGAGGAACGGGATGTGTCACAACAGGAGATGAGGGAAATAGACGAATGTGACATGGGGGAGTTTTGATACACTAGATAGCAGCGAGAAAACAATCGCTATCCTAGGAGATGGATGGCGGCCACAGGCGGCCAAACAGGAAGGGAATATAAGATTAGCAGAACGTCTCTACAAATATGTAATAAATGGGAACAACGTAATGAGCGCCCAACTGTTGGAGGTGTATCTACTAGGAATAGGAACGGTGCTCCGTCTCAAAAGGGATGCGTGCTCAAAGGCCAAATGACTAAGGCAAAAACAACAGATACGCCCCACCCCCCCACCCCCCTCTCCCCCCATCCCGGGTTCCGGGGATACCCCCCGATCCCGGGGGCCAAGCAACTCGTCGACGCTCCCCGCTCACCGAGTTCGGCGACGGCGCCCCCTCTTTCGCCGGGAGCACCGGGGGCTGTCGTGCGGGGTGGATGTGGCGCGGTTGCGCGGCCGCGGGAGGTCGGGTGGCGCTCGGTATAGCCGGTGACCCGCGGGGCATACTAAGACATACCCTGGTGCCTGGTATAATTTTTTGAAGATTCGAAACGACATTATCATCACCCACATGGTTGAATAAAAAACGGGGATAAGTATTACAAAACAAACAGGGGTGGGGTGCGGGGGGGGAGGGGCGTACTCACTCATTGTTGCTGGCCTTAGTCAATGGACCATTGACCACGCATCTCCCTCGAGACCGGAGGGGTGGGGTGGGGGGGGGGGTGAGAAGCTCCTAAGTATCGTATGGCTATCATTGCAGGGGAACACTGTAAATAGGACCTACGTACACACAAAAACCTAATATATTTACCTATTTTTACTAACAATGTTTGGCCCTATTTACTATGGTCCGCCGTAGTAGGGGGGAACGTAATAAGTCAGAAATAAATGGAGTGTTTAAAACCTAGGAAGATGTATGGGTTTCGGGTCCATCGTGGGTTCTGATTCTTGCTACATATGCCCACCCGAAACCATGCGAGAGCGCAGCACCACGAGTAGGACTACGATGGGCCCATAGGTATCACACCCCACCAAGCCTCGTCGGTGAAAGCCCGACGTGCTCTCGCCCGGCATTGCAGGGATGCGAGGGTCTATGGTCGTACGACTACGGTCATGCATGGTGTCGAGCACCCCCCCCCCCCCCCCCCCCCCCCCCCCCCATGCTTGGTCCCCCCCCCCCCCACCCCGTCCCACCAAGCAGTAGCCGATGCTACAATCGTTTTTTTTCTTCGTCGTCCACTTCTCCCCTCTCAAGTTTCGAAGAGGTCCGTTAGCACAGATGCTCCCAGCACCCGGGAGTAAAACGAATTACTCTCTCGAGAGGATTAAAAAAAACAACTGTACGTACTTCGTGTACTCGCAGTATTTCGGGGTTCGTATCCCACCAACACTCGCGATATTTCGAGGTTCAGAACTCCGGATACTGCCGGACTCGGCGGTATTCTTTTTTATTCGGGGTTCGATCCTGCGGATACTCCCGGTACTTTCGAGTACTTCAGGGCCTTGTACTGCTGCGGGCAGTTCAAGCACTGGCAGTATTTCGTCCGTCGGTACTGTATTATGCGCAGAGTAAGAGTATACTCGGGGTATGAGGTATAATTCGACCATCTGCGCGCACCCCTTTTCAGCACTTTCCCCCCTCCCCATCGTTTCGAAAAAAACCCCCGATAGTCAAACGGGCGGCAGTTAAGGCGTTCTTTCGAAAATAGAGTTGCATCACATCCGGGGGGGGGGGGGGGGGGGGGACTTTCTGGGCGCCAGTTGAAGGATGAGTATGTAGCTATTACGGGGGACCATAATAAATAGGACCTACGGTACGCACAAAAACCTACGGTATATATTTCCCTTTTTTTTACTACCAACATGTGGTGCTATTTACTACCGTCTCCCGTAATCCCCCTTGTTCTCCGCATTGCTGGACGTACACGTACACGTACGTACTATTAATATTAATACGAGATACCGGCAGCAGCAGTCGTATTCTTATATATGTTTTGTCCGCGTGAAATTCCGCTTCATACCTTGGGGTGGAAAATAGGAGTCTCGGAAAAAATCGGGTGAACCCCTATCGTAGAACGCCTCCGTTGGAGCGAAACACTTTCGGGGGGGGGGGGGAGGGGAGTGTAACTGGATTACTGAAGAATGTACTGGCAGTACTTCGGGAGTATACACCGCGAGTCCTCTCGTACTACTTCCGGGTTCAATATTCTGGATGATCTCGAGTACTGCAAGTATTTCGAACGTCTGTTCTGCGGGCACTGCTTGTACTCGGGCTTCTGTACTGCATGTACTGGCAGCAGTTGGGTCTCCAGTAGTGCTCATACTCCATGTAACCGCGGTAAGTATGTACGCGCCCGTACTGCAAATGCTCTCAAGTTCTCAGAATGCGAAATGTACACGATGCTCCGAGGACACTCGGAGTAGGAAGTACCCTGGGAGTATCTGTGGAGGTTAGTTAACCCCTCTACAACTAGACCCACGTTTTGGGTACAAATTACTTGGAATTAGAATGGGATCATTGTTGTAGAGGTTACTACGTCCCAAAAATTTTTATCATACTCCCGCCTCAAAAACCTGTAGAGATAGTTAACTCCTCCAAAATCCCCCCCCCTCCCCCCCATCCCCGCCCCACCTCTACATCGTTTGCCCCGCCCCCCCCTCCCTCTGCGAACACACGCCTGAACACAACGTTCAAGGTGGGCCAACCGGAATGCTGTTTCCTTCCCTCCTCCCTCTCCTCCTCCTCCCCCCCCCCCCTTCCCTGATCGCCACCTTTCACCTATCTCCTCACCACCACAAAGGCAGCCTCGCGGAAACGAAAAAGCGGGGGTACCAGGCACAGGAAAAAAAGCTCGGAAAACAAAAACAAAAAAAACGCCTTCACCGATGTGTCATCGACCATCAACAAAAGCGTCCCAACGTTCTGGTCCGAAAGCGCATATAAACATATATATACCAAATACCCATTATCTACATATTTTAACGGTACATACGAGAAGAGCTGCACTGCACAAGTGTAGAGAGGAGCGGGGTGCCAAAAGAGATTACAGGCAGAATAGGGAACTAGGCAAAAAACAGATACGCCCTCCACTCGTCGCCTCCCGCCGTTCACGCCATACCACGCGTGTAGCGCCTCAGAAACGAGCATGAAGCCAAGCCCAGTCACGACAAGGCAAGTCCAGACTTGCCAACAAGGCAAGCCAAGACAGGTCAAGACAAACCAAGACATTCCCAGTCAAGCCAAGCCAAGCCAAACTAAGCCAAGCCAAGTTGACCCAACCCAGCCCAGCCCAACCCAACCCCACACAACCCAATCAAATCTACCCCAGTCCAGCTTAAATCAAGCCAAGCCAAGCCAAGCCAAGCCAAGTCGGGTCAATTAAAATTCAAGCCGGCACGAGGATCGGGCGTTCCTTCTCCTCCTCCTCCCCCTCCTCCTGTTGCACGCTAACGGTAACTGGTCCCGTGGGCGCCTCGGGCAACAACTCCTCCAACGATTGGCCCGCGCCCTGCGCAGGCTCTACTGTAACCGTCGCCGCGGCCTCGGAGGGTTTCCTAATGGGAGCAGGCGCCGGTACCGGCGCTGCCGCCGCCGCAACCACCGTCGGTGTCGCTGCTGCTGCTGCTGCTGCCGGAGTCTTCCCTGCCAGCTCTTCTTTCTCTATCACCGCCAGTTCGGCGAGAAGGTCGTCTTCGTTCGCCTCCGTCCACGACCCCCCGATGGCCTTCGAAATTTCCTGGGGGTGTGCGGGGAGGGGGAGGGGGGGGGGCAGCAGGGGGAGGGGCAGACGTGGGGGGGCGGGGGGGACGTACTCGTTTGTTGCTCGCCTTAAAAGTCATTTGACCATTAACTACGCATTCCTTTTGAGACAGAACGCCGTTCCTACTCCTGATAAAGACATCTCCAAAAATTTGAGAAGGAGCGGGGGGTACACTCATTGTCATGCATGGCCGTAATTGCATGACCATCGACGCGAGTCGACGAGGGAAGGAAGAACTGAAGCCTCCTCGCGATAAAATGGAAGGCATGAACCATATTGGGGAGGGGGGAGGAGAGCCTGTCATGTCACCCCGGATCTGAGTTACGCCATTAGGAAGGAGAGAAAAAAGAACGGCGAAGAAAATAAATGGGGTGAAAAAAAGAAAAAAAGAAAAAAACCTCACATATCCCTACAATGCCTGAACGGAGCACGTCGGGTGTTCATCAACTAGGCGTGGCGTGGAGCGCGCGGGGGGGCGGGGGTGTGTACTCGATAGGAGAGATGTACTCCATCTCATGCATGGGTGTAGTCGTATGACCATAGACCCTCGCATCCCTACAATGCCGGGACGGAGCATGTCGGGTTTTCACCGACCAGGCAGACATTGCTCGCACCGAGCGCGAAGCGCCGTGAGATGTCCGGCGAGTCGCATGAAGGGTGAGCTGCATCCTACTAAGAACCGCTCGTGAGGCGGACTTGCCCACGAATCACAGCGTCAATGAGTTGATATATTTCTTTTGTGTGGCCAATTCCAGAGACAGCAATGGGTCTATTACCGGGGACCATAGTAAATGGGACCAAATATTGATATTACGGGGGTCCATAGTTAACAGGACCTATGGTGTACATAAAAACCCTATTTTTACTAACAAAATTTGGTCCCGTTAACTATGGACCCCCGTAATAGTAAAAATAGGGAAATAAAAAGGTTTTTGTGTGTACCGCAGGTCCTATTTACTATGGACCCCCCGTAATAGTATGTAGCTGCCTTCTCGTGGGTGCCTCACCATATACACACTACGTGATACGATTATCCCCCTTGTGTGGAGTAAAGGTTCTTCATCACGCAAAAATATTGTATAACTCGGTCGCCACCTGTGACTGACCGCCAAAAAAAAAACACAACGAAAAAAACGGTATCCTGGTTGCAGCGGCATGTTTTACAGTGTCGTTGCCAACCGACGCCAACCCAACCTATACATAATACATAGGGGGGGGGGGGGGGGGGGGGGGGGTACTTCGTTCTATTTCATTTTGTCAGGTTTGATTTGGTTTGGTCTCAAGGGATTTTATTAGGTTTGGTTTTAGTTAATTTTAATTGAAAATACTTTATTTAAGTGGTGGGTCTGCGGACGAAAGGAGACGAGGGCCTATGTAGAATTTGTTCCGGGATTTTACCCGAGTCGGATGAGGGGGGAAGGGCAGGGGAGGCGGGAGGCAAGGGTTGGTCGGGACAATGCTGTTGTGAGAGGGGGGGGGGGGCGCGTATTGTATTCCAGGCGGCAGCGCGAGGTACAAAACTATTAGAAAATTTCTGCAGTAGTGTGCTAGTGTGTTGCCATAAACGAATGAACAGCGGGGCGGCTTACAGTAAGCAGGTAAGTTATACCATGGTATATTAGTGAACAGCAAGCACGGCGACATCTCACGTATGTCTGGTAGCAAACACGCTACGCGCACAGAACGAACAAGTACCATACACGTACAGCAAGGAAGTAGCATGCACACACATCAAGCCAATAGCACACAGCAAGCAAGCAGCAGCAGTTGCATACACCAAGCCAGCGACTGGCATCAAGCAACAAACAGCTATACTGCGATCCAGCACCGCAATGGTGCACACGGGCAACAAGCAAATAAATCAAGTATCACACGCGCACATGTGCGAGTGGCAATACGCACACAAAGCATCAAGCGAGCAGAGCAAGTAAGCAAGCACAGCAAGAAAACTAAAAACACAAGGCAAACCAGCCAAACCGATCAACCAACCACGGAGATCAACCAACCAAGGAGATCAACCAGTAGCAATACACAGATTCAACCAACTGGTTAAAAAAAAAACACAAGAACACAATAAAAGGTTGGAAAAGAACATGAGCTTCGACAGGTTTCGACCGCGTTTCAGAGCTTTTGAGGTTCTTGATGTTGCGAGGTTGAATGCGGTTACAATTTCACTGAAAAAGAGCTTCGACAGGTTTCGACCGCGTTTCAGAGCTTTTGAGGTTCTTGATGTTGCGAGGTTGAATGTGGTTACAATTTCACTGAAACAGTAATGCGTACACATATCACATAAATGCATGTATTTTTAATGCGCTACAAACTGAAACGGTGCCCTGGGGATACCTAAAAAAGGTGTAACAACCCCCCCCCCCCCCCCGACCACCACAGAAAGCAGCAAAAGCCAGTACCCAGCAGTACATAGTGTACTTCTGCGAAAGCCACGTGCTACTTCTTCAATGGCGATCGACTGTGCGGTGCTCGCTATGAGCTGAGCGTCATAGAATAGCAAGACACGTAAAAAAACATAATGGCAATTGAAACGGTACGATATTAACAGGTATAAAAGAGCGCTGTGCACAACCCCTCCCCCCCCCCCCCCCCCCCCCCCCTGTACAAAAAAAACAAAACAACTAAAACAACTTGAATAAATGCTGCACAAAAAAGCGGGTCGATAATAAAAGAGCGATACTCGTACAAAAAAAAAGGGTACGAAACAACAGAAGCACAAAACATGGAAGAGAAGAAATTAGGCGGTACAACGAAGCGCGTTACGAAAACAAAAAAAAACGATGCACAACAACAACAAAAAAAAAAACGAAATAAACGAAGAAAGAGCCACCCCACCTCTTCCATCGCGATCGACTCTGCGGTGTCCGCCATCAGCTCCTCGACCTTGTCCAGCGGCATCTCCTCGTGAAGCTGCTGCAATGCCAAGTTGCCCTCCTTCAGCGCGTTAAAAACCTTCAGCTGCTGCGACTCCCAATCGATCGTCTCCATCTTGTCGAGTAATTTTCAAGCAAAAAAGCAACATTTCACAACGGGAACAGAAGAGAGGGGGGACGGGGGATGGATGCTCATGCCATATATGGCCGTAGTCGGGGGGGGGGGGTTCAGGGGCGTGACGGGGACGGGGGGGGGGGGGGGGGGGGGGGGGGGGGGGGGGGGGGGGGGGGGGGGGGGGGGGGGGGGGGGGGGGGGGGGGGGGGGGGGGGGGGGGGGGGGGGGGTGGGGGGGGGGGGGGGGGGGGGGGGGGGGGGGGGGGGGGGGGGGGGGGGGGGGGGGGGGGGGGGGGGGGGGGGGGGGGGGGGGGGGGGGGGGTGGGGGTGGGGGGGGGCGTACTCATTTGTTGCTTGCCTTAGTCCTTTGATCATTGACCACGCATCCCTTTCGAGACGGAGCACCGTTCCTACTCCCAATAGAGACACCTACAACAATTGGGCGCTCATCACGTTGTTTCCATATATTACATAGACAACTTTTCGTTAATCTTATCCCCCTTCCTGTCTGGCCGCCTGTGGCCACCATCTATCTCCTAGGATAGCGATCGTTTTCTCGCTGCTATCTAGCGTATCAAACTCGTCCATGTCACATTCGTCTATTTCCCTCATCTCCTCTTCTAACACACCCTGTTCCTCCTTGTATATTTCACACTCTCCTACTATGGGAGTTCTACTTTCTATTGCAGGGGGGGGGGGGGGGGGGGGGGGGGGGATAGGGGGGGTGGGGGATAGGAGGGGTGGGGAGTACTCATTATCATGAGGGGCCAGCGGCGGCAGGCGATGCCAACGCTCACGGCACCGGTGGCTGTAGAGTAGAGAGGGGTAAACCGCGGAGAGTGTGACATCCCGAGCCAAAAAAATCGTCGAACAGGGTGTGACACCAAGCCGCCAGCCCTCCGAGGGCAAGACGAGCGGGGAGCGCCCGTATATGCAACATCCGTTGCGCAGGGAATAACACAAAGACTATGTACGTATGTATGTTTTTTTTCGAGTTTGACTTTTGTTTGTACGTACTACGAACTGTACGCGTTTCGTGCCTTACTTTTTTCTTCGTCAGTTTTTTTTTTTTTTTTTTTTTTTTCTCGGCATCTGCCTGACGTTCGGCCCACAGACACAGGCGCCCGCTCGCGCGCCCCTGCGAGCGCTTTTGGGCCGAGCGAGCACACAGACGGCTCGGCCAGGGCTTCGTTCGCGTGCGCGTGTGCAAGCGAAAAAGCGAGCAATCATCAGACAACAAGGACACCAACGCGACAAAAAATAACAAGAACAAGAACGAGAACAAAAATAAAAAAAACATGACTTACCAGCTGGTGGACGGTGAGCAGCTGGGAGCTAGCCTTGTCCGCTTGGTCTTGCTTCAGCCTGAGCGGTAACGAACACGGCGATTGGACGAAGTAAGTGCAAGGCAGGGCAAGACAAGACAAGACAAGACAAGACAAGACAAGGCAAGGCAAGGGAAGACAAGACAAGACAAGCCAAGCCAAGCCAAGCCAAGCCAAGCCAAGCCAAGCCAAGCCAAGGCACGGCAGGGCAAGGCAAGGACGGGCAAGGCAAGGCAAGGCAAGGCAAGGCAAGGCAAGGCACGGCACGGCAAGGCAAGGCAAGGCAAGGCGAGGCAAGCATGGCTTACTGCGCCCCCGGCGTCGCCCCCGGGCAACCTACTTTGCTAACAACACTGCAGTAGGCACTATTCATAACATGTCGATAGAACACAGCAGCACACACCTGCTACAGCAGTATCACCAGGAAACAGCACGTGGCGACAATACAGCGGTCGCCTACAGACGCTTTGCGCAGTACGGCAACAGGTTAACACAGTAGTTCTGCACTACGAAGAGCTTGTTGCAGTAGCCATAAAAAAAAACACTGCTACGCAGCAGTAGCTTTTTTGCGCGGCTATGATGCAGTCTAGAATGTGTATGCCGTGCCTGTCGTATTCAGAATGATGACATGGCATTGCATTGTCCACCGTGCTTACTGCATACCGGTACGTGGCAACGTAATATCTCTGTGGCGTAGTTTTGTGACCACAGAACTTGTGTCTCTGTAGGATTGAAGAATCGGCACGGATACTGGTTGTGCTGGATGTCGACGGGCAGGAAAAAAACGGTTTAATGTGAAGAACACACACACTATTAATAGGCAGGTATACAAAAGCTGCTTTAGCCGTAGCCGTGGGGCTTGACCGAACGGAAAAAAAAAACGTAAATTGGATAATTTTTTCACCCCGGAAACCAGCAGAGCATGCAGTAGCAGCTACGAGGTATCTTGCAGCCGTAATCATGCAGCAGTACAGTAGCTTCTACCAGCAGCAATAGGTCGGTCAAGAACAGGACCAGGCGGGGGTTCAACCGAGAGGGAGGAACGGCCATGGCCGCAAGGGGGCTCACTTTTTGACCTTGAGAAGCAGCAGAGCCCTATCTTTTCTCCCTCCCTTCACCATGGCCAGCGCCTGCGCCTGAAGCTTGTCGCAATCCAGGTCCAACTGGTGGCACGGAGGAAAAGGGAAAAGGACACGTATGCAAATGTCACACATAGGCGTGTTGTAGTATTATAGCGGTACGCTCCGATCAATCGACACACCTAGTTCGAACAAAAAATATACAAAAAAATGCCTGATAAGCTGGCAACACACGGTTGATAAAAACAGCGCACACAAAATATTCGGGAATGCACACGAGCTCTTTGAACGGCACTTGAGTTGACTTACTGGTTGGTCTCTACGACGAGCGGAGTCAAAACGAAAAATACCTGATAGAAGGCAGAGCCTTGTGTCGATAAAACAGCCCACACAAAAAATATTTGGGAATGCACTCAAAACCTCTATGGAAGAGGCACTTGACTCGGTGGTCTTTACGACGGCAGCAGCAGCAGCAGCAGCAGCAGCATGGGATGCTTCTAAAGGCAGCGCCTACCTGATACCTGGTATCACGGAATACATGTAAATGTAATTGCTACCACTACATGACATTCGCGGGGCAAAACTTGGTCTTTCAGTCAGATTTTTTTTGCAAGTTTATTTTTTCTTCTTGGTTCGGTTTTGTCGGGCGCGTTCTCTCGCATCCCGCGCGCGTTTGGCGTCTCATCCGCCCTGCCTCGGTTCCAACAAATAAAAACGGTCCCATGGGATATCCCAATCCCATGGGATTGGGATATCCCATGGGGATTAATTACCGTACAAATGTCCAATGGGGAACACCGTGTAAAGAATGTGACTTTGCATAAGAGGTGGGTGCGACCGTTTCGTCAGCGCTATTGATATTGATGGTTTTCTCGACAAACGGTAAAAGGGGGTGCTTCAACGTCGAACGCTATACTTTCGGAAGGTTGGTTCTCTCTCGACCAGAAATTTTTTCGAAGACACCACGGTTGATCGGTATTGGCCGGCAAACCTTAACTCTTCCCCCTTCTCTGGAAAAAAATCGATCGCTGAAAAAAACGATCGATCGTACTACAGTACCAAACCCCTGTGTGCGCACTCAGCCTCCATACACGGCAACCCCCCAATGATGCAAAGTCACCATCCCATGGGCATATCACAGGATATATATATATATATAAATATATCTATATACCTGGTGTACCTCATAGGACGTCCCACGGGACATAATCCCACAGGGTACCCCGACGGGACGGGATATCCCACGTGGGAGCATTCGTCCGATGAGATATTTCATGCACCTCTCACCGGATACAGCAGTAGGGGTTCTCCTATAGAATAGTGGCCGCACGCGCCAGCCAAACAATACCGGCACTGAATAATATATGGCGGCAACCGGCACTAATCCCTCCGCACACGGCCACACTGCTGATTGGTCCCATCTGCGCCGAGCGATCCCAAAGGTACTACTACGGGGGTCCAGAGTTAATGGGACCAAATTATGTTAGTAAAAATACGTAAATATACAGGTTTTTAGGTGTACCATAGGTCCTATTAACTATGGACCCCCGTAATACTATGGTGGGGCGGTCGGCACGACTCAACCGGCACTATAGAGAGACGACTACTACTGCTGTATCCGATGGGAGAGATCCCATCGGATATCCAATGGGGGAATATCTCCGATGATATCTACCACCGGGTCCCGTGGGATCTCGCCTGAGAGAGAGACAACCCCCCCATGGCATAATCCACAAGCTCATGGGATCTTATCTCACTATACGATTAGTTTTTTCGTTTTCTATCCCATTTGCTATCTTCGCCCTTCTGTTTCTCCCTCCTTCTCAGGCGTAACTCAGATCCGGTTCCACACAGCAAGCTCTCCTCCCCCCCCCCACCGCAGCTCGTGCCTTTTGCTGATTTTTTCATTGCGAGACTTAAGACACACTCATTTTTTTTTTTCTCCAGAATCAGTGTTGCGGGTGAGGTATAGAGCTTCTATACTACAGTACGATCAAGCTAAGACCCCACAAAAATAAATAAATAAACAAATAAAAAAATGGTGCAACCTCTCTCGCTACCTTTGAGCACGTGTCGTGTGTCCCACATGTCGTTCATCTCCGACCACCCACAAACATTAGCACGACGGAAATCCTTTACACCACGATGGGGTGTAAGATAGGGGACACCATTTTATTCATTTTATTAAATCCTCTACACCTCGAACAGGAAGATCGCGATCTATCTATCTACAGATAGGTGATTTAGTTCTTCACCCGCAGTCCCGAGAGATTTGTGCAGGATCTGCCTTATATAGGGCAAATCATCCAACCCAGGAAACATGTGCTGCTGCCGTAGATCACGCGGACTGTACGTGTCTCACCCAGCGACATGATTTATAGATCGTATACGACTGCAATATTAATGCAAGATTCGTAAAATATACCTGCCTTGAAATATGTAGATCATCAAGTGGGAATAATCTGGCAGATGATCTGTACATGATCTGTCTGTCCGAGGAGTTCATCACCAACAGCACAAACACGTCAGCTGTGAGTTCGACCGATAGAGTGGTTGATGCTCGACTGCTAGCCCCCTTCGAGATCGCCAAGACTTTTGAAAACTACGATTGACCACGGTACAATCTCCGCGGGGGAAAAAAAAAAAAGAACACAAAAAAAAAGAGAGAGAGAGAACGGGAGGGACGCCCGTGTGTGGCATTTTTCGTTTCCAACAACAACAACAACAAAAACTCCCAACGCACACAAGTTGACACGACAGGCGAGATTCTCCTGCTGTGCGAGTTGCCGTAACAGCGACGGCAAAATACCGAACAAACTCCGAACGCACACAAGCTGACGACAGCAGTTACACATATATATATATCCTGCTGCGCGAGTTCCTGGGACGGCGACAGCAAAAAAGTAGAGTCTAGGCTATTATGCCATCCTCGCACAAACGGATTAATAATACTCGTGCATATTCCGGGTGGGCATGTGTAGTAATCAGGACCCACGATGGACACCCGGATACAGCGGTGGGCGCCAGCAGTAAAGAAACAGTCGTGTTGAGAAAAACAGGCTCAGATCGGCACGAACAATTTAATTTAACCCGCGTTAAGACTGCAGTCCCGTTTAGGGGACAAACTACTTAGTATTAGACTGGTTTGTCCCCAAAACGGAACTGCGGTACTAAAAGGGTTGAGAAAATTGGGTTAAGAAACACGGCCCAACGGTCGGACCAACTCTAAATCCTATTACGGGGGTCCATAGTTAACGGGACCAAATTTTGTTAGTAAAAATAGGTAAATATATAGGTTTTTATGTATACCATAGGTCCTATTAACTATGGACCCCCGTAATAGCATGCGATAGAGTTAGACCAACGTCCGGGAAAAAATAAGACATTTTTCTTTGGCCACGGAACTGTTATAGTTTCAAGTATCGACCACTCAACTGGTCCAACTCACAGCTGACGTATTCACACCCGGCCAGTCGGCAGCCAGAGCACGGCGCGAGCCCGCCCGAGGCCAGCCCCCCCGACAGTCGGGGTCGGGAAACACGATGAGGCAGTTTCGTCCCGTGAGGTGAACCTCACCTCGCGCTAATAGCACAAACAACGCAAAAAAATACGTCCAAGAAACGCCGAGGAGCGCTGAGAGCACAGGGCCAACAGCATCGTACTTCTATTTATATGAGCCTGGACACCAAAATTGACGTTTTGTAAACACCAGGCGTCCGCTGTGGGACATACCCAACAGCACCTGGAAACACGAGGGGGGCATATGTACAGCAGTAGCACCCGGGGGTAGTATTCGGCACCTGGTATTCAGAACCAACGATAAGACCGAAAAACAAAACAAACAAAAAACCGAAAAACAAGGTTTACTCCCCACGTCTAGACACCGTATTTGATCTGTGCTGGATCTATCCTGCACAGCGTCTCGTAGCTGGTAGGCTAGGACCTACCACGCTGTCCCTAAATATAGGACCAAAATGGTCCTAATATTGACGGACAGAGTGGTAGATGATATATCTGATCTATCTGTAGATCATGATTCGTTCGAGGCGTAACAGCTTTTAGCTTCGTTACATGTTGACCTGGCACGCAAAAATAGGACAGAAGGAAAAAATACTGTACCGCAGCACCGGTCTGACCCTAAATATAAGGTACGCTTGGGGCTTTTTCTATTATTAATATATGTCAACCCTTCCCAGCCTGTCTTCCTAGTTCAACCAACCGCGCCCGTCATCGACTCTATGAACCTCTTACCCATCCCCTCTGTCCAAGCATGCCAACGATTCAATACCTCTCCACAAACCCCAGATTTCCTCCGTTCAATCTTTTAGCCTTATATTTACGATCAGACTGATACGTACCTACCGTGAGGATGTGAGGATGCGAAAAAAAAATCCCCCCCCCCACAGCCGTAGTACTATTACGGGGGTCCATAGTTAACGGGACCAAATTTTGTTGGTAAAAATAGGTAAATATATAGGTTTTTATGTACACCATAGGTCCTAGTAACTATGGACCCCCGTAATAATAGACCGATCTTCAAAGCTCGACCGCTCCACCGCCAAGAAAGAGGCTGCGACCAAAAACCGACCGACTCGTCTATATTACTCAAAAGATCAATTTCGTGGGTTCAAGTCTCACCGAGTGCATACTCGTAAGGACTTTTTCTCGCACAAAAAATTGTTTCGCGGAAAGCGCGAGAGCGTGAGCTATTAATAGCAGCATTCGATGAAAGTCGACGAGCAGTGGGAATGCTGAACCCTATGTGCGATGAAAATGAAGGCACGTACGTACCGGGTGGGGGAGAAGGGACGACACCTGTGACCACGGCTTGTTCAGAAGGTCGCTGAGGGTGAACCCTCATAAAGCTGGAGCGAAAAAAAAAATACAAGGCGCTTCGCTCCGCGGGCGGCCTACGCTGCCCGCCACGCTCGCTCAGGAAAAAAAAGTACATCAAATTATGTTAAGAGGACAGAGGTCCAGGCTTGAATATAGTTTTTAAAACGATTTATAGTTGCAAACTAGCGACTTGATAATGCCAAGAGTCCCGCCGCCATGCTTCAGGAAATAACAGCTCGGACGCGACACACGCTTCTGGTCGCGGGCGGTTCCGCCCGCTACGCTCGCTCACATGCCGTACGTACGTACATATCCCATGTAGGGTAATCCTTTTCTTCTTTTGATATGCTTGCTGTATGTATGAAATAGAAAGCACAGCACGGCACAGCAGCACCGCAAAACAATGAAAATGAAACCGAAAATTCGGAAAGAAAAAAAAAAATCCCCGTCCCTCAGGCCAGATCTTATGCAATATTTTTTGAGGTGATTATATGGCTGTTTACGGAGGCTTCGGGGTATCTGGTCCCCTTTCTGATCAGATTTTATCAAAATCACGTCTTATGGGGCCTGTTTGGTGGAAAAAATGTCCATCCGAGATTTTATCACTCATGGAACTCCATGAAGTGATTTTTTTTTTTTGCCCTTTTCCGATCAACTCTGAAAGTGATAAAATTTGCTTTTGCACAAGACCTCGGAGGCATTGTACAATTTTGTATAGGTTACAGACTGGGCTCATGATGGGTCACGACGCCACATGTTTGGTTACTCTTGTACACAGCTGGGCTCCAGCACTTGTGCATCGGCCACTACGGAGAGAGAGGGCATCAATACCTTGGCCACCATCGCGTCCCTTGCGGCCGCCCAACTGCAGCTGCAGCTTTAGGCAAAACAACTTTGGAGACGAATAGGACGAGACTACAGCAGTATCAAAACAGTCTAACGTTCTTTTTTTCTGACTACGACGGCCGCAAGCAGCTCATGCTCCGCGAGAGCGAGAGCTCCTTGCTGGTCCAGCGACTAGCAAACCCCTTACGCAGCTCCCCAGGAGGTTCCCCATTCCGTTCCTTCCTTTGAGGAGCTGGTGGTGAACGTTGATCGCCCAACCCGGCGTGAACGACTCGTTCGTGTCGTGGTCCACGTACGTGGAGTTCAAGATCTCGGTTCTCTTCTTTTTTTTTATTCTCCCATGAAATAAAACCAAAAACACCATAAGACGGCACATGGCGCACTGATCCGGTGTGGCTTTTGGCCGCTGGAAAATCCGACTTCCTGCCTTTTTCAATCACTAAAAAAAAATTGCATACGATCCGGCCTCAGGCCGTTTCCTATGCGGTTCGATTTCGAGCTTCAGATTTGTATTTTTCGATCTAAAAAATGAATGACCCTGCTCATGCAGTCCAATTATGCAAAATCCGACCGGAATTTTTTCGATTTGAGAATCCGATGACCGAAGTCGTCGGATTTTGGCCCAAAATCCGACGACCTGGGTCATCAGATTTTCGAATCGAAAAACGGCATGCTCTTTAAATTCAAGATGTTATCCACGACAGCAAACAGCAGCAGAACGATCGATGAGTTGGACGGTGATACAGCTGTATAGCGACGTTGCTTCGCGCCCGACGCGCGGACGGCGCGTCCCTCCGTGGCCAGACTAGAGTCGGCTGGCGCGGGCTCGGGCCTAGAGACCAAAAGAAGCGCACTCGGCACGCGCTTCTCCGTGGATACGTACTCGTAGTACAAGTACAGCAGCAGCAGCAGTAGCAGCAGTCAGTCACAAAATGAAACATAAAATACCAAGACAGGTTGACTCTAGCGCACTCGCCACGTCTCGTCACCGCCAGACCAGAGGCAGTCAGCGTGGGCTCGGACGCTTGGGTCCTACGCGCAGGGCAGCGCACCCAGCGCGTCTCTTCGCGGCGCCAAACCCCAATAACAGCAGTTGGTCTCGGCGTTTGCTGGAATCTCTACACGCACAATAAATCTGATTTTTCCGCATAGGAAGACTCTTTCGATTTGCCAAGTTCATATCTGAAAATGCCATCAAAAAGCGAACAGGATAGGAAACGGCCTCATGTAATAGTTTTCTGCCTGATTGGAACACCTTGCACCGGTCAGAAACCGCCCGCTACGCTCGCTCACATGCCGTACGTACGTACATACCCCAGGTAGAGTAATCCTTTTATTCTTTTGATATGCTTGCTGCATGTACGAAAGAGAAAGCACAGCACGGCACAGCAGCACCGCAAAAACAATGAAAATGAAACCGAAGATGTTGGAAAGAAAAAAAAAAATCTCCGTCCCCTCATGTAATAATTTTCTGCCTGATTGGAATACCTTGCATCGGTTAAAAAAAAAAAAAAAATCGAACAACGGAGCTTCTCCCTCAGCCTCGTACGCCACCCGCCCCTCTCGCGACCATCTCGCCACCGATTCGGTCCGAGTAAAGCTTTCCTTACTCTCTGCCACAGTGAGCCCCGTCGCCCGCTTCGCGTGAAGCCCGGTGCTTACCGTGGCCGTTGTTGACTAGCTCGACAATGTTGGTGCTCAGACTGCGTAACTCTCTCTTTGCACTTCAGCCCGGTCGCAAAAATAAGCATCGCTTGAATATTATCTTGCAATCCCGAACCACCCTCCTTTGGACTCGTACATACTCCATCCAAAATCGCAAACGAGGCCAGACAGAGCCCATTCATACATCCCTCGTGTCTCGAGGCACACGCAATGTCTAGCCACGAAAACGGCGACCGCGCTCCTTGCAACCCCTTCCACCCGCCAGCACCCGCTGACACCCGCGACGGCGCCGGGCTCGCCCGCGGTGCCGTGCTCCGAGTACACGCACGCACACGAAACGAAAGAAGAAAAGGGAAAAAAGAACCGAAAGTGCCAAGAGAAATGGAGAAAACAAAGAACCGCTGGCAAGGTCCGGCAAGTAATAAAGGGAGGCGATTTCCAAGTGGGAGCTTTGAGAGGCCAGGAACGCACCAACCGAGCACGCTCAGAGAGTGAGATATCTGTAAGTAGTTCCATATATACCAGGTATAAAGGAAAGCTCTCTACGAGAAATTTCCTAAACCCACCCTCTTGTGCATTGTTGGCACCCTCCTCCACGTTGGGGAGCGATCGAGCTTCCAAAATCGGTCTACTACGGGGTAGGGGCATGCGATGACTCGCATCCTTGCCGTATACCTGCAGTGTACCTGGTACCTGGTGTATACGTACACCACTGCTAAACTGTACTGCAGCAGTACTGCTGTGCTCAGTGCCGCATGCCGATGATCGACTACCCCGACACGCCGTGGCGTAGCGACGGCGGAGGGCAACTGTGGCTGTGCATGTAGAGGTACGCCGGGCAGGTACGACTGCTGTACGATGTACATGTGAGGTACCTGGCATTTCAGAGGACGTTACTTTCAAGTGCGATACGTCCATACCTGGTACAGCAGTCGTAGCAGAGTACACCTGTGGTATATTTCTTTACCTGTGTGTTACGGGTACCAGTAGACATTACTTCCAGTTACGTCAGCAGCGTGTCGGTATTCGTACGTACGGGAAGAAGGAAACAAAAGACGGGAACAAGGAAACAATAACAATACATCGGGCGCAGGACGATTGGATCTCCTTGCCTAATATTCTCCTGTTGAAACTCCGACCCGTGGTTCGAACAATGCACAACGCACATATCATTGGGGATTGATTGCTTTGCTTACTGCTTTATTACAAGCAGTCGGATATCGTAGTCGGCAGTCGGCATCGAGACTTGCACGTACTGCTAGACTATCATACACCTTGATACCCCGATGGTATTGCTGTTGCACTACCAATAAGACCGAAAATGTAATGATCCTTTCGATGCTGATATTAAAATAAAAGTGGTACTTATAATTTCGGACATATTGGTATCTACGAGTGTACCGTCTGCTGTGTAAATGTGTTCGTCTCTCACTCTTTTTTGGTAGCGCGTCAGGCGGTCTCGCGAGTTCTTGAGGTCCAGAACAGCCCTGTCCTGATCCGTGACCTTGTGCGCGGCGCTTTTCTTCTTCCTCGAGTACAGGTTGCCCATGATCAAGCAGCACACAGCTCACAGGCAGCACAGCTACAGGTGAAGCAAAAAGTGGGATGGAAGTGAGCTTCAGCCGCGATCATTCCGATCAGCATCCCCGCTTCCGAAACGCCAAATACCCTTTATAAACCCACATCGAGACCGAAAAAAAAAAAAACGCTCTGGGGGGGAAGCGATTTCTAGGTATGAAAAGCCGAATAGTTTAGATGAAACAGGATGAATCAACAATAATATTAATATCGGCACAGCAGTACGAGGCTCTGGTCTACGGCAGAGCTCTTGACCAACACTGCGAGGGAATCACGGCGGCATCCCCGCCTGCTTCTGTAGTTTACTAGCATGCTAGGACGATGTCCTCGTGGCGTTGTTTGATTTGTTATTTGCTGTAGTTCCGAGTACTACTGCTGTGCTGCTGCTGTATGTAGTAGAGGTCACAGCCCAGCTTTGTGCCCGTACCTTTATTTTTGCTATATACTATACTCGCACGAGAACTGGCTGTTGTACTCGTACAGCAGCAGCAGTATATTTTTTGTTGTTAACTCGATGCTCGTTCTCGCTACGCTCGCAGTATCGCGTTCACCAACGAGCTTGCCGGGTCTCGATTCGGCGGCGTGCGACTGGTGAAGCGTCGATGCGCACAAAGATCGCCGGTGGCAGCGCGAAGTGCGTCGGTGGAGTCGCTGTTGTTGAGTGACTTTCCAAGATGGTGATAGAGGATGTGGCTGCACAAGGATGTATGTGTTGTGTCTTCTTCATGTCTGCTTGGATTTTTTCGTGCGTGTTCGCCGTCTATTTCTGCTCCCTCCTGCCAGGCCTGTGTGACAGGTCATCATCCCTACATGCATTCCGGTTAGCGATAGTGCCTGCTGTTTCCAGCCGCGGAACACCACAACAAGCTGATGAGCGATGTTGCGTCGGCGACCTCGTGCTACTACTGCACTGCTGTAGTAGTGGACATGAGGTGCTCGTGGCGCGCGACCTGGTGCGAGTTGTTGAAAGGTGCTGCTGCTGTTTGTAATAGTAAATAAAGTTCAGGTCATCCTTGTTATTTTTTCCAACTTTCTGCTCCACACCATTTTTTTTGTGTCACTTTGGTACCAGATTACGGGGCCATCACAGAACCTTGAGCAAAACTAGAGGGACGAGGAGCCGTGACCTTGACCTGTCTTTTCTATGGTGGACTCCGACGGCGCACACATCAACAAATGCTCGTACCGTCGTGTCCGGGGCTAGAGGCAAAAATAGTTTATCGCCGATAGCCTGCTCCAAGTCCTTGCACAACAACCCACACACAGGCATACGAGTAGACTATGGAATCCTGCTCGTATTTTTAATAGACTACGTCATTCAGCTGTGAGTTTTTCCAACTTTCTGCAAACTTTCTGCTACACACCATTTTTTTGTGTCACTTTGGTACCAGATTACGGGGCCATCACAGAACTTTGAGCAAAACTAGAGGGACGAGGAGCCGTGACCTTGACCTGTCTTTCCTGTGGTGGACTCCCACGGCGCACACATCAACAAATGCTCGTACCGTCGTGTCCGGGGCTAGAGGCAAAAATAGTTTATCGCCGATAGCCTGCTCCAAGTCCTTGCACAACAACCCACACACAGGCATACGAGTAGACTATGGAATCCTGCTCGTATTTTTAATAGACTACGTCATTCAGCTGTGAGTTTTTTTCCAACTTTCTGCAAACTTTCTGCTCCACACCATTTTTTTGTGTCACTTTGGTACCAGATTACGGGGCCATCACAGAACCTTGAGCAAAACTAGAGGGATGAGGAGCCGTGACCTTGACCTGTCTTTCCTATGGTGGGCTCCCACGGCGCACACATCAACAGATGCTCGTACCGTCGTGTCCGGGGCTAGAGGCAAAAATAGTTTATCGCCGATATAGCCTGCTCCAAGTCCATGCACAACAAGCACACAGAGAGGTAGACGAATAGTCTAACTGCTCTAGTACTGATTGGCTGGTCAGTTGGATCGGTGGAATCAGGGAATCATGGTCGCAATTTGCAAGGCAGCAGTTCTCTAGTACTGATTGACTGGTCAGTTGAATCGGTGCGATCAGGGAATCATGGTCGCAATGAGCAAGGCAGCAGTTAGACTATTCGTCTACCTCTCTGTGTGCTTGTTGTGCATGGACTTGGAGCAGGCTATCGGCGATAAACTATTTTTGCCTGTCTAGCCCCGGACACGACGGTACGAGCATTTGTTGATGTGTGCGCCGTGGGAGCCCACCATAGGAAAGACAGGTCAAGGTCACGGCTCCTCGTCCCTCTAGTTTTGCTCAAGGTTCTGTGATGGCCCCGTAATCTGGTACCAAAGTGACACAAAAAAATGGTGTGGAGCAGAAAGTTGGAAAAAATAACAAGGATGACCTGAACTTTATTTACTATTACAACAGCAGCAGCACAGCTTTCAACAACTCGCACCAGGTCGCGCGCCACGAGCACCTCATGTCTACTACTACAGCAGTGCAGTAGTAGCACGAGGTCGCCGACGCAACATCGCTCATCAGCTTGTTGTGGTGTTCCGCGGCTGGAAACAGCAGGCACTATCGCTAACCGGAATGCATGTAGGGATGATGACCTGTCACACAGGCCTGGCAGGAGGGAGCAGAAATAGACGGCGAACACGCACGAAAAAATCCAAGCAGACATGAAGAAGACACAACACATACATCCTTGTGCAGCCACATCCTCTATCACCATCTTGGAAAGTCACTCAACAACAGCGACTCCACCGACGCACTTCGCGCTGCCACCGGCGATCTTTGTGCGCATCGACGCTTCACCAGTCGCACGCCGCCGAATCCAGACCCGGCAAGCTCGTTGGTGAACGCGATACTGCGAGCGTAGCGAGAACGAGCATCGAGTTAACAACAAAAAATATACTGCTGCTGCTGTACGAGTACAACAGCCAGTTCTCGTGCGAGTATAGTATATAGCAAAAATAAAGGTACGGGCACAAAGCTGGGCTGTGACCTTCTACTACATACAGCAGCAGCACAGCAGTAGTACTCGGAACTACAGCAAATAACAAATCAAACAACGCCACGAGGACATCGTCCTAGCATGCTAGTAAACTACAGAAGCAGGCGGGGATGCCGCCGTGATTCCCTCGCAGTGTTGGTCAAGAGCTCTGCCGTAGACCAGAGCCTCGTACTGCTGTGCTTTGGCATGCCACATGCCAGCCCTATTTCCCAAAAAAACAAGACGGAGGAAACTGGATATTAATATTATTGTTGATTCATCCTGTTTCATCTAAACTATCGTCATTTGTGTCTTCGGCCTGCCCCGTCCTTGGGGTGGGCCGAGTAAGTCCGCAAGGATCTGCAACGGTCTAGCGACAGTCACACGAACATCGAGCTTCTGGCTGAGTAGAGAGGGTACCTTGCGCGGTCCGACTGGTGGCCTGGTCGCTTTAAGGACCGCGTGGGGTGGTGGTGATGTTTTTTTCTTCTTAACCCCGACGCCAAGGAGTTCATCCCTCTGGCGGGACGGGTACATCACCACAGCAGAGAGCGCTACACGGGCAGTCGGGGGAGTGGAGAGGCTGGCCACAGCGTGGGTATGCATGCACGACAGGAAGGATGGGAATGTCGGCGTTGGCTAGGACGGCTGCACCCAGCCAACGGAAACCAAGGCGCGTACCGGGCTACGAAACGGAGAGCCACTTTCGCCATAGAGAAGAAAAAGAAACAAAAGAAGAAAAAAAGGAGGCGGGGACGAGCCTCACGTCGGCTGGCAAAGAAATCAGCACGCGAGGTTCGTAAGAGACAGAAGGAGGCACTGGTCGCGGTAGCGACCTACAATGTGCGCACCCTGGCTGTAAAGGGGAAGAACGGGTACGGACATGACGAGAGTGTACTGGCGAAGGGACGGCAACTCGGCTGTGACTTCATTGGCCTGCAGGAAACCCGGAGGACCGGTAGCACGACGTTTCGTGCGGCAGGGTATCGCGTTTTCTGTTCAGGTCAGGAAACAACAGCTGCTAGGCAAGGGCTGTACGGAGTAGGTCTAGCTGTAAAGGAATCGTTGTGCAGTAAGGCTGTGTACACTCATCAGTTCATTGACGAGCGGCTTATGTCTATGCGCTTTGAGCTGGCTAGCAAATACGAGGCAGTTAATTTCGTCGTCGCGTAAGCTCCAACTGATTGTACCAAAGACGTTGGACTGAAACGTAGCTTCTGGCAGAAGCTGGAGGACTTGGTGGAAAAGATCCCGACGAAAGAGTGTCTGTTTGTACTGATGGATGCCAACGCGCGAACTGGACAGAGGATGGAAGGGTGTGGTGATGATGAAAATAGAGTGCTTGGAGCATATCGGCGTGATGTTCGTAATGATAATGGCAGACGACTCCTGTCGTTCGCCACCAATTGCAAGTTAGCTCTCACCAACACGTTTTTCAGCACGCGCAAGGGTGGGATTTCGCATACACACAACGGCACCAGCCCGAGTGACCGTAAGCGGATCGACTACATCCTAACCCGTCAAGCCCATCGACCTAGAGTACAAGATGTTAAAGTCGTCCCACAGCCTCCTGCCCCAGCTAAGGCTGACTCAGACCACAACATCTTGTATGTCAAAGTCCGACTCAGTGGTCACTTTGCGTCCAACAGACAAATACGTAGACCGACAAAACGCCGAGAGTTCGACAGGCAGCTTTTTATGTCCGATGGAAAGTGTCGTGAACGAGTAGTCGCGAGGGTCATCTCCACTCTCAACCAGCCTAACCAGCCCCGTAATACGTCTGGCATGGTTGAGTTTTCACTGCGGCTATTATTGATGCGGTCGAAAAAGAGGTACCACCCCCTCCACGTCGCCACCGCAGACATGGATGGTGTGAGTCTGCCGAAACCGTGACCGCATTCATATTAGCATGGACAGCGAGGGAGGATGCACGGCAATTCTTGCGTGCCCACCCCCAGAATAGAACCGCGTGGAAGACACTGAGATCTGCGTGTGCGAACCTGCAGAAGGTGATTGCCGCAGGACTGCATGCGTACTTCGAAGCGTACCTCGCTGAAACCGAACGACTACTAGCGAACAACGACCAGAGAGGCTTTTACAAGCACCTTAAGAGTACGGTAGGATTGGAAGGGACTAAAGCGAGAAGCGAACAGTTCATTAGGGACGAGGATGGCACGCTGTTGCGGGATAAGGTGCGAATTCGTGAACGGTGGGGGAGGTTTTACCACAAACTTTTGAACACGAAATCGCTTAAACTCGATTCCACGATCATCGACCTCTTGCCACCACGACCGCTTAAACTGTCGCTCGGAGATGAACCATCCATGGACGAGATGACGGAAGCACTTAAGGGGATGTCAAACTGGAAAGCTGTCGGGCCAGATGGTCTCCCGGCCGAACTCCTGAAAATCGACCACCCCGCATTCGCCCAGTGCTTTCACAACATCCTTGTCAATGTTTGGGTAACAGGAGAAGTCCCCCAGCAATGGAAAGACGCGATCATCAAGGTCCTTCACAAAAAGAAGGACCGAACTGATTGCAACAACTACAGAGGGATTTCGCTGGTTGCCCACGCAGGCAAAGTCTTGTTGAAAATCGTCGCGTCGCGCCTCAGCAACTACTGCGAGACCGAGGAATTACTCCCGGAGGAACAGTGCGGCTTCCGCCCCGCACGATCAACGATTGATATGTTGTTCGTCGTGCGCCGGTTGCAAGAGCTTGGAAGACAGAGGAAAATCCCCCTGTACTTGTGCTTCATCGATCTGCAGAAAGCGTACGACTCTGTCGACCGAGAGCTGTTATGGGAAGTACTCACACGTTTTGGCGTACCAACCGAGATGCTGAGAATTATCCGTAATTTCCACGATGGCATGCGGGCTCGCGTGCGTACGGATGACGGCGAGCACTCGGAATGGTTTGATGTCACGCAGGGGCTGCGGCAAGGCTGTGTGCTGTCACCGTTACTGTTCAACGTATTTTTCGCTGCTGCGTTGCACGTCGTACTAGTACGCTTTAGCCATGACGAAGCAATCGTAAGGGATTTGGTCCAACTTAGTGATGCTGGAGTAGTCGGGACGAAGGAGCAGGAGCCGTTGGCGTACGTGCGAAGGGCTGTATGGGGCATGTTGTACGCCGATGACGCAGGGATTGTCTCGAAGTCGGCTGAAGGGCTCGCGAAAATGATGACAGTCATCGTGACTGTCTTCGAAGCAGCAGGCCTTACGGTGTCGGAAAAGAAGACAGAGACTATGGTTCTACAAACGCCAGACCAGAAAACCCTCGCACCACCGCTCGTTATTGAAGCAGCAGGCCAGAGGTATAAGCAGACGGCCCAGTTCTTGTACCTAGGCGGCGTTATCCACGAAAATGCTGACCTCTCGCTCGAAATCGACCGACGGATCCGTCTCATGCGAGCATGCCTCAAACGGTTCGGCCCGGAGCTGTATGATAGGACGACCGCCCCCCTTAGCCTGAAAGTCCGAATGCTGAAGGCCGAGGTGATTGAGACCCTGCTCTACGGGTGTGTGACGTGGACCCTCAGAGCGGAACACTTTGCCAAGCTTCGAACGGCTCACCACCAAGTCCTGTTGCGAGCCATTGGCTTCCAACGCCGACTTCGTACTGACCATGCCACCCTCTCGTACGCGAAGGCCCTCAAGATGACACGTTGCGAGAGCATCGAAACGACCATCCGCAAACGGCGTCTCTTCTTCGCGGGGGGGGTGGCACGGCAAAGCAAGGATCGATTACCCAGCCGGGTGATGTTCGGGACGATTGCTGGTGGGGAGAACCCGAGACCTGGCGGACAGGTTAAGACTTGGCATAGATGCGTAGTCGAAGACCTTAGGGAGTTCCGCGCCACCGAAGGGTCAACGGAACTTGCTCCCTTGGTGTTTGGAGTTGAGACCGCACTGTGGCCCACTGCTGCAAAAAAGGCGGGGAAGTGGTACCGGGGGATCCTGGAAGCAGCCGAACGGTTCATGGTGAGGTGGCACGAGGCTGAGGCTGAGCTGAGCAGGCAGCGCCGCGCATCCGCCGTGGGTGGTGTCCAAGGGAATGGGGGGAGGAGGGGCAACAAGAGGAGTAGCAGAAAACTCGACCAAGGGAATGCGGAGAGGGGGGGGAAGAGGAGTAGCAGGGAAACTGCAGTGGACGAAAGTAGGAAGGAGATGGCAGATAGGGTAGCCAGGTACCGGGCAGACTAAGAAGTAGAACATGCCTATACTACTCGTACCACCAACTGGTGCAGCTGGTTCGAACGTGGTCTTCCTTTGTCTTCCTGTTGTTTTTGTTTATTTTTATTTCATTTTATTGTCTTCTTTGCGGTGACCCTATGTGATTTTCATTTCTCTTCCTTTCTCCGATTGATAAGCCTTATTGAAGGAGTCGTGTGGCGTGGGTGGATGACGAGCCTGCTCTGCTTGTTTCGTACTGTCTGACGCCGAGGGGCCGGGCATAGTTGACGAACGCTGGACGATGGTGGCAGACAGGGTAGCAAGGTACCAGGCGGGCCAGCAGGGAGACCCTGGCTGTGCTACTCGTACCATAAACTGCTGTCGCTGCCTGGAGCATACCTTGTGCTTTGTTTGGTTTGACTGGTTTTTTTACCTTGGTTCTTAGTCTTACTCTGTTGACGACTAGTGGTGTTTTCTTCTTTTTCTTTTTTTTTTTTCCAGCTCGTTCTTTTCAAGTGTCTGCCACGTCCCCTACGTGGGGGTACGATGGTTTACTGCTATACTGAAGTATATACATATACCAGGTATATTTTAGTTTCTTTTTTTGTTTATTTTCTCTTTCGAATTGTCTTTGTTTTTGTTTTTGTTTTTTCTCTTTGTTTCGTTTCTGTTTCTCTAGGTCATGGAATGTGTATGTCGTGCCTGTCGTACGCAGTATGATGACATGGCATTGCATTACATACGTGGCAACGTAGTATCTCTGTGGCGTAGCTTTGTGACCACAGAACTTGTATCTCTCTAGGTTTGAAGAATCGGCACGGACACTGGTTGTGCTGGATGTCGACGCGTAGAAAGAACGGTTTAATGTGAAGAAAACAACAACAACAACAACATTCGGCTTTTCATACCTAGAAATCGCTTCCCCCCCAGAGCGTTTTTTTTTTTTTTTTTCGGTCTTATTGCAAGTGGTCTATTGAGGAGTGCTTTTTGTGTATCCCATGACCAGAAAGTCAACTGCTGCTGCTGCCGTCTTGCGGTGGTCGACCTACCTTGCTGTGCCAGCTAGCTTTCGGTACACTTATAGAGGGGTGTGCCATGCGAGGTCCGGCACAGGGCAGCAGGCCTAGACACATGGCGCCCATCGCCAACGAACTTGTAAAAGACGGATATCGTACACAAATCGCTCACTGCCAGATAGTGATTCGTAAATATAAGGAATATTTTATCTTTATGTAAATAATTCAAAGGTCTTTATTTTACCGGACATAATGGTACTACTCTGCTGTGCTCTTGGCCAGACATCCGCGAATCAACTAAGCGGGCAGCACTCAGAGAGGCTGGGAACGGGCGTTAAAACTAGCCGGCTATATCTGCCACCGGTGGGACACTATACCGTCGGCGCCAGAGAGCCTTGATTTGCGATCCACCCAATACCCTCTCTGCTGGTGCCAGTAAAGAATGCCCAACAAATGCTCGTACCAAACCGCAAACGGCTAAAAGGCAGAGGTCCTACTGCTCTGCTCTTGAGGTATTACAATCTGTGAGCTCGGATCTTCAGGTTGGTAGGATGTTCAGGTATTTTGCCTCCTGTTGAGATCAAGGTTTGGGCGAAGACCCAAAACCCAACCCCTAACCCTAAGTAACCCTAACCCTGATCCCCAACCGCAGCCCAAACGGACCCAAACTGGCCATGAACACCCCTAAAGTAACGAGCTAACAGATTTTATAAATTTTGAATACGTCAGCTGTGAGTTCGACTGATTAAATAGAAATAGTTGATACTCAACTTTGCAAGCTGCGTAATACGTCTCGCCTATATTCCATTTTTACCGAATTTTACGAGTATTAAGTATTGTGATAAACCGAACGCGCGTATTCTATACCAGGTATGTAATTCCTTGTCAAAGATTGTAAAACCTACTCGTTCCGCTTCCTATTCTCGTGTTATTAATAAATACCCATACATAACAGGTACCTGGTGCCATGTATCTGGAAGGATATATATGCAGGTACTGTACGTACAACACAACGACAACCCGGGTAAGGCATAGGAAGATCGTCGCCGCTGTGTGGGGAGGAAGGGTGGAGGCCTGCAGCATTAATAATGGAAGGATGCTCGTGTAGACGAAGGGTATATGTGCAAGATGGGATGGAGTGATGGATGGGGTGTATACACATCTATCTGCCCAACGCATCTTTCTCTCCCCCCGTGGCGCAGACGCCTAAACGCGCGGGCCGCCTCACGGTGATCTATATTTATTGTTAAGGTCTTAGTCCGTTGGGCTAAAGGTAAAAGGTTAATCAATCGCCTACCCAATCAAAGCCTCATAACACTCCCCCCCCTGGAACGGACAGGATATACGGGTCGACGCGTGACACCAACACGCGGTTCCAATTTCTGGGGATCCAGAAGTATTTTTTCAGATTCTTGACATGAGGAAATTCACTTTTCTTTAGAAAGGGATTTCATGGTGGATGTGAGATTCGAACTCACGACCAACGACCCATGTCCTGCCGTCGTCGCCATTTGTTAAAGTCTTAGTCCGTTGGGCTAAAGGTAAAAGGTTAACCAATCGCCTATCCAATCTAAGCCTCATAACATTATTGCGAACGGATAGATCATCATCCTGCCGAAGGAACAACAGCAGTGTGGTTTTAAATCGCGGCGTCCGACGGCCGACATGATGCTCTCGTACGCTGCCTGTGGACAAGAAAAGAGCTGTGGCCAGGAAAAGAATATAATAAGGAGACACCCCCCCTATTTCTATTTGTTCATGTACTTTTTCCTCCCCAATTCTACTAGTAATTGGTGGTAATGAGGCGCGACCTCAATAATATCTGCAGTAGTACTCGTAGTCATATCTGCGATGCATCATGCTGGGCGGATACGGATTATTCTGTGTTGTGCTGAACCAACACGAACGAACACCTACGTACGTGACGTTCGGGCTCAGGGCATATGTTCAAACTCCAAACAGAACCGAAAATCGAGATCGAAAACCGAAATGATAACAAACTTGGCGCTGATTGGTCCCTGGCCCAACATGTTTCCGTTCGTTTTTCAGGTTCCGAGAAATGAACGATTTACAACCCAATGCCGAAATAAAAAGTTGACGCCTGGAAATCGCATTTCACAATTTTTAAAATCGAAAAGCAAATCGAAACAACGAACAACAACAGTTCAGCGCGTCCCACCTGGGGTTGTGTGTCAACCCAAATACGAAGTTGATATGATACTTGATATTTTGGACGGAGTCGGCGTGATATTATCATGATATATCAGGTTATCATGTTACATTGATCTTTTTGAAAGGTTTCAAAGAGCGCAACAGAGCCGCCCCGATGAGTTGAAAATTCACGACGAGTCGAATCACCGCGCACGCGCAGTCATGCGCACGTCCGTCGTGGCAGTGATGATATGTGTTCAATTGGTTTATATAGGAACGGCATCTTTTTTTTTTTTTTTTGTTTCTTCATCACTTCTACTTTCCAGCCCACTCGTAGGAGGTTTTACCCTCGACGATCTTCTGGACAAGCCGTGGTCACAGGCGTCGTTCCTTCTCCCCCCCGGTACGTGCCTCTATTTTTTGTCGCGCATAGGGTTCAGCATTCCCACTGCTCGTCGATTTTCATCGAATGTAGATAACTCACGCTCTCGTGCTTTCCGCTAATCATTTTTTTATGCAAGAAAAAGTCCTTATGAGCATGCACTCGGTGAGACTTGAACCCACGAAATTGATCTTGACAGGCACGCGGACCACCTACCAAGCCACCGGGGACGCCGGCAGTTCACATCTACACTATTTTGTCAAGCATAATAATAATAATACTAAAAATAATAATAATAGTAATAATAATAATAATAATAATAATAATAATAATAATAATAATAATAATAATAATAATAATAATAATAATAATAATAATAATAAATTGGTAATAGTCCCTCCGAAATAAGTTATTTTGCTGCAGGCTGTATCAGGTATTAGAGACAGCAAGATGTCTACGCTATATAAATGCACACTCACACCCGTGTGTGGTTGTACCATACGCCTCTACTACTAATAGATACCTGGTAGTATCAGGTCGTTTTGCCGACGCACGTCATATCGTGATGACTGACACACACACTCACAAACAGAAAAACTAAAAAAAAAAATGGCACTCTACCCTCGTATACGACTCGTTATGAAGAGACTTTTTTTCCTTGGAAAACCAAGAAAAGCGAAAGGCTCGCGCGCCTCGTTATTATGATCGCTCTTTTTTCTCCTTTTCCCTCCATATTGTGAAGAAATAGTTGTATCTCAGATCCGGGGTCACAAACCATCAGGCTCTTTTCTCCCCCCCTCCCCGCTATGGTACGTGCCTTTTTTTTTGTCGCGAGAAAGGTACCGCGCGCATTTCCTAAGCTTCCCTCGCCGACTCCCGTCGAATTTTGCTTACACACGCCAGGCGCTTTCTGCAGTCGTTTCTGCCTCCTTTAATCTAGTTTCCCACGCAACACATGGCAGGGTTCGAGTCCCTCTGACACTCGACCTTGTAGAAGTTTTCGAGGCTAAGCACACTATAGACCGCCGGGGCGACCGACTTTCCTATGCATTCAAACATGTATCTACTAACTGTATACTTTGGTACTATACTGTGTGTACTTCGTCAACCTCATACCAAACCAAAAAGCGGATCCGTCCACACCGAGCCGTGACCTTCCTGAAGTTGCGGACTGTTCCAGCACGCTTTTGTTTTGTGTGCCACCGAGATGCTCGCGGCCATCGGCCAACTCCACGACGGCATGCGAAAGGTGCTTGCGTTGTCTTCTGTGAGGGTGTTCACCTACTGAGCTGTAGGGGTAAAAGATCGATAGATTACCCAGCCCAGGGTAATCCTTGTAACACTCCCCCCCCCCCCTCCTCTGAACGGCAGAGTCTTTTTGGGGGCGTACCGTACACGGCCGTACGCTGACCTACCCGCTTCGTTTCAACACGTGGGGAACCAGGGTGATGTGTTTTTTTGGGACGCACGCGCAAGCAAGCGTTTCAAACAAAAGAAACGCTCGAAGTGAGATTCGAACCCGTGTCCTGCCGACGACGTCAAAATGTGAGGGCATTACCTATACTGAGCTATCACGCGCACTCGGTTCCTGCCGACGACGCCAAATGTGAGAGTGCTACCTGCTGAGCTATAGGGGTAAAATATCGTTCGGTTCCCTGGCCTAGGGTACTCCTTGTAGCACTTCACATTAAACCGTTCCTTCTACCCAACTACACCACACAGTACACACCCGGTGTCCGTCTTGGTTCCTTATCCTAGAGAGATACTCCTTCTTCTGTGGTCAGAGACTGCGAGACATACATGCATGCTCAAGGGGAACAGATTAAACTGCTGCACGGACGAAGCAACACGAAAGAGAGGAAGATACCGGCCTGAGGATGCACCATAATATCGCTAGCTAACCCCCCCGCCCGGATTGGACGCCCCAGGACGCTTTTTTTTTCGGCTGAACGAGCATAATCCGGAGTAAACGCCCCCTCGTTGAACTAAAACGCCAAAACCCACCCCGGTCACACAGCTTTCGCCCCCCCCCCCTTTCATTTTTTGTTGGGGTAAACGCCCCGGTGTGGAGCTAACAAGTCGTTTGAGCGAGAAAATTGCGTGCAGCTGTTTCCGAAGTAGGCAATTGTGTGCTCGACCTGTGAATGTTTTGTTGACATACAGGTAGTAGATGCATGTGTTGCGCAACAGCAACACAGACAGACATAACCAGCGGAGGACAGATTACCAAACATGACACATGGCTGCCTTTTAAAGACGCAGTACCCGGTGTCAACCAGCCACTCGAACGAATTCGTACCGTCATGTATTGGGGCTTGGCGTGAATACCAGCTCGTGTTGACGCGTAAGCGATAACATGAAGGACTCGCTTACTGATGACCAGATAAGACTCAGACGGATGCATCACCTCAACTTCTCACTACCAATGCCCCGTTTGTAATGATGACGGCGGACACTTAATCAATCAGGTATCGACTATTTATAATACTTTCCACGACGCGCGTCTACCCAGATAACAGCATCGTAGTACCGTTAGAATGGAGATCTTACGCACATATACGATCTAAAATGACAAGCTCGTGTCCAAATCTAGATGTGATTGTTGCATAGCTCATACAACCAGATACACCATGACATTAGCCCACCCAGAATAGTCGCACGTACAGATTTCACGAATATAGAAAAGTGTTATGATACTGCCTTCAATGAGGTTGAAAGCCCGGGAATTACCTGGGTTCAGGCACTGGGATCGTATTTGTAATACTTGGAAGACGTATCTAAGGTGGAAAACCAGGGGTTTTCCAGAGGGGCACGAGCTTGGATCCTAGTCTCCACGTGCACGAAAGGAATAAAACTGCTCTTCTTCTATCTCTAAGCAAGCATCACACGTGAGTACCAACGAGTACCGACTTAATTAGCAAACCTGTCCAGGGATACAAAGTGTCCCGCCCGCATGACCTTATCAAGTGGCGTCTTCGGCCGATGACCGCACCAAGCCCGTGTCATCTAACCTTGCTCACGCCCGAACATCAGCGATCGACTCCGCTGCCGCTGCCGCCACGAAAAAGCACACCGCCGACGTTCAACGGGAGTACAAACACCTAGGACTCACATACATTTCGCGCATTTCTGTCCTACCTTTTCCCCCTCCTGCATGACCTTAACAGAAGCCTACCAGTGATGTAAAGGGAGGTCTGCGACACTGCTATTACTAAGAGTGTGTTTCTCTTAGGCTTTCCGTGAGCAATAAATGTCAGCCCGCCAAAGAAATCTAGGCGGATATCTCAAGCGGGGATCTCGAGGGCGTTTTTTTTCAGAGCTTATCACAGTGACTTGTTTGGCGGGGGAAAAAAGTGAAAACGGGACGGTAAAACGAGGACATAAAAAGTTGGCGGGGCGGGACGGGACGGGACAGCGGGTGCATAATTTCTCGACGGGATGGGACGGTAAAATTCAATGGGGCAGATTTTCAAGACGGGACGGGACGGTAAGTATTTTTTTCCTCGGCGGGACGGGAAGGCATTTTTTTTTCTTCTCGGCGGGACGGGACGGTACATATTTTTTTCCACGGCGGGACGAGAAGGTTACTTTCTTTTTCTTCGGCGGGGCGGGACGGTACATATTTTTTCCTCGGAGCAACGGGACGATATATATATATTTCTGCTTTCTCGCTGCAAGGTCGGCGCAAGGTCAGCGCCGTTGTACGCGAAGAATTCCCCGCGCTGCTTGTCGCGCGAAGGGAGCCGTCCCGAGGCATGTAACTTTGTGACCACCGTGCACATGACGTGTAGCTTCTCGACCGGCGGCTCAAACTCCGAGAAGTGTTGCCCCACGGGCGACGTCTTCTTCTGATTCCTTCCCACCCCTTCCCCAAGCACTGCTGCGGTTGCGGGTTGCGGTGCCACCTGATGATAGCTGTTTTGATGGTTGTGCTTGCGTTGTGTTGCTGGTGGTTGTGGAGGTGGAGGTGGTGGTGGAGGTGGTGTGGTGGCGGCGACGGTGGTGATTCTAGTGCCGCTGCTGGTCGATCGACCCCGCCCGTGATATGGACGTCCATGGCGTCCGTGCCGGCCACACCAAAGATGTCATTAGTAGGAGACAGCACTTTCACCCCTTGACAAACAGCAACTTTGCCTTGACATGCGTTGACTGACGCCAAACTACCAGGTTTTAGTGCGGAACACTCGGCCCTACATCCTTGACAGCGCACGTTTTGCGTCTCGCTTGATGACATGTCTCCTGACATATTTGGGCCACACCAGTACTGGTGTGGCCGGGAGTTGCAGAGTGGTCTCTGTGCTGTTGGTGTGTGGTGGCGACCTTGCGACTGTGGCAGGTGTTGCGCGTGGAAATGTGAAGTATGAAGATTCATTTGAACAAAAAGAAAATAGGCTACAATAAAAAAAAAAAAACACCAGGTACCACTTCTTGGTGGTAATTTTCATTTGTTTCGTTCGTACCAGGTACTTCGTAATCATTTGTACTTTCTTTTAAATATATATATATATACATCAACACCAGCGCAGCTTTTCTGCTAAAAAAAAAGAAGTAAATAATGTGGGGCGGAGCAATTTCATATTATACAAGAGCAAAGATGATGAAGTACGTCAGCTGTAAGTTCGACTGATTAATTGAATAGTTGATACTCAATTTTGCAGGCTGGGTAATACGCCTACGTATATACTGCCGTTCTATACTTCATTCATGGTGTGGGGGTTGTGCACAGTGCACAATTTAAGGTATAGCGTGTATTTATATAGGAATTACTACTGAATTTTAGTACAACTCGAAAGTTCGTACTTAATTTCGTAATTCGTGGTGGGAATGGAGGGGAACAGACGACCACGAATGTATCTTGCACGGGAAGAGGCAAGTTGTGTCGGCGGGAGGGAGGGGACTACTGTATATTTTACATGTGACAACGGTGCATGACGGGACGGGACGGGACGGTAAATTTACGGTGTCATGACGGGACGGTAATTTCCAACGGGAGATATTTTATCGGCGGGACGGGACGGTAATTTCCAACCGGAGAGATTTTTATCGGCGGGACGGGACGGTTATTTCCAACCGGAGAGATTTTATCGGCGGGACGGGACGGTATGCGACGACGGTCAGGGAAATTGCCGGTGGGACGGGACGGGACGGCGGGACCATTTTGACGGCGGTTTTACCTTCCCGTCCCGCCGTGACCGCCGTTACCGTCCCGCCAAAACACCGTGATAAACCTTGTTTTTTTTTTAGCATCCCGGGACGGCACACCAGCGAGCCCCTACCCAACAATAGTACGGTCAGGTCATACCCTCTCGAGTCGTAGCAGCACTAGCCACTACTACTTTACGTTACATCTACTCAAACTCTATAAGACATCTTTCAGCAGCTACTACTGCACAGCAGTGGAACCTTTTTACCGCTTTCCTCCCTGTCCATCGACCTCGTCAGTCCTCTTGCCGTCGACCCACACGACCACACATACATATTTCCAGGAGCAGTGCGAGCGTTTCTAGTTGCCCCCCCCCTGCTCCTAGACAGAAGCTTCTACCGTTAAAACACACAATTTGTTGACCGATTTATCTGTGCGCAATTTGCTGACGATGTTCGAGCCGGGACCCCCCCCCCCCCCCCCCACCTCCCCCTCTGCACAATGTAGGCGGGCGTAGGCCAAATCCTTTTGACGTGGATGGCATTGAACAATGTAGCAAACAACCGCCCCAAGGTGTCGACAGCCTCTCCCTCCATTCCGCACGCTATACCCAAAGTTTTCATTGCTCGATGTCTCCACAATTGTTTTTGTGTGGCCACATTGTGAAGAGGGGGGGGGGGGGGGGAGGTGGGGTGTACTCGATAGGAGAGATGTACTCGATCTCATGCGTGGCCGTAGTCGTATGACCACAGACCCTAGCATCCCTACACTGCCGGGACGGAGCATGTCGGGTTTTCACCGACCAGGCAGACATTGCTTGCACCAAGCGCGAAGCGCCGTGACGTGTCCGGCGAGTCGCATGAAGGGTGAGCTGCATCCTACTAAGAACCGCTTGTGAGGCGGACTTGCATATGGACGACAGCTTCAATGAATTAGTTTAATTTCCGGTGTGGCCACTTCCAGAGACAGCAATGGGGGTACTGTGTAACTGCCTCTTGGGTGCCGTACCTTGAACACTACGTGACTGATCAATTCCCTTGTGCAGAGTAAACGTTCTTTACTTCGCACAAATGATCTAACTAGACGACCAGCTGTGGGCGACCGCCAAAAGAAGAAAAAAAAAAAAATGGCACCCTGGATGTCATGCTCACGTAGTGAGCGGCATGTTTTACAGTGTCGTTGCCAACCGACGCCCACCCAACCCATATAGAAGTTCGTAGCGTAGTACCGACAACAATGGTGAGTATAGTGTTTTTTGGAACAACACTACACATCATCATTGTCGGATGGCAAGCTTAATATGGGGTGGGGGGGGGCGTACTCATTTGTTGCTTGCCTCAGTCATTTGACCATTGACCACGCATCCCTTTCGAGACGGAGCACCGTTCCTACTCCTAATAGAGGCACCTCCAACATTTGGGCGCTCATTACGTTGTTTCCATAAATTACATAGAAACTTTTTGCTAATCTTATCCCCTTCCTGTTTGGCCTCCTGTGGCCACCATCTATCTCCTAGGATAGCGATCGTTTGCTCGCTGCTATTCATTGTATCAAACTCCTCCATGTCACATTCGTCTATTTTCCTCATCTCCTCTTCTAACACATCCCGTTCCTCCTTGTATATTTCACATTCTCCTACTATGTGAGTTCTACTCTCTATTACTTTGCCACACGGGCACATCTGTGCGTCTACTTCCTCCTCCTCCCGGCTACTGGTGTACCTCTTTCTTCTTTCTGGCAGGTCCAGGTCCCCTACACGAAAGCGCAGTTTCAGCGTTTTCGCGAAGTCCATTGGGCCATGCAAATACGTTTTCATTCCTATTCCTTCCCTCAATCCCCCGTATATCTCCAAGCGTTTTTCCGATTCCACCTTGTTTCTTAGCGCTAGCCGTTCCCTTCTTTCAATCCCTTCTTCTACTTCTGCCTTGTACCTCCCAAACTTCCCGGCGGACATCATCTCTACTTGGTTTCCCCCTAGATCCTTCCATACTTTCTCAACTACGCCATCCCACCTTATTCCAGCTCGCCCTTTTGTTACTTTCTCCCATACAGCTCTATCAACTATGGCTGGCAACCTCTTTTTTGGCATGTTCCTTACTTTATATTGCCAGTTCAACTTTCTCATGTCTCTATTTGTCTTGAGTGGGCGCATTCCCAGTCCTGCTCTTAATACTGTATTACTAGTCGTACTTGAGCATCTCAGGATTTTTTTAGCTGCTGTCATTTGTACTGTTTCCAACTGTTTTACGAGTTTCGCGTTCCCTTCGAGGGGGGGGGGGGGGGGGGGGTACTCGATAGGAGAGATGTACTCGATCTCATGCATGGCCGTAGTCGTATGACCATAGACCCTCGCATCCCTACACTGCCGGGACGGAGCATGCCGGGTTTTCACCGACCAGGCAGACATTGCTTGCACCAAGCGCGAAGCGCCGTGAGGTGTCGGCGAGTCGCATGAAGGGTGAGCTGCATCCTACTAAGAACCGCTTGTGAGGCGGACTTGCGTATGGATGACAGCTTCAATGAGTTAGTTTAATTTCCGGGGGGGGGGGGCTCGGCCACCTGTCTGTGTAGTACCGACCCTTCTGGCACAAACAAGCGTTAGTCGTACCGGGTACGTCCGAAGAGCGTCTATCGAGGAGCGACCGCATGCTACGGTACGAGTGCACCGTTTTTTTTTCACGAGTCGCCTCACGTGACCTTCAAGAGCTCGACACCTCACCCAAAATCTGATTGTGGAGGGAAAAAGTGTAATTTAAAAGTGCTATTATCAATATAATACGTGACATGGGGATGGAACGTCGATGAGGAATATAATATATTATATCGGTAGCTAAAATGAAATGTTGTGGGGAATGGGAATTTGGAAACGACAGGAAGAGAAGTGTATGAGGGATACTACTGATTTAAGGAAGGATGTTTGGTTTTTATATAGGAACTGCATCTACGCTATTTTGTCAGAAGGCAAGCATAATAATAATATAATACGTACCCGATGAGATGTCCCACGACGCCTATTATGAGCATACACCGAAAGAAAACCTGCAACACAGGAATAAAACTCCAGCAGTTTCGGGTTATATTAATGAGTCGCCACACATGACCTTCAAGAGCTCGACACCCCACCCAAAATCTGATTTCGGAGGAAAAAGTGTAACCTAAAAGTGCTATTGATACGATACGTACCGGATGAGATATCCGATGTGGCCTACTGTGAGCATATATACAACGAAAAAATATATGCAACGCAGGAATAAAGCGCCAGAAATTTTGGGCTACGAGGAGCCCCGTCATTCAAAAAACGTTTCTGCCAAAGAAAGAAGAGTGCTATACCTCTGCTGTTGTCATCGTGGCACGCGCCGGGTGTGCGGTTGGGTCGCCTACCAAAAAACTCAAGGCACATGTGGGGCATCGTAGAAGCCGAGCGTTTCCTGTCGATGTCCGCTATATGCGGTCGAGAGGCGGGGCGCACCTGCAGCTGCAATTTTCAGACGCTCCTCACATGGTTACGGTACAGGCGGAGCTCTACCTATATCACCCAACAAACGGATTTTAAGAAGAAAAAAAAGTGTGATGACACGCCTAAGTTACCCTTGTTAGGACGACCGCCGTCAGTCCCCTTTCAGGGATAAAAGATAAAAACAATTAATAATAGCTAGAATTTGACTTGTTTGCGCCCGAAACTGGACTAGAGTTTTGGCAGGGTTGATGGCCCGATGACTGATCCCATGGCCTACTACTACTACTACTACTACTACTGCTACTACTACTACTTCAGAAAACGAAACGATCGTGGGTACTACACAGAATAGTTCCTCATATGGAGAGGATCCCAATAATCATAAATATTTTGGCCAAAAAGTGCTCTAGTCCCTGATAACGTACTACACGCGTCGTGCGCACGGTTTTAGATGCGTATTATAGGCGTCAACCGTTAGGGACCGTTTCCAAGAAGAGACGCGTTCTACGATAGAGGTCGTAGCACATCGCAGCTAAAATGTTTTCTGGATGACGGGGTTCCTTAACCCAAAATCCTCGGAATGCCAAACTTGTTTCGAAAAATGATGTGTTCGTATTGTTTTTTTTTGCCCTCGAAAGGATGCACTCGAGCGCTGTTCTCAGTTTCCTTGTATTTTTTTCTTGTGAAGTCGCAGTTGGAGTTGGTGAGAGCGACCAGAGAGACCAGTCGGCACCGTGATCCCCAACTAGCAGTTCCGCGACAACTTTTTTCCGTCGTGTTTTATGGACAGACAGGCACATTCTGCCTACGAGTACTCGTAGAGTTGGGTTTCGTTAGGTAGAACTAGAAAACAAAACCGTTATGACAGGTGCCACCACTACTACTATAGTATACTACTACTGTACTACTACTAGTACTACTAGTACTACTACTACTACTAATACTACTACTATTACGGGGGTCCATAGTTAACGGGACCAAATTTTGTTAGTAAAAATACCTAAATATATAGGTTTTTATGTATACCATAGGTCCTGTTAACTATGTACCCCCGTAATACTACTACTACTACTACTACTACTACTACTACTACTACTACCACCACTACTGCTGCTGCTACTACTACTACTACTACTACTACTGCCACTACTACTATTACATACTGCTGTACCGACATCTACAACAGCAGATCTTCTCCTGCTTCTCCGTCCCCTCATCAGTAGTAGGAGGATGGGCCTGACAACACCACCTGCAGCATATGTCTTAGGACACGGCCCGCACGTTGCTGCAGTGGACAGGCACAGTCTGCCTAGGAGTACTCGTTAATAGGCAGAACTGGAAAGATCAAACCGTTTTATGTTTTTCGGTTCTGTTTTGCCAGCCATGTGTCCCTACACACGTTGCCGCATCTACTGTTTGTTGTAGCTCGACCGACTCGCGCTTCGCACTCGCGCGCCTCATTATAATATCATTTGGTACCAAGCTCCATTGGCCTTATACGTTAATGCATTTCGTCTCCCCGAACGCGGAAAATAATAATTACCTCTATTTCCAGCATGATTTTTTATGCGTCCCACCAGGTCCCACCGAAGTCCCATCGCCCCAGCGTGTATCTATAGAACTACTTACAGATATCTCACTCTCTGAGCGTGCTCGGCCCCTGGCCTCTCAGAGCTCCCACTTAGAAATCGCCTCCTTTTATTACTGGCCGGGCCTTTCCAGCGGGTCTTTGTTTTCTCCATTTCTCTTTGCACTTTCGGTCCTTCTTTCCTTTTTCCTTTTTTCCTATTTCGTTTCGTGTGCGTGCGTGTATTCCGAGCACGGCACCGCGGGCGAACCCGGCACCGTCGCGGATGTCAGCGGGTGCTGGCAGGTAAAGGGGGAGTTGCAAGGAGCGCGGTCGCCGTTTTCGTGGCTAGGCGTCGCGTGTGCCCCGAGACACGAGGGGAGTATGAATGTGAGCTATGTCCGGCCTCCCGGTGTGGTTCCGGTTATACTATGTACGACTATATAAGGGTCGTTTTGGTATGCAAAATAAAATTTAAGCCGCGCTTATTTTTTGCGACCAATCTGAAATTCACCGAGAGAACTACGCAGTCTGAGCACCGACATTGTCGAGCTGGCGAACGAGGTCCCCGGTGAGCACCGGGCTTCACGCGAGGCGGGCGACAGGGCTCACTGTGGAAGAGAGGGAGGAAAGCTTTACCCGGACCGAATCGGTGGCGAGATGGTCGCGAGAGGGGCGGGTGGCGTACGAGGCTGAGAGAGAGAAGCTCTGCTGTCTTATTTTTTATTTTTTCATTTTTTATTTTTGACCGGTGTAAGGGGTGTTCCAATCAGGCAGTAAATTATTACACACGAAAGAGGATGGGGATTGTTTTTCTCCAAGAATTTTTCGGTTTCATTTTCGTTGTTTTTGCTGTGCTGCTGCTATGCCGTGCTGTGCTTTATCTTTCGTACATACGAGTACAAACGCAGAGCATGTCGAAAGAAGAAAATAAGTACCCTGCCTGGGGTATGTACGTACGACATGTGAGCGAGCGTAGCGAAAAAACCGCCTGCGACGCAAAGTGTATGTGGCGTCCGAGCTGTTTTCTCCTCAAGCGTGGCGGTGGGACTCTTAGAATTATCAAGTCGCCAGTTTGCAACTACAGTCATGAAAAAAACAACATTCAATCATGGACCTCTGTCCGCTTCGCATATTTTGATGTACTTTTCCTTCCTGAGCGAGCGTCGCGGGCGGCGTAGGCCGCCCGCGGAGCGAAGCGCCTTCTATATACCAGGTATGTATCAAGACACCAGGTATTATTATTATTATTATTATTATTATTATTATTATTATTATTGTTATTATTATTATTATTATTATTATTATTATTATTATTATTATTATTATTATTATTATTATTATTATTATTATTATTATTATTATTATTATTATTATTATTATTATTATTATTATTATTATTATTATTATTATTATTATTATTATTATTATTATTATTATTATTATTATTATTATTATTATTATTATTATTATTATTATTATTATTATTATTATTATTATTATTATTATTATTATTATTATTATTATTATTATTATTATTATTATTATTATTATTATTATTATTATTATTATTATTATTTATTATTATTATTATATTATTATTATTATTTTATTTATTATTATTATTATTATTATTATTATTTATTATTATTATTATTATTATTATTATTATTATTATTATTATTATTATTATTATTATTATTATTATTATTATTATTATTATTATTATTATTATTATTATTATATTATTATTATTATTATTATTATTATTATTATTATTATTATTATTATTATTATTATTATTATTATTATTATTATTATTATTATTATTATTATTATTATTATTATTATTATTATTATTATTATTATTATTATTATTATTATTATTATTATTCTTGCCTTCTGACAAAATAGCGTATATGCCGTTCCTATATAAACCAAATATCCTTCCTTAAATCAGTAGTATCCCTCATACACTTCCTGTCGTTTCCAAATTCCCATTCCCCACAACATTTCATTTTAGCTACCAGTACAATATATTCTATTCCTCATCGACGTTCCATCCCCATGTCATTGGCCGCATTCCTCCGGCTTCTTCCTCCCTTCCCCTAGCGGCCTGGCGGTCCCTCCGGGCCAGTTTATACCGATGTACTCGGCGCGAAATCGCGACCTGTGTAGTCACGGAGATGATCTGGAAGAGGCGTTCTTTGCAGACGCCCTTCCGCGCTCGGGACGATCCGTCCGTCCCTCCAACTATGCTTGTCGCCAACTGATTAATTAGATCGCTGCCTTCCTTTCCGAGGCGTCCAAAGATTTCCACCGCGAGGGTGGCGAGTTTGTAGCTGCGCTCGTCGAAGGACACCTGTCCCGGACGAGCGTAGTGACTGCGCTTGCGCGCCTCAGAAGTGGAAGCAGCTGATCCGTCTCGGTCAGCGCTGCCTGCCCGCATGTGGATCCCCGCCTGTGGATCCGCATACGTGACGTCGAGGAGTATCGCTTTATTGCGATACTCTGATGCCGTAACATCTCGGAGTCCTCCTGCCTCGATGACGATGTCCATGCGGAGATCCCTGTTTGCGTGGAAAGGGGCCCCGCTTTCTATTTGGTGGCGGATGGACATCCGCTTGAAGGTGCGGGAGAGCGCGTGCACCAGAGGCTGGTGTTGGTTTACTTGCGCGCCCGATCGATGACATAATCGTGCATGTCGTGTATTAGCCTCCGCTGCACCGCAGCAGGGGCACCTTGCCGCCAGGAACTCCTCAATCCCCAGAAACCGCCTTCCCGCAGCCACAAACTCTGACGGTGGGATAACTCTGGCCGCGTCGACAGGTCTCGCCCTTAGGAATGCGGTAGCCCCTGGTCCCGATTGGCTCCGTTGCCGGGCCTTGGCCAGACCCCTCGACTCTTTCTCTTCTCGTGGGTTGCCGACGAGGAGCTGGTCCAGTGAAGCAACGTATCTCTCATAACGGACTCGGTTTACCAGCTTCCCCAGTCTATGCTGCGCTTTGCTGGAGCTGATGGATTCGGCATCATGTGCCGGCAATACTTCCGCAACCGACAACCCTGAGTCCTCTTGTTCTCCTCCTCGAAATGCTCTATCCCGCCAGCTTTCCGGCACGATGTTCGCCATGGCTTCTTCTGAAACCCCATGTACATCGCGGAGGTCCCTGATGCTGTTCCAGATGCGCCGGACGAGGTCTGAATCGGGGAGCTCCCACCGGACTTTGTCCCCGATAGCGCCGGACAGGTCAGCAAGCACCTCCGGCACCGTCGCTACCAAGCTTCCGACGGACGCTGACATCCTCCGGGCTTCAGCCGACGCCAGTCCAAACCCTCCGGCCCCCGTGGTCAGTCTTGCCTGCGCCTGTTGGTAGGGCTGCAAGACCAGTTGATTTGTTGGGCACCCATTCTCGAAGAATGACGTTTCTTCTGCTGTCCCCGGGAGATCAAGCAATTTCTCCAGCATCCACATCGGGTTTCCGTCTGCTTTTAGGCATGCGAGCAGGGACTTTTCCGGGTCCATCACTCTTTCTATATAGGCGGTCCGTTGCACCATAGAGCCGGTGGCGATCAGGTTGGCTGCTTGCTTGTCTGGCATACGCGGTAGCATCCGCGCGAGTTGTTCCGCTCCCCCGTTGTGGACTATCTCCATTGCGCTCTCCATCGCGTATTCGTCGGTGCCGACGGCAACCCCAACCACCTTTGCTCCACCCCGTTCCGCGATGCGGACTCCAATACCTTCAAGAAGGGCGATTTGTCCCGGCGTAGGTACGTGCCCCTTCGGGGGCAAGGCAACAGTTTTGCTCGGATTGATTGCAATGCCAATGTTGGACAGCTCACGCTGTAGGAAAGGCACAACTTCCACAGTATCGGGTGTGATTTCCATCATTCCGATGCTGATGTCGTCTAAGTAGGCGAATGCCTCCACTCCTTTTGGCTCGAACTCCGCTCGGGTCCGCTTCAGCACCGGTAAGAGAAGCATGCAGAACAACGCCGGCCCCATGGCATCCCCTTGCTGTACCCCACTGGAGCATTCGATCTTGCGCCTTTCTCCCGATTCCATCTGGAAGAACACGGGAGCAGTTCTTTCCCCGTAACACTTTGTCACGAACGGTGTAAGCGCAGGCGCATTATTATTATTATTATTATTATTATTATTATTATTATTATTATTATTATTATTATTATTATTATTATTATTATTATTATTATTATTATTATTATTATTATTATTATTATTATTATTATTATTATTATTATTATTATTATTATTATTATTATTATTATTATTATTATTATTATTATTATTATTATTATTATTATTATTATTATTATTATTATTATTATTATTATTATTATTATTATTATTATTATTATTATTATTATTATTATTATTATTATTATTATTATTATTATTATTATTATTATTATTATTATTATTATTATTATTATTATTATTATTATTATTATTATTATTATTATTATTATTATTATTATTATTATTATTATTATTATTATTATTATTATTATTATTATTATTATTATTATTATTATTATTATTATTATTATTATTATTATTATTATTATTATTATTATGATTATTATTATTATTATTATTATTATTATTATTATTATTATTATTATTATTATTATTATTTTTTTTTATTATGCTTGTCTTATGACAAAATAGCGTAGATGCCGTTCCTATATAAACCAAATATCCTTCCTTAAATCAGTAGTATCCCTCGTATTCATTACTCGTATATACGTACGTACTCGTACCAAATACGAGTTTGTTTATTATTACGGGGGTCCATAGTTAACAGGACCTATGGTTTAGATAAAAACCTATATTTGCCTATTTTTACTAACAAAATTTGGTCCCGTTAACTATGGACCCCCGTAATAGTTATTCATTAGAAAAAGGCTGCAGAAGAGAAGAGGGAAGGGGGGAGAGGGCACTCGCTCGCACGTCATATACAGTACACATGATCGATATCGGAAGTAATAAGCGTGAAGAATGCTGTAGTGCATAGTATTCATACCAATGTCATACGCCTGCGGACTGCCTACCGAGAATCGAACCCGAATTACTGCTGTGTGTAGAGCTGGATTATTGACACGAGTACAGCTGTAGTAGTACATAGCTTACTGCATAACAATGAACGTTGATGAGGAAAAGGACATACTATACCGGTAGCTAAAATAAAAGGATGTGGGGAATGGAAATTGGGAAATGGCTGGCAGAGAAGCGTATGAGGGATATTACTGATTTACGGAAGGATACGCGGTTTGTATCGGAACGGCATCTACGCAATATTATTATTAGGCTTGCCATCCGACAATATGCAGCATGAGCTTTACCGTTGATCAATCAAAACATTCCTGCAAGAAGAAATACCCGGATACAAAGGAAACATATGCACAAGGTGTATCTATCTTTTATGTCTACTTCTTTTTATGCTATATCTACAATGCTCTATGTGTTGTTTTTGCTCCTTCCTGCATTTACTGTGTACTCGTTACTTTATACGCTACCTGTATATTGTCGGAAGGCAAGCATAATAATAGTAATGTACAGGAGTAGTTTCGCTGTGGCGTAGTTTTGTGACAGCAGAACTTGTACCCATCTAGGATTCAAGAATCGGCACGGACACTGGTTGTACTGGATGTCGACGGGTAGAAAGAACGGTTAAATGTGAAGAACACACACACAGTCCAAAGACGACAACATCATGCCAGCCTCTGCGGTCTTCAGTCTCGAGTCGAATCTTGAGCAGCACAGCAGTGTACGGCGGTAGCAAATGTCTGCGATCTTTCTGCTCATGATGAGCTAATGAGTATCTTTCGGGACTATGAGTTCTCCGTTTTTTTTTTTTTTATTGTTGCACATCCTGGCCTAGCAAAAACGCACAGGACAGCACACCTTACAGCTCTGCAGCAGCATGCAGCAGGAGCAGCCACACAGCTCTGCAACAACAGCGCATATATAGCACCGCCATACATTCCGAACCTTCTACCAAAGTACAACCCGCCTCTCGGTGGCACACAAACATGAACGGGAATAAGAGATCCCCAACAAGTGGTCAGAGAGCTGATGACTCTCTGTTGGCCAAGGAAAAACATGTCGGTTGAGATAAACGACAGACTGACAAGAGATCTGTGAAGTGGTGACCGAGGTAGGGTAAGGGTAAGGGACGCAGGTGTTTCTGGCAGCTGGGAAGCAGTGCTTCGCTTCTTCTGATTTAGATCTTCATATTGATGGCGAGAGCTGAGGAGGTGCTTTGGTAGGGAAGTGAGAGGTAGGGGGGGGGGACTCGACACCCAGATATACTCGTCCCACCCCACGCCACAAGCTCTCCTAAATTCCTCTTATCTGATGTACTCCTACATGAACTTTCCTACGGCTACCGATCGTTCTTCTGCTAATATAAGAACTTCTCACTTCGTAGTCCTATCTGCGTTAAGGAACAGTACTCTTGTCTAACGAGGTATCCGCCCTAGGGAACATTCCTAAAAGAACGTTACTCTCGACTAACGGAATATCCGCCGGGATAATCCATTCTTCGGATTATTCTCGTATTCGTGAGACTACAAGACTGTAACATGTTATCTATACCTATAGCCCATGAGTACTCCACTCATATCACATTAGCCCACCCTGAATAGTCGGTATATGCAGACCGCAAGATAGTCGGAGCATGATGGCAAAGTACATCCCAAACGGCCAGGGAAAGGTGGTCGAAGATTCGGCTGTTCGAAACAAAAGAAATGAGTCTATAGATTTCCCCACACCTCGTAATAAGACCCAAACACTACGAAGGGGTGTTCACTGAGAACAACTACTAAAGCGAGACCATAGGAAAGGACGACAGAACTCAAAGCGGAGGCAAAGGAGAAAGTAGCAAAAGCGAAAACAAAGAAAGACGAAAGAAAAAGGAGACAGAAGTCGGAGCGAAGGCTAGAGGGAGACAAAAAAAACGAAGACCACAGTGAAGGCAAAGTAAGGACGCACAAACTTGTTACTGGAGCTATTGTGTTAAACCCTAAGAGGTACGAACTGGGGTTGTTCGCCGAACCGGGTTGGCAAACCAGCAAACATCCAAAAGGAGACAGGGATCACAATCCAAAAACATAAATATCCAGTAGGCGCCACGCCTTGTCTTGTGGCGAAGGTCCTAACATGGTAGACATCCCGCGAGACAAAAGGGACACAGCTAGAGTGCTATGAGGGCTGTGTACACTAGGGACTACTAAAACCGAGAGACGGAACGAACAACGCGGCGTCTCGAAAACATGTTCGAGGAGTATACAATACCAACAAAAGTAGCGAGGTAGGTACCGCAACAAAATAAACTCAAAGACAATGTCGGCAAGAAGATCCGCAAGAAGATCGGCCTAATGCGTGCAGTTCGAGGTGGTAGATAGCGCGGGGCCCAAACACTAGCGTGTGCAACTCGGCCAGCCGGGGCGACATCAAACGTGGTGTCGTTTGCAGAGGGCAGAGGGGCGTGCGGAATACCGAACAAGAAGAAAAGAGGAAGAAAAGGGAAAGAGAAAACGAAGAACCATCGGGACCAGGAAACAGACCAAAAGCTAGACACAGGTCAGGAGAAATCGACCATGTCCGAACCACTATGTATGGCTCATGACTCAGCGGCCTTCCGGGGCGGCAATGCTATCGGGACCCTACTTGGCAAACATGAAAGACACAACATGAAAGAAACGCGGGTGAGCTGGAAGCTCGATATAGTCCCAGCTCGATGACCGTCTGAAACACGGGTCGGCGGAAGCCGACCGAGCTCAAGGTATAGCCCAGGCGACAACACGATTTTACCTCGGCGTGGTATCGCCGATAATTGGCTGTAGGCTAGTGAAGCACAAACACTAATGCAAATTAAGGTATCGCTACGACTCAGCGGCCTGAACGTAAGGAGGCTACACGGAGACGTAGGCGATAAGAAGAAAAGCGAACGAGGGGGGGGGGGGGGGAGGCGATGATACTCCCGAACACACCCCAATAAAAAACATAAACGGCCTCGGATCGGTTGCCAACTCGGAGTCGGTCAAGCGAAACCGGTGGCGGTAGATGGAAACAAACACACCCAAGAAGCTGACTGCTGATGACTATTAAAGACTAACCCTGACGAACTAATTTTAAGATATTGAAGACTAACCAGAACCAAATACCCAAACTAGCAAAAGTCTAAACCAACGCTAACCAGGGGAGGGAGCGGAAACGGTGGGGGCTCCGCGGGACACATCAGAGTTCCGCAGCACTCCACGTGCTAGGCTCCCATTCCCATGGCGTTGAAGACATCACGATCCGTGCACGGCGTTCCGTGCTGTAGTGTAACGGGCGGGCTAGAGGTCGATCTTGATCGGGCCGGGGTCGTCCAGGAACCGGACGATATAGGAGCTTCCCGGGGAAGGCTCCGGCAGAGTTCCCGAAGAGGCGTCAGGGGGTGAGCGGTGAGCAATCTTGCCCAGCCACCAGAGGCCGTCGCGAGCCTTGTACCATATGTGCGCTCTGGAGGGGAGGGTGGTGGTGCTGAAGTTGTGGAGCCACAGGCTGCGGGAGACCAAGGCGTAGCCGGGGGCGAGGAAGATTTATCCTTGCGATCGTGCCAGTTCGAGGTGAGCGGCGCCGATGCGCATCTGGCGGTAGAGGCGGTTCGTCTGGCGGTGCTGGGTTGTTGATCGTAACCAGTAGAGTAGGATGTGGCGCCGAAATTGTTGGAGGTCCAGCTCGCGTTCCCAAGAGGGGCTGACAAGTCCAGCCCAGTGAGTCTCGTGCAGAACGGCGATGACCCCGCCGCCGCCGCGTACGCGTTGATAGCCAGTGATCTGCTCGACCTCGAGGCGTTCCGGTGGAGGAGTGACGTCGTCGACGGTGACGTAGTAAGGTGGGGACTTGGCGGCAGAAGCTGTGAGCACGTATGTAGTGAGGTCCGCGGGCAGATGCTTGGGGATGTCGCTGGTGTCGTCGAGGTTACGGCAAGGTTTGCATCGCTAGACGGAGACGCGTGGCTTGGAGTCCCGTCCCGGAAGGTTAGATGGAAGGTCGAGGAAAAGTAGCTTGTCGTGAAGGGGGCGATTGTCGGGGGTGCTTGAGGCGGGCGTCGGTCCTACGGCGAGGACCTTGAAGGGGCCATTCCAGTTCAGGGAAAGCTTCGTCTTGAGGACGGTTGCATCGGTGCCCATTTTGACGCCGTGGCGGAAGGTTGAGGCGGAGTTGTAGACCCAAACCCAGCCGTCTACGGTGAAGGGGGGGATGCTAGGAGGGCGGCTATGATGCGCGCGTTGCGGCGCTGGGTACGCGAGACGGTGAGTCGGTGTAGTTCGCGGACGAAGGAATAGGCGCGTCGTTGTCGGTCGGTGGCGAGGTTGATGTATACCAGGTGATCCCGGTCCAAGCTTTGGTGACCGCCGATGTTGTCGGGTTCGAAGACCGAGAGTGGGAGGCGAGGAAGGCGGCCCATGTGGATTTCGTTAGGCGCAAGCCCTGTGGCGGCGTTCACGGAGTTGTTGTAGGCGGACGACATGTGTGGGAACAGCACGTCCCAGTCGGTCTGCTGTTCGTTGACGACCATAGAGAGCAATTGGGCCAGCACATGGTTGACGCGCTCGACGCCGCCGTTGGTGCAGGGGTGGTAGGAGCTGGTGCTGACCTTGTGGATGCCAAGACGCTCGCAGACGATGTTCGCAAGCTTGGAGGTAAAGTGTAGTCCGTTGTCGGAGAGGAGTGAAGCCGGGCGCCCCCAGAGAGGGATGTACTCGTTCAGGAAGATGTCGGCAGTGCCTGGCGACAGTGAACTGCGCCGCTGAAACAGAAACATATCGGTGCGGCGGCTGAAGCGGTCTGTGAAGAGGAGGATGTGGACGTTGCCGCGCGGCGTAAGCGGCAGGGGCCCAAAGTAGTCGACGCTGACGGTGATGCCAGGCCCGCTGGGCAAAGGAAGAGAAAGGATGGGCCAACGAATGGTGTGCCGGGAGGTCTTCCGCGCCTGGCATTGAAGGCAACGATAGATCCACCGGCGGACGGAAGCGTCCATGCCAATCCACCAAAAGTAACGTGCCAGCATGCGGACCGTTCGGGTGACTCCCAGGTGTAGAGAGGTGGTGGCGTGGCATGTGTTCAGCACCCAAGGGCGCATTAACATTGGCACGTAAACGCGTGGGGTAAGGGGGGCGGGTGGTGGTAGGCTGTTCCCGGGTGGGGTTGTGGGTGGTCGTTGGACCAGGAGGGTGGTGTCGTCGTCGGTACGGTGCAGCTTGCCTTTGGAGGCAAGAGTGAGGACGTCCGAAAGTTGTGGGCACCGGGCCGAGGGGATGAAATCCAGGAGGTCGTCCGGCGTGGGGGCGGAGGGGTCCAACGACAGGAAGCGGATAGTGGCGCAGCACAGGGGCTCCGCGCGTTGTTCTCGCGCACAATCTTTGTAGGTGTAGTGCTCGACGCAGGCGAGGAGGTACGGGTCGTCATCGGGTTCGACGACGGACTCCGGAAGGGGCACTGACGGTGGTGTTGGTGCCGGCGGAGAGGACGTTGTTGAAGGGACAGCTCTTTGTGTAGTAGGCGCCAATGGCTTGGGTGGCGTCGATGGTGCGGGTGGCGCGGGGGCTGTAGCTGGAGGCGTCGTCGATTGAGGAAGTCTTGGCTGGGCCCCGGCCGGGGGCGTGGTCGCACGGAAGGCGGGTGTAGATCGTTTGTGTACGACGGGCGGCGGTCGGCGTCCAAACCGATAGTCGGCTGTAGGCCGGGGGGTCCCCGCGGCAGCGTCGACGCGATGGAGGATCCGAGAAGATATCAGACCCGGAAGGGCTGGTGTCGTGGCGCCAATGGTGGACGACGGAGAGATGACGGACGGCCTGAAAGCCGAGCCTGGAGCAGCTCCGGTGTTCACGGCGGCATTCTCGGTGCCAGCAAGCTGTCCGGTCGTGGGGGAGTGGGTCGCAATAGGCCCGACGAAGGTGGGGTCCGGGGAAGAGGATGGGGTGCTCCGTATGTGGTCTCAGTAGGCGGAAGTCGCGGAAATCGTCGTCGGTGAAGGGGAGCGACTGGATGGTTGGGATGGGTCTGGAAGGGGGGATACGAGCCCACCCAAGCCGATGCCCGGGGCGGGAGGGTCGTTCGGCGCGAAGCCGCAGAGGGGCGGATGAGGTAGATGCTGACGGTGTCGGGGCCAGTGAGGTGGTTGCGTCCGGTGCGGTCGGCGTCGGTGGCTGGTCGGGGAAGCCGGGAGAGAAGTCGCCGTTGCCGTTGGCCGTGCCCTTCCGGAACTCCAGCGTGTAGGTGTACGCCGAAAGGAACTCGACACATTCATATCACAGATCTCCGTACCGCGAAATATTAGAGGTCCCCAACAAGCAGATCCGCAACGACAGAATGTATTTTCAACAGCGGGTTATTATTTTAGCACCGAAATATGCGATGAGGATCGCAAAAAAGAAAAAAACAGTACACAATGAGGAGGCACACAAACATGAACGGGGATAAGAGATCCCCAAGAAGCGGTCGGAGGGCTGACGACGCTCTGTTGACCAATGAAAAACATGTTGTCGGTTGTTTACTACAAGGTATTAAACGACAGACTGACAAGAGATCGCTGCACCCCCGAAATATTAGAGATCCCTCAAGGAATTGAATGCTCTTCTCGCGTTAGAACAACAGTCAGTATGGTATCTATACTCGTTCCTGCTCTGTCGCCCTGGAGGCATATGCTCTTCTTGTGCCCTTGACGCTCTGCCATCGTTCATTATGTAAGAGATCCCCAACAAGCGTTTTGGTACTGTACAGCAATATGATATCTAACGAGCGATAGCACGCTCTTGTGCATTTGTTGTTGCTGCTGTTGTTCTTCTGGGCGATCGTCGCAAGCGCTTAGCGGACCCACTTGGTCCTGCTGCTGCTGCTGCTCCCTGCTGCCATCGCTCTCCCTTTGCATTTCACCTCCTCATATAACACCTCATCACCTTGCACCTTCCCCTCACTTATCACCTTGCACCTTCAACATATGCATGCTCTTCGTGTGGTCCTGCTGCTGCTGTTTGTTGCAAACGTGTCTGCTGGAGCTGCTGATGCCGTTGCAGCTGCTGCTGCTCCCGCTGGTGCCATCGCTCTCCCTTTGCACCTTCACCTCCTCATATATCACCCCATGACCTTGCACCTTCACCTCACTTATCACCAAATCTTCTTTTGTACTTACTTGATGTGACATCGCATGTTGGTATATGGTACCTGGTCTGACGGTACTACGGTTTGGTATGCTATATGGAAAAAATGCGGTATGGGATATGGGATATGTTGGTATGGTATATGGGAAAAACACCGTATGCGGCATGGTATGTGTTGGCGGTATGGTACGGGAAAAACACAGTATGTGGTATGGTATGTTGGCGGTATGTTACGATGGTACGGTGTCGTGGATATATTGTATGGCTAAATTTGCATGGTGGAGCGGTTTGTTTCAGTATGTAAGGTCCGTAAGGGTCGAATATGTTGTACGAATATAATCTGTAACGACCTTATATATCAACCATTGGAAATTGTTCGAAAAATAAGCCATGCGGACAGACAGACAGACAAGTTTGTAATTACAGCAGCTGAGACTCAGTTTTACAAACTGAGAATAGTTGGGCCATGGGATTATCCATAGGGACGCAATTGGATTTTAGCTGAAGTCGGTTTTCAGGTGAGGTATGGGGTTCCTAAAGTGAGGAGCCTCAGAAAATTCAGGGCGAACTCCTGTCGTAGAACGCCTCGTTAGTGTGATAACTTCGGTAAGCTGTTGCTAGTAAATGCTTCTGGGATGGAGGGGGCTGTACTCGATATCATGCATGTGGCCGTAGTCGTATGACCGTATAGACCCTTGCATCCCTGCCGGGACGGAGTACGGCGGGCTTTCACTGACCACAGGCAGACGTTGCTTGCACCAAGCGCGAAGCGCCGTGAGGTGTTTGGCGAGCCGCATGAAAGGTGAACTGCGTCCTACTAAGAACCGTTTGTGAGGCGGACGTGCATATTGATGGATAGCAGCTTCAATGAGTTAATTCAATTTCCGGTGTGGCCACTTCCAGAGAGCGATGGGAGAGTACTATACGTCACTGCCTCTTGGGTGATCCATAGACACTACGTGATGGGATCATTTCCCCTTGTGCGGAGTTAAGGTTCTCCACGCCGCAAAATATGATCCAACTCGACCACCAGTTGTGACCGATCGCCGAATAAATAAATAAACAAATAGATAAATAAATAAACAAATAAATAAATAAATAAAAAAAAAAACCCTGGTCGACAAGCTCTAAAACATTGAGCGACGCTTTACAGTGTGTCGTTGCCAACCGACGCCAACCTAACCCATATATGTATAGGAAATCGCGGGAACTGTTACAATTTCTCAGTGGGGAGCGCACCCATCATCAAATAAATACCAGGTACCAGGTGAGAAATATAGCCTGGGCTCGAAGTATCCCAGTTTTTTATTACTACTACTGTGGAGCGCCGATACTTCGTACGGATGGGCGATGGCGGTATTCAAGAAGGAATGCCGTCGTAAAACTAGCTCCATGTATAGTCGGCCTCCGCTACCAAAAAATCGGCTCCTCTCTCCTTCCTCTAATTCTTCTTCTATCTACGACCTACCAACAAAGACAACAACAACGTCCATCCGTCGTCACCAGCTTAAAATCCACCCCTCATCATCGTCCGTTCAGCAATGATGTGTTTGCGCGTTTCGTGCTTTTTTTTCCTGTGTTCCGCCGATCCGCAGACAAGGCAGACCACAGGAGAACGATCGCAATCGATCGATGATGGAAAACAAGGAGACCAACCAAATTCAATCGTCGTGCATGCCAAGGAGGTAAAAACCGACTAAACTCCCATCTCTCCGACCCGAACCGAAAAAACCGCGACCAACATACAAAAATATAATGGGGGGACGACCCATGAAACAAAACGCAGCTATGCACCAGCACTTACCGACACGAACACGAACCTACGTTATATGCATTGATAGAAACGGGGACCAGGAAAAGAAGCCAAACCTCAAGACACATCAGGGTTACTCATCTCAATCCTCTCATCATCTGCCATCTACTGTTCTATCTTATCCTTAAGTTAACTCCTCTGTGCCATCATCATGGGATATTGATGCTCACTTACCATCGTCAGCTATAGTATACAGTGCCTGTCAGCGAACCTGACATATTTTTTTTTTTTGGTTTGGGAATAATATTTTTTTCTCGATGACAACAACCAACCCCACCTAATTGACCCGTGTTTTTTTTTCGAGTGGCCATAAAATTATTATCATGGTGTTTTCTCTTTTTTTGTCTGCTGCTGCTGCTGCTCCCGTGACTAAATATACGCGCGACAGTAGTTGATATTGTACCAGGTGCCATTATCGTCATCGTCCCATCATCATATATATCCATAGTCTAGCTTCGATTACTCGTTGTATCCTATATCGCCATACGACTACGGTCATGCGTGATATCGAGCACCACACCCGCCCCTCCCCGCCCCCTTCCCCTCCCCCTGCAGCAGGTGCCAGTTGCAAAATACAAGAGACAAACCAATATCCTAAGAAAACGTACGCAGTACTCGTGTACTGTAAAGTAGTACAGCGCTTTTTCTTTTTTGGCTGACCGAAAAATGCTTCATCAGACACACCGCGACAGCAACAAGCATTTATTTAGTAGTAGGCGTAATATATGATATTGATGCAGACACCGAGTACTACTGCTGTAGTGCCGAGCGCTCTTTTCTCCACAAATACATGGATGGGTGAGGGGGGGGGCGTACTCATTTGTTGCTTGCCTTAGGGGGGGGGGGGGGGGGGGGGGGGGGATAAATCACCAAAGAAAGCGGCGGGAACACATGGTACGGGATTTCCCGGACATGGCACGGCATCTGGATAGCCAAATGCGGCGGCACCAAATCTCAACAAAATGCGGTGGCATCAGCCGGACCTTCTTGCCGAATACACACGGTCCTATCTCCAAACACGGCAGGAGGTCTCGCCACGAGATCCTCTTGCTCAACACACAGGACCTTGCCGAATATGGCGAGCAACCGATCTCGCCGAACATGGACGGCGCGGCATTTTTTTTTTTTTCTTGTTTTGCCCAAACATGGCACAGTGTGAACGAACGCCTGCCCCCTAAGAACTACCTGGTAACTCTTCTTAGCTGCGTCTTCCTGCCCTTTTCTGACACCTTTTCCCGCCATTTTGTCCCTCGAAATCCGACAACGCTTATTCCTGAAAACAGGAAAGAGAGGACAAAAGTAACCCAAATCTGAAATAACGAACGAACGAACGAACGCACGAGCCAATAAACCGAAAACCGTACTAACGAAAATTAAAACAATCAGAACCAAGTCAACCATCCTACAAAAAAAAGAGAAATGTGCCAACACACAAAAAAAACGAAACACAACCAACCTTATTTTTTAAACCTCTCTCCCCCCCCCCCCCCCCCCCCCCCCCCCCCCCCCCCCCCCCCCACCCCCCCCCCCCCCCCCCCCCCCCCCCCCCCCCCCCCCCCCCCCCCACCCCCCCCCCCCCCCCCCCCCCCCCCCCCCCCCCCCCCCCCCCCCCCCCCCCCCCCCCCCACCCCCCCCCCCCCCCCCCCTTCCCCGCTGTATTATTTGCGCGCCGATATAGCTTCCGCTGCCTCTGTCCCACGACAACAAGCAAAACTATCAACCTAGCGGGACGCAAAATGATGGAACCTATGCAGATGCTTCTGGCCTCCATTTTCAAGGAGGCCGGCGGCGGTGAGGGGGGGAAGGGGGTATACTCAGCCCGCTTCCGAAGAGGAGAGGCGTTGCTTGTTGTCACCCTTTTCGGCATCCAGAAACGACATTTTTTTTCCGCACCTACCTGCGGCGGCATCAGTCACAGCGGAGACTTTTACAAGGGCCTTTTTTTCTCGCAGCAGATAACACCAACTCAATCGGATAATAAGCCGTTTAAAAAAAAAAAAAAGAGATGGACGTTACATAATCTTCGTTTTCCAGTCCTCCTATCATTCGAGGAGGCATTTGGGATTATAGAGGAGGGGGGGAGGGGGGATAGAGATGGTACGTCATCCAGAAACACGAACGAAAATATGCCGAACCATGGAAGGACCATTCAAATTCAAGATTATTTGAGACAATTCAAGACTAAGGCACACATACGCCAAGAAGAGCGAGTACTATCGCTTAAAAAGGGGCGTGCGTGCGTTAAGCCGCAAGCAGGCCATATCTTTTACAAGAAAAAAAATGACTGTAAAAAACAAAAGGACAAATCCAAAACAGGAGAAATCTAGAACAAAAAAAAAAAAAAAAAAAAAAACGCGAAAAAAACTATAGGACGCAGGGCAAAACAAATATATAGGGATTCTACTCATTTTTTCAGGGCACCGGCCGAAAAAAAAAAAAGGTACCACGCACGTACCATCATCTAAAAACCCTACCGCTGGAAAAAAACAAGGTACAAAAATGACAAGCAAAATCTAGTTTCGACGCGTTTGTTTCTGTTCATTCTCCAACGCAATGCAACCTTCTGCCCCTCTCCCGCCCGGAAAAAAAAAAAAAAAACTCCCCGCTGTGCTCGGACAGACTCAGGTTTCCTCCCCGGTTTCGTCCGCCCCACCTCCGACCAACCCCCCTCTTCCTCTACGCACGCACTCGCGCGCGTTCGTTCATTCTGTCAGCAGAACGGCGAAACGTTTTCGCGTGCCCTACGTGAAAAGAGACGGTTTGTTTTTGGTCACAGGAAATCTTTGGGCGAAAAAAGAACAGCGAAGAAAACAACGACAGTACGAGGGAGAAGAAGCAGCAGGAGATGCAGGGAGCGAAAAAAAGGACAACAGAGCAACAAATGTAAGACTTGAGAAAAAAAAAAAAAAAAAAAAAAAAAAAAAATACACACACCTCTACAAACCCGCGTACAACACCAGCTCTGCCTCCCTCCCGACCGCGCCCCATTATCTCGCGGCAATGCGTTCTCTTTGTGCATCCCTCTATCTATCTTCTCTCTCTCAGGGGGCGAGCATACCGCCATACCACACCGCGCCACTCGCAACCGTCTCTTAGCGAAGCTAGCAGAGGAAGCGCGAAACAACACAACACAGCTCGCAAGCGAGCTAGAGCGTGACCACGTCATAGCTCGCGCAAAACTCTCTCGCCCTCTCTTAGCCGAGTTAGCGCGCAACCACACCGCATCGTACGTAAGCCTCCCCCCCCCCCCCCCCCCCTCCCCCCTCCCCCTCACTCTCTTGAAGGAGCTACGCCAGCTACCCGGCCAACGCGACACCACACCACCCCCCGCGTGCAAGCCTCTCTCTTTCTATCTTAGCGGAGCTACCGAGCGCGTAAACACACACCGCACCACGCTTGAGCCCTGAACAGAGGCGGAGCGCCAACAGAAGCACTACCATCCCTCTATTGCTGAATCTCTTCTCAGAAAAAAAATCCCCCCCCCCCCCCCCCCCCCCCCCCGCGGCCCCCCCTTTTCACCCAAAGCCACCCTTCTTCAAATATATTACTCGCTTGTTTAGGTTAAGCCGTTCGTTCGAACACTACGTAGTTCGCTCAAGGTTCAGTCCCAAGACCCACTAATAATAGCCCCTCCTGTGCCCACCCCCAACCCACCGACCCGGCGAAAACATTGCGTAAAAAAAAGAAAAAGAAAAAAAAGACAGGCCTCCAGCCAAACCACAAAATCCGTTCGCTAGGTCACGCTCGCACTGCGCACTCGGGGTGAGGTGGTGGCGGCGACATCTTCAACAGCAACAGCAAACGCAACACAAACAGCTGCCAGACCCGCCGCATCTCTCGTCGAGGGCACAAACCAAACCCTCCGATTTTTCGAGGGTGGGATTCTCCCTCATATCCCCGACCCCCCCTGTCCCCTTTTCCCTCCTTAATGTGCGGCGACGTTGTTGGCGGTGCAGTTGCATCATCGCGCCGCCGCGAGCCAGAGAGAAAAACGAAGGACACACGCGCGCACACACAACAGAGAAACAAGAGAAGAAGAAGAAAAAAAAAAAAAAAAAAAAAAGACAAGAGAGAGACAAAGACAGCAGAAACTAAAACCCCTCGACAAAATAAAATAAATGAAAAACCCGGAAGCTTTATATTCCAGTCGGAGAGCCAGTCTCTCTGGAAAAGCAAAACGATAAAAGGAAACCTTCTGGACTTGACGAACGGATCATGATTCGCGGGGGAGCAATCAAGCTACACAACTTATTTTGTCGCTCTCGGACCGCCGAAACAAACTCAAGGCGGGGCGGGGCGGCAACGCCCCCGTCCACGCTCTTTGAGGGGGTTGGGGAGGCAGCGCAGAACAGGGTAGGGGGGGGGGGGGGGGGGGGGGGGGGGGGGGGGGGGGTTTGTAACGCCATCGTGCTGAATACAAAACTTCTCTTCTCACCGCCATCGCGGGAAACTCTGCCCTTCAACAGCGGCCACCACGTCAAGGACCTAACAGAAAGTTCCTTTCGCGCGAGTTACCAATAAATCCCCAATATTCCTTCTTCCCTTTCCTTTCCTTCCCCCCCCCCCCCCCCCCCCCCCCCCCCCATCGCCTCCCGCACCAATCTTAGTTTGTTTCCCTTCTTACCCGCTGCCGCGCTGTTTTACCCACGCGACCACCCCACGCGTTTCTGTCGGGAGGGAGGGGCTCATTTACATGCAATTCCGGGACGTCAAACTCTGCCGTGATCTTCGACGGACAGCCCACCAAGGGGGCGGCAAGAGGCACGCACGCGGCTGCGAAAATCGATAAAGATGGGGCGCCAAAAAACAACGTACCCTGAAAAACACAGAAAAATCGAAACTCTTATAACGAGGGAGGAGAGAGGGAGGCGCGGGGGGGGGGGGGGGGTTCTTGGCTCGGTTCGGTTAAAGCTCGGCTGGAGCCCACTACACCCGATTCGCTTACGCCACCGCTCCACGCTGCAGCCGTCTCCGCTCCCCCCCCCATCCCCCCCGCCTGCCTCCCCTGTCCAACTCCCTCCCCTCAACTTATCGGCGGAACCTTTCCGACGACTTCTCTAGGCTTAGAAGACGAAGCAATAAATCTAAAAAAAAAAAAACTCCTTCCGTGAAATAGTCGCGAAACGAAACTACAGGACCAGGGCAGGCATTTATAGACTGTTTGCCTTCAGCTACCCCCCCCCCCGCTCGGGCTTGAGGGAGTGAACCGCGGGCAAGTGGTTGCTATTCTCTCTTTCCCTCCGTCGTGCGTGGGCAGTCAAGCCAGCAGTCCTTCGCCACAGACACCGGCCACACCCAGAGAGCTCTCTGCGATATATACCCTTTTCACCCACGTATCCTGGTTCCGTCAATCTCTCCATCTCCGATCTTGTGATACACAGATCTCCGATATCTCGACCTAGATCTGCGATACTTCCATCTCCGACACCTCGATCTCCGATACCTCGGCCTCGGGTCTTTTCAATGTTGCCCGCCCGGGGGTGACCGCCACGGTACCACCACCACCACCTCACCCCCCCCCCCCCAATCGCCTGCCAAGTCAAGGAACCCATGCCTCACCACCTTCGTCAGGGGACAGCAGCGCGCTCGGCCAAGAGGAACGGGTTCCGCCGCTCCCCAGCCCGCTGGTATCGATCGCGTCCCAGAGTCCCACGTCGCCAAACCTCTCACCGGTCCCACCACCAGCACCACCGCCTGAGTGCAGCAGCGGCGTCCACCCATGCCGCGCATCCGCAGCAGCGGCGGTAGCGCTAGTCGCAGCAACGCGCCGGTGACTTGCCCCCCCCGGCCCGCCCCCCCCTGCTGCTGCTGCTGCTGCTGCTCTTCCTGCTGCTGTCGTGCCGCGTCGTCGCTACCGCCGGTTCTGTCCATCCAACGGTGCTGCTCCCGGTTTCGGGCCCCGCTGCCATTGGTAACCGCCGATCCCATCGCCGCCGGAGACGACATGCCCAGACTGGGGAGCCTCGGCAACGCAAACCCTGGAGGAGGGTTGCGGGCATGCTCCCCACCCCCACCCCCACCACCGATGTCACGGCCCCCCAGAGGCACACTCGCTAACCCTCCCCCGCCCCCCCCCTCTCCTCTTCCTCTACCCCCCGCGTCGATGCCTCGGGCTAGACCGGCGGCCGAGGAATGCTGGTGTTGGGCGCCCTGGGAGGCGGCGGCCGAAACGGGGACGCTATCGTAGTACTCCCCGCTGCTGCTGGACCGGGCAAGGGCCAGCGCTGCTGGCTCTCGGGCGCTGCTCGAACCCGCGGTCGAATGCGGGGAATGAAGGAGCGCCGGTATCGCCTGGGCTGCCACCGCCCCCGCCCCCACCTTGAAGGATCCATCCGCTTGTTGAACTTTCTCGATCCTCCTATAAATAGTTATTATCAAAGCACAGTGCGGGGGAGTATAGGGTCAACTGCGAAAACAACGTAAGAAAAAAAATATTATAATACAAACAGCAGCGACGACGAAACCAAAAATTCCGCTGAATCCTCATAGTGAGACAGTCCAGTTTTGGGGACAAACCACTTGGAATTAGAGTGGTTTGTCCACAAAACGGGACTGTGGTTCTAGAGCGGCGGCGAAATAAAAATGCAACGTAGATAACCAAAAAGTTGGCACATAAAAGAACAAGAGCGGTTACCTATAAATTCTTCATAACTCGTCAATGTTTCAACCAAAAATGCACACTACATTTTTTTTTCTTTTTTTTTTAAGAACAGCTCCAACTTTGTTCTTTTCTTTTTGCCCGGTGGCTACGTACGCGGACATCAGCAGCTGGTACTGGTATGTACGTACGCACGGGGCACGAACGCATGCTCTTTTCTCTCCTTGCAGCTTGAGTCACCTCCCCCCCGAGATTTTCAGTCAACCTCAAGTCCTGTACCTTCTGATTGCTGTATGATACAAATATATACATACGATGCGTTCGTCACGAAGTCGGAGGCGGACAAGGGGGCGCGGAAGCTGAGCGGATGAACTATGGGGCCTTAAGAGCAAAAACAACCAACCAACAAAGACAACCGACTATTGACACCAACCAAACGGAGGAGCTCGGTGTTTGTGAAGAATCATCAACCAACCGACTCGCCAACTGGTCTAACCAGCTACAACACAATTGCCGACGCACGACACCAACACAAATGACTACAAAGGGTCGTACTGGTATGGATGTAATCCTTCCTCGCCGAAAGCATGGTGCGTGCCTCGCCGAGAGAATGGTGCGTGTCACAAGCGGGTAGTGCTATTAATAGGTATTTATTTATATACGTACGAGTACAAGTTTTGTCTGGCATCGATCGCAAAGGTGGTACTACTTGTAATCAGTTCGCGCGACAGCAACGCGGCGAGGGGGGAGGCGAGGGGGCGGTGCAACTGACTGCTCTTGGTGTCCTTCGTATTGAGTCCTCTTTTTGGTGTCCTTCGTACCGCGTCCTCTCTTTCGGGAACAAACGGCGCACACACTTGGAACCGGCGCGAGGTCGATTGTGCAGTATGCACTTGCCAGGCACCAAACAAGACGCAACACCTCAAACGATGTTTCCACGCCGATTTTCTCCAAAACCGTCAGACTGCACACGCCGAGCGATGCGTCTATACATATAGATATATATCTATACGTCTATTTGTCAATTTTTCGTACTTTTGCCAACTTTTCTCTTCGCACGAGCACTTTTAGGCAAAACAGTTAAGTACACGGACACGGGAAGCCCTGCAGGACACATTGGTCTAGGTCTCGGCGCGATCCGTGCACTCTGAAGCGCGTGGCAGGCGCTCAATTTTTTTTTTTCCGGCGGGAGTGGATAAGACGATTTCCCTGGTTTCAGTAAAGAGGCCTTATTTTGTACGTACGTATAGGTACGTTGTCATGCTCTCTGTTTTCTCCCCCCCCGGCTCTCATGAGCTGTGAGCACACAGCTCAGGCATATACCAGGTACACAACAGACAACATGCACAGATCCCATCGTCCCAACGCTGCCGCCCACACGCCGTGCTTGTTCGGCACGCATATATGCGCAGTGTTGCTGTGGTTGGTTGAGTTTGTTGGAGCCTGCCGTCCGCGTTCCACGGTCTGTTTTTTTATCCGTATGTACCCCCCAGGATGACGTACAATATCCCTGTACATTTTTTTTTGGGTTGTTGCACGGAGCACAGACCACCGCCTAGAGAACAATACCCACAGCAGTGCACAGAGCGTGCTTACCTCCAGCTTCCTACAGCACCACAACCAACCCTGCCGCCCAGCAGCAGCAGTGGGCACGCCTTGCGCGTGTGGATGATCGTACTGCGGCCCATTCGTACAGCAGCGTTCGTACAAAATATACTTATAGCAGTACAGTAGTTCTGATGTGCAGTGTGTCCTACATTGCTGGCCGATAGACCCTAGAGCCAGCTGAAAGGGGATCAGTACACGTACGTTCCTCGCGTTGCATTTTACACAAGTACTGATGAATATGCAGTCGTGCCTGTACAAGCTACTCTACTGCTGTAGGAGATCGTGCAAAGTGTTTTAGATTGCGTAAAAAACACGACAAGCCAGTTGTACGAGCACTGTTCTATCTAGCGTACACGTTTATACTGCGCTGGATATAGAACATTTTCGTTTCCGAGGTTCGACTCGCACCATCCACGTTTTTTTTTTTTTAGTTTCACTTTTGACTATTTTTGTACCAGGACTACAACAGAGTACAGAACAGGAATAAAAATAATACATTCATCCACACCTTGCTTTTCTGAACGTGTAACATAATAGTCTAAGAGTACATGTTACTCGTGTGTTTTAGTCTGGGCGCGCTTGCGTGTGGCGTGCGTTCATACCTCAACATTTCACAGCTACTCCGAATACTTGGGAGTACAAAGCAAAGTATGTTCGAGTAGATACTGCTGCTATTATTACCGCAGGTACTTCGTACACTCGCAGCATTTCGGGGTTTTTGTACTCGAGATACCGCGAGTACTCGCAGTATTTTGAGGTTCTGTAGATACTACTGCGTATACTTTCTTCGGGCTTCTGTACGGCGGGTACTACAAGTATACCAGTAAGTTCTAGTCTATAGCAGTATTTCGTCCGTTGGTAGTGTTCGTACTGCTGCTTCTTCTGCGAGACTCAGTACTCGCAGAAATGAAATACCCTCAATATGCCCAGTATACTTCGAGTATGAACTATACTTCAACCGTTTGTGCACCGTGTCGACAAGTCTCAGGCCCAGCGTTCGGCACGAAACACACCCAAATACGAGTCCCACACGAGTGGGATTTGGAGCAAACTACTTTCGCTGGAGACAACTTGAGCACTCAGAGCAGTCTGCCAGTATTTCGATATAATATTATGCATGGCGGCGAATGCTCTCAGTATCTCGAGGTTCTGTACTGCGCATATATTGCCTTCACCCCAAGTATTTATTTCGTGTTTCGATACTACTGCGGGTGGGTACATACTTTAAGCAACCTGTACTCTCGGGGTTCGGTACTGCTCACACTCTCATTACTCTTAAGCATTTGGGCCTTCTCGGTATACTCGCAGTAGTTTTGCCGCCAGTACTCCAATACTCTCAACACTCGGACTACGATTTATTTGTTCTCGAGCATTTACCTGTGAAACCTTGATATTATACCCTGAGCACCAAGAAACTTTTATTTTCGGGGAACATATATATTGTACTACCAGGATGTATGTATGTATGTGCTGCACCTTATTACTCAGCCGGTCACAAATTATGGCGCAACCTCGACCTCGCGCAACTTTTATGTACTTACGAATTCATCGCCGCGAGTCAGCTGGATCAATATATCTCCACTTACCGATACCCTATTATATTTTTTGTAGTAATGATCCCACACTAATTCCGCGAACAGCAGTATAATATAGTCTGTCCTCAAAAATATGTTGTGTGTGTTCTTCACGTTAAAATGATGGGTGGGTGCAGATGCTACTTCTAAACAAGTGTGCAGGGTTTCATACGAGTACGAGTATTACAATTTCGCTCTTGCGCCACTCCCCTATTAATACGGTACCTCCTGGAGGGGAGCCTTGTATATATATATATATATTAGACCTCGATATACCCGTACCTACTATTAAGGGGGTCCATAGTTAACGGGACCAAATATTGTTGGTAAAAATACCTAAATATATAGGTTTTCATGTATGCCATAGGTCCTGTTAACTACAGACCCCCGTCACATTACTATAGTATTAATAGCACTATATACCAAGCTGTCCCGAAATATAGGAATATTTTGATAGAGTATTAGTGTACAAAAAGTCCTCATGTTTCGAGACAGAGTGGTACCCTCGTATGTACTATGCCTACACAGCAGTACGGGCCCGCCAACAATAAACACCTATCACGGAGGACCATAGTAAATAACACCTGCGGTACACAAAATAAACGTTTGAATATTTTCCAACGTTTACTGACAAAACTTGGGCCCATTTACTATGGTCCCCCGTAATAATCTACTGCTGTGTAGACACTGCCCTTAACAAGCACACACCTTTGGCACCTTTAGCACAGCGGCAGCGTTGTGAACCGAGAACCGAAAAGCCATTTTTTGTCGGTCGTTTTTTTCTTGTTGTCGGTTTTTTAAGACCGAAAAACAACATTTTTTTTTTCGGGTTTTTGCAAAAAATCGACCGAAACCGACCCCCGACATTTTCGTTTTTTATCAGCTTAAAAAACAGTTCGGTTTCGGCGGCGGTTTTTGCCTCCATTTTGTAAACCGAAACCGGCCACGCAAAAACCGAACGAGGCCATGTCCCTTTCCGGTTCGTCAACATTGATGCAGCGCACAGCAGGGGTTTACCATCCCATCGACCACTCCAACTACTTGGGGTACATACAACCTTGAGCACGGGCGTTTGCACAGGTCTGAGCGTAGGCGCTGGCCGCTGAGCGCGATTTCTGAACCCAATTTTCTCAAGAGTCCCGCATGAGGTGAGCCTCGCCACTTTGAACGGAGATAAAAGGACCGTTTATAGACCCTATACACGCCCAGAGCGATACGTTCTTATATATATATATTATATATATATAATATATATATATATATATAAGTGCATTTCTTATTTTGACCTTGTAGAGGCTTTCCCAAAGCCATCGGTTTCGATGCGTGTACCACCCTACTTCCGGAGAAAATCAGCTCGGAAAATCGTCCCAGCGGGTGTTATACATAAAAGGGTATGGACGACCCACTCCTATTCTAATAATTTTGTTCCCCAAAACGTGATTGCGGACGGAGAAAAATGTCCCCGGTGTAGACCTAGACCTGGCATGATACTCCGAACGGCAGCAGTATGCACCATAAAAAACACACGCACCATAAACGGCGCTTCTCGACCGCCGTCTCACGCTAACGTACCGAAAAGAGAGAGACGCAGCATGAGACCATCTGATTTAAGTACATACAGCAGCACTACTATAAATTAGCGTTGTTCTGATGTCTGCCGCTAGTCTTGTTAGCGGCCGCGTGGGGTTGACTTTTAATAATACGGGGGACCATAGTAAATAGGACCTACGGTATACACAAAAACCTATGTATTTACCTATATTTACTAACAATATTTGGTCCTCTTTACTACGGCCCCCCGTAGTATTGCGGTAAGGCAACGCGAGGACAAACGCAACAGCGACAACAACAACAACAACAACAACGACACCACCAACCACAAGTCACAGAGCTTATGGCGATCAAGCAACGCGAGGACAAACGCAACAGCGACAACAACAACAACAACAACAACATTATCGTCACCGACACCCACCACCGACCACAACTCACACAAAAAAAAAAGCGCAAAAACAATTCCGAACAAGAAAAAAAACAAGAACCGAATCAGAACAAAACAAGAGACACTACGAAAGAAAAAACAAACCATACGTACCCTCGCGACACGACTGAAAAAGGCTCGCACCTTCGGCTGGGACCTCGCGGTCCCGGGAGTCGCAACCACCGCCCGGTGGTGGTGGTGCGTCTCTTCCTCTTTACCCCACCCCTGATCCCACTGCTGCTGCCGCTGCTGCTGCTGCCTTCCGCTGCTGCTGCTGTTGCTCTTCCCGCTGCTGCTGCTGATCCCACCGTTGCTGCTGCTGCTGACGGCGATGCGGGGCGAGGGTCGACACCCCTTCTACCGGTAGCCCAGCAATGTCGTAAGACGCCGCCCGGCGACTCTCCAGCTTCCCGGGGAGCCGCGCTTCCCCCGTGTCGGTGGGGCAGCAGTCCGCGCCGAGGCGACCGCCGACCACCCTGCCGACACCACCGTCCTCCGTCGCGCGCCGGGGCCACAACGACGGCGTCCCCGGGATCGCATCCCACTGCGACGATCCCGTGCTCGCTCCCCCAGCGCTGCCGCCGCGACGACTCGACGCGCTCCGGGACAGCGGAGGCATGTATTGTCCACCACCGCCGCCGCCACCCCCACCGCCAGAAGCGGAACCAGAACAGAAACAATCGCGGGGCCCGCTAGATTCGGGGCTGGCGCTGTACGGTCGCCCTGGAGTCGAGGCTAGGCCGCGGTGCCCCCCGGCCCTGAAGGAGCCCCGCGTGGTACCACCAACACCGCCGCCGCTACCGCCAATGTCTTGGAAATGCTCCCGCTGCTGCTGGTGGTGAAGGCGATGGTGCTGTTGTTCCAGGGTTTCCAGAACGGAGGCGGAGGAAGAGGAGGAAGAGCGGGCCAGACGCTCCGCGTGCCTCCCGTGAGGGTCGGCGACGCTGCCAAAGTCACCACTATCGAGGTGGCCACCACCACCACCACCACCACCACCACCACCACCACCACCACCACCTGCACGATGGAGACTTAAGCCCCCCTGGTGGTGGTGGTGGTGATGATGGGGAGGGGGGGGGGGGCTCCGCTCGAGGAGGACGCTCGCGCCCTGCCTCCAAACTCGTGCTGCTGCTGGTGGTGATGGTGATGGTCGATGGGGCCGGCGCCGCGGGCCGCTTCGGCGTCAAACGGCGCCCTCCACGACGAACCGGCGGCGGTGGCGGCGGCGGCCATCATGCTCGAGCAAGCGCTGGCGCTCCGAGAGTCGGAAATGGTGTACCCCCGCTCTCGCCTCGGCAAAGGCGAGGGGGTCATCGACGGGCCGCTGTATTGGTTCGTGTTTGGGGTCGGGCGACGAACGGGCATCAACTCCGCACCCTGCTGCTGCTGCTGCTGGTACTGACGGTGCTGCTGCTGATGTTGCTGCCCAACCCGCGTGGACCGCGCGTGTTTCGCCTTCCGGACACGGAAGGTGGGGGTCCGATGATAAGTGCCGCACCAGCGAGCCCCCCGCATGCAGAGGGCCTGGGTGCTGCCAGCCAGTCCCCCCTCCTGCAACACCCTGGCGGGGGGCGCACGCCACCCACATCCCGGCGGGCGCGGGCACCCTAGTCGCAACCCCGGCGCGAGCAGAGCCCGGCCGACCGTCGGGCACCATGCCCAGCTCTGGAGGAGCGGACGGACCCTTGATGCCCCCGTTAAGGTGGATGTGGTATCGCAGGGGGTCCGCCCAGTCGACCTTAAGGACGGCGCCCCCTACCACAAGCGGAAATCTCGCTCCTTCCTTGTCGCCATCGGCACCACCATCGTCTTGGCCACCGGCCGCACTTCCACCGTCGCCCTCTGCTCCCTCACCAACTTCCCCCGCCGCCGACGCCAACGAGCTTTCGGCCTCCTCCCCCCACGTAGGAAAACCCTCTCGGGTGATGCCGCCGCCCCCGCCCACCTCCAAGCCAGGCGAAATTGTGCCGCGGCTAGAATTTCCCACGCTATGGTTGTTGTACGCTCCCCCCCCCCCCCCACCGCTGCTACCGCCACCGGGGTCGTCCTCCATGGTCCGGCGCCACTGGCCAACCTCGCTCGACTCGAAGCTGAGGGGTTCCCCTTCCCCCGCCGTGGCACTGCCACCGCAACCGCCACCAAGACCACTTGCGGAGCCCTCCTGCAGTGGTTCATCTTCACTTGCGCAGGTGCTACTGCTGCGGTTGCTGTTGCTGGTGGTGCGCGTTTCCCTCTCGCCGAACGCCGCACAGCCTACCGCACCATCCGCGACAGGAGCCCTGCCTGCTGCTCCCGCCCGCCCTTCCACCGCTGTGTCCAGGAAGGATGGATGCTGGTGGTGGTGGTGGCGGTCGTCGAAAGCAGGAAGAGGTGGGGGCGACAGAGTCGGCTGCAGCTGCTGCGGGTTTTGTTGCTGCTGGGGCGGAGGGCTTATCTGATGTCGGTTGAAGACCACCGCCGCTTCCTCGTGAGAGGAAAATTCCAGGAAGCAGAAAGTGCGGATCTTGAACCTGTCCTCCCTGTCGGGGATGGGTTCGACCTTCCTCAACCCAGGCTGCCGGAGACCGAGGGCATACGGGGGAAGGTGGGGATCGGGGGAGGGGTCGTGAGGCTGTGTCGTGCGAGGGGAGAAGGCCGAGAGGTACAAGAAGCCATTACGAGAGCTGAATCGATTACAGCAGTACCTACTGAAGCACAGAGATACAAGGTATTAATAGTGGTCCCTCTATTTGTAGTATAGTGTCGGCATGTGCCAGGTCATTACGCCGGCAATATGCCACACTACTAATTTTACGGGGGGGGGGGGGCATAGTAAGCAGGACCAAATGTCAGTAAAAAAAGTTAAATGTGTAGGTTTTGTGTGTACCGCAGGTCCTATTTACTACGTATGGTCCCTCGTAAATATTTGATCGCATCTGTGCCGAGGGGTTTCACCGGCATGATATCGGCCGCCGGCAATATAGAGGGAGGGACCCCCGCTGATGTATTCGAGAAAATGGTTGACACATAAACTGTCCGTGTAAAGAGACAAAGGAGGGAGACGTCAAAACACTCACTTGGTCAGCAAGCAGCGGACGAGCAGTTGAGCGGCAGCAAGCAGGAAGCCAGCATCTTATCGAACACGGAACATATATGGACGACGAAAAAAAGCATTCCAAGCGAAAGTACAAAAGAGTTCCATGTACTGCTTTACCGGAAAAAGAAAAAAGACAAAAAAAAAAAAAAGTGTAGTATCATACTACAGCAGTACGTGTATGTATGGCTGGTGATAATTTGTTCGATCTCACAGCATTTGTCTTGATATATTTCATGTTTTGGCTGCGGCACAAACCACAAAACAAAGGGTTGTTTTTACGTTGGAACCTGGTATTTATAATATCCTCGTGTATCTGGCACACGATAATTATTAATAGCACAGCAGCAGTACGTGGCAGTCAGGTACCTAGTCAGGTGCAGCATCATACGAGTTACGGGCGTTTTTTTTTTTTTTGCTGGTTCTTTCGTCACGCCCCGAAGCACACCCCCGAGGGATGGGTATATACGATATTTCAGTATATTTTATGTTTGGCTGGGGGGCACAAACCATAAAACAAGGGTTGTTTTTTCATACGAAAGTATCTTGGAACCTGGCATTTATAATATCCTCCTCTATTTGGCACACGATCACTATTACGGGGGTACATAGTTAGTAGGACCTATGGTATACATGAAAAACCCATGTGTATACCTATTTTTACTAACAAAATTTGGTCCCGTTAACTATGGACCCCCGAAAATAGTACCGCAGTATTAATAGTAGCGAGCCGTATAATGAGTTACGGGCGATTTTGCATTAACAGTTGTTTTTTTCGTGACTCCCCGAAGCACACACCCCGGAGGGATGGGTATATATATATGATATTGCAGAAGCCAGTCAGCTACCAAGTTTTCTATGAGGTCATCATGTGAACCCGTACCACAGCAGTAGTTGTAGTACCCGGTACGCGCGTTCGAAGTATCACTATTAATATTACGGGGGTGCATAGTAAATAGGACCAAATTTTGGCAGTAAAAATCGGTATTACGGGGGACAAAACATAGTAAATAGCACCTGCGGTACACACAAAAACCTGTACATCTCCATATCTTTACCAACAAAATTTGGTCCCGTTTACTATGGTCCCCCGTAATAAATATATACGTTTTCATGTGCACCATAGGTCCTATTAACAATGGACCCCCGAAATACTAATAGTATCACACACGGCCTGAAAAGATGAGTCGCGACAAAAATCCTCGATCTCACAGCTCGTTTTCTTAACGGCGTTGATTTTTCCAATTTTACAAATGAAAGTGCAAAGTTCGTCGAAAATCATCAGCTGTTGTAAATATAAACCGTTAATTTTTACATTTAGAAGAAAAAAAACACCGGCTGAGACATCTCGAGGATTTCGTCGAAGTTCCTCTTTGCCAGCTTTTGTGTGATTTATTTATAAAACTAAAAAAACAACAGCTGTGAGACTTATGCCGATGGAAACCCAAAATTGCTATTTAAAAATTGAATTCCAAAGATGCTCGCCAGATTTTTTCAAGTACCGCTTGCTGCCCCTAAAAAAGCAATTTTTTGGGGCCGATGTTGGGCAAGTCTAAAATAACACGGGGCAGCTGACGCCAGCTATTTTCCAATCAAAAGGCTGAAATAACGCGGAGGACGGGAGCCATCTTCCAATAAAATCGCTGCATTAACGGGAACCACGGGAACCACGGGAACCACGTGAAATCATGCCGCACACAAACTAGAACAGAAGAAGAAAGACACAGCTCGCAGCTCGCACACCCGCAGTCACGCGACGATTGACGTTCGATCTCGACATATAATCCACCCACGGTCAACGAGCTTGGTACCGGGCAAGGCCAATTGAGTGCAAATCATGGCCTGGGAGGTATAATTGGAATCCGTGGTCTAGGGGGCGAGAGGTTGGCCGCGGCGTCCTATGCTCTTCATCAAAGCTTTCAAACAGTTCTGTTTCGTGCCAACGGAGAGGAATCGAGAGTTTTTATCGTCTGTTTTCTACACACCAGTTGCCAAATATGTTTTTAGTAGACGCCTGGCCCACCCACGCCACATATCACCGACCGGGGTGTGAGAACTGTGATACTAGTGTGGGTCGGAGCCTCTAACCAGCGCGCTTCATTCAGAGTTCGTGGCGTAATCGTTGGGTTTGTCGATCAATGTCAAACCTGAAAAATGGTCTATTTTTTGCCATCGGAGAGGGGCAGAGTTTTTTTTGTCGTCTGTCTTTTACAGACCAGTGCCAAAATGTTTTTTTATCAGGCGCCTGGTCAGCCCACGCCACATATCACCGACCGAGGTGTGAGCACTGTGACACTAGGCTGGGTCGGAGACCTTAACCAGCGCATTCCGTTCAGATTTCATGACGGTGTCGTTGGTTTGTCGATCGATGTCTGCCGAGGATTCTCGTAAAAGTTGGCTCCAGTCAATGGGAATGACCATACATTGCTCCAGTACCTGCCACAAGAGGGGTTTTGTATACATTGCGCGGCGCGCAATTCAAGTGCGCGAAAGCTGTCCCGTGACGTATAAAATTTGCCCCGATGTTGGGCCAAAATCGGTTTCAGAAAAACTTGGGTGGATGTTTATTTCCAAGCGGCGAGATTCCGAATCCTCGACAGACATCGCTCGATGAAACCAACGACCACGTGACCAATTCTGAACGGAGTGCGCTCGTCAGGGGCTCCGACCCACCCTAGGGTGACCGTGTTCGCACAGTGGGCGGTGACATGTGGCGGGCGCTGGCCAGGCGTATGACAAAAAAAAGCAATCGGCCGCTGGTGTGCGTGCACTAAACAGGTGACACATTTTCTCGATCCGTTTCGAATGGCAACAAAGACGTTTTTTTTTTCAGGTGTGGGAGGATACCGTTGGGCGCCGTCGGCAAGCTCTCGCCCCCTAGACCATGGATCCACATGACATGTTCGAGGCCACCATCTATACTCGTTGGCCTTGCTCGACACCAAGAATGTTGGCCGTGGGCTGAGTCTATGTCGTGATCGAACGTCGAGCGGATTTTTATCAGCGCGTCGACAATTTGCAACAAAAAGAAACAAATTGCGCCACCTGCAGTCGTTGGAAAAAAAGTAGGGGAAAAAAAAACAGAACATTTTCCCCTATTCTCCCACAGCGGCGTTACGAGGGTATCTTCGGGTGTTCTTTTTGAAAGCAATATTTTCGTCGACATTTTTTTTTTTTTGACTTCGCGTTCCCATTGTCAGCATAGGTCTGAGATCGAGATTTTCGTCGAAATCCATCTGCGTTAGAGCCCATCTTAACGGGGAACACTAAATTTCGTTCAATCAGATGTAAATTAAGTTAGAAAAAAATATATATAGTCAAATTGAAAGAACCGAAAGTCCTCGATAAGATGGGTCCTTAAATTAAATTAGAAAAAAAAAATCAAGTCATTATTGAAAAGAGCCGGAAGTCCCCGTCAAGATGGGCCCTTAGCTTTGTGTGATTATTTACGAAATAAAAAACAACAGCTGCGAGATGAGGATTTCGTCCAAATGCGGAATTAATCTTTTGTAGGGTGTGTGTTGTAATTCGATCGCACGTCGCACGTTCCACCTATAAAATAAAAAACAACAGCTTCGTATGAGATGGAGGATTTCGGCCAAATTCATTTTTGCAAAGCTGTGTTGTGATACTTCGATCGCGTGTATTATACGGGTTTTAATTGTAAAACTCAAAAAAAAAAAAAGCTGTGAGATGTAAGCCAACGGCAACGCCAAGTCAAAAAGCTTTTTATCTTTCAAAAATATTGCTTTCAAAGAACAGCCGACGATATATCCTCGCAACGCCGCTGTGGGAAAAAAAAAAAGGGGAAAAAAAGTTTGATTTTTTCTTCGCAAAAGTTTGATTTTTTTTCTTCCTTTTATTCTGACGGCTGCAGAGGCGGCGCAATTTGTTTTTTCTCGTCGCAAATTGTCGACACGCTCATAAAAATCAGCTCGCGCGGCAACAGACCCTCGAGCACGACATACAGACTCAGCCCACGGCCAACCTGCTTGGTGTCGGGCAAGGCCAACGAGTATAGATGAGACGGCCTCGAAAATATCATGTGGGTCCATGGTCTAGGGGGCGAGAGCTTGCCGGCGGCATCCTACGGTATATCCTACCAAACCTGAAACGAAGCCTATTTTCGCCATTCGAGACGGATCGAGAAATATCGTCACCTATTTTGTGCACGCACACCAGCGGCCAGTTGTTTTTCTTATCATACGCCTGGGTGTGAACAGTGACCCTAGGGTGGGTCGGAGCCCCTAACGAGCGCACTCCGTTCAGAATTCATGACGTGGTCGTTGGTTTTGTCGAGGACTCGGAATCTCGCCGCTTCGAACTAACCGTCCGCCTGAGTTTTTCTGAAGCCGATCTTGCCCCAACACCGGCTCCACAATAGAGTTGCGCCCCCGCCTGACTGAGAACCGGGTACCCGGTGGCGGGTACCCGGAACCGTCGGAACCGGAACCATCCTGGTCCAACTCACGGAATCGCGGGTATTTGTACCCGTCAATTGTTCTATACGGAGGCCCAAAGACTGGGGTATACCTTGACTCATACATGCACTGCAGCAGCAGCTGTGCCCCTCGACTCTCGCCTCCCGCCCATGCAGACTACAGACCGACAACAGAGCATACCCCTACAGAGTATCTGCCTTCGCACAACTCGGTACACAGACGCACACGATACCCTTAGCACAGGGTAGATGGCCCCAAATTAACATCAACCACAGAAGGTAGACCAATCACGAGAAGCCCCAACCTTGCGATGTTGCTGTTCGTGGAGAGACCAATGTGATTGCGGCAGTGAGATCGACCACCACGTAAATAGTGTATAGTAACCGGGGTATCCATGTCCGCCTTACGACGCCACCGATCAAACGCGAAAAGGGGAGAAAATAGTGTACGGTAAACCGGGTACCCGGGTACCCGAGTACCCGTGTCCGCCTTACCATGCCACCGCTCAAACGCGAAAAGGGGAGCAAATAGTGTACGGTAAACCGGGTACCCGGGTAACCGGGGTATCCATGTCCGCTTACCACGCCACCGATCAAACGCAAAAAGGGGAGCAAATAGTGTACGGTAAACCGGGCACCCGGGTACCCGAGTACCCGTGTCCGCCTCACCATGCCACCGCTCAAACGCAAAAAGGGAGCAAAATAATGTAAGATAAACCGGGTACCCGGGTACTCGGGTACCCGGGTACCCGTGTCCCACTCAAAAGGCTAAAAGGGGAGCAAATCGTGTCTGGTAACCCGGGTACTCGTGTGCGCCGGAGCCCTGGGTACCCGGTTCCGGTTCCGGTTGGAACGCCACTCTCACCCGGTCGGGTACCCAGTTCCAAATTTTGAGGCCGGGGTGCAACTCTACCCCAGAATTGATTTCTTCGGGGTTTTCCAAAAGTTTGCAAATTTCCGTTTTAATAATCGCGCTCATAGCACGCTGTACCTGTAAAATTCTGACGGGTATATTGGGAATTCAAGCTTTTTCATGGAAACTTTGCGTTTCCATTGGCATACGTCTGAGATCGAGGATTTCGCCGAATTGGCTAGCTGTGTGTGATGCTTCGATCGCGCGAAATACGGGCTTTACATGGCCTCATGCCGGGTATACAAGTCCGTAGGTGAGGGAGACAAAATCTGAAGACGCAGAATTTCAGATGGCCTCATGCAGGACATACATGTACGTACGAGCTGGGCCAGCCAAGACCCTGTCGATTCAGGGGGTCGGCCGTGCAGCGCCCAATTTTACGGAGCTGGACAAGAAGACAGAGAAATTTTGACACGGTGTTGTTCTTGCAGCCACAGAGAACATCTCGTTCCGGCATTTTTTCTTTTTCTTGTACGAGTGATGCGACTGGAAATAACCCCAAAAAATATATAAAACAAGACTGAAACTCCTCCGAAAAAAGCGAAAAATAAAAAAAGCCAGGAACGATATAATTTCGCAAGGGCGTAAAAAAATACGGCGTTTTGCGAAAAAAAAAATTCAGATCGAAAATCGCAAAACGGAGCGCGCTGCATCGCAGTAAAATATCACTTGATTCAAGTACGGAATATTGTTTTTGACCAAATCTCGTGGTGGGCAACGAATTGGGCAATGAAACTGATGTCGATCTTGTCCTTGTATCCCCAGTAACGTCTCCCCACCAAATTTCGCCTTCATCGAGAACGACGATTTTATTACGGAATTTAACGTTAAGAAGTTGGTGTTTTTGGGTTTTCGCCGGTATCTCGTCGAGTTTCGAGTCGAATTATCAATATGTCATAGTTTTATATATGCTTCTTTTTTTCGTACATGTACTGATATGTCAGGGTCAGTGCCTCCAAAGTTCAAGTCCTAATTCGCAGTGGTTCACGAGATAAGACTCCACGATTGATTGCGCGCTTCATGGCTCGCCCAGCTCGTACGTACTGGTAAAAACAGGAAAGGCACCCGGCCTGCGGCTTGCGGCTGTGCGGTTGCGACATACTAGGTATAGATGAGGTACTGTTACTGCTGTATACTTCGTACGAGGGCAAAAGCCCTTTATGGTGGGAAGAGAAACCGCGGCCAAACCGGGCCAAAACTGGTCACAAACGCGGCTGCTGCGCCGCGCTTGCATCGAATCGGAAAATTTCTCAATTGCGGACGACGATGTAAACCCTACTCAAAATCAATAATTTGATTGACGCAACAAGAGGAGGATAGAGTGCAAATTCAGGCGAGAGACCATCGGTCGACACAGCAGTAGCAGCAGCAGCTATGTACGTAGCAGAGGTGTTTTAGTTCCTCTCTCTAACATATCACCCCCCTGGGGTATACGAGACAAAAGTTTGGGCTTATGTATGTGGAGTACAATACACTTCGATGCAACAGCAGCAAATCGTTTCTACTTTGATTGTCATAGCGAAATGAAAGTAAGAAATAATATTCTTTTTATTTTCTGAGATCGGGGAGACGAAATGAATGTATTATTACGGGGGACCATAGTAAATAGGACCTATGGTATACAAAAAAACGTATGTATTTCCCTATTTTTACCAACAATATTTGGTCCTATTTACTACGGTCCCCCGTAATAATAGGACGATAACTCGTACCAGGTACAAAACAAAAAGCACTCGCATCCGGAAACGCTAACATCGTCGTTAGTCCATCTTACGCAAATTCTTATGCAGTCGGTATCTAGGATTGAAAAAGCCGGTTTCTGATCGGTTATTTTTCCGACTGGACTATGAATAGGTACTCTTCTTGTACCGTCCGTCGGATCCCATACCTGGTACCATGGTATATGCAGTTTTGGTGTTTTCTCTGGAGACGTTGCATGTAAGGGAGTGCCTTATAATACATTGGCTACGTATAAATACGTACAACAGCAGTAGCTCCAACAAAAAAGGGTATGGCAGGCGGAAGTCGGTACGAAACCGCTTCGCCGAAATGCTCGTGGGGTCAAGAGAGGTCTTCCTTCATCTTCCAGCAACTGCGCCCAACTACACATGCATGCTCATGCCTTGCTTCTTCCTCGCGCAGCGTGTGTGAGCTTCACACGCGGGGCGTTCTCCTCCATCTCGTCCCCGAGGCCATCGCGGCGATGAAACGTCAAAGCTACAGCCAGCGCAGCAGTTGGCAAAAGGCCATCGATATCACGCACTGCGGCCATCGGGTGCTGTCACGTGCTGCTGAGGCGCGTAGATAAGGATGTATCGCGCTGACTCGCGCCGAGCAGCAGCAGAAGTGACAGCAGCCAAGCCAGCGTCGATAAGTTGTGGTGTCGGGTCGTGTGGTATGTCATATTGCTGTGTGGGTGTGTGATACTCGTACGAGTATGCGGCGGGACCTCTAAAGCTTCCGATGCATGAATTCGACTGGCGGATTGAATCGAAAATCTCGGTTTTTTCGACTGTCTGGTCCAGTTGGAAATCAAAATCGAAAAATCTTGGATTGAAATTTCGCGCTTTTTCAACTGCTAAGAATGCCATTTTTTAGTCTCCGATCGGAAACCGACTTTTTCAATCAATTTTTCCGACTGCGTAAGAACTGGCCTTAGCACTTGAAAAAGTGCGAGGTGCCATGTGCAGCTGCAGGCATACTGGTAAGAACCGGCCGGGCTCTAGTCGGTGGAGACGTCGGTGTCAGTAGCGAAAAAAACGCTTTCAAATTATCAGAGAATACGTAGGACACACACAAAAGAAAAAGAAAAAGGACAGAACCGAATCGGTCTCGCCTGTCCCTTTTATTACGGGGGTCCATAGTTAATAGGACCTATGGTATACACAAAAACCTATATATTTACCTATTTTCACCAACAATATTTGGTCCTATTTACTATGGTCCCCCGTAATAGCACTGCAGTCTCTATCAGTTTTGGGGACAGACTACTTAGAATTAGACTGGTTTGCTCCCGAAAACGGGCCTGCAGTTCCGAAAGGGTAGAAAATATCCACACGAGTACTGCCTACTGGTACTGCTGTAAGTGAAAATTAAGAAAGACAAACACTAAGAACCGGCGGGTGCCTTGTCAAACACTAAGAACCGGCGGGTGCCTTGCCAAACACTAAGAACCGGCGGGTGTCTTGCCAAACACTAAGAACCGGCGGGTGCCTTGCTTACGTGGCGAGCGAGAACCGAACGATTCAACGTATAATACAGCAACATGAAACCGTTTCGAAGACAATAAACTGTGGTAAGGCAGCAGTACCAGCGAAGTAATTGCTTACGTGGTCAGAGAGAATCGAACGATTCAACGAAGTAATTGCTTACGTGGTGAGAGAGAATCGAACGATTCAACGTATAATACAGCAACATGAAACCGTTTCGAAGACAATAAACTGTGGTAAGGCAGCAGTATCAGCGACGTAATTGCTTACGTGGTGAGAGAGAATCGAACGATTCAACGTATAATACAGCAGCAGTACCAGGGAAGTAAATTACTGCTGTAGAATCCACTGAACCTGACTTCTACCATAAAAACAAGACGCACGTATCGGTAGATCATGAGTTTTTTATTTTATTTTATTATTATTTTTTTTTCTTCATCACTTTTACTTTCCAGCCACTCACTACTGTCGTAGGAGGTTTTACCCTCGACGGTCTTCTGGACAAGCCGTGGTCACAGGTGTCGTCCCTTCTCCCCCCCGGTACGTGCCTTTATTTTTTGTCGCGCATAGGGTTCAGCATTCCCACAGCTCGTCGATTTTCATCGAATGTAGCCAACTCACGCTTTCGCGCTTTCCGCTTATCAATTTTGTATGCAAGAAAAAGTCCCTATGTGCACGCACTCGGTGAGACTTGTACCCACGAAATTGATCTTGACAGGCACGCGGACCACCTATCGAGCCACCGGGGACGCCGGCTTCAAAAGGGAGCGTGGAGGTATGGGGATATGAACCCCAGACATTTCGCCCCTTACGGCTGCAGTCCCGTTTCGAGGGTCAACCACTTACCCAGATATAAATTTGAGTGTTTGTCCTCGAAACGGGACTGCAGCCCTGAAAACGCAATACCGCCGGGTACGAGCTGGGCCAGCCCATAAAACAGATAAAGCTTTTGCCGAAGTCGTACCTCGTGAACCAATGCATATTATTGATAGGATTGTCTCAAGTGTTAAGGCTCAAGTGAACCAACCAAGGTGAGCGGATTGTCCATAGGACCTATGGTATACATAAAAACCTATATAGATATACTTACTTAGATCTCGATCTCTGAGCGTGCTCGGTTGGTACATCCCTGGCCTCTGAGAGTTCCCACTGGGGAATCGCCTCCGTTTATTACTTGCCGGACCGTTCCAGCGAGTCTTTGTTTTCTCCATTTCTCGTCGTACTTTCAGTCCTTCTTCCCTTTTTTCTTCTTTCGTTTCGTGTGCGTGCGTGTACTCCGAGCACGGTTGCGCGGGCGAACCCGGCACCGTCGCGGGTGTCAGCGGATGCTGGCGAGTAAAGGGGGAGTTGCAAGGAGCGCGGTCGCCGCTTTCGTGCCTAGGCGTCGCGTGTGCCTCGAGACACGAGGGATGCATCAATAGGCTCTGTCTGGCCTCCATTTGTGATTTGGAATAGAGTACGTACGAGTATTTAAGGGTCGTTCGGGATTGTAAGATAATATTCAAGCGGTGCTTATTTTTGCGACCGGGCTGAGAGTCACAAGAGGGAGGTACCCCGAATGAGCACCAACATTGTCGAGCTTGCGTCGAGGTCCACGGTGAGCACCGGGCTTCACGCGAGGCGGGCGACGGGGCTCACTGTGGAAGAGAGGGAGGGAAGCTTTACCCGGACTGAATCGGTGGCGAGATGGTCGCGAGAGGGGCGGGCGGCGTACGAGGCTCGAGATAAGCTCTGCTGTAAGATTTTTCCATTTTTTCATTCTTTTCTTTTTTTGACTGGTGTAAGGTGTTCCACTCAGGTAGTAAATTATTACACGAAAGGGGACGGGGATTTTATTTCTTTTAGAATTTTTCGGTTTCATTTTCATTGTTTTTGCTGTGTTGCTGTGCCGTTCTGTGCTTTATCTTTCGTACATACGCATACGACGAGTACACAGACACAGAGCATATCGAAAGAAGAAAATAAGTACCTGGGGTATATACGTATGTACGACGTGCGAGCGAGCGTAGCGGAAAACCGCCCGCGACGCGAAGCGTATGTGGCGTCCGAGCTGTTTTCTCCTGAAGCATGGCGGCGGGACTCTTGGCATTATCAAGTCGCCAGTTTGCAGCTAACTACAGGGGCCATAAAAAAAACAATATTCAATCATGGACCTCTGTCCGCTTCGCATAATTTTATGTTTCCTTCCTGAGCGAGCGCAGCGGGCGGCGTAGGCCGCCCGCGGAGCGATGCGCCTTGTATCTACCTATTTTTACCAACAATATCTGGTCCTATTTACCATGGTCCTCCGTAGTACAAGGGTCAAGGCTGGCCCAGCTCGGATGATACAACATGTGTGATTAGATAACACACCCCCTATTCCGTCTCGAAAGGGATGCGTGGTCAATGGTCAAATGACTAAGGCAAGCAACAAATGAGTACGCCCTCCCCCCCCCCCCCCCCCCCCCCCCCCCCCCGTACTACGGGGGACCGTAGTAAATAAATAGGACCGAAGATACAGATAAAAATCTATATATTTCCGTATTTTTACTATTACTCGTACTATTAATGACAAATATTTGTTTCTATCCACTATGGTCCCCCGTAAAAGGACGAAATTTAGGACTGCAGTCCCGTTTTGTGGACAAATTACTTGGAATTTGACTTGTTTCTCCCCAGAATGGGACTGCGGTTCTAAAAGGGTCCAAGCCGATTTTGTCCAAACCATGACTGAAGGAGTACACACAACGATTCCGGTGGCTTTAGCAACAAATATCTCGTCGAGGATGACAAATGAAGCGCTGCCGACGAAATAAAGAAATGATATTACGGGGGTCAATACTTAGTAAAGGGCTACCGGCGTCCCCGGTAGCTTGGTAGGTGGTCCGCGAGCCTGTCAAGATCAATTTCGTGGGTACAAGTCTCACCGAGTGCATGCACATAGGGACTTTTTCTTGCATACAAAATTGATAAGCGGAAAGCGCGAAAGCGTGAGTTGGCTACATTCGATGAAAATCGACGAGCTGTGGGAATGCTGAACCCTATGCGCGACAAAAAATAAAGGCACGTACCGGGGGGGAGAAGGGACGACACCTGTGACCACGGCTTGTCCAGAAGACCGTCGAGGGTAAAACCTCCTACGACAGTAGTGAGTGGCTGGAAAGTAAAAGTGATGAAGAAAAAAAATAATAATAAAATAAAAAAAGGACCTATGGCATGCATAAAAACCTATATATTTACCTATTTTTACCAACAATATTTGGTCCCATTTACCATGGTCCCCCGTAATAGTAATGTTACCCAGAGTCCCACCCATCAGCCTATTAAACCTACAGCGGTAGAAAAAACAAAAAAAAAAAATCTCCCGACACCTACAAGTATTCTACTGCCTTTGTACTAATAGTAAATTTCTAAGGGACGCGTGCGTACAGCATCAGTAGGTTCGGAGTACCGAACATACCTTTGGAACGTCCCTCTCACGCCGCAGGTCAGGTGATGAACACATTGATTTTTCATCTTATTTTATAATCTCGCCTCGTTATCGCAAAAAAACGTAATTTTCTGGTTCCAGTTTAGGGTCCATCTTAACGGGGACTTTCGGCTCTTTCAATTGAGTTGATTTTTTTTTTTCTAGTTTAATTTAAGGGCCGATCTTATCGAGGACTTTCGGTTCTTTCAATTTGACAAAATAGTTTGTTTTTTTTCTAATTTAAATTACATGTGATTGACCGAAATTTAGTGTTCCCCGTTAAGATGGGCTCTTCGCTGAATGTTGCTTTTTCCACACAAAATTGGAAAACCTGATTTCTAGAGCTCTTGAATAGTTGTGGTTGGACTGGTTTTCCCATTTCATTTCACCATATACAATGTAACCTACATATAATATTTTCTTTCGGCGTTGTGTGTGTTCTTCACATTAAACCGTTCTTCTACTCGTCGACATCCAGCAAAAGCCCAGTGTCCGTGCTGATTCTTCACCCTAGAAGGATACGAGCTCTGTGGTCACAGACTACGACACAGAGATAACACACCGTAATGCATTAATAGCCTACGCAATACCATGCGTTCGCACTATTAATAGGTGCGGCCGACACAACATACATACATACGCCAGCAACCAAAATACACCACAAAGCATTAGGACCATAGGGTTGTCGTAGTTTTCTTCAAATTGAGATGGGTGCGCAGTACGTCTGACGTGTCTCTCGAGCCCTTCTCGATTCAGGCCCGTCTAAGCTCCTTCATGTTTTCATACAAATAGTTCATCTCTCATCCTCATTTCTTCAATTAGACCAGCAAGTGACTATGGATTCAAGTCGGCTCTGCGCATACGCTCTGATGAGCACGTCATTATCCGGGTTGTAGGCCATTTTTTTCTTCGACGGCCGAGTTACCGGCTTTACGGCCCGCCTTCTTCTCGCCAACACTCTTCGATATTTCCTCTCCCCTGGGCCGGTTAACCCCTTTAGTACCGCAGTCCCGATTTGGGGACAAACCAGTCTAATTCCAAGTCATTTGTCCCCAAACGGGACTGCTTACACTAAAAGGGTTAATGCTGTCTCCATGTTCCTCATCCATGGCCGCGCCTAGCAGCGTCTCTGTTTCTACACTCCTACGACGAAGCGCAAAGGGTTTCGCGTATAATATTACGGGGGTCCATAGTTAACGGGACCAAATTTTGTTAGTAAAAATAGGTAAATATATAGGTTTTTATGTACACCATATGTCCTATTAACAATGGACTCCCGTAGTAGCATCTTATCTGCCTTCACAGTCAGTATACTCCTGTACGAAAAGGCGCTAGACCAGTCTAGATTCAAGGCGGCTCTGCTGTACTCTCTCAGACGAGCACTCTTTATTCGGGTTGATGGATTATTCGGCGCCCCTTTATCCGACGGCGGAGTTACTTCTTTACCACCCAACTTTGTTCATGTCTCGCTTTTGCATCGGTACGTAGCGAGATGGAAACAAGCATGGCGGACACTGCAACACGAGCGTGAGGCTGCTCTTGAAACTACCTCAAAGGAAAACACTTACCTGGTATAATACCACCGGTGGGTCTCATCCTCTCTCAAGCTGGGGCGACGAGTCATGTTGCTTCCTTTGGTATCGTTTTTTGCTTCGTCCCATCTTTAGAACTTTGCTCTTTTTGCATTTTTTGGAAGGAAGAAAATATGGTCTCCATCAACAGGAAAAATCTCTCCTTTCTCAACTGCTGTCACTCCGATCCAAGACAGCACGTATAATGTGATATTTACGGGGGACCATAGTAAATAGGACCTACGGTAAAGACAAAAACCTATATATTTCCCTATTTTTACTAACATTAGTGCGGGGGACCATAGTAAATAGGACCTGCGGTACAGACAAGAACCTATATATTTCCCTATTTTTACTATCAATATTTGGTCCTATTTACTATGGTCCGCCGTGACAACAATATTCGGTCCTATTTACTATGGTCCCCCGTAATAGTATCATCTGTGGACAGATTTTCATTGCTTATTTCTCTTCCTTTCCTCGATTGACAAGCCTTATCGAAGGAGTCGTGTGGGGTGGGTGGATGACGAACCTGCTGTGCTTGTTTCGTATTGTCTGACGCCGAGGGGCCGGGCATGGTTAACGAATGCTGGACGGAGGCGGCAGACAGGGTAGCAAGGTACCAGGCGGGCTAGCAGGGAAAACCTGGTTATGCTACTCGTGCCACAAACTGCTGCCGCTACCTGGAGGATGCTTTTGTGCTATTTGGTTTGCCTGTTATTTTCCCTTGGTTTTTAGTCTTACTCTGTTTACAAGTAGTGGTGTTTTTTTTTTCCTTTGCCATTTTTTTTTTCTTTTTCCAGCTCGTTCTTTTCACGTGTCTGCCACATCCCCTCCGGGGGGGGGCACGACAGTTTGTTTCTTATATATATATTTTTTCTTGTTTCTTTTTCTCTTTCGATTTGTTTTTGTTGTCTTTTTCTTTGTTTTGTTTCATTTCTCTCCATCATAGAATGTGTATGTCGTGCCTGTCGTATCCAGTAGGATGACATGGCATTGCATTGCCCGCTGTGCTGTGCTTACTGCATACGTGGCAAACGTAGGATCTCTGTGGCGTAGTTTTGTGACCACAGAACTTTTATCTCTTCTAGGATTGAAGAATCGGCACGGACAATGGTTGTGCTGGATGCCGACGGGTAGAAAGAACAGTTTAAAGTGAAGAACACACACACGTCCTTTTTTCCGTACCTCAGTCAGATCAAGACGGCACACAAGTTTGTGTCCTGGGGTGTTACACGTAGTGCTAAGTTTCTACAAAGTTGAAAAAAGCAACATGGTGACCAAAGCCCACACGGCAGTATCGAGCGTGAGGCCACCCTTCGAACCTCCCCACACTAAAACCTACAACCACCGCGTCCCATTTTATCGCGCGACCTGGAACGATGCCCTCCGGTACGTGCCTTCATCTTTATTGCGCACAGACTGCTTGTCGTTTATCAATCTAATGAAATGTCGCCAACTCACACACTCTCGCGCTTTCCGCCAGTCAATTTTTATGCAAGAAAAAGGTCCCTACGACTACAAATGCACTTGGTGATACTCGAACCCACGAAATTGATCTTGGTAGGCGCGCGGACCACCTACCGAGCCACCGGTGACGCCGGCGTCACTGCTGTAGGCGCAATTATAAAATATTCATGCCGTCCGCACGCATCCCATATTTTATACCTTCCCCATTTCTCCAGCAACCTCTCTTAGATCCGTTGATGTTCGCGAGTTCCCTCCATCACGGAGGACCATAGTAAACAGGACCTACTGTACACACAAAAGCCTACATGTTTCTCTATTTTCACTAACGACATTTGGTCATTTACAACCTGGTACTAGGTATGGTCTCCCGTAATAGACGGTATACATAAGGCCGCAAAATTTGGAACCAACAGCGCCAATTCGACGAAAACACGTCAAAACCACCTCACAGAAGTAGGTTCAACTGCGTCATGTACCGGCGTAAAATATCTTGCAATCGATTCTTGATTCGGGCTGCGTAAGCGGCGGAAACCACGTACTCGTACGAGAAACCTACAAGTTGACGGGAGATACCGGCAAAAAAATCGAATGCTGAGCGATGCGTGAGATTGTATTGTGACAAAAGGACTGTACGCCAAAAAAGGCCAAAGGCTTCAATCACATTTTCCACACCCTGGAAAATAGACAAATGGCCACTGCAACAGCAACACAACATGGCGCAATGCACGAGTCTATTGCCGTCGGCAGCATCTACCGATTGCCCTACTCCCCTATACATTGTCGCAGGTAGTAGTAGCTACTGATTGACTATATCCTCAGTCCATTGTCACCGCAATTCCGGAGGACCATAGTAAAATAGTAAATAGGATCGAGTATTGTTAGTAAAAATAGGGAAATATATAGGTTTTTGTGTGTACCGGAGGTCCTATCTGCTATGGCCCTCCGTAACAGTGGCTATCGACTGAGTGTTCCACAATCTATTGTGGCAGGCGATGTCCGTCGAGGGATCACATCCCCACTTTAGTTTGGGGCAGCCAATGTCTATCGATTATTACCGTCCTCGAATCTGTTGTCGCCGACGATGTCCATCGGGGGGCACCGGTCACCATCTACTGTAGTCGGCGATGTGTATCGATCGACACACCTACAACGTACTCTCCTAAGCACAGCAACATGCTATTGCGGGGGGGACCATAGTAAATAGGACCTACGGTACAGACAAAAACCTACATATTTACCTGTTTTTACCAACAATATTTGGTCCTACTTACTATAGTCCCCCGTAATAGCTTGCGACGACAGCAGTATGAATAATGAATGGTAAATCTTGACACCACCTGACACACGACAACGCGTGTAAGGCACGGTATATCGTGACGTCGTTTCTAGGCTAACCGATGCAACAGGACGCATTTGCGTTTCGATAAATATGTGATTACCATGTCAGGGGTTTATATATACCTGGTGCGTAGTTTTCGATCCCCGACAGCAGATAAATGGCCGCTGAAGCAAAATCATAGGGATAGGATGTGGTGCAATGAACGCGTATATTGTCCCCAGTGTCTATCCATTGTCAGGCTGACTCTTCTGGGACCAGAATCCATAAAAACATCGTGTAGAAACCCCAGGGTAGTGCCGTCGGTAGACATGAGCCATTTCTGATCACTGCCCAAAAAAAGAAAAGCTGTGCTTTCAACACAGCACCCGCAGCCACCGCCGATTTCTCGCCTCACAGGCCACGAGATGGCGTCAAACCTTCGAGGCCGTACGCCGCACTGCTCTGAGAGTGTTCGCTACCAAGTTTGAGGGTCGTTAAAGCTGTGTGGCCGGAGTTCTCGCTCGAGACATCGGGGCCTGACCCATTTCTGGCCGTTTTTTTTCCAGGCGGAAATGGGACCCAATTTCGTCTAAAACAAACGGGCCAGAAATTGGCCGAGGTTCTCACGTCTCGAGCGAGAACTCCGGCCACACAGCATTAACGACCCTCAAACTTGCAAGCGAGCACTCTTAGAGCAGTGGAGCATATAGTCTTCAAGGTTTGACGTCATCTCGTGCCCTGTGAGGCGAGGAATCATCGGCGGTGGTAGGTGCTGCGTGTTGAAAGCGCAGTTTTTTCCTGCTGCGGCATACCTGCTACCAAATAATTTCTCCCATCGGCTGTGTGGGTTTCAACACCATAAAGGAGAAAAATCCTGTTTGGTTTTCTGGTTTCTCGTCCCATAAGAGTCAGCCTTACCGACCCCAATCTGTTGCGACTGACAATGGCCATCGATGGACAGACTTCTCAATCCATTGCGACGGTCAGCGATGAACACGCTGCACAACCCATTGTCGTTGGCAATAGATCTATCGATAGATTTCCCCCCCGTCTTTTATCACTGCCAATATCTATCGTTAGATTTTCCCCTCTTCAATAGTCGATGGCAATATATATCGATAGATTTTCCCCTCGCCTACTGACGTTGGCAATATCTATCGATAGATTTCCCCTCTCGCCTATTTCCGCTGGCAATATATATTCATTATATTTCCCCTCGTCTACTGTCGCTGGCAATATATACCAATATATTTTACTCCCGCCTATTGTCGCAGGCAATATCTAAAGACAGATTTTCCTCTCATCTGTTGGTATACATTTTCCTTCGTCTATTGCCGTTGGTCGTTGGCAATATCCAAGCTGTGATTTTTATTCATACGCACGCGCAGGCCATGTTTTGGGGTTCGGCATACGTATGTTGAACATGTAAACCGAAAATGCGTGAGATATCAGAGTGTATGCGCATAATATTTATGCTCATCAAGGATTTCCGTCGGAAAGATGATCATAATCGAAAGCCTTCCGGCATGCGCATAATCGGAGACGAAAAATAGCTAAACATGGGATTCTTATTATTTTCATATTAAACACTTGCAGCAGCGGCAGCACTTTCGCACGACCGAACGAGCCGAACAAAAGTCGTGCATGCAGCGGTACCTACCAGCAGCAGCAGCAGCAGCAGCAGCAAGCTATAGAAGCAGTAAGCAGCAGCAAGCATCAACCGGCTGAAGTGCGATCTATCTTGCGCTCCTCGACGCTCGCTGTGCAAGCAACGCCGCCACAACGAGAAGATTGCCCTCCCTCTTCGTTGTCCTCTCTGCCCGAAAAGGGATCGTAGCGGCGAAGATCAGGAGCGTTGCGACAAGGGTGCACGCGCTTGCAGCAGCAGCAGCAGCAGCAGCAGCAGCAACAACAGCAGCAGCAGTAGCGCCTGCAACAACGCTTGCAGCAGCGCTTGCTTGCAGACGCGCTCGCTTGGAGCAGCGATTTAGTTTGCAGCAGCGCCTGCTCACCGCAGTGCTTGCTTTCCGCAGCGCTTGCAGCAACAGCACTGCAGCAAGCAGCACACTTACTTACAGCAGCAGCAGCAGCAGCTGTAGCAACACCTATTTGATGCGACAGCAGGCAGCAGAAGCATGCAGCATCGGCGGCAGCAATTCTTCTCGCAAAACCCCGCCGGTAGTGGGCATGGTCCGAGGGTCCGAGGCCACTCTCGGGCCAAGCTTGGCCAATCAAAAGCGTCCGGAGAATTCTCGGCGAACAGAACGCAGCGGTCGAATATCAGCTCACACAAATTTGGCTCCCGTATATTATGCTATCCAAACAGTACGTACGCAACTTGGTCATTTTTATGCAAATTTGATTGGGCTTTTTTTTTTATTATTATTACGGAGGACCATAGTAAATAGCACCTACGATACACACAAAAACCTACATATTTCCCTGTTTTTACTAACAAATATTTGGTCCCATTTACTATGGTCCCCCGTAATAATACGTATCATAGTCGTCGGTAACGGGGCAATAGATGAGCAAAATTCGTAATGTTTTTTTTTCTTTTGCGCAGACACTATTCATCATTTTTGCCCAAAATGGCTCTGCTTTTGGCCTGTCATCCGAGATTTTTCTCTTGGTGCACAGTTAGTTGCGTAACTACTCGAACTTCGTAAAGAAGTATGTTTTTCTTTCTCGTACAGCATCGACTCCTCTTGTCATTGCGGTAACGATTTTTTTGTATATATATGCTTGTACGTATTTGTTTTTACTATCGCCGCAGTGCTTACCATAAAACCTATCGGATAGAATGCACCAAACAGACGAATACACCTACTACAGCAGTAGTAGTACCTCGTGCGTACGAGGACAAAGCAGAACAAGAATGATGATCATATCATACGAGGCTTCGAGATGATCAAACACGACTACGTATTAATTTTTATTATTACAAGGGGGCTCCGCCGGCGGCCAAGCGAGGGCCGCCGACGAAGCTAAGCCTGGCACGCAACGACAAAGCTACGTATGGCCCGCACGCAGCGGGCAACTGCAAACAGCAGTTTACGATGCCTAGGGTCGCAGCTAGGGCCCGCAGGCCGCAAACGGCAGTTCACTACGCCAAGGGTGCGTTCAAGATGAATGATTCATACGTACCTAATCAAAACAACAAGTCCTGCTCAAAATATGTTCGATTATTGGTCCCTGGCGCAATGTGTTAGAATTTGCTTAGACTGGGTAGGCGATCGGTTAACCTTTCGCCAATAGCGCATCGGACTATAATATAAACTTACCAAATACTTTCATCGGTAGGACATGGGTCGTTGGTCGTGAGTTCGAATCTCACGTCCACCACAAAACCCTTTTTCAAAACCAATGGACTTTCCCCATATCGAGAATCTAAAAGAAAACTTTTGGATCAGGGGGGGAGAGTGTTCTAAGGCTTAGATTGGGTAGGTAGGCGATCAGTTGACCTTCTACCAAGAGCCCAACGGATTAAGACCTTAACAAATGGCATCACCGGCAGGACATGGGTCGTTTGGTCGTGAGTTCGAATCTCACGTCCACCACGAAAAAAACGTTTTTGAAAGAAGTGACTTTCCCCATGTCAAGAATCTTAGAAGAAAAAAATACTTCTGGATCCCCAAAAATTGGAACCGCGTGTTGGCGGCACGTCAACCCGTATATCCGGTTTCAGAGGGGGAGAGTGTTAAAAGGCTTAGATTGGGTACGCGATCGGTTAACCTTCACCAATAACCCAAAGGACTAAGACCTCAACAAATGGAGTCTCTCTCCCTCTCTCTCTCTCTCTCTCTCTCTCTCTCTCTCTCTCTCTCTCTCTCTCTCTCTCTCTCTCCATCCATATCGCGACCGATACGTGGCCCAAACGTTTGTCCGGTCGCCGTATACAACTGGCAAGGTACAGAACGAGACCCGAGGGCATTCTTTGGTTGGTATGAGGATTTAAAGTCTCCTTCCTTGCAAAGAATAGAAGGAGCTGGCCCGAATAAGGGGTCAGCTGCACAGCAGCAGCGGTACGAGCGCCGAGCGTGTGTTCGATCGTCGTGAATTGTACCATTGTAACTGGCAAGGTACACACTACTTCAAGTAGTACCTGCAGAAGAAGCAAGTTCGGGTTAGCTCTCTCTCTTGTTTGCCAAGCAAAAATAGCTTAACATGAAAGAGATGCGAACTCCTCACCCCGATCAAACCCTGCGTTCCAGCCTCGCCCTGCGGCTGTGTAATTTGCCGGTTATTTACGAACACCAAGCACACGCTCGGGGCTCGTAGTCGCTGCTGCCGTGTACCTCATTATATATTATTTGGGACGACCGAACACGCTCCCGACTTCACAGGCGACGCGCGGGAGCGCACCGTCCAGCTGGCAAAGCAGCCCGTGTGCGAGACAGGGCTGGCCTTTCAGATTCCGTGGATCGCTGGTTGAATAGAATCGTCAGGAAGCGGAGAGGTCAACCTGTCATTCATCGATGTACGAGTATATAACGCCAAATAAATAGGCTCCGATCCTGCACCTGGGGAACACTTTTCAAGACATCAAATTATCGGCATCTTTTCCTCGGGGAGAGTTCGTTTGACTTGGCTTAGGAATTGGTTTTTAGTTTTTTTTCGTGTGAACTATACAACCATGTCCGATAATGGAAGGGAATTTTTCGATATTAATATCATTACTGACAGTTTCTTATATTTCCGCACAGAGTAGTGCTGGTACTACCAACATGTACTGTACGGAAACACAACGACTGGTGTGTAGGGATTAATACGAGTATAAAAACTCTCATACATTTCCGGACAGGGTGGTGATATTCCTGCTGTAGTGCTATTGTTTAAAATTTGACAGGAAACGCGTCCTACCCACTGCAAGCAGGAGGTTTGTCCGCTGCTGCAGGTAAGGGCCAGCGCTCGGATTGACGGAGACGAAGCTACCGTTGCTGTTATTGTAGTCTGGTGCAGATGTTGCTGTGGTCTGGCTACGCGCACGCACTCACTATTTGCGCCTGTGGCATGTGCGCGGATGAGGGTACGTAAACGGACAGCAGGCTGCGCAGACCCCGACCTTCTACCCTCTCACAGAGACAGCGTAGACTCCGAGACACACAACAAGGCACCTACTATAGGGGGGAGACGCCGCCACACCAGCATAGTCTTGGGGCTGACCTCTGCTGCGTCGATCATCTGAGCTTACGAGCTGCAACAACAGAGGTCTATCTCTTCCTCGCGTGCGTCATCTCTCGTCTCGTCTGACAAAGGCGGCGCGATCGTGGTGCCAATCACAGACGTTCGTCTCTACAAAATCCCTACAAAACTTGTCTGTACTTGGTGCTACTGGGCAGAAATTTCCAGAATTTTCGAGAGAAATCCCAACATTGCCTCAGGTATAGATGCTGTGCCAATAGATAAACACGACGACGAGACGATACGACTGACGCCACTCGACATTTACTTCAGACTGGATGACAAAAGTGAACGGAGACGACCAAGCAGCAACGAGCACAGACAGCAGTAGTAGTGGTACAGTAGTACAGCAGTACTTCTTGTTCTTCGTATTCCTTACCAATTAATTGAGCAGGAAAAAGGTAAAAGACTCTACGATTGCTGACTGCAAACGCCACACACTGATGCAATTCCATCTCTGTGAAAGAGTGCGAATTGAATGTGCCAAGTGACACGTAGCTACGAATACCTATTATTAATAATAGCACCAAACTTCACGAGAGGGGAGCGGGGCGGGGCTCAGCCCCGACCCGCGCGCCCCGCTCATCCGACAAACCCAGTGTGCGAGTCAAGGATGGCTTCAAATGCGTAAATTATTGCATGATGGACTCGCCAGAAACCGGAATGGGTCAGCCAAACTCAAAGAAGCGTCACTGAGACCCCACCCGCGTGCAGAAAAACCCACCTACAGCAGTACGCGATATGCCTGACTGATAACCAGGTGTCTGCGGGGTCGAAAATCGAACATCTACCGAGCTTCGTGCATTTCGGAGTTATGTCCTATTCTTCTGAAAAATCGGTGTCGTCCGACAAAGACGCGCCCACAAGTGACGTTTTTTTCTCTCGTCTCACAGCAGCCTGTGTCCACCTTCAGTAGTGTTGCGTCTCAAACCGAAAAAATCAATTGATCTTTGATTTAAATCAAATGAAATTTATAAATCAATCTCAGTTCAACCTTCACTTGATTTATCGATGCACTAATCCATGTTATTATTTCGTTGATTTTATGTGTTATTTCTATCCTCAACTGCGTTATATTTTGCCCTCTGAGCCGTCCCGTGTGCATGGCCTGTCGCAGCTGTGTGCCGTGCCCCCGTACCGCGTAAATTATCTTGTTCGTGATTGGACGTCTCCTGTACCCTGTTACAGGTGGGATATGGTCCTGCTAAACTACCACCAGGTATAATGTATATGCTACTGTACATTGAGCGACGGACTTGTCTTCTCGTGTTCGCCCCCCTGCAAATCTCTGTAGATGCCGCTACACAAGCAAACACTACAGCAGACAGCAGTACATTGATTGTTATTGATAGACTTGCAGTGGGTGTTGGTGGAACTACGCCAACCTAGGCCCCACGAGCACCCACGCTACCACGTCTTGTTGGTCAGAGTATCGTGCAGAAAAAAAACATATCGGCTGCTATCTCTCCACTGAGGCGAACGCGCTCCATCGTGATCGTCCTTCCTCCTGCTACTGAGAACAGACGTTTCGAGGCGGCCGACGATGCCTGCACCGCGAGGTACTTGCGGGCCAACTTGGTGGCGGTCAGAAACGTGCTTTGCTTTTCTGCACACCACATGCGGGGGCGGGCCACTGATGATTTTCACACGGTTGAAACAGACTTTCACTTTTACAGCTCCGGTAAAGGCGCTGTTCGTTCATGATTCACCGAAAGAGCAGTTAATTAGTCTTGCGTGCGGGGGGCATGGGGGGGGGGGGGGGGGGGGGGGGGGGGGGGGGGGGGGGGGGGGGGGGGGGGGGGGGGTGCGCCTACCCTCTACACTTACTTCTGCATCAAGCTTGTTTTGACATGTTCCCTTCCTTGAACAAGACGCATGAGCCGTTTCATCTGAACCCCCCTCGTCCGACAACATATCGTACAAATGTGGGGGTTCTCTTGTCCCCCTCCCGTTAGATTGACGGGGTTACTGATTCGCAGCGTTGCCGGCTCCCCATAGTAGCGAAGGTATGTGGTATTTATTAATAGTAGGCCCTGCACCTACTGCTTTGTCTTGTGGCTACCCGGCTATACAGAGCTCGTATCTTTCTAGGGTGAAGAATCAGCACGGACACTGGGCTTGCTGGATGTCGACGAGTAGAAGAACGGTTTACAGTAATGTGAACACACACACTTGTAGACACTATATTCTTGTTCTGGCTCCGTCAGGTAAAAGCCTCGAACGGGTGGTTAATCCTGTTGGGACCGCATTCCCGTTTGGGGGACAAACTACTTAGAATTTGACTGGGTTGTCCCCAACACGGGACTGCGGTTCTTATAGGGTCAGACTACTCCGCACTCCGCCAACAACGAAAAAAGACAAGAAAAATAAAATAAAATAAAAAATCATCTCAAAACGTTGTCAAGTTGATCTTTTATTAAAAGCAAAAGCTCGATCGGAACCTCGATCAGCTTTTTTTTTTTGTTTTTTTTGTTTTTACCCGAAAGTGAAATCTCGGAGCAACTTCCAGCAGTGTACTGCTGGTCTAGTTGGGTAGGAAGAACGGTTTCGTGCGAAGACAACATGTACAGCGTATATACCACCAGTATTATTACGGGGGACCATAGTAAATGGGACCAAATTTTGTTAGTGAAAATAGGTAAGTATATAGGTTTTTGTTTCTACCGTAGGTCCTAATTACTATCGTCCCGTTAAGGGGACAAAACACTTGGAATTAGCGTCGTATGTTCCCCAAACGGGACTGCAGTTCTAAAAGGGTTTCCGCCAGTACAACAACAGTAGAGATTCCACTATTAATACTATACTGGTATAAATATTACGGGGGACCATAGTAATTAGGACCGAATCTTGTTGGCAAAAATAGGTAAATATCTAGGGTTTTGAGTCACTGTAGGTCCTACCTGGTATTTACTATGGTCCCCCGTAATACTATATTAATAGTGACATTAATATTAACAGTGTTTCCATTGGGACACGAGTGTGTGACGACTGCGTGATGAGGCAAGGCTGGGATTTTAACTTAATTTCTCTGACCTTTCTGAATTCGGGGACACGAAAAAAAAAAACATTCGTTCTTTGCACCAAAAAAAATGAAAAAAAAAAAAAATAAGAAAAAAACATGTTCGTACCGAGCCTCGAGACGCTACTGCAACTAGTACAGCAGTAGCAGCATCTCCCAGCTATCAACGCCGCCACTACCACCAGCGCATGCGGGGTATGCGCGTCGCGGAAGCGCAGCCCACGACGCGCGTATTTCCCTCGCCCCGCCAAGAGCAGGCGCCTACTACGCAACGCCTGCTGCGAAGAAGCTGGAAGCTGTAAAAACTTACAGCAGTAATCCAAGAGTCATATGATAACCACAGACCAGGTACAGACGCATCCTCACCATTTTTTCCTTCAGGAGCTTGCAGATGTACTCGCCGCTCCATTCCTCTCGCAGACCGCCCACAAACAGCGTTCGATTCTCGTCGGACGGGAGAACCCCCAGGAAGCGCCCGTGCTTGAACTCGAACCGGTGCATGGTCTCGATGGCGCGGTTCGCCTGCTCGCTCGTGGAGAACCTCACGTACCCGTAACCCCGGCACCGGCGGCGCCTCTTATCGCGGGCGATGCGCACCTCCGTCACCTCTCCCGCATGTTGAAACCAGTCCCTGAGCATGTCGCGCCTGGTGCTTCGGGTCAGGCCCCCGACGAATATCTCCACCCCACGCTTCGCGACGATGCTTTCGCGCCTGGGCCAGTTCGAGTCGAACCCCACCCCGTCCTCATCGTCGTTGTCATCGAGCGCATCGTCGAGATCGCTGAAGCACAAGGCGTCACTTGTCTCTGCTAGTTCTCTGCTCTTGTCTTCCGGGGAAAAGGCCGATTCCAAGCAGGCCTCGGGAGCAGCCCTGGGCTCACCCTGGCAGCGCCAGTCTTTGTGCGCCACGACGAGTTCTCCGCCAAGGAACTGCCGCGGCGTGCGCAGCCCTCCCCAGACGTCATCCGGGAACAGCTGGAGCGGAGCCATGAACGGGGGCAGGGTTGTGAGAGGCCGGCTGGTTGGGTAGTAGTGTAAGTAGTAAAATAAACTACAGAGCAGAGGAGGTACCACAGCTACGTAGGGTACGTATGATGAAAAAAAACACAACAAAACACAACGAAAACGCGGACTACCGATCACATTTGCCAGTACTCTACTGACTGTACCGGCTCTTATTCGGCTCTTTCTGATCAACTTTTTAATCAGTCGAACTCACAACTGACGTATTTCAAAAATAAGTGACTGCACTTTTCAGTTCAGGTGGTGAGCAGCTGCGATTGGTTCGAACGAACAGATTTCTTTTCGCGCGGGCTGCCGAGGGCTGCTAAAAAAATGGACGACGTTTGGTGGGTCACCTGCCTGGGGCCTGGTGCGGAACGTTTTGCGGCTATTCGAGGGCCTCATCAACTCATCTGCTCATCATATGTACGTGGTCATTTTGTGCCTTGGACGTACCAGCATCTCTCCTTTCCGTTCTTCGCGCGCTGCCCTCCCCCACACGACACCTCCCCTTTCTTCCTCTTTTAATTAAATCGTGCGGCAGAGCTGGCGGTGTTGTTCTATGTAGAAGGCGGTAGGCTGTTCATCATGTCGACATAGACCGAGGTCCGAGATATGCTACCACGAACCGAAGAACTCGAGAATCAAGAATGAAGAATCAATAATATCATGCATATTTCAAAGTCGAGTATCGATCCTGGATCGGTTGAACTCGCAGCTGACCTGCCTTTTATAGTCTTTTTTTTATAAGAAACTAAGAAAGCACGTCAGCTGTTAGTTCAACCGATCGGCAGATCGGTCGATACTCAACTTTGCAAGCTGCGTGAACCGCGCGCGTTTTCCATTATTTCCCTCGCGATTGACTACTGGCCAGAGACTCCCCTGGATGCCACCAGGGTCGACGAGACGATAATACTTACAGCTGGTTCGATCTCCAATTGATTTCGGCCAGTACCATTTCGCGCACTGAAACAGCAGATTGACACGTGAGGGCCAGGGTACACAAGTCTTTTCTAAAAATATCGCCACTATGGTGATACCGCACAACTAACTGCTGTACTCAGATACAAGGCGCCCGCTACGCTCGCTCCGAGATTGGAACTCAAAAGTTTATCATTAATAGCTGCAAACAGGCGACTAAAAATCTTGCAAATGCCAAGAGCTCCAGTCCATACTCCCGCATGCACGTTTGATATGTACGTACGTAGGGACTGCTTTTCTTGTATGTATGAAAGAAAAAAAACACAGCAGTCCACCACTGCAGGCGCAGCGCTGCTGAGTGCGAGATGATGATGAATGAGTCGTTTCTTTCTGTTGATTTTATTCCACACCTTCGTTTCGTCTACATGATAGATACATAGATAGATACAAGCTGTACGCTGCGGTGGTGTGTGCTGTTGAGCTGAGAGAGCTACATACAGCAGACAGGCAGAGCATTATTAGTATAGCGCTGCTGTGATCTGATCTGGTCTGATCTATGTCGGAGAGCTTTTTTTCCATAGCTTCGACATTTTTTTCGCGGTATTTTTCAATCTTCCAGATCTTCCTGAATTTTTTTCAAAAAAAATAAAAACTTAATATTAATCGGCGGCGGAGCGGAGCGCGCCGACGCTCGCTGTGGCGTGCGTAGACCGAGCGCAGCAGCAGCAGCAGCAGCAGCAACAACAATCGAAAAACGGAAGCTGGTTGATGTGCTGGTGCTGGTGCTGCCCCCAGCTGCTGCTATCGCCAGCTAGCTGCCGCTTATTGCTGTGCTGCTGCTTGTAGTCGTGGGATGGCAATGGTGGCTTCGCGGTCACATTTTGCAACTCTGCCGCCGAAACGTTGCTGGGCTGCCGCTGTTTTTTTTCCCGTTTTTTTTTCTGTTTGTTTGCCGCATTGCCTCACCTTTCCACTTGCCTTCTTATTTTCGGAGGCGTCGCCTGCAGGATTTGGTTTACCTCACTCGCAAACACACCGAAATCAGGAAGGGAAGGAAATAAATTCACTTTTCTTTTTCTTTTTTTTTTATACCTCTATGCAAAGACTAAGGGCCCATCTTAACGGGGACTTTCGGCTCTTTCAATTTGACTTGATTTTTTTTTTTTTCTAATTTAATTTAAGGGCCCATCTTATCGAGGACTTTCGGTTCTTTCAATTTGACTTGATTTTTTTTCCCTAATTTAATTTGCATCTGATTAAACGAAATTTAGTGTTCCCCGTTAAGATGGGCCCTAATAATATGTGAATTTAACAAACTTGATTTTTTTGCTTCTGGAGAATTTCACGAATAGTGACAGAACGCCTCGGTATATTGATGCATATATCCAATTATTTCCAAACTTTGGAAATAATGGATATAAAGCTCTCAGCGATAAATAGTGCGAACCTATATAATTCTTAAGCTGAATCATGATGAGCTGAAATATAGGCAAGGCGTAGTCTGTGCTTTTTTTAATACTTTTTATCTTTCTTTCTAGCCTAATAAACTGTAGGAGAGGTTTAAAATTTACTTACCACTCAGTATCGTGCCAGGTATGGATAATAATCGATGAATATATATCGATGAAAATAGCAGAAATAAGAACCATCTATTATGGGTCAGAAAAACATCGATATTTTTGGTCTCAGTTCCTGGAGGGGGTAATTATTTATTTTCCGGATTCGGGGAGACGAAATCGACGAGCAGTGGGAAAATGTGCTGAACCCTACATGCGCGAAAAAAAAGGCACGTACCGGGAGGGGGAGAAGGGACGACACCTGGTGACCACGGCTTGTCCAGCAGAAAAGGTCGCTCATGATCACATATACTCGCCGTAGCTCGTATTAATAGTATTAATAGAATATACTATTAATAGGCGCTTCGCTCCGCGGGCGGCCTACGCCGCCCGTTACGCTCGCTCAGGAAGGAAAAGTATACATCAAATCAAATTATGCGAAGCGGACAGAGGTCCGTGATTGAATATTGTTTTTTCATGACTGCTGTAGTTGCAAACTGGCGACTAGATAATGAATGCCAAGAGTCCCGCCTCCATTCTTCAGGAGAAAACAGCTCGGACGCCATACACGCGCTTCTCGCGGGTGGTTTTCCGCTACGCTCGCTCACATGTGGTACGCGTACGTACATACCCCAGGTAGGGTACTTAATTTCTTGTTTCGATATATATATGCTCTGTGTCTGTACTGACTCGTATGTACGAAAGATAAAGCACAGCACGGCACAGCAACACACAGAAAAAACAATGAAAAATGAAACCGAAAAATTATGAAAGAAAAAAAATCCCCGTCACCTTTTGTTAATAATTCACTACCTGATTGGAACACCACACCTTACACCGGTCAAAAAGAAAAGAAAAAGAAAGAAAGAAAGAAAAAATCAAACAGCGGAGCTTCTCTCTCTCAGCCTCGTACGCCGCCCGACCCTCTCGCAAACATCTCTCGCCACCGATTCGGTCCGGGTAAAGCTTTCCTCCCTCTCTTCCGCAGTGAGCCCCGTCGCCCGCCTCGCGTGAGAAGCCCGGTGCTCACTGTGGACCTCTCGTTCGCCAGCTCGACAATTTTGGTGCTCAGACCGTGTTAAATTTTCAGTCCGGTCGCAAAAATAAGCACACCGCTTGAGTATTATCTTACAATCCCGAACGACCCTTAAATACTCCTACGTACTCTATCAAAAATCACAAAAACGGTGGAGGCCAGACAGAGCCCAATCACATGCTTCTCTCGTGTCTCGAGGCACACATGACGCCCAGCCACGAAAACGGCGATCGCGCTCCTTGCAACTCCCCCTCTACCCGCCAGCACCCGCTGACACCCGCGACGGTGCCAGGTTCGCCCGCGGCGCCGTGCTTGGAGTATACACGCATGCACACGAAACGAAATAAGAAAAAAGGAAAGAAGGACTGAAAGTACGAAGAGATAAATGAATGGAGAAAACAAAGACCACATCATCAGCTGGAAAGGTCCGGCAAGTAATAAAAGGAGGCGATTTCCAAGTGGGAGCTCTAAGAGGCCAGGGATGTACCAACCGAGCACGCTCAGAGAGTGAGATCTAAGTTAGTAGTTCTTTCATGTACACATACCACCAGGTACATTATGATATAGTAGATATACGGGGGACCACAGTAAACAGGACCAAAATATTGTTAGTAAAAATACCTAAATATATAGGTTTTTATGTATGCCATAGGTCCTGTTAACTATAGACCCCCGTAATAGAGTGTTTTTCACAGATATATTTGTTTCTACGCTTGTATGTTGTGTGTCGCGTTGTCGCCGTTGTAGACATCGGGCAGAGTCCGCACGAACGAGCACTTACTTACAGGTGCCAGGTACGAGATACAACTTCGTTGACACCAGGTGCACATCACACCACAGACCATGTATGTGCATCATACCTGGTACCAGGTATAATTTTCCGGACATTTTTTTTTTGTATCACTTTTTTTGCGCTGTTAGTTGCATGTACTGCTTGTACGAGCAGTGATTGATGCGAAGATTTCGAACCGATTACATCTCGATACTACTACTAATAACAGCGCGAGCAAACCTATCTAAATTAATATAATAAACTGCTGTATCTACCAGTTTATCGTACAAGAAGAGTACAAGGTTCCCCTCCGGGAGGTGCCTAGGGGTCTCCCCAAGGGGGGGGGGCTGGGGGGGAATGTGGTGGACTTATTGCTGTGGAGCTGTTCGAGTACTACCGGACAATAATCCCTGGGGGAGAGAGCGCGCCGCTGATGGATTACAGGAGCGGCGGGAGTTGGAAGGTGTGGACGAGAGGGCAGGCGACGTACTGTCTAAGGAGCGGGCTGGAGAGGGTGTGGGTGAGAAATGGCGATCGCAAGGGAGGGGGGCAGTGGCGGAGCTGATACCGGAGGAGTTCGCGCTGCACTCGGGGAGGATAGGAGGAGCGACGAGGTTGGCGGAGATGGGAGCCCCACGGTGGGTGATTCAGAGGAAGGGAAGGTGGGCGTTGCAGGCATTTATGGGATACGTGAGGTCGAATATGGAGGATCCCCTGTGGGTCTCCAGAGTGCTAGTGGGTAGGGCGGGAGAACCGAGCAGGCAGCCGGGGCAGGGGGCCAGATGGGGCGTGTGGGGGAGGGGGGGGGGGGAAGAGTAGGCGGAGAACGCGGCTTCTGAATGGGAATTTGGTTGTTGAGGTTGTCTGTCAGAGTGGTCAGCAGGTCAGCCGCGTGCAAGAACTGGAGTAGGAGACGAGGGAGGGGGGGCAGGGGGAAATGAACGAGGGGGATCCGTCACAGTTCCACCAACCTCCCCAGTGGGCGACACGGGCTACTAATGGACATGCAGTTTTCGTAAAGAGCAGACCAAAGTAGAAGAATGTCCGAACAGTCTGGGGTTTGGCGAATCGGAGAGAAAAATAAAAAATCGGGGTGAGGGGGGGGGGGGTTTGTAGTTCCAGTAAAGGGATACCTGGTTCTGGGTGGTTCACGGCAGGATCACAGCTGCACGTATATTCAGGGCAAGCATAAGCAGAGGCATCGGTACAGCACAGTGGCAGCAGCAGCAGTACAGCAGCAGCAGCAGCAGCAGCCGTTGGGAGGATCGACGGACCGGGAGTAGATATATAGTACGTGGGTCTTCGATAGCAATCTCCCACCCACCCACCCGATTGCGTCGCGAGCAGGGAGGTTAAAGGGGAGGGGGAGGAGGGGGCGAGAGATGGGGGGGAGGGGGCGAGAGAAGGGGGGGAGGGAATTTGGCTGTTGAGGTTGTCTGTCAGAGTGGTAGGCAGGTCAGCCGCGTACAAGAGCTGGAGTAGGAGACGGGGGAGGGGGGGGTACTCGATAGGAGAGATGTACTCGATCCTATGCATGGCCGTAGTCGTATGACCATAGACCCTCGCATCCCTACAATGCCGGGACGGAGTATGTCGGGTTTTCACCGACCAGGCAGACATTGCTTGCACCAAGCGCGAAGCGCCGTGAGGTGTCCGGCGAGTCGCATGAAGGGTGAGCTGCATCCTACTAAGAACCGCTTGTGTGGCGGACTTGCATATGGATGACAGCTTCAATGAGTTAGTTTAATTTCCGGTGTGGCCACTTCCAGAGACAGCAATGGGAGTACTATGTAACTGCCTCTCGGGTGCCTTACCTTGAACACTACGTGATACGATCAATTCCCTTGTGCAGAGTAAAGGTTCTTTACTTCGCACAAATGATCTAACTAGACGACCAGCTGTGGGCGACCGCCAAAAAAAAAAAAAAAAAAAAAAAACGGTACCCTGGATGTCTAGCTCAAGTAGTGAGCGGCATGTTTTACAGTGTCGTTGCCAACCGACGCCAACCCAACCCATATAATATATATATAATATATAATGGGGGGGGGGGGGGGGGGGGGGGGGGGGGGGCAGGGGGAATTGAACGAGGGGGATCCGTCACAGTTCCACCCACCTCCCCCGTGGGCGACATGGGCTACTAATGGACATAGCGCAAGAACGAAATAATACTCATGTAAAATAATACCTGTGTTATTATAGTGCCTTGAATGAGGTTGAAAGCCCGGCAATTACCTGTCAGCTGAGGCACTGGGATCGTATTTGTAATACTTGGAATGCGTATTGTAGGCGGAAAGCCAGGGGTTTTCCAGAGGGGCACGAGCTTGGTCTCAGTCTCCGCGTGCACGAAAGCAATAAAGCTGTTCTTCTTCTATCTCTAAGCAACCAAGACACGTGAGTACCAACGAGTATCGACTTAATAGGCAAAAACCTGTCCAGGGATACAAGGTGTCCCGCATGCTTGATTTTAACAAGTGGCGTCGTCGGCAGGACTTTTCGCCTTTTTGTTGGTGGTTTTGTCACTGTTTTTGGTGTTCACTTTTCGCTTTTTCATGCCTCTTCCTCGCCTTCTCCCCCCGTGCGGGTGGCATGGCGATGGCTTTCGTTGACGATTTCTTCCTGCCCCTCAAGGCTTGGTCTTCCTTTCATTTTTTTACGTACTTTGCCGGCTTCGTTGCCTTGCCGTTCAGAGGTGTGGGAGTGGGCTTTGAGGAGCCGCATCTTCGACTCATGTTCTAGCTCGTGGAATCGGGGTTTCCATGAATTTCCCATAATTTTGCATATAATATATACGGCGCATCAGAGTTGGCTAGTGTTATGATACTGCCTTGAATGAGGTTGAAAGCCCGGTAATGACCTGGGTTCAGGCATTGGGATGGTATTTGTAATACTTGGAAGGCGTATCTAAGGTGGAATTAGGTGGAACACCAGGGGTTTTCCAGAGGGGCACGAGCTTGATTTCAGTCTCCGCGTGAAAAAGCTGCTCTTCTTCTATCTCTAAGCAACCAAGACACGCGATTACCAACGAGTACCGACTTAATAGGCAAACCTGTCCAGGGATGGCAAAGTGTTCCGCCTGCTTGATCTTAACACCTACTAGCACCTGTTTAGAACTTTTAATAACTGCATCCACCCATCATTAATGTGAAGAACACACGCATACATACTTACCTGATACATTTTTGAGGACAAACTACATGTTGCATGTAGAGTAGCTCAGTACAGGTATACAACTGCATGTACAGCAGTATTGCTGTAAAATGCCATATGACAACAATAGAAGATACGCTTGCTGCGACAAAAGAACGTGTACTGCTGCCCTTTCAGTTGGCTCTATTATAGTATCTATCGGTCAGCAGTTTCGGATAAAGCAGTACTGTATAACTGTAGGTATTTTCGAGACAAATAAATGCTGCTGTACAAGATGCTTGGCCGAACGATTTGTTGTACTGGAATCGACGAACCTACACGATCCGGGGATGATCGGTACGGAGCAAAAAATGCCAGTTACACACTGCAGCAGGAGGTACGTGCATAGGCCAATGCCGATGACAACAACAAAAACACCGCTGTAGTGCTGAGAGTACAGCGCGGATCTGCCACATGCGCATAGTCCGCTGGCTGCTGCTGCTGTTGGCGAACTGTGCTAAGCACAGCTGGAGCCGTGGCAATATTGGATCACACACAGCAATACGCAAAAGAAGTAGCAGGGAGAGAGGCGATGATGTGATACAGGTACGTCAGCCTGGATATGTATGTTTATATAAAAAAAAATCTGGTACCTGGCAAGGCAGGCGGTGGAATACCGACGGGAGGCTCCGATAAACACAACCAGCCACAGCGATACTGCGCATATGGATGTGTCGCACACGCACGGCCTATGGGCGGCGACGTTGTAACGTTGGGATCTGTGCAGGTCGTCTGTTGTGTACCTAGTATTTTCCGGACGGTGCGCTCACAGCTCATGAGAGCCCGAGGGAAGAAAACAGACATCATTATTATACCGCTATGACAGGTACGTACAAAACATAAGGCCTCTCATACTGAAACCAGGGAATCGTCTTGTCCACTCCCGTCGGAAAAAAAACTGAGCGCCCGCCACGCGCTCCAGAGTGCACGACCAATGTGTCCGGCCGGGCTTCCCGTGTCGACTACCTAGTGTTTTGCCCAAGCGCTCGTACGAAGAGAGATCTTCGAAAAGTACGAAAAATTCACAAACATAACTATCAATAATTCTCAGTTTGTTTCGGTAATTCCAAATGTGTCTGTCTATCTGTCTGTCTGTTTGTCCGTCTGTCCGCATGCCTTATGTTTTTCAACACGTTCCAATGAGCGATAAATAAGGTTGTTACAGATGATATTCGTACGACGTATTCGGCTCTTTTACCGACCTTATTATCTGAAACATACCATACCACTAGGCAATATTTACCCATATAATACTTCCACCACACCGTACCATCATGCCTAACCACCAACATACCACATCACATACCGTGTTTTTCCAATGTAGTCTATCAAACCGTACCATCATTCCACACGGTACCATCATACCATACCACCAACATACCATAGCACATACCGTGTTTTTTCCATTTAGCTTATCGATTCGTACCACCATGCCATACTAACGTACGATATAACATACCGTACCACACCGCACACCATGCCACACCGTACCACACCATACCCATACTGCACCAACATCACCCAAGGGGCTCAACCATGTGAGGACTAAACGAGTATAGATTTTATCATACTGCTTTTCCAACAAACACAACATGTAAGTGCACAAGAGCATGCCTTCAGGGCGGCAGAGCAGAAGCGAGTATAGATATTATACTGCTGTACCAACACCACTGCGTAGTATACAAGAGCATGCGAGTATAGATATCCTACTGCTGCACCAACAGGAGCAAGCGCGCGACGAGCGATGGCAGAGCGTCGTCAGCTCTCTGACCGCAGAGCCATACCAAGACACAAGAAGAGCATGTCCCACGCAGAGCACTCGAGCACGAAGTATCAACTTCAAGACGAAATATGTCGAATGTTTTGTGACCGTCGTATTTTTCGAGCCATAGGAGGACACAGAAAGACCATACCCAGCGCAGAGCACTCGAGCGACAGAGCAGAAGCGAGTATAGATATCATACCGCTGTATCAACACCGCAAGTACACAAGAGCATGCGAGTATAGATATCCTACTGCTGCATCAGCAGGAGCAAGCGCGCGACGAGCGATAGCAGAGCGTCGTCAGCTCTCTGACCGCAGAGCCACACAAGGACACAAGAAGAGCATGCCCCGTGCAGAGTACTCGAGCACGAAGTATTAACTTCAAGATGAAATTTGTCGATTACTATGTGACCATCGTATTTTTTGGCATTCTTATAACCCCGCTGTTGAAAATACATCACTTTTATGTTGCTATCCTCTGTGTGGTACAGACATCTTCTGTCTATTCGTCTGTCGATTACCTTTGAATTCGCTTTCATTTCGCGATCCTCTGTGTGGTGCAGACATCTTCTGTCCTATTCGTTTGTCCATTGCTTTGTGGCCGTCGTATTTCTCGGGACTCTTATAACCCCGTAACCCGTCGCTGTTGAAAATACGTCGGAAATGCTGTTGTTGCGGAAGTGCTTGTTGGGGAGATCTGCTATATTTCACGGTACAGAGATCTCTTGTCAATCTGTTCTGTCTATTTGTCTGTCGATTACTTTTTACCTCGCTTTCATTTTGTGATCCTCGTCGCATATTCTCAAAATGCCCAGAAACTTTCACTATTAATACCGGTACCAAATAATATTGTAATGAGGCGCGAGCCCGGAGCGCGAGTTTTTTTCTTGGTTTTCCAAGGAAAAAAGCCTCAACGACTTGTACGAGAGGAGGGCGCCACTGTATCATTGTGCCATCGTGTGTGATTCAACAATGTTTTCAGCCACGTTTGTCCACCGCGCTCAACGCACAAGGCACCAATGCCAGTCCCGGCGGGCTTTGTGCACGCACACACAAACGAAACCTTCTCGTGCTGGTGCGGTTGGAGTTCGTCCAGAGTTGGTCGAGCTGCAGTTGATGCGGCAACTTGTGTAGGCACATGGCTGGGCCTAACGGAACCGAAAACATCAAACGGTTTTCGTTTTTGTAGTTCTACCTGTTAGGGAAACCCAACTCTATACGAGTACTCGTAGGCAGACTGCGCCTGTACAGCAGCAACGTTCGGACCATGTCCTGAGACATGCTGCGAGCGGTGTTGTCAGGCCCATCCTCCTACTACTGATGAGGGGACGGAGAAGCAGGAGAAGATCTGCTGTAGATGTCGGGTACAGCAGTAGTAGTAGTGCTGGCAGGTGTCCCAACGATTTTGTTTTCTCAGTTCTACCTAACGAAATCCAACTCTACGAGTAATCGTAGCCAGAATGTGCCAGTCTACTAAATACGTGGGAAGGAAATGTTGTTTTGTTGCAGAACAGTTACTGCTTGTTGGGGATCACGACCCCAACCGACACCGCAGCCGCAGTATCTTCTTATTGCAGAACTGCTTGTTGGGGATCACGACCCCCTCCTGGTGGACTCTTGTAGTTCACAGTACAGAGATCTCTCGTCAGTCTGTCATTTACTTTGTACTAAACATCGTGTGTGTTTCTTGGCACAACTCACATGTTTTTCATTGTACAACCGACATACAACCGATGGCAGGCAGGTGCATGCCAGTTCCGTCGAACATCCTTCCTTCCCCCTGCTTGTTTGTGTACCTCCTCTCTGTGTGCCCGCGACTTTTTCTTGTCCCAGAGGGTTAGCTAGCAAAACTCGATGAAAATCGACGATCAGTCGGGAAGGCTGAACCGTCCGGGCCATAAAAATAAAGCGGAGAAGGGACGACATCACATGCGACCACAGCTTGTCCAGAAGCTGGAAAGAAGAGGGAAGTTAAAACGTTGAAACCCCCAAACAAACACGAGATTGGGCTCTTTTAAAATCAGGTACCACACTCAAGACTCGCAACTGACACAATCTTCCCGCGCCGACTCGTATCGAATTGTGGTATGTGCAATTAATAATAATTATGTCTATTTCACGCCGTAAACACAAAACACAAAAAGAGCCACGACGAGTATCCCATACGATTTTCCGTATTATCCCCGCCCAGCACGGCCACGAGTAGTACCGATAACCAGCACGCAAAACGCTCAGTATGAGCCAAACCCCGCCTGCTGAGGTGCCGTCTGTGCCGATGCCGACTGGTCTCTCTCGTCACTCTCACCCACTCCAACTCCGACTTCACAAGAATAGGACATGCACTCGAATGCGTTTCTTCGAGGGCAATAGCAACATAGTTATTTCTTTTCTGAATTCGGGGAGACGAAGTGGGGGAGTTTGGTGTACTATCATTAGATACCGGTAGCATCGAGAAAGCGATCGCTATCGCAGGATATAGGTGTGGTGGCCACAGACGGCGACACAGAAGGGGGTAAGATTAGCAAGAAAAAACAAACTCAGTGTGACGGTAAGGTACGCAATTACTGCGGTATACCTAGTGTTAGGTACGACCTCCGATACCCGCCCAAGTTCTACCTATTTTTAAGTACGGACTCCAATACTTATCCAAGTTTTATAGTTGGTAAACGTCAGGTACGACCTCCAATGTATTATTAATAGTAAGGTATTGACCCGGGTATTTCACATGTGGTCTACGTACCGCGTTCTTCATTCCTACCTGGTACATATTTGACATCTCCAGGACGGTTTAGAGTTAGGTACGATATTGTAATAATAGGACAGGCACGCACGAGCGAACCCTCTGCCTCAAGACACCTGCCACACACAGCCATGCCTACCACACAGGTAGAATGTGAGGTCGTGGACAATGAGTGAAAGTATTGGTGGAGACCATGATGGGGACCCACAAGCTGCACCGAGGGAGAGGGGAGAATTCCAGCGCACTGAACACCCCCAGGGTAGAAGTATTCGAGGTCGTGCCCAGCAAGAGCGTCGCTGAGCTCGCGCCAAGGCTCGTTTTCAAGATCGTAAGGAAGGCACTCAGGAGGTTTACGACGTGCCGAGCGAGACCGCAAAGTTCGTCGTACCGCGGTTATTGCAGAGAAGGGACTCGCCAGGCGTCGTTCATGTACTCTCTAGGAGTTCAGTGCGTGCCGACTGTCCAGAGCGACCTCAACGCCGTGTACCACCGCCTTTTAAAAAAAAAGTGCCGCTCGGCAAAGAAGGACCGCACGAGCAGTCCCCTGCGCAAGAAATCCGAGTATGATCGTGAACAAACACCATTTTACTTCAGGTGCGGCAGACCCGCGAGGAGTGGAAGCGTGAAAACATGTTTCGCCGTTGATGGCGGGAGTCTTACTAGTTGAAAGTCCACTAAACGCCAACCACATGTCGTCGATAGACCTAAAAGGCTTCGACTCCGTCGCTAGGTCCCTGGTACAAAACCGGCGTGAGGCTCGGGTACTGCTCGCTAACGCTGTTACGCACAACCTCTGGCACAACCTCAACGCCTGGGGACAGGACCTGGTCGCTGTCCGTCATGGACGCTATCAACAAGCGAAAAGCCCGAGAATAGTCCACAAAAGGCGTCTTGGTGGCTACCCAAACAAATGGAGCTTGTCCATGGCTGCGCTTCGGTCGCCGTGGTCGAAGTGGGAGCTGATGAAGCGGAGTAGCAGCTTGAAGGCGTCCGGGCCGCTGGCTCCTTTCAGGAGACTCCGTTTCACCTGGGAGTTTTCAGCTGAGCGACGTCCGAGTCGGTGTCTTTGGCGTCTGGTTTGGTGGGGGCCGAGCGCTGGCGAGGGCCCTTCCTTGCTCAGTTTGCGTGACTTCGGCCCCGTCTAGGACGAAGCGCTACCCGAAGAGGAGCTGCGGGAGGAGGAGGCGCCGCCGCTGCGGTCGTGGTGACCCTTGGAGTCCACGCCGCGCGAACCGCGTTTTCGATTCAGGCGAGGTTGGTGGGGGGGAGAGCGCCGTCGGGCCAGATGGGAGTGCGTAAGGCGTGTTGGTACGCCTTACGGAGGGCGAACAGGAGGTCGCAAGCCGCGTTGATTGTTGCCGTTGGCAACGAAGCTACGCCGTTGGCAACGAAGCTACGGGGCTCGTCAGCACCATGTCCAATGCACCCATGGAGAAGGCCTCCATGAAAGCCAAAAGGGAGCGTCCCCCAGAGTATACCACCTTCCAAGTTTTGGGTACGAGTGAGTTAGGTACGACCTTCAATACTTACCTACCAAGCAAGTTGTAGGTACGATATCGAATGCTTATCTAACTTTCAGGTACGACCTCCGGTACTTACCTACGTGCTACCCAACTTTAGGTACGACCTTCGGTACTTACCTGAGAGTTACGAGACCGTCGGTACTTACCTAAGGCAAGTTGTACCTGAAAGTTAGGTACGATAACATTCGATACTTACCCATCTTTTACTGTGTAGGTACGTTAGATACGACCTCGAGAACGTACCCCGGCATAGATACATCTTACCCTAACATAACCTTGATTTTTTTTTATGTAATATACATGAAAACAACGTACCGTGGTACCTGGTAGTGACCGCCTATCGGCTGTTGGAGATGTGTGTCCTTATTTGGGGTAGGAACGGGACTCCGTCTCGAATGGGATGCGTGGTCAAATCGTAAGGCAAGCAACAAGTAAAATGAGAACCCCCCCCCCCGATCTATGGTCATACGACTACGGCCATGCGTGGTATCGAGTACCCGCCCCCCCCCCCTGGTACGGGTATATTATATATTATATATGGGTTGGGTTGGCGTCGTTTGGCAACGACACTGTAAACCATGCCGCTCACTACGTGAGCTAGACATCCAGGGTACCGTTTGTTTGTTTGTTTGTTTGTTTGTTTTTGCGGTCGTTGGTCGTCGAGGTAGATCATTTGTGCGAGGTAAAGAAGCTTTTCTCTGCACAAGGGAATTGATCGTATCACGTAGTGTTCAAGATAAGGCACCCAAGAAGCAGTTGCATAGTACTCCCATTGCTGTCTCTGGAAGTGGCCACACCGGAAATTAAACTATCTCATTGGAGCTGTCATCCATATGCAAGTCCGCCACACAAGCGGTTCTTAGTATGATGCATCTCACCCTTCATGCGACTCGCCGGACACCTCACGGTGCTTCGCACTTGGTGCAAGCAATGTCTGCCTGGTCGGTAAAAACCCGACATGCTCCGTCCCGGCATTGTAGGGATGCGAGGGTCTATGGTCATACGACTACGGTCATGCATGAGATCGAGTACATCTCTCCTATCCAGTACACCCCCCCCCCGCGCGGAGGGCCACATCTGAAAAAAAGGGAGTGGTGGTCATTTTTTTTTTCCGGGTTGCCCCTGACTGTGCAGCTCGCGCGCTCGCGCAACCTTCGGGTCGGACTTGCAGCTTGCCGTAGGTTCGGTTTCGCACGCCGCGACACCTTTCTTCGTCGCATGTTCGAAGGTTTATAGTTCGGGTAGGTGATTGGTTAACCTGTTACCATACTGCTGCAGCCTAACTTACTATTACCGTGACAAATGGCGTCGACGGCATAATGCAATAACAACGCCCGGCGTTCCAGGGGGGGAAGAGGATCACCAAGATACGTCTGAGGCTTGGTTTGTGTAGGTGATTTACCGGTGCAGCCCAACAGACTAAAACTATACCTTAACACGCCGGCGAAAACAAATAAAATATGCCTGTTCTCCGCATGTGTTTTTGGGGGGCAGGTCAATAATATACGTACACGTATCATATTGACTGCAAGAGAGGGTCACTCGCACATCGACACATCAATCAATCCGAAATAACTGATTTTGACAAAGAAGTTCCCACATTGTGTATGCATAAAACGGTAGCGTCGGAGGAATAAGCAATCAGGACCAAATACGCCTATTAATAGTAAAATAAAAAAAATACTGTAATATATAGGTTCTTGTGTATACGGTGGGTCCTGATTACTATTGTCCCCCGTAATAACATCGTCATCACAACCTTGAAAGGCGTTTTTATACAATCATAGCTGGTATGTACGCACCAGGAGGGTATCTGGCAATATGCTACCGTCGTTTTTACAGTGCCGGCCCACGAATGTGAGACAACCTGATAAGAACATAAGCCTCACTTCATGGTGGGCGCTAGGAAACCTCGATTGAGAATTCGTGCTAGGCTGCGAACGCCACCCTAAAACCTACATAGTAACTTATGCCCCAAGGTTGAACAAGGATGGTGCCTCAATAAAAATTAGGTTCTAAGGCTGGCTCAGGTCAGGCCTTTCTTGATGGCGGGCCCATACTGTAACAGAGGAAAAAGGGTTAAATGTGATTGTGCGCGACATTTCATTAAATCGAGACAATCTAAGGCGCCTACTGCTTGCTGTGAATTGGCTGACGGCAAAAGACGCCAACCGATTTAGCTTTTTAGTGGGTGGCTAAGTACGCACGAGACTCGTAGAAGACGTTTCAAAGACAGTTGCATCGGCCGCGCCAACTATCCGTCTGTCAAGGCTTCCTTTCGTTTGCAGGAAGAAGCCTCTGGTTGGTTTGGTACCACACTCGTTGTCTGTAAAAACGAACCAAACTACGAACAGTAACATGTTGGCGCAAATTTCCCCTCCGGGGACGTGCGGGAGGGGGGGAGGGGGGCATTGTTTTGGCTCTCGTCTGACTTCAGTTGACTGAAGTCCGTTACCTCTTAGCTGAATGCGGCACACCTTGGCTGGCTGCGCCGCTCAACATACATACAACTGGTAACCGTGAAGCCCAACTCACATACCTACCTTTCGGAGGTTCGAGAAGCGCCTAAACGCTTACAGTACGCGCCAGTCATTATTGATTTCCTATTTGGGCTAAGGCTTGTCGCGACTTATTGTGATATCCACGCAGTGAGCAGATTGAGCTCTTAAAGGCTACGTATGTACAGGGTTTAGAATAGTGTTCTTTCTTGTTGAGCACAAAAGGTTACTTACTTGAAGGCTCCGTATGTATATAGGGTTTAGAATGGTGTTATTTCTCGTTGAGCATAAAAGGTTACGGGTAGCCGTAAAATCTTCATTTTTTAAGAAAATGTCGCCCTGAAACGAAATTCTGAACTCCCCAAATTATTAGCACGTGTAACGTACTGGTGCCGGTGTAAAGCAGTTTTCGGGAGTATGTTCACGCATACAAACATATGTCGCAAATATTCCCCGAGCCTAGTTGCTAGCACTGTAAGTTGGCTGGATTTGATGGCTAGTTATTTATTAGGTGCCGAAGCAGGCCAACTACGAGTGGTTGAAATTATATGGTCCAATAATATCAGGCGAGTGAAGCGAGGTAAGATACCCCCCTTTCTCGAAAGGGATGCGTTGTCAATGGTCACATGACTAAGGCAAGTAACGAATGAATACCCCCCCCCGCCCGGGCGCTCCCCCCGCCCCCCCCTCCCGGAGGTGTTCCGGGGAAAACAAAAGTGACCCTATTGGGGTTAATTTTGCGCAAAAAATGTATGCGAACCAAATAAAGCCTTCTACATAGAAGGAAAACCCGGAATCAGCCAACTAGCTACCAGGTCACAGCCCTAATGAATAGCACTTTGGTCGGGGATATAAGGATGACTCATACATTAATCATGAGGATCCAATGGCCCATATCTTCCCGCCCAGAGCGGTAGAGGTTCAGACTGGGCGACTGGGTCCTCCTTTTAAGAGGGGGGGAAATAACGCCCGCAGATATAGCTCGTCAGGAGACATCACCTTCAACCCGTTGACCGACAGCAAACTTAGCCTTGCTTGCCTGACACTAACCACCACCCAGTAGGTTTTTTAGTGTGGAATCCCTGGCCCCATGGTACCCCTCTCGACGGCTCACGGGTTACCCTTGCTTGCCGTGTCTCCCCACATGTTTGCAAGCTTGGTGGATGAGGGGCTTGATACCTGGCACCAAGTGCCTGGTACGATATAGCATAATATGTGATTCAGGGCTGTGCTGACATGATCATTGTACATGCGAGGAATCATTTCCTGATATCTTTGCAGGCTTGGTGTGTGAGGGACATGATTCCTGGTATGTATGCTGTCCGCTGTGTGTATGTGCGGTAGTATACATCTGATGAAGAATCAGAATCTATCTGATCTATCTGGTGGTATACTGTGGTTGTTGCGGTCAAGCGGCGACAAGCGACGAACCTTAGTTTTTTTAGTCGACACACTACGCCGGCGGCCGGCACCGTTGCGTTGTGCGTTTTTCATACCTGGTACATTAGTAACTTGAACGTATCGTGTGTCTTTCATCACAGCTGCAGGCACTTTTTTGCATGCACCTGGTATGATAATCATACATATTCATATTATCGTATCAAACGTGTATGTTGTGAGTGTGCTCGACGTTGACATCGCTCGGTAGAAATAATAACGGTTTTAGGGCAATGTAACGGTATGTTGCAGTGTGAAGGCCAAAACAACAGCAACATCAACAGCTATATCCGATACCGGTACAACTTGTACTCTGATGCTCCCAACCCGACGCGAAAAGTTGTGTCTACAGGTGGTTCGAGTTTTGCATGGTGTGATGAATAGTCGACAGATAACAGATCAACGGACACTTTGGCGTTGCGGCCGGCGTCGCCCGGGTAGAAATGGCGTAAGAACTTACCAGGTATCTTTTATATGAAAAAAAAGGCGGTACGACACCAACTACCTTTTATTATAGCAGTTTTCAAACAGATAGCAGATCTATGGACACTGGGTGTGACCGGCGTCGCTTAGCATATACATGTTGCCAACGTTTTCATGTGGATACTATTACGGGGGACTATAGTAAATAGGACCTATGGTATACATAAAAACCTACATATTTACCTATTTTTACTGACAATATCTGGTCCTACTTAGTATGGCCCCCCGTAATATTGATAAACATCAACTATACAGCAGTGCCAGTACTTATTAATAGTAGTTTGTAGTATACTGGTGTTGCTGTCGTCGACGTACTCCCAGCAATTCCTGTTGCGGTTCGAGAGTCACCTGAAGTACATACTCGAGCCGATGTTGGAATAGCATCGCCGACAATGAGCCGCGCGCTGCGCTGTTTAATAACCCAATTTCCAACTCCCAAAATGATCCTACTCGATTTCTGAATGTAAAAATAGTTCACGCCTTGAACAGATCGTCGATCTTCTCTTGATGATTCAGATCGTTCAAGGCAGCTAGATCATATATTAATGTCTATTCCCGATCGTCGATGGTCTTGTATGATCTAGCTCATGTTGCCGGGTGGGAGCCGTAGAATCTGCACGACCTACAGTAGTAGTACATGATTCCCGGGTTGGATCTGTGTGCTGTACAGGTCCTTGACAACCTCTCACAACGGCAGCTGAGGAACTAGATGATCTGTATGTAGACAGATCAGATAGATCATAGATCATTGATCTCTCCCAGATGTGCAATGTTGCATCCCCCAGAACGAAGGTCCACAGTGGCAAAGGGGTTGACCCGGTCACTACAGTGTTACTTCTTTTTTATCGTACGGCGGATTGGTAGAAATAACGCTTAAGCTCACCACACTTCCACGTTCAAATTTCGTGTCGTGTGCGTCAATTTAACCCATAGTTCCCGTTGCAACATCGGAATAGCCTGCTCTTGCTCCTGGGGCTAGGGCACGTTGACCCGACCTGACCCCGGAGAGGGGCAGGTGCGGTGGAGATAGCCGCCGGGGAGAGCTGTCTTTTCCGGGTAGTGCGGGACTTGCGCGCGCTCATGTTGTAGGGATCACCCTGGGCTGGGTATAGTCGATCGATCTTTTACCCCTATAGCTCAGTAGGCAATACCTTCACCTTTGGCGTCGTCGGCAGGACTCGGAGGACGGGAGAGCGTTATAAGGATTACCCTGGGCTGGGTAATCGATCGATCTTTTGCCCCCACAGCTCAGTAGGTAACACCTTCACACTCACCCACTATCAAAAACCTGGGCTACGAGGCCTTCCCCCAGGACTTGGTCCAGCTACGGTCCACCCTCCTGCCCGTTGGAGCCTTGGTCCTCAGTGTTACCACCCTGTCCCTAAATGTAAAGACCGTTTACAGTTTCATTTTTAGTCGAAACGTTCGTTCTATTTTGCGCCAAGAGTCGGATACGAAATCCGGTATTTATGCCACCAGGTATCGCTTTGGCCCGTTAGCGTATTTACATCAAATTTCCCTCGGCGGTAGTACGTATCATACGTGCCATGTCTCCTGAACAGGACACACACGTATTACTATTATTAAGCTTGTGCCATCCGACAATGTGAAAGCTTGAGCTTCACCGTTGATCGATCGAAACATCCCTGAAAGAAGAAATCCCCGGATACAAATGAACCCTATCTAATGCACAAGGTATATCTGTCTTCTGTGTCTACTTCCTTTCATGTTTAAATTTATTTACGATACTCTGTGTGTGTCGTCTTTTTATTTCATGGTATTCTGCAGCAAAGAATCAGGAAACCTGGTCATGCATCAGATGATCCAGACTGGATTTCTTATTTTGAGAGTGGGGGGCGTTCTACCCTAATTTCTGCGTAGCGACTCCTATTATATATGTATCTGGTACCTCGTACCTCGTATCGCTCTGTCCTTCAATACAAGAAGAAGCTGTTGTTAAACGGTTATTACGAGGGACCATAGTAAATAGGACCTACGATACCCACAAAAAACTGTGTATGTTTCCCTATTTTTACTGACAATATTTGGTCCTATTTACTATGGTCCCCCGTAATAGTTGTTGAGTTAGTCATATATAATCGAAACGGTCCTCACTGATAGTGTTAAGGACAGAACGGCATATATTTTCGTCGTTAAAGCTCAGCCCAGCTGGGGTTATTGTTCCTCGTGTTTAGTACACATACATGTACGTATCATATACTGCGCTTCAATGGGTACCAAATGCCACAATTTGGGCTTAATATAAAGACCGCTTGGTCTTCATGTTAATGTCTAAACATTCCTTTTATTTCCGTCCAGGGAAGGACCAGTAGATAAAAATATAGTATTAATAGTTGTCCTCTACTGCACCGTATGGCATCATCGGCAAGACATATTAGGCCGTTGGTCGTGAGTTCGAATCTCACGTCCATCATGAAATCACTGATCAAAGTGAATTTTCCCATGTCAAGAATCTTGAAAAAAAAGTTCTGGACCCCCAAAAATCGGAACCGCGTGTTGGTGGCACGTGGACCCGTGTATCCGGTCCGTTCCAGGGGTGGGAGAGTGGTTATAAAGGCTTAGATTGGGTAGTAGGCGATCGACCAAACTGTTACCAGTAGCCCGACGGACGGAGAGCATACCAGGTAGTATTCAGGACCGACGATCGACCCCGCGGTGAACCATGCGTGTATCCCCCTGTGCTCACCCAACCATGATGATGATGTTCTCATAGACGCTCACGTATATGCCCTGAAATCCTGCCTATCTTATACTTGTGGTCACAAAATAGGCCGTACGTACGTAACAAAAATGCATCTCTCGATGGCAAAATGCAATCAAAAGTACGAAATTACCACTTACTACTCTGCTGTTGTAGCGCGCACGGCACTATTAATGGTCATACACCAGTCCGTGAAGGAAAAACGGCACTATTAAGGCGGCAGGCAAATCTCGCACTACCCAGGGAAAAGACAGAGCAAAATGAGCTGTTGAGTCCTGGGTGGCTATCCCTACCTCTTGGTCGAACCTAAAGGAGGTCGACTAAAGAGGTCCGGCAAGTTCATGACATGAACACTGGTGGAGTGTCATGTTAAATCTGTGTTCTACAGATGGACAAGAACCGGTACACAAATAAGAAAGTGTGTTGGGCGTAAGCTTTTTTTACCCAGATCTCCAGGGAAGATCAAAAAAAAAATAATAATAATAATTTTAGTACCGCAGTCCCGTTTTGTGGACAAATCACTTGGAATTAGACTGGTTTGTCCCCAAATCGGGACTGCGGTACTAAGGTGGTTAATAACGAGCTGTGGTGCACCAATGCCGTATCACTTACAACCATGTGACACGAAGAAACATGTGTATATATATCCATGGTGGTAGTAGTATTACAATTATGCTTGCCATCCGACAATGTGCAGTATGAGCTTCGACGTTGATCGCTCAAATCCTTCGTGAAAGAAGACCACGGAAATGAAGGAAACGTATGCACGAGGTCTACTGCTGCTGTAGCTACCTTCTGTGTCTACTGTACGTCCCGCTATATATGCTTTATCTACAACAAAACTCTTGATCATCTCGGTGACCACACAGGTCGCGATTTCGCGCTGAGTGCATAGGTATAAACGAGCCCTGAGGGACCGCCAGGCCGCTAGGGGAAGGGAGGAAGAAGCCGGAGGAATATGCGACCAATGACCTGGGGATGGAACGTTGATGAGGAATAGGATATACTATACCGGTATAGCTAAAATGAAAGGATGTGGGGAGTGGAAATTGGGAAACGACTGGCAGAGAAGTGTATGAGGGATGCTACTGATTTACGGAAGGATCTTCGGTTTATATATAGGAACGGCATCTACGCTATATTGTCGGAAGGCAAGCATAATAATAACACTACTACTCCACAGGGGTGGTATCCTTGCTCCCTTCTCCGTCTCAAGATGTGCTCTTCACTTTCTATTCTTATTAGGTCCCAAGCCGCCTCCAAGCTCCATCCCCACGCCATCGGTGTGGGTCCGGCACCACCCCCCCCCCCCCCCCCCCCCCGCGCTCCTTCTCGCTTCCTGGCGGTCCCCAAGCTGGAGTTTGAAGCGCGACACACCCTCCTCGAAATGGCGACCTGTGTAGTCACCGAGACGATTATTTTGAAGCAGGGGTTCCTCCATGTGGTATTGTATCTACGGTCGAAAAAAAAAAAAAAAACAAAAACAACAACAAAAAAAAAACAAGAAGAGGGTTGAAAAAAAACAAAACACACCATACTTTGGTTCTGATGTGTTATGTAACCCGCTTTAGTACTACAGCAATCCCGTTTTGGGGACAAACTACTCTAATTTCATGGGGCTTTTCCCCCAAATGGGACTGCAGTACTAGAGGGGTTAACCGTGAAACATGGTAATCAGTACCAGGTACCATTTGCTTTTGTTTTTATTACGGGGGTCCATAGTTAACAGGACCAAATATTGTTCGTAAAAATACCCCAATATACAGGTTTTTATGTATGCCATAGGTCCTGTTAACTATGGACCCCCGTAATAGTAAAAATACTGGAGTATTGGTATAAATTTTGTCTATACAACGGGTTCTGACCACTATTATGGTCTCCCGTATAGTATGTCCCTCCGAAAGAATAAGAAACCGGAATACCGCGGCCCAGGGCAGATTTTTTTTTTATCATGTTTTAGTTATTTGAGAAAAAGGGGTATGCTCGACATTTTATTTAACGTCACAAGTATAGCCGCGCTCACGAAGTCACTTCTCCAATCAAATTTCCCTTGGAAATCTCAGTGAGGCCGAGTTTCTGGCTTCTTCTTGTCATTATTATGCTTGCCTTCCGACAACATAGCGTAGATGCCGCTCCTATATAAACCGAATATCCTTCCGTAAGTCAGTAGTATATACCAGGCACCTCATACGCTTCTCTGCCAGCCGTTTCCCAATTTCCATTCCCCACATCATTTCATTTTAGCTACCGTTATAGTATATATCCTATTCCTCATCAACGTTCCATCCCCAGGTCATTGGTCGCATTCCTCCGGCTTCTTCCTCCCTTCCCCTAGCGGCCTGGCGGTCCCTCCGGGCTAGTTTATACCGATGTACTCGGCGCGAAATCGCGACCTGGGTGGTCACCGAGATGATCTGGAAGAGGCGTTCTTTGCAGACGCCTTTCCGCGCCAGGGACGATCCGTCCGTCCCTCCGCCTGTACTTGCCGCCAACTGATCAATTAAATCGCTGCCTTCCTTTCCGAGGCGCCCAAAGCTTTCCACCGCGAGGGTGGCGAGTTTGTAGCTGCGCTCGTCGAAGGACACCTCTGTCCCGGACGAGCGTAGTGACTGCGCCTGCGCGCCTCGGAAGTGGAAACAGCTGATCCGTCTCGGTCAGCGCTGCCTGCCCGCATGTGGATCCCCGCTTGTGGGCCCGCATTCTTATCGGAGAGCTTTTTCCCCCCCTTGATTTCCATATTTTTTCGCGCATTTTTTTTAGCTTCCAGATTTTCCAGATATGCAACATATAACTTTCCTGATTTTCTTGCTTCTTTTGAAGAATTTCACGTATTGTGACAGAACGCCTCCGCGTCTTGATATATATGTCCAACTCTTTCCAAACTTGAGAAAATCTGGATCAAAAGCTCTTCGGTAAGGAAGGGTCACTCACTCTAAAAGAAAACGAGCTTTTCTTCCATAATTTCCATATTTATATTTATTTTTTCGCGCAAATTTTCATTCTCCCAGATTTTGCTGATTCTTTTTCCAAAGCATTTGACATATAACTTTCCTGCTTTTTGCTTCTGAAGAACTTCACGAATTGTGACAGAACGCCTCCGTATCTTGATACATATTTCCAACTATTTCCAATCTTGGGCCATTCTGGAAAAATAGCTCCCCGATCAGGGTCTTTCTAAAGAAAATGACCTTTTTTTCCCCATAATTTCCGTATTTCTTTCGCCCAATTCCTCAATCTTCCAGATTTTCCTGATCTTTTTTTTCCCAAATACAGGATGTGAAATATAACTTTCCTAATTTTTTTGCTTCTGAAGAATTTCACAAATTATGACAGAACGCCTCCGTATCTTGATAAATTCCGGGAAAAAGCTTTCTGACAAGGGTCGTTTTAAAAGAATGAGCTTTTTTTTTTTCCATAATTTCCATACTTTTGTCGCGCAACTTTTCAATCTTCCAGATTTTCCTTATCTTTTTTTCCAGATGTGTGAAACATACAGCTTCCCTGATTTTTTTGCTTCTGAAGAATTTCACGAGTTGTGGCAGAACGCCTCCGTATCGTGATGCATATTTCCAACTATTTCCAAACTTGGGGAAATTCTGGAAAAAAAAAGCTCTCTCCGATAAGAACGAACCTCACTAAGTAGGCCTCTTCCTTAATAAATGTGGCATGGTTTCGTTTCATGCCATGAGAGGGCCGGCGGTATAATAGTGCGTGTTCCAAAACTGCCAGGTTGTGTGGACCGCTCACTCACTGCGTACGTATAAAAACTACACACACGCGCGTAGTACGCACGGTCAGATCACACAAAACACACAGAGCTTACAAAAAGTACGAGCTTCGAGGTACAATTTTCGATCTCACAGCTGATCACGACGTTTCGTTTCGATCTTTTTTTTTTTTACTTTTTCAAGTACTTGGCGAAGGAGCCAAACAGAGGAGACCACCAGGTCGGGGGCGAGTCTTGTCTAACAATAATCTGGGAGGGGTCTGCGCACTAAATAATATACCTGGTACCAGGTAATAGTTAATATTATTGTGGTAGACAGATGAGATACCAGATTTACGTGTGCGCAGATAGATATGTTGTCAGGCTTTTGCTTCAGACACAAGTACTGCTACGTGGGTGATCTGATGAGTTAACCTTTTCATCCTTTAGCCGAACAGACTACCGTGAAGTGCGTTGAGTTCACACAAGGGGTGGGGTTTGATGGTGTGGTATAACCCGATTATCGCGGTAAGGGAATCGAATGCAGGTATTATTGGAACTGGCTATTACGGGGGGCCATAATTAACAGCACCAAACATTGTCAGTAAAAATAGGGAAACATATAGGTTTTTGTGTTTACCCTAGGTCCTGTTTACTATGGTCCCCCGTGATAGGAAGGCAGCTTCTCTTGTTCAGTAGACTTCTTCTCTTGTGTTTTCATGTTATTCCTCATGACGAGAGAAGGGAGCAGCTGTTGAGAGAGTGGGTCGATAGGGGCTTGATTCAAGGGATCAAGCCCACTCTGCTCTCCTTCTATTAACCCGCTGGACGGGTAAAGACACTTGTCCGAGGAACTTTCCTCGGGCGCGTGTCTACTCTTCTTCTCCTAGCGGCTACCCTAACCATTGTACTGCAAAGGAAACTTCAGAGCCCCGGGAATACTCGTAGGGTATTCAGGGCTTTGATACTACGGGCTGTATCATAACCAACTCTATAGCCCGATACTGTACCTTATCACATTAGCCCATCCTGAATAGTCGTACATGCAGACCACACGACGGTCAATGGATGATACCGGAATCGTCCGAAAACACCGGAAAAGGAGATCGAGGATGCGGCTATTCGAAACAACGTAATGAGGCTATAGATTTCCCCACATCTCGTAGTGAGGCCTAGGCGTCACGGGCAGTGTTATTGTCAGAAACGCCCGCTGAATAAGCGGGTCAAAAACCAAAACAGAAAAGGACCGGAGTCGGAAGGGTGGTAACAAGAAACACTAGACCCAATGCAGAAGAAGGATGCAGAAACCCGAAGTGGCGTTCCGTAGTGATTTCACCACAGATCTTCCTTTTTCATGAAGCTATCCATAGTTTAGATTTCGATATTGAACCAGAAGTCGCTGAAAAATGCACACATCTCTGCTGCTGGCGCAAAGAAGTTCATGTCGACACCAACAGCGACTATCGCTGCGTTGAACGCTTACTCGCTCCAACTACCACGGCTGAAGACCAAAAATACTCAGCCCTACACCCCCACAGAGCCGACCGACGCTTGTAGCCCATACGAGTGTCATATAACATATCCTCGTGATGAGGCCTTGTTATAATGATTACCCTGGGCTGGGTAACATATCAATCTTTTACCCCTATAGCTCAGTAGGCAATACCCTCACATACATTCATTTGGCGTCGTCCAGGTCACGGGTTCGAACCTCACTTCGAACGTTTCTTTTACAGAAACGCTTGCGCGTGCCTTAAAGAAAAAAGAACACATCTTTCTCCCTGGTTCCCTAGGTAATGGAACGAAGCGGGTAGGTAGGTCAGCGTACAGAGGTACACGATTCCGATGCCCCAAACATCCCGCCGTTCAGAGGGGGGGAGAGTGTTTAAGGAATACCCTGGGCTGGGTAATCGATCGGGTAATCGATCGGTCTTTTACCCCTATAGCTCAGTAGGTAACACCTTCACAAGTGGAAAGAGATATCAAGACAAATGCAGAAGAAGGAAGCGGAACTCAGAGAACGGCCGTGTGCGTGGGGGCTCGAAAGGCCAGGGCCGGGTAGGGCCCGGGGATATACGAGTGCAGGGCCGGTCATCGAATCAAGGCGAATACGATGAAGGTACGCAAACGGGAAGACCACACGAAGTACAGAAAGCGGAGGGGGCACGACAAGACCGTAATGAGCGTTCCTGGAACTATGGCGGGGGGAATGGCTACATAGGGCCTGCAAGAGGGAAGTAAACAATGTTCTACTCTAAAGCGGCGAACTAATAGTGGGAACAACACCAGCAAACGGAGCAAGTAGGTAACTCAACCAGAACCCTAACCCTAAGCTATGACGGCAAAAAAAGGGTGCGATTGACTTTCAGCGCTCGTGTTTCTCGATAACGAACGGCGAAAAGAGTGCTACCTCCTGGTACAGCAGTAATAAAAACGAACTTGTTTAATTTTTTCGGAAGGCTATATCGACCAGATATTTCCGGAAGCAACCTTTTTTTTACGTGTTTGTTGATGTTCAAAGTGTTGGGACCCTTTTCTTCCCGTTCTGGGAAAACCGAGCGCTGGAAAACGATCGCACCCCCAACTCAATACGGGTACTATTAAGGGCGACCATAGTAAATAGGACCTACGGTACACACAAAAACCTATATATTTAATTATTTTTACCAACACTATTTGGTCCTATTTACTATGGGCCCCCGTAATACAACATCATTGTGTCATCACATAATAACAGTAGGCTTAGTTTGGGTACTACAGCAGTAGGTATATAGTCTCGTAGGTTAACCATTTTGCCAGGACAGCAGTAGTAAGTAGTGGTCCTTCTAAAAAAAGTACCGGTTGAATAGTGCGGGCCGTCCCGTACGCTTAACAATGCCGGTGGAATCGCTTGGCACACAGATGGGATTATAACCACGGTGTGGCATTACGGGGCGCCATAGTAAATAGGACCGAAAATTGTTAGAAAAAATAGGAAAATATATAGTTTTTTTAGTGTACCGTTTGTCCTATTTACTATGGCCCCCCGTAAAAGTGCGCCGGGTAGTGCCGGTTGCCGCTATTACGGGGGACCATGGTAAATAGGACCAAATATTGTTGGTAAAAATATGGAAATATATAGGTTTTTGTGTGTACCGTAGGTTTTATTTACTATGGCCCCCCATAATAGAGTGCCGGTATTGTTGGCTGGCCCATATACCTGCTGCTGTAGTCCAACCGGCAACACACAGGAGAGTGCGTTAAGGGGATACTAGCACCCTCACGAAAGCGTCGTCAAGTGCCCGCACGTAGGCGTTTCGGCAAAAATAGAAATACGACTTGGAATTAGAGTTAGGGACATGCAACCAAGGTTTATATTTCGTGGCTGTAGAATGGATTACGGCGCAAATACGAAAATCCTGAGCTGTTTAGCCCATTTTCGCGCATTTTTGGGCCCAATAACTTGCCACCCATCATGGGAACGTAGTTTTGCGGCCGGCAGCATCTTTAACGACGACTCCCTAAGAGACACATCATCCGCCTGGAGAACAGAAATCCTCTATTAATAGTGAAGACCTTTTCTTCATCGGTGATATGGCCGTTGTGCTATGCTCCCTTGCGTGACATGAAACATTTTAGCGTTTTTGCAAGGGTAGGCAAAAAACAAAATCTGGACCCACACTGCCCCCCCCCCCCCCCCCCCCCCCTCCATGGTCATACCACTACGGCCATGCGTGATAATGAGTACACCCCCCCCCCCTCGCGCGCCCCCCTCCCTTCCCCCCTCCCCTTGGCCGGTCCATTTTTTTTTGCTTTTTTTTTTTCCCCCAAACTAAATACGTATTTGGGTTGATTTCGAAGCCTTGTCAACCCTTTTACATCGGTACGAGTGTACGTGCCACGTAATAAACCGTGCCGACGTGCGCTTCAAAATTTGTTGCTTAGTTATCTAAATCCAGCGCGCACACATCTAGCACATATGTATGTATGTTCGCAAGCATGTGTCGAGTGTGTCGGCAAAAAAAGTTGGCAAAAAGGCTTGCTTGACAAAGACAAGCGTATGTTTTTTTATCAAATTTGGTGTGTATTGCAACATGTATGGTGTATAGACTACGAGCAAGACAAGTTAAGAGTTTATCCTCAAGTACATAAGTAATAGTAGTAGTGTTGTTAATGTAGGTGTTGCGACGGCGGTGTGTTTTAATTTCATTGTTTTCTGTTCTTGGCAGGGGAGATGGAACCGTCCACTTCACAACCCACGCTACTTGAATGATGGATGCCAAAAAGGCAGAGGACACATACATAGCCATGTAAACCTCCGAACACTTCCTCCGGACCCCATCGGCCAAGTTTCGGCCCTTGCAATTATCCTCCCCGGCCCCGTCCGTGGCAGGGAGCCGCCCCCTGTCCCCGATGATGATGAGCCCTCCTTACACTTTCTTCCTCTTCACCAACACTACTGTACGGCCTCTGCTACTCACAGCCACAACTTTAACTTTTGTTTTAGACGTCGTGCGGTCACTATTCCCGCCACCCATCCCCGCCCCCTCCCCACCGGCTTCTCTTGTTGTTGTTGTTGTTGTTGTTGTTGTTGTTGTTCTTCTTCTTCTTCTTCTTCTTCTTCTGCTTCTTCTTCTTCTTCTTCTTCTTCTTCTTCTTTCTTCTTCTTTTTCTTCTTCTTCTTCTTCTTCTCTTCTTCTTCTTCTTCTTCTTCTTCTTCTTCTTCTTCTTCTTCTTCTTCTTCTTCTTCTTCTTCTTCTTCTTCTTCTTCTTCTTCTTCTTCTTCTATGTAATATATGGAAACAACGTAATGAGCGCCCAATTGTTGGAGGTGCCTCTATTAGGAGTAGGAACGGTGCTCCGCCTCGAAAGGGATGCGTGGTCAATGGTCCCATGACTAAGGCAAGCAATAAATGAGTACGCCCCCCCCCCCCCCCCCCCCCCCCCCCCCCCCCCCCCCCCCCCCCCCCCCCCCCCCCTGGCGGTCCAAAATGAAAATATGGAGGGCGGGTACAGGATTTTTTTTTGCCTCTCCTTAGTTTTTACGAGCTTTTTGTGCTACTCGCTCGCAACTTCGAATACACGAAAACTCCTCGTTAGTTGTTTCTCGCTGCCTACGACTGACTGCCGTCTGAGGCGCACCGGACGCCCTCACAGACCCCCATCATGATGAGCACATCCCTCAATTTCGCATCAATTTCGCGGGCTGTAGTTCCCTTTGGGGAGCTGTAGCTGTGTCCGCAAGCGAAATGCAAACGTTCAGTTGGGGGTTGTTTTTTTTGTCTCAATTCCGTGCACCCCAAATTTTGACCAACTTCGACCACTGGAGCACCTCTTAGTCGAGGTGTAGGCGTTTCTCTGTTGAGAACCTGCCGGGGATCAATCTCGAGAGAACACACAACAACAAGCTACTGTGATGAACCTTGACCTTTAACAAGTCACCGTCGCTCTCCTGTAAGCACGAACCAGCCGAAGTTCTAATAAACGCAGCGTGTGTTAAGATTTATATATAGCGATGATTTTATTTCTGTTTCGAAAAAACATCCAGAGATTAGTGTGACCGGAAACCCGGGGACCGGGAGACGCCTCGGTGCCAGCGTGGCCTTAACAAGATAGCGTCGCCGGCAGGACATTTTTTTCTTGTTGTGGTGAGTTTGATCTTTACACAGCAAGCAGCAGTCCACATGTCCACGTATATATATATATATATATATTATTATTTTTTCCCTCCGTCATGAATGTGTAATAAATAATTGTGATTCCTTTATTGTTATGCTTGCCATCCGACAATGTGTATTAATAGTGTGGTTAAAAAAAAAAAGACCGAGGAACACAAGGCGAAGAACTCTCTCCAGAACCAAAAGCGCAGCAGTATCCCACGACCAATCGAAAACAACCTTTATCCTTGCGTCTCGCGAGAAATTGGAACCGCTTTTTTTTTTAGCTTTTGTTGCACGCCCAGTCCGACCCCAACGTACGTGTAGATTCGGCAGGAGATAGATGGTGTGCGGGTTTAACTTGCCCCCATTGGAGGGCCGAGATAACGACCTACAGTAGTAGGACTATATATACCGGTATTGCACGGCAACCTTAGGAATTATCAATCCCACGGTATCGTTTGGAGCTATTACGGGGGTCCATAGTTGATGGGACCAAGTTTTGTTAGTAAAAATAGTTAAATATATAGGTTTCTATCTATACCATAGGTCCTACTATCTATGGACCCCCGTATTATCAATCATCTACGAGCCTAGCACAGTACAGGCAGCTATTAATAGCTCGTGTCGCGGCCGCGCCGTAGGGCTCCTTTGCTTCGTAACTCCGACACCAGTCAGTTTCGATCGTCTCCAAACCACGCACGCAAGCACGCAAGCAGCAGCAGCGTTGATCGTTCGTGTCTTGCTGTGATTCGTCGCTTCTTTCCCCCGCCCCTAAATATAAAGATCCTTTGTTTTGAATATTATTATGAAAATGATACCTATATTTACGGACAGAATGGTAGGGTAAACCCCGGTAAGGCTTACCGTACCGACACGTGTGATAAGATAACAACTCGTTACCGTATCACATGCACGGGTGGTGATATAACACCCCCCCCCTATGATACTGGGATCATTTTTTTCAGCCGATTTTGTCAACAGAAGGACTGCACAAGCAAGGCACAAGCGACGAGGATGGTGACTCTCTCGTCCTGGATCTTCCCACGCCTCAGAGAGACACTCGATCCCCCACTTTTTCTCGATGATACAGTATAGATATTCCAAATCAGGTCTATCTAGATTCCCGAGTTTGTATACGATCTACTATTGCGGGGGACCATATATGATAGTAAATGGGACCAAATATTGTTGGTAGAAACAGGGAAATATATATATATATATATATAGGTTTTTGTGTGTACTGTAGGTCCTATTCACACTGTGGTCCTCCGCAATACTGTACGCTTGTCGCTCATTCATGTTGCCAGCCCTGTAGGACCCGTCCAATCTCCACACACACGATTTATACAGCACTTACTTGTTTCCTGGGTTGAATGTGTAATATGCAGATTCTCTCCTTCTATTTATATTACACCCTGTCACAACGGCCGGTGAGGAACTACTATTACGGAGGACCATCGTAGTAAGTAGGACCTACGGCACACACAAAAACCTATATATTTCCCTATTTTCATTAACAATATTTGGCCCCATTTACTATGGCCCCCCGTAATACTGCAGAGTAGTAGATGATCTAGATAGATAGGTATTACGGAGGACCATAGCAAATAGGACCCACGGTACACACAAAAACCTACCAGGTACATATTTATCTATTTTTACTATTACGGGGGGCCATAGTAAATAGGACCTACGGTACACATAAAAAACTATATATTTCATCATTTTTTTTACTAACGATATTAGGTCCTATTTACTATGGTCCCCACTTTTACTAACATTATTTGGTCCTATTTACTATGGTCCCCCGTAATAACAATATTTTGGTCCTATATACTATGGTCCCCCGTAATAGATCACGATCTATCTGTAGATCACGATCTATCTGACACATCCGAGGTGTGGATTTTTTCTCCATGGAACAGGCGCGTCGCTCGTCGTTTTGACACACACTCTTTTCCCGGCTGACCACGACGAGAAAGTTAGGTTGCGATATACGTATTAGTCCGACGGGGGAGTGTGTGTTTGTGTAATCTTGAAGGATGCTGTTGTTTGGGTCGCTAAATATCTCGGGGTTCATCTCTTTTTGGTACCGCAGTCTCTTCAGCTCAGTTTTGGGGACAAAACCCTTGGAATTAGAATGGTTTGTCCCAAAAACAGGACTGCAATACTATTGTTACGGAGAACCGTAGTAAATACCAGGTAGCACCTACATACATGCCTCGAACCTGCAACTTGGTCAGATCTAAGGGCGAACAGAAGTGGACAATATATATACACTTTATTTAATGCTACACAAGTAGGTCGCAGCATGCGCTTAAACTTTGCCAGTCCGAGCCCAACGGAATATTATTACTACTGCTGTGCCTTGAATCAATCATAATATTATGGACCACGTATATTGTGTAAACGTACCTTTGTGGTGCCTGGATAGGTAAGGAGGAACAATACACAGATTCTTCAACGATGAGTTCGCGCGGCAGGTCTGGGGAGGCTGATGCGCACGCATTAATAGCAGGTACCACAGGTATAATACGACGTGCAGGACAGCAGAGAGAGGTCGTTGTACTCGATTGGGTGCATGCATGCGTAGTCTCTGGGTCCACACTGTTACTCTTGATGCTTAGGTCTTTTTTATTCGGGTGTTGTATTTAATCAGTACCACAGGTACGTAGTACTACTGGACTAGTAGTAGCAGTAGCAGCAGTATGTAGTAGTAGCAGTAGTAGTAGTAGCAGTAGTAGTAGTAGTAGCAGTAGTAGTAGTAGTAGCAGTAGCACCAGTATGTAGTAGTAGTAGTAGTAGTAGCAGTAGCAGCAGTATGTAGTAGTAGTAGTAGTAGTAGTAGTAGTGCTAGTAGTATTACGGGGGAACATAGTAAATAGGACCAATTATGGTTAGTAAAAATATGGAAATATATGGGTGTTTGTGTGTACCGTAGGTCCTATTAACTACGGTCCCCCGTAATAGTAGTAGTAGTAGTAGTAGCAGTAGTAGTAGTAGTAGTAGTAGTAGTAGTAGTAGCAGTAGCAGTAGTAGTAGTAGTAGTAGTAGCAGCAGCAGTAGTAGCAGTAGTAGTAGTAGTAGTAGTAGCAGTAGTAGTAGTCGTAGTCGTAGTAGTAGCAGTAGTAGCAGTAGTAATAGTAGTAGTAGTAGTAGCAGCAGCAGCAGCAGCAGTAGTAGTAGTAGTAGTAGTCGTATAGTTGTAGTAGTAGTAGTAGTAGTAGTAGTAGTAGTAGTAGTAGTAGCAGTAGTAGTAATAGTAGCAGCAGCAGTTGTAGTAGTAGTAGTTGTAGTAGTAGTAGTAGCAGTAGTAGTAGTCGTAGTAGTAGCAGTAGTAGTAGTAGTTGTAGTAGTAGTAGTAGTAGTAGCAGCAGCAGCAGTAGTAGTAGTAGTAGTAGTAGTAGTAATAGTAGTTGTAGTAGTAGTAGTAGTAATAGTAGTAGTGTCGGTACACCTTTGCTTGGCAGGCGGTAGAACAAGACTATACTTACTGGGCGGCTGGTTGTTGTTGTTGTTGTTGTTGTTGTTGTTGTTGTTGTCTTCACATCAAATCGTTCTTTCTACCCAGCTTCATCAGTACACCCAGTGTCCGTCCTGATTCCTTATCCTAGAGAGATACTGATTCCGTGGTCACATCGTGTTTATACTTTTAGTACCGCAGTCCCGTTTTGGGGAAAAAGCACTTGGAATTAGACTGGTTTGTCCCCAAATCGGGACTACGGTACTAAAGGGGTTAAGAAGTACCAATTCAATATACATACATGAAGGAACGAATGAATTTTAATTTTTATTGTTCATAGCGTACTACGTCCCGTCAGTGCAATATATACAGCAGCACAGCAGCAGCAGCAGCAGCAGCAGCAGCAGCAGCAGCAGCAGTAGTATCGTATATTCCCCTCCCCGCAAGAGGTCGTACCCCGATCGAAGTTCTTGTATACTATACATGTATACCATCAGGTGCCTGCAATCTATGATTCATGTAATGCAGGTTCGAAATACAATACTACACCATGGTACGAGATTTGTCGTGCTTCGTGGTTAAGATTTTAGTCCGTTGGGCTAAAGGTAAAAGGTTAACCAATCGCCTACCCAATCTAAGCCTCATAACATTCGGATATATGATAGGACAGCTCTTGAAAATATACCGAAACAGACATCATCATGCTGTAGAGCCGAGCAGTCCACACACACTTATTGATGGGATGGGACAGCTATTTCTTCTTGAATATCCACGTGCGGCATACACTAAATACCGTGCTTGTCACAGGAAAGAGCCCCTTACGAATACCAGCGTCAGACTTCCTGCGAGATGATACGTTTGAGAGCTGTCCCACTAAATGAACATAAGAGTACAAAACACCCTTTTTTCTCGAATACGATGTCTAACCTTGGGCCATGTGCCCTTTTTCCTGTAGATGAGAGAGGGCGGCCACTACCACTTGTAGTATTAATAGTCGACACTACTACTTGATGAGGTAGTGATAAGGTAGGAGGGGGCGGCGGGGGCAGGGGGGGGGTGGAGGCCGTACCCATTTGTTGCTTAGTTTTTTTTCTTGCCGGTAGTCGTTGGACCATTGACCACATATTCCTTGCCGGGGCGGAGCAGTGGGGGCGGGGGGGGGGGGGGGGGGGGGGGGGGTGTACTCGACATAATGCATGGCCGTAGTCGTATGACCATAGACCCTCTCATCCCTATACAATGCCGGGACGGAGGATACGTCGGGTTTTCACCGACCAGGCAGACAGTGCTTGCTCGCACAGCGGCGGAGGGGGGGGGGGGGTTACAACGTCGTCGTGTTCTCTCTCTGGACAGCTCAAGTCCGGGACCGTACGACACATACATATATTATACGTATATATGTTGTGCAAAAGGTGTGGCAAGCGTATTAGGCCCTTCAGGCTTTTTTATGGACTGCCATGCCGCTGTGGGCACAAACGCTTCGAATTTAATGCAGGTTTAGGTTTCCGTGCAGGGCATTGCAGTAGTATAGTATTAATAGGTGCCAAAAGGGTTGAGCTTTATAGTATTTTTTACCCGCTAGTATTTTTTACCCGCCCGCCGGAGGATTAAAAAACAAACAAACAGATCGGCAATAGATTACGGTGGTAGTGCCACGTGGGAGCGCAGGGCGCAGGGGGGCATGGGGCGGGCGCAGTTGGGCGGGCAATCATCCCTTCTTCGTTGTCCCGGTACGTGCGCGGGTACGTGTACCAGGTAACAGGTACAGGTATGCCTGGTATAGCCTGGCCTGGTATTACGGGGGTCCATAGTTAACATGACCTATGGTATACATAAAAACCTATATATTTACCTATTTTTACTAACAATATTTGGTCCTATTAACTATGGGCCCCCGTAATAGTTTCATACCGGTAGTAGAGCGTTTTTGTTTGCGTCTCTGTAGAAATCTGCCGTTCGTTCGCTCGTTGATACTGCGCTCGTCCGTCGTGCATAATCTTTTTTGGTTGAACAGCGTGGCGTCAGGTATCCCACCCACCTGCCTGTGTTGTGTTGTTTTCACATCAAATCGTCCTTTTTTACCCAGCTTTTCATCAGTAGACCCAGTGTCCGCCGTCCTGATTCCTTATCCTTCAGAGATACGAATTCTGTGGTCACGGACTGAGACAGATCGAGAAAGACCAAACACAAGAAATTGTCGCACATTCATGGGTACATCAAGTGAAATGTCAGCGTACCGGGTACGAGAACACAACAACTCCAAGAAAAATCAGGAAAGAAACACAAAAATACAACAAAACGAAACTAAATCATGAATTAAATATAATACGAAAGACGCGAGAAGATCAGAAAGGCTGCTATTTATAGCAATAGAAGGAAAGCATACGTACTCCATGACAAGCTACCGCTGCACGGACGAAGCGACACGAAGGAGAGGAAGATACCGGCATAAGAACGACGGGGAGGGGAAAGGGGAAAAAGACAACGCAAAAAAGAAGAGAGAGAGGCAGAAACGAGAAAACCGTACTCCAGGCGGTGATAGTAACAACGTGGGTGCCCTCGTCTCTGCTAGAAAACTGATCCGGGAACCTAGCCACACCCTTTTTGCCGTCTTAATTCCTACTTTTACGGAGGACCATAGTAAATAGGACCTACAGTACACACAAAAACCTACCTGGTACATATTTACTTATTTTTACTAACAAAATTAAGTCACATTTACTATAGTCCCCCCCCGTAATAACTCTCGTCGATAGGTCAAGCGTCGGTACGGCCGCTGTCGCGCGCCCCCCTCCCATTGAACAACTCCACACAAGAAAAAAACAAAAGCTGCTACGTACTTCGAATTCAAGGGCGAATCGAACCCATACCTACGTAGCCAGCCTCTCTATCATTCCACCCATTATGATACATATGTGTACGTATATTTGTCAAATTTTCGTACTTTTGCCAACTTTTCTCTTCGCACGAGCACTTTTAGGCAAAACAGTAAGTACTCCGGCACGGGAAACCCGGCCGGACACATTGGTCTAGGTCTCGACGCGATCTGTGCACTCTGAAGCTCGTGGCAGGCGCTCAAAGTTTTTTTTCCGGCGGGAGTGGATAAGACGATTTCCCTGGTTTCCGCACGAGAGGCCTTATTTTGTACGTACGTATCGGTACGTTGTCATGCTGTCTGGTTTCACTCCCAGGCTCTCATGAGCTGTGAGCACACAGCTCAGGCATATACCAGGTACACAACAGACAAAATGCACAGATCCCATCGTTCCAACGCTGCCGCCCACTCACCGTGCGTGTTCGACACATCCATATGCGCAGTGTTGCTGTGGTTGGTTGTGTTTGTCGGAGCCTGCCGTCCACATTCCATCGTCTGCCGTATACTTTTTTATCCGTATGTACCCAGGATGATGTATAATATCCCTATACATTTATTTTGGGTTGTTGCACGGAGCACGGACCACTGCCTAGAGAACAATACCCACAGCAGTGCACAGAGCGTGCTTACCTCCAGCTTCGTACAGCACCACAACCCTGCTGCCCAGCAGCAGCAGTGGGCACACCTTGCGCGTATGGATGATCGTACTGCGGCTATCAAAGTTGGTTTATCGGAGATTTCGATCGATCACTTGACCACGCCACGACCACAGCACCAGCATCACCTCTCTCCCTGCTTCTTCTGCTTATTGCTGTGTGTGATCCAACATTGCCACTGCTCCAGCTGTGCTCAGCACAGTGCGCCAACAGCAGCAACAGGCAGGGTACTATGCGCATGTGGAAGATCCGCGCTGTACGCTCAGTACTAGTGTTCGTTGTTGTTGTCATTGTTGGCCTATGCACGTACCTTCCGCAATATGTGACCGACATTTTTTGCTCGGTACCGATTATCCCCGGATCGTTATATTCGTCGACTCGAGTAGTACAACAAAAACAAATCGTTGGTACTACTACTGCTAGCAGCTGTACAACACTGCACAACAAATCGTTCGTACAGCAGCGTTCGTACAAAACGTACTTCACAGCAGTAGTTCTGATTGCTGTGTGTAGATACTAGTGCCAGCTGAAAGGGGGTCAGTACACGACGTACGTTCCTCACGTGGCATTTTATAGCAGTACTGCTGTATGTATATGCAGTCGTACCTGTATAACCTACTCTACAGTAGTAACTGGTATAGGAGATCGTGCAATGTGCTTTAGATTGCGTGAAAAACACACGGCGTGCCAGTTGTACGAGCACTGCTCATACTGCGCTCGATAAAAAAATCGTTTCTGGGATTCGACTCGCACCATCCACGCTTTTTTTTTTTCAGTACTACAACGGCAGCAGTACATTCAGTATTATGATTATTGTGCTTGCCGTCCGACAATACAGCGGAGATGCCGTTCCTATATAAACCGAACATCATCAGTAGTATCCCTCATACGCTTTTCTGCCAGCCGTTTCTCAATTTCCCAATTTCCATTCCCCACATCATTTCATTTTAGCTACCGCGGCATTCATCCACCTTGCTTTTCTGAACGTATTATGTGTGTTTGTTGTGTTTTCCACTTGTGACTTTTTTCGTACCAGTACGTTCATCCACCTTGCTTTTCTGTGAATGTATAATATTATATAATACAAGATATACTTGTGTGTTTTTACCCAAAAGGTAATGAGTTTGGGCGCGCTTAGGTGTCGCGTGCGTTCATACCTCAACATTTCACAGCTACTCCCAATACTTGGGAGTAAACCAAACTTAAAAGCATGTTCGAGAAAACACATCTACTGTATTATAGGTATACTTTCGTACACTCGCAGTATTTCAGGGGCTTTGTACTCAAGATACTGCGAGTACTGTGGCAGTATTTTGAGGTTCTGTATACTACTTCAGATACACCTGCGTATACTTTCGGGGCTCGCACCAAAGCGGGGTTCGCTACTGCTGCTGTCGTGGATACTCCCTGTTGTGCTTCAAGTATCTCGGGGTTCTGTACCGCGGGTACGAGTATACTAGTCTAGCAGTATTTCGTCCGTTGGTAGTGTTCGTACTGCTTCTGCGAGACTCAGTACTCGCAGTACCGAAATACCCTCAGCATGCCCAGTACATACTTCGAGTATATGAAGTATACTTCAACCGTCTGTGCACCGTGTCGACAATTGTCAGGCCCAGCGTTCGGCACAAAACACTCCCAGATAGTCCCACACGAGTGGGAGTTGGAGCAAACTACTTTAGCTGGAGACAACTCGAGTACTTAAAGCAGTCTGGCAGTATTTATTTCGAGATATACATTCGCGCGGAATATATATGAACGTACTGCGAATATTATCATTAATAGTATACGTACTGCGAATATTATCATTAATAGTATCCGACGTTCTGTACTGCGCATATTGCCTTTACTCCAAGTATTTCGTGTTTCGATACTATACTGCGGGTAGTATTTCGAGATATGCATTCGCGAGGAATATATATGAACGTACTGCGAATATTCTCATTAATAGTATCTCGAGGTTCTGTACTGCGCATATTGCCTTTACTCCAAGTATTTCGTGTTTCGATACTATACTGCGGGTACATACTTACCTGTGTTCTCGGGGTTCGGTACAGCTCATACTCTCATTATACTCTCAGTATTTGGGCCTTCTCAGTACTCGCAATATTTTGGCCGCCAGTACTCCAATACTCAGTATTCGGACTACGATTTGTTCTCTAGCATTTATCTGTGAAAGCTTGATGTTACCCTGAGCACCAAGAAACATTCATTTTGGGGGAATATATACATATATTATGTGCTGTACCTTTTACTCAGCCGGTCACAAGGTATTATGGCGCAACCTCGACCTCACGCAACTTTTTTGAACTTACGTTTACGCCGCATACAGTGATTTGATCGCCGCGAGTCATCCGGATCAACATATCCACTTGCCGATACCCTATTTTATATTATTGTACTACGGGGGTACATAGTTATCAGGACCTACGGTATATATAAAAAACTATATATTTACCTATTTTTACTAACAAAATTTGGTCCCGTTAACTATGGACCCCCGTAATAGTAATGACCCCACACTAATTCCGCAAACAGCAGTATATAGTATTAATAGTATGTCCTCAAAAATATGTGTGTGTTTCTTCACGTTAAAATGATGGGTGGATGCAGGTACTACTTCTACACAAACAAGTGTGCAGGGTTGGATACGAATACTATTTCGCTCTTGCGCCACTCCCCTATTAATACGGCACCTCCCGGAGGGGAACCTTGTATGTATTACAAATTACAACATTAAAAAACAACACAGCTTCGTATGAGATCGAGGATTTCCTCGAAGAAACTCAAACTCATTTTTGCAAGCTGTGTGTGATACTTCGATCGCGCGCACTGCTGTGCGGGTTTCATGTGGCCTCCCTCATGCCGGATATTGTGAAGGTATATTACCTACTGAGCTATAGGGGTAAAAGATCGATCGATTACCCAGCCTAGGGTATAATCCTTATAACGCTCGCCCCCCCCTCTGAACGGCGGGATCTTTGGGGCGTCAGAACCACATACATCTGTACGCTGACCTACCCGCTTCGTTTCACTACCTGGGGAACCACAGGGAGCGGAGATGTGTTCTTTTTTAAGGGATGCACGCGCAAGCGTTTCCGTAAAAGAAACGTTGGAAGTGAGGTTCGAACTCGTGACCTCGACGACGCCAAATGTGAAGGTATCACCTACTGCGCTACCAGGTATAGGGGTAAAAGATCGATCGATTAATTACCCAGCCCAGGGTAAATCCTTATAACAATATACATGTCCGTATATGGGGAAGACAAACTCTGTGAGCTGCAGAATGCGTGGAGTGGGTATGTTTTATGTTTGGAAATAAACTATTTTACGGGGGTCCATAGTAAATAGAACCACATATAATGTCAGTAAAAGTAGGTAAATATATAGGTTTTTATGTATACCATAGGTCCTATTAACCATGTACCCCCGTAATAAAACATGCAATGGTTGGTTGCCACAATATGCCTTTTTGTTTGATAAATCACAATAGACACCACATCATCATCCGCGTGCCTCATCAACTACCTGCGAAGATCGAGAATTTCGTTGATGAAATTCGTACCATCCTGTCCCTAAATATCAAGACAGCAGTGTGGTGGGTGGTGGGAGAGTGTTGTAGGGTCGATCTTAACGAGGACTGTTTTTCAGTTTTTTTTTCAGTATTTTCGGTGTTTTTCGGTTTTTTTTTTTCCTATAGCATGATACCGAATTTTCGGGAAAATACCGAAAAAAACTGAAGAACATTCTTCGTTAAGATCGACCCTTATAAGGATTACCCCGTGGGCTGGATAATGTCGATCGATATTTTCCCCCTATGCTTTAGCTCAGTAAGTAACACCTTCACAACAGTGTGTATATTAACAACGGTCCTCCCATTTCGGGACATGGTGAGTGGTATCTGCAAGCTGCGTGTGATATTACGGAGGACCATAATAAATAGGACCTACGGTATACACAAAAAACTATATAAATACAACTATAATTACGATTTTTGAGGTCGTTGTCACTTGCTAGCTCTTGGCAGACAGACCGACTGATAGACAGCTCTTCGCAAACAGCCCTTCTTCTTAAAAACAGCCGAACAGCCAAACAACCTTTCTTCTTTCTTCTTCGCCAAACAGCCAAACAACCTTTTCTTCTTTCTTCCTCCGCAAACTGCCAACCAATAGCTCTTCGCACGGCGCCTAAAAAAAGAGGCGTCTCGCCTTCGACGAACGGCATAGATAGGTGCAGCTGTCGGCGGCCAAGCTGCTGCTGTCGGTGGCGAACCTGCTGGTGCTGCAACCCCCGCCTCTCCCTTCTCCACGCCCCCTAAGCTCACCTCCCCCTCGTCGAGAGGCGCGTGGTCCTCGCCCTCTGGCAAGAGAGCGGCAACGACAAAGACCGACCTGGTGCCGGCTGTTGTTTGCGACCAGTGCACGGACCAGCACTTACTTGGTCAAGAACTCCGCGCCTGGTGGCAAAAACGTGGCCTTCGCCACCAGCAAGGATCTCATGTGCGTGGTGGCGGGATCATCCTGACAGGGCATCCGACTGCGACTTCTGTGCTCGCCCGATCAAGGAAGGGACTGTCTCGTACTCCCTCGAGACTGCTGACAGTGGTGAGTGTCTTACGTCTATTGTGCATGCTGTATGTTGCCAGTACGTTTTTTGGGGGTTTTCAATTGCCTTTTTGCATACAATCCTACGTCAAGGCGTTTATTTATTTCGTCGGCTCCTCTTACACACAGTGCACGCGAACGCGCACATGCACAACTGTTTGCGGGACGTGAACGAAGGAACGGAGGATTCAGCTGTCGCCGTCACCGCTGCACCGAACGACGTGAGTGCTGCTGCTACTGTGGTGCATTTTCGGTGCATGCACACGATTTCTGTGTGTACATGTTTTTTTGGTGACCCCATGTACTCCTTTTTTTCTCGTTTTCGGCTGCCGCTGATGCTGCTGCTGCTGTCAGCGCCACGCCGTGAGTGCTGCTGCTGCTGTGCACCTGCTTCTCCTGTGCACTCGCTGCTGCTGTAGTGCTGATGCGTTGTTGCCGTGCTGTGCACTTGCTGCTCCTGTGCAATTGCTGCTGCTGTATGTAGTGCTGCTGCGTTGTTCCGCGTGCATCATGCTGGAAGCGTACATATTTTCGGATCGTCAATTCCGTAGGTTTTGCGATGGCGGCGTACCAGGGTACATGCTTTTTTCCTTCCTTACTTTCATATCGTTGCTATGCCGCTGCCAACGCTGCTGCTGCCAACGCTGCTGCTGCTGCTGCCAACGCTGCTGCTGCTGCTGCTGCCAACGCTGCTGCTGCTGCTGCTGCCAACGCTGTGGCGATTCGTTGCAGCTTCTGCTGCTGCTGCTGCTAATGCTGCCGCAATATCCACTGAATGTTCGTACGTATGTACTCGGATTACTGTCTTTCTTTGTCGTTTTTGTACTCAAATGGTTCCTTTTGGTACGTGATTTTTTTTTTTGTCGTTGTGCTCCTGCATTTTGCGTACGTACTGCAATTTCTCGTTTTTGGCTTGGTTATTTTCATATATATCGTTGCTATGCTGCTGCTGTGGTGCTGCTGCGTTGTTGCCGTACATCATGCTGCACTTGTGTGTGTACATATTTCGGTATTGTCAATGAAATTCCGTAGGTTTTGCGATTGCGGCATATGCTAGATGGGTGTATCTCAGGTTCGACCTGGGTCTGCAGCAAGCGTCTCTTTCGGTAAGGTGTAGCGTAGAGGACACGCCAGGTATAGGTGAGGCTCGGCACTGTCAGCCGAGCAGAAGTGGTCATGAAGCATGACGCAAGTCATCTCACATGACAGTCATCAGCAATTACTTGGTGATGGAGGCTGGTAATTCCCCGCCTCAACTATCATCAGATCTACGGAGATCTGCGGCCACTTTTAGTACAAGAGTCAATATCCACGATAACGGATGAACCACTGACTGTAGAGTAACGACCTGAGCAGGTACATACTTTTTTTCTTCCTTATTTTCATATCCTTGCTATGCTGCTGCTGCCAACGCGGATTATTGTTTATTGGCCATTTTTCTACCCAAATGGTTTTTTTGATACAAAAAAAAAATATTTGGGTCGTTTTGCTCCTGCATTTTGCGTACATACTACTTTTTCTAGTATTTCGTATTGTTGCTATGCTGCTGCTGCGTTGTTGCTGTACAGCATGCGGAGGTGGGTCTATAGTGAGGTACCAAAAATACTTTTCGGACGGCCTCGGGGTACATACTTTTTTTCTCCCTTCTTTTCATATCGTTGCTATGCTGCTGCTGCCAACGCTGTGGCGATCCGTTGCTGCTTCTGCTGCTGCTGCTGCTGCTGCTGCTGCTGCTCTGCTTTTAGTGCTGCCGCAATATTCACTGAATGTTTGTATGTACTCGGATAATTGTGTTTCCTGGTCGTTTTGTGGCGCTGCTGCGTTGTTGCCGTACATCATGCTGGACATGATTTGTGTGTCTATTACACTTAAACTTGTGCGTGTGTACATATTTCTGTGTCGTCAATGATTTTTTTGTGGTGCTGCTGCGTTGTTGCCGTACATCATGCTGGACGTGATTTGTGTGTGTACTACTGTACTACACTTGTGTGTCTACATATTTCTGTATCGTCAATGAAATTACGTACTTGCTGCTTCTGCTGCTGCTGCTGCCGTCGTATAGCAAGCGATTACGTACTGCTGTTGTGCCGCTGTAGAGTAGTACAAATAATGAACACTGCCCCCCCCCCCCCCCCCCCCCCCCCCCCCCCCCCCCCCCCCCCGCCATTCCCTGCACGCCACTCCCGCCCCGCGCACCCTATATGTTTACTTCGACCAGGTCCGTGGCAAGTGCTACAACTGCCGCCTGACGGACTCCACCATCAAAGACGGAGACATCATCATCAAGCGCAAAAAGACTCCCTTCCATTTCGCCTGCTCCAGGGCTTCGTGGAATTCCGAAGCAGTACACCAAGCAGATTGTCGCCATCTATAGGACGAACGAAAGGAAACAAATTGTTTCCCACATTTCCCAAAATCACGATTATTTCTTCCTACACATATCCAACGGGTTCAACAGCGAACAGATCCACATTCTGGGCCTCCCGCCTCGTTACTATAGCATCCTGGAAGACTATTTACATGTATATATCATGTCTCATCCAAACTCCTATGCTGGCTACATCGAAATCGCGGCCGCCCAGCAACTATACAACATTTCCATAACCGTTGTCGTTGCCGGCACTGCTGCTTTCTCTCCTGTCCCAAACCTTCCTTTAAACAACAGCCTGTATGTTGTATATCATCCACATGCCAAGCACTGCTCCACTCTCTCCCCACACTGATGAAATATATTATTCTTATTATTGTTAGACGAATGTCATTCTTACTCTTGCGTCACCCGATCTTACGTTTCACATTACATTCATAAATAAACGCTATCATTACATCCTTCACCGTTTCTTACACAAATACATTTAGTTTGGTTGGCTTTGGGCTATGTCGCCAATTAATTGCAGTTATATGTACACGAAACGACGGAATACCCACTCCGAAGGAAAGCCTTGTATTTTACTATGTTTACTATTACGGGGGACCATAGTTAATAGGACCTGCGGTACGCACAAAAGCCTATATATTTACTTATTTTTGCTAACAAGATTTGGTCCTGTTTACTATGGTCCCCAGTAATATCGCGCGTGCGTGCTGCTTCGTCTCCCCGAATTCGGAAAAAAAAAATAGCCCGCCCCCCCGTGTGGCAAAGCAATAGAGAGTAGAACTCTCATAGTAGGAGAATGTGAAATATACAAGGTGGAACGGGATGTGCTAGAAGAGGAGATGAGGAAAATAGATGAATGTGACATGGAGGAGTTTGATACACTAGATAGCTACGAGAAAGCGATCGCTATCCTAGGAGATAGATGATGGCCACAGGCGGTGAAACAGGAAGGGGATAAGATTAGCAAAAAGTTTCTATGTATAATATATATGGAAACAACGTAATGAGCGCTCAATTGTTGGAGGTGTCTCTATTAGGAGTAGGAACGGTGCTCCGTCTCGAAAGGAATGCGTAGTCAATGGCCAAATGACTAAGGCAAGCAAAAAAAAAAAAAATGAGTACCCCCCCCCCCCCCCCATTATATATATTATATATGGGTTGGGTTGGCGTCGGTTGGCAACGACACTGTAAAACATGCCGCTCACTACGTGAGCTAGACATCCAGGGTACCGGTTTTTTTTTTTTTTTTTTTTTTTTTTATTGGCGGTCGCCCACAGCTGGTTGTCGAGTGAGATCATTTGTGCGGAGTAAAGAAAATAACCTTTACTCTGCACAAGGGAATTGATCGTATCACGTAGTGTTCAAGGTAAGGCACCCAAGAGCAGATACATAGTACTCCCATTGCTGTCTCTGGAAGTGGTCACACCGGAAATTAAACAACCTCATTGAGGCTGTCATCCATATGCAAGTCCGCCTCACAAGCGGTTCTTAGTAGGATGCAGCTCACCCTTCATGCGACTCGCCGGACACCTCACGGCGCTTCGCGCTTGGTGCAAGCAATGTCTGCCTGGTCGGTGAAAACCCGACATGCTCCGTCCCGGGATTGTAGGGATGCGAGGGTCTATGGTCATACGACTACGGCCATGCATGAGATCGAGTACATCTCTCATATCGAGTATCCCCCCCCCCCCCCCCCCCGCCGTATGGCCATACGACTATATGGCCATGCATGATATGGAGTACACCCCCCCCCCTGTCAAGGAGGAACGGGTGTGTGTGTGTTAGAGGAGGGGATGAAGAAAATAGATGATGAATGTGTCATGGAGGAGTTCGGTACATCTATGGTCGCGAGAAAACGATCGCTGTCACTAAGGGATAGATGGTGACCAGGGGCGGCGAAACAATAACAAGATCAAAACATTTCTATGTAATACATGGAAACAACGTAATGACCGTCCAATTGTTGGAGGCGTCTCTAGCTAGGAGTAGGAGCGGAGATTCGTATGGAAAGGGATGCGTGGTTAATGAACAAATGGCTAAGGCGAGCAACCAATGAGTACCCCCCCTGCCACCCCCACGCCCCCAGAGTCGAAGAGTACGGTAAAAGATATACAGAGGAAGTTCGCAGAAGTAGCAGTAGCTAGAAGTAGATGTACGTAAGTATAAAAGGCAAGGATAAGTTGTACTGGAGGGATATTTTAATTCAAGAGTTGGGAAGGCAAGCAACCCGAATGAGAACATTGATTGGACAATATGGGGAAGTACCGAAAAATAAGAATGGGGAAGAAAAAAATTCCTTGAACACAACGAGATTGAGACGTTGAACGACAGAGAAAAAAAAACAGAGCCAGAATGGAGTAGACAGTGCGTAAAGAAGGGGGAAAGCTGTATGCTATCCTTGACTTTGTAGTAGTAGAAAATGGGAGAGATAGGGAAACTGAAGTACCTGTATGCGCGGCGGACATAGGAACTTCGGATCACTGCTGTCTAATGTGGACAGACAGCCAGCAGACGAGAGTTATCAAACATAGGTGTGAAGTAGGAATATATATGGATGGAGAATAGAGAAACTAGAAGTAAAAGAAAAACGGAAAGAGTTCCAAAAAGAGACCGCCTAAAATGCAGAGTGATTTTCCGAGCTGTTGGAAAGAGTAAGTACAACAAAAAATGATACAAAGAGGGATATTGCAGGAGCTAGGATAATTGAAAAATGGGAGCAATTGGTCAGGACTACAGCAAGCAAAGTAATCGGGAAGAAATTGATAGTATGCAACAGAGCAATAAAATGGTGGGATGGGGAAGAAATAGGCTATAAGAGTAGGGAGAAAGGCACACGCAAGATATACATTGAGTAAAACTATGACAGGATGGGAGGAATACGCTACAACTATTATTACGGGGGTCCATAGTTAATAGGACCTATGGTACACATAAAAACCTATATACTTGCCTATTTTTGCTAACAATATTTGGTCCTATTAACTATGGACCACCGTAATAATAGGAATAAAGTAAAATATACGGTAAAGAAGAAGAAAGGGGGGGGGGTGGAAAGACGTAGTAAATAAAACGAAGGAATAGTTTGAGGGCGGGATGAAGCAGCTGTGGATAGGGATAAAAGGGATACTGGGCGAACAAGCAGGGGAAGCAGACACGGGAATATCTACCTTGAGATTACAGAACGCTAAAATGGTTAGTGAAGGGGAAAAGACAAGTGCCAGTAGAGCATTTCCGTAAGCTAGGAACGCCCACAGCCAACGAAACGTTCGACGCATAATTCGAGAAGGAAATCAACATGTGGGCAGAGGCGAACGTAGATGCATCAGAAGGGGAAACAGCAGTAGCTCGCGAGGGATACAGAGAGAGTTCAATAAAGGAAGAAGTGAATAAGTGTGTAGCTAAACTTTTCGGCAGAAAGATAGCAGGGGACGGCCAAATAGTGAATGAATTTATGAAGTACGGGAGAGAAGGAATGCTTGCCATGATGGTTACGTTGTGTAACTGGATATGGAAAAAACGAGTACGCACCTAGGAGGTGGAGATAAGGGGTGGTAGTAAACTTATTCAAGAAAGGAGATAAGGCTGACCCGGTGAACTATAGAGGGATAATGCTGTTAAATACAGTAGACAAAACTTTTTGTAAGATTTTGAACGATTGAATGGAAAAATAGTAGGGAATGGGAATTTGGAAATGACAGGAAGAGAAGTGTATGAGGGATACTACTGATTTAAGGAAGGATATTTGGTTTAAATAGGAACGGCATCTACGCTATTTTGTCAGAAGGCAAGCATAATAATAATGGGAACAATTATGGAGAAGGAAGACAAAATAAGCGAAAGGCAAGTAGGGTCTAGGCCAAACCGTAGCTGCGTAGACCATGTGTACACATTAGGTAACACAATCCAAGGCAGGAAGAGGTGCGGGACTTACAACGTACTGTTTCCTTCTAGATGTACAGAAGGCCTACGACACAGTATATGGAGAAATGGAAGGTGGAAAAAGTTGTGGGAAATAGGCATCACAGAGGAAAGGTGTGGAGAACGATTAAAAAGATGACGCAATGTGCGGGAAGTGCTGTGATGATGGACGGGGAAATATCGACGCATGTTGATATTTTACAAGGAGTTGCACAGGGATGTACGTTGTCGCCTAATCTATTCAAGATATGTATATTAACGACCTGATAGTAGCAGTCGAAGCAGCAAAGCAGGGAGTAACGGTAGGGGAAGATACGGTATCGGGATTGATGTTTGCGGGTGAATCGTGGGGATATCAGAAGCATCCGAAGGATTGCAGAAACGAATAGAGAAGGCGCTAGAATACACTAGGAAATGGAAGGTGACGGCGAACGTCAAGAAGTGCGCAGTAGTTGAATATAACAGAGTTGAGTTGAACCCGGCATATTTCAGTTGGAAGTGGGGAGAAGATGAATTGCCGATCGTAGACCAGTATACGTACCTTGGCAAAGAGATATAAAAAAACTGCCCTTGAGATATTCACATAACAAAAGTAATAAGAAAGGGTCAAACACACGTAGGCAAGGTGGATGCGATCCTAACAGACTCGCACCTTGATACCAGGATTAAGATATGTTTCTTGATGAATGTGATAATACCAGAGCTAGAATATGCAGAAGAAGTATGGGAAGGGAACACGAAGTACGTAAACAGTTGGAAACAGTGCAGATGACCGCAGCTAAATAAAATCCAAGATGCTCAAGCACGACTAGTAGCTCTCAGTTTGTAAAACTGAGTCTCAGCTTCGATAATTGCAAACTTGTCTGTCTGTCTGTCCGTCTGTCCGCATGGCTTATATTTTCGAACACGTTCCAGAGATCGATAGATAAGGTCGTTACAAATGATATTCGTACGACGTATTCGACCCTTACGGACCTTATATACTGAAACATACCATACCATCAGGCAAATTTAGCCATATAATACGTCCCCGTACCATCATACCATACCACCAACATACCATATCACAAACCGTGTTTTTTCCATATACCATACCACCAACATAACATATCACATACCGTACCATCATACCATACCATCAACATACTATATCACATACAGTGTTTTTTTCATGTAGTATATCAAACCATACCATCATACCATACCAACATACGACACCATACCAATAAAGCATGTGAGTATAGATACCAAACAAGAGCATACGTTGAAGGTGCAAGGTGATGAGGTGATAAGTGAGGTGAAGATGCAAGGTGATGGTGTAATACAGGAGGAGGTGAAGGTGCAAAGGGAGAGCGATGGCACCAGGGAGCAGCACCAGCCGCAACGGCAACAGCAGCCCCAGCAGCAGCCACGTCTGCAACAGCAGCAGCAGGACCACTGTTTATTGTATTCTGTATGATATGACGACTTGCGTTGACCCTCTGCATATCAACGAGTACAGCAGTACTTTAAAGCAGTGTACGTTCTGGTGATCACAGGAGAGTAAGTGCATAAAACTGTCCGACCTCCCCGCAGGTATCGTTCGGAATGGGGTAATTGTATGTACTGTAGGATCTGGCAGTGGTTTTGAGGATCAAGCGCAAAAAAAAAAAAGAAAGGAGTGTATGTGTACTACTGGTACGCAGGTTAATATTCCTGTGTACATAAGGGAAGAAAAAAAGAGTATGTGCATAAAACTATTGTGCCTCCCCGTAGAAGATGTGTCAGACACTTGAAAAGACGAGCTGAAGAAAAAACGCCACTGCTTATGAACAGAGAAATTCTAGGAACCAAGGGAAACAACAGGCAAACCGATCTGCCAGATAGTATCTCGTGCAGTTGGATAATACTATTATTAGTCTTGCCATCCGACAATGTGCAGCATGAGCTTCAGCGTTGATCAATAAAAAAATCCCTGAAAGAAGAAATCCCCGGATACAAAGGAAACCTATGCACAAGGTCTATCCATCTTCTATGTCTATACTTCCTTTTATGTTTTATCTACGGTACTCTATGTGTTGTATATCCGTTGTATGATTTAGAATGGGGTAATTGTATGTACTGTAGGATCTGGCAGTGGTTTTGACGATCAAGCGCAGAAAAAAAAAGAATTGTATATGCACTACAGGTACGCAGGTTAATATTCCTGCGTACATAAGGCTTATGAATGGAAGAAAGAAAGGAAACAAATAAAGAGTAAGTGCGTAAAATTGTGGTGCCTCCCCGCAGGGGATGTGGCAGATACTTAAAGAGAACGAGCTAAAGAAAAAATATCACTATTTATGGACAAGAGAAAGACTAGGAACCAAGGGAAAATAGCAGGCCAACCGAAGCACCAAGCACCCTCCAGGTAGCCGCAGCAGCCGGTTGCGGTACGAGTAGGTGTACAAGGGTCTGCCTGATGCGCGTCGCTTCAGTTATGTCTTTAGCACTGCAAAATCGATCTCCTCTACGGAATCGATCCCATACCTATGGTACTCGTGTAGGTGCTTGTGCCGCTGTGCAAGTTGCTGTTGTACAAGGTTCCTGAGCCGCCCACGAGTATTGCATTTAGCCCTGCGAACCCGATTGTCTAAATATTCCATCATTGCTGTTGTACTGGTGCAGATTGCTCGTACCGCTGTCGTGCACTGCGGCTGGATATTCCCACAGAGTACGACCAACGTTGTACCGATAATCAACACGCAGACGCTCAGTCTGAGCCAAACCCCGCCCGCTGTTGTGTCGTCTGTGCCGGTGCGGACTGGACTCTCCCGACACTCTCATCAATTTCAAGTACTGTGTCCGCCACAACAAAAAAATACAAGCAAACTGAGAACAGCGCTCGAATGCATTTCATCGAGGGCAATAATATATAGAGTATTAAGAGCAGAACTGAGAATGTACCCACTCAAGACAAATGGAGACGTGAGAAAGTTGAAGTGGCAACATAAAGTAAGCAACATGCTAAAAAAAAACGGTCGCCAGCCATAATTGATAGAGCGACATGGGAGAAAGTAGGTTATTGGCGAGCTCGAATAAAGTGGGATAGCGTAGTTGAGAGAGTATGGAAGAATATAGGAGGAAACCAAGAAGATATGATGTCGGTAGAGAAGTTTGGCAGAAGTAGAAGGTGGAAAAAGGAAAGGCTAGCGCTAAGATACAAGGCGAGATCGGAGAAGCACCACAAGTATGAAAACGTATTTACACGACCCAATGGACTTCGCGAAAACACTGAAATTACGATTTCGTGTAGGCAGGTGACCTGGACCTGCAAGAAAGAAGAAAGAGGTATTCTAGTAGCCGGGAGGAGGAGGAAATAGTTTGCACGAATGTGCCCCTGTGGCAACGCAATAGAGAGTAGAACTCACATAGTAGGAGAATGTGAAATGTACAAGCAGGAACGGGATGTGCCAGAAGAGATGAGGGAAATAGACGAATGTGACATGGATGAGTTCGGTACACTAGATAGCAGCGAGAAAAACGATCGCTATCCTAGGAGATAGATGGTGGCCACAGGCGCGAAGCTGGAAGGGGATAAGATTAGCACAAACAATCCATGTTGATATATGGAAACACGTAATGAACGCCCAATTGTTGGAGGTGTCTCTATTAGGAGTAGGAACGGTGCTCCGCCTCGAAAGGAATGCGTGGTCAATGGTCAAATGACTAAGGCAAGCTACAAATGAGTACCCCCCCCCCCCCCCTTGTCGGAAACTTCAACGAGACAACGATATTCAAAGATGATTTCCTCTTGCTTGAGGTCCTGCATATGACGTAAGTCATCATCTCCTCGTCATATTGCCCCCGAGATGCTCCACATGTTCGAAAAGAAAAGAAGAGAAACAACCCATCGGCTCGACACCGGCTGAAATGCTTACCTCTGTGGCGGGCTGCCTGATTTAACTCAGGAAACGCGCACACGCGCTTTCTGCAGGGATTTCGCCAAGATGTACAGGGTCTCTGCTCCTGATGGCGATCAACCAAGTGAAAGCGACTCCAAGACCATCGGACACTGAAACAGGGTTGGTCGAATGTGCTAGTCACCGGGTGGAAAAAAACTCGATTTTAATTTGTTATACGACCGTCGAAATAGCACCAGTTGAAGACTAGTAAAGTACACGAATGAAAGGCAATTGGAATTGCCAAAATAATATTAACGGAAGAGTTACCAATATGCTATTTATGACGTATGATGTATGTAAGTTGCCGTAAGTAGCTACGTTAGACCAAGTTGACTGAGTAGCTACTGAAGTTTCGATGACTAACAGTAAAATTGACTTTGTTACCTCCATCGAGGGGTCGTGTTGATGTAGGCATTTTGCCACAGCAGCAGTCGCCGATCGAGTCACTGATCGATAACGACAACGTCGTATAGTAGAGGCAGTAGGTGTATGTACTAGCCTATCCACTATTTATAGTGGATACTCTGTAGCGTAGAGTACTGTTGAATTAAAGTTAAAATTAGCCATGTGCGTACGAACAGCATTTGGTATTTCATTACGTTTAGTACAGCCATGAATATGCGGCGTAATTAAAACTTCCAAGAAAAGTCTTTTGGTGGTCCATCGTCGATCGTCAGTCGTCGGAACGGTCACCAGTAAGCGTCCAAAGAATATTGCTGTGGGTCGGCTAGTAGAACAATCCGGTAGAATATGTCTAGCCGTATGGAGCCGAGTGTGGTCGAGGCCGGTTGAAAATGCGCCCACCAACCTCACAACCAACCAACCAACCCACCAATCTTCTCAGCTCTGTCCGACCTTTTCTTTCGTCTTCTTCACCTTGGCCCAGAGAGGGCCATCTTTGCAACATCATGCAGAACCTGACCAGTACGCCTAACGGGTCTGCTCGCGCCAGGCCTATGGACTGATATTACGGGGGATCATAGTAAATAGGACCTACGGAACATACAAAAACCTATATATTTACCTATTTTTACTAACAAATATTTGGTCCTGTTTACTATGGTCCCCCGTAATAGCACACCCACCATAATGCTGCGAGCGGACACCGCCCGTCAACAGCACTAGTAGGAGGCCGTCTGCTTTTGTCACTCGGTAATGGGATCAACCTCTTTGGTACCTGGTACCTGACATGCACCTGTGGTACCTGGTATACGAAACCGCATTTTTGCCAGATAGATAGGGGACTGCACACCTCGGACGGAATGTAGATATTCTAGATCCTTTTTGGCCGATATGAAAAAGTTGTGCATAAGATCTAAATCATACAGATCCTACCGCGCGAAACATGTGCAGATCATGCAAATCATACAGATCCCACCGGAAAACATGTGCAGATCATACAGATCCCACCCAGGCGAACATGTGTGAAATATCTAGATCGTGCATATCCCATCAATTTGTGGAAGATGTAGATCACACGTATCCCACCAGTGAGGAAGGAACTAGATCACGCAGATCATACAGATCTCAATTATAGGCAAACATAATCAAAATATTTAGATCATACAAATCCTAGCCAGGCAAAGGTGTGTGTAAGAGCTAGATCGTACAGAACCCACCCAGAAAACGTTAGCTAGACCTCGCAGATACAGAAAACAGAACATGATCTAGATCTCGCAGATTATACAGATCCCACCCCGGAACACTTAAATGCGTGTGTAAAAGCATCATGCAGGTCCTACCTTGTGTTCAAGAAGAGTTAAATCAAGCAACGTTGCGCCCGGGCAAATGTTTGTGCAAGAGCGAGTCGTACACAGCTTAGACAAGGGAACACACGAATGTGTGGCAGCTCTCGCTCGGTGATGCAGCTCACCCCATCTGAAAAAGTATTTGTCGAGAGCGCACTCTTGCCTCGTGCCGGTAGGTCGCGACAATAATAAATATGAATGCCATGGTGCACCAATCCGCCCACTAATCCACCGACGTTCCGTTGGTTCCTGCTGTACAAGCGGTACCGCTGCTGCTCCACGTTCCCATGCTTCCTGTTGTAGTAGTGGTATTCGTGTGAATTTCAATTAATGAATGATCCCTCGTAGGATTTCGACGGTTTCCGCTGTCCGTCTCCTGGCTTCTTTTCTTTGCTGTTGTGGGTCTTGCAGGAGTCGTCGCAAACCGGTACCCTGTGGTCTCCCTTCGTCAATGCAGCTCCTGTCTTGGCGTGTGGACCATCTTATGGGCGTGGTTGACGGGAGTACTTTCATTGTGATGGGGAGGCTTGCCGGCCTCCTACCATCACGGACACCACCACCCCGTTCGAGTGCCAAAGTTGCGACCGCTCAGCTGTCTTTGACCTGTCGGGTCAGGGTGAAACAGAGTTCTGCCTCTTCGAATGTTGATTCTGCGAGCAGAGGGCGGACGTCGTCCGCTCCGCTGTTCTGTTCTTACAACAGAACAGATCGCGCGTGCGCACGTCATCCACGTACCGGAGCGCGAGCGTTGGTTCTTTGACCATACATCACGGTGGGGTCTCCCGCGAGCGCGAGCGTTGTTTCGCTAAACAGCGGAAACAGCACGGTGGGGTTGCACGCAAGCGTAGGTTCATCCACGAGAGCGGTTTCGGCCGCAAGCGCGGTTTCAGCCGCGAGCACGATTTCGGTTGCAGTCACGAGCGCGAAACCGACGACTTCACCGGCTGGCGCGAAATACGGTGGTTCAATCCAGGGTGCAGGGTCTCTCGTGAACGCGGCTGCAACCCCGACCACTAGACGCCCTTGCGTCCGGGGGGGTAAGGGAGAACAGCCCCGCGTAGTTCAGATGCAGCCCGTTTCTATTCGGATTTGTTTTGCCCAATCTGCCTCTCTGCATCGGCATTGGGGTTGGTGTAGCAAACGCGCCACAGCATCTTTGGTTAGGTTGGGTTGGATTGCGTTGTGTTGGGCTATTGGCCCTGGTGCCCGGGGGGGGGTTTAGAGTAAACGGCCCCGCGTAGATTTGATGCAGCGCTTTTCTACGCTTGTGACGGTGTCATGCGCTTTGACTCTTCCTATACCGTGCCACAGCGCGTTTCGATCGGCTCGTGATGTATATTTTCCTGTGTTAGGCTGCTTTACGTAATAGATATCGAGTACTTATACAGAAGTAGTGGCGACCGTCGTGCCCGTGTTCGACGAGTCCTTAAGGTCAGAGGTCGGGACACTTTGTATCCCAGGACAGGTTTGCCTATTCAACCGGGACTCGTTGGTACTCACGTGTGTTGTTTGTTCAGAGATAGAAGAAGAGCAGCTTTATTCCTTTCGTGCACGCGAAGACTGGGAGCCATGCTCGTGCCTCGCTGGGAAAACCCCTGGTTTTCCATTTACGATACGCCTCCCAAGTACTACAAGTACGACACCAATACTTGAACCCAGGTAATTACCTTGCTTTCAGCCTTATTCAGGGCAGTATCATGCAGAGTCTACTCTCCGCGCTGCTGTTTCATGTGCCAGTTTTAACCAATACAACAACAAAAAACTACACAAAACTACGAAAATACTACCAGGTAAATGATAAAACCTAGGGAACAGCAGGGCAACGACTGCCCTCCTCTGTAGATGTAAATATGAATGCCATCGTGCAGATCCACGTGTGATGGTGTGCTTGTGAGCTGGACAGCGTGTGCATGGCAGCTTGGTCTGTAACCACCTCGGGCTGTCATGTGCCTAAATGTAACTCCCATCTCGTATCTCGTAGAGAGCACGAACATTTTAAGTTCCGATTACATGATACTGGTGTTTTCGGACGTGTTCATATGTTCACATTTACCAGGTACTGACATGTGACCATCACCCGCGAGCACATAGTAGATCCTGCAGGTCGTTCAGATCCCACCCTGGTAAACACATGCGAAAAATCTAGATCATACAGATCCGCCCCCCTTAGGAAAACATGTGTAGATCATAGATATCATACAGATCCCACCCAAGCTAACATGTGTGAAAGATCTAGATCATACAGATCTGCCCCCCTTAGGAAAACATGTGTAGATCATATAGATCATACAGATCCCACCCAAGCAAAATGTGAAAGATCTAAATCATACAGATCCCATTAATTAAACTTAGTTAAACATGATCTAGATCCCGCGAATTCTACGGATCCATTAGTGAAATATGATCTAGATCCCGCAGATCAAACGGATCCTTCAGTGAAACATAAGCTAGATCCCGCAAATCATACAGATCCCATCTAGGCAAACATGCGCGAAATATCTATGAAATAGATCATACAGATGCCACCCAGGCAAACATTGTTTGCAAGAGCTAGATCGTACAGATCCCAACCGGAAAACAATATCCAGATTCCGCAGATCATGTAAAACAAGGAACTATTTGTCCAAGAAGATTTAGACCCTCAAATAGGGATCTGATCTTGTGCAGGAATGACTCGAGAATCACGAGCGCTGGTACGATTCGTTTTAGTACTGTATACAATACACAAGCTCAGTACTACCATCGGCCAGCACCCCACGAGCTGCTTGCGGGAACTGTGGGCGGGCCCAGCACTCTAGTAGGAGTCTGTCTGCTTTGCCAATCGGTGGTGTGATCGACCTCTGTGGTACCTGGTGCCTGGTATACACCTGGTACCCGGTACACGGCTGGTACCTGGTAAACGAAACCTCCGTTTTTTCATATTGTGGGATCGGCGTCTGTGGTACCCGGTAGCTGGCGTACGAAACGTTTGTCTTTTTTACAGGAAGATGCACTCGAGAGTCACGAGGGCTGGCGCGATTCATGTGTGAAAAGATGATTACATTGCTGTTTTTTAAACAATCCTTACGATCGTCATGTGTTCCTAGTCGGTGATCATTTTTATCACCGACAATCAAGATCAATGTGATGGTTTTTTATTTCTGTGATGATGATTCCAAAGAAGCAAGCCATGTTCGACGATTTTCCTTCCTATGTTTTGGAATAGTGGATCTAGTCTCTCACGAAGTTACACACCAATTTTGCAGACGCGGAGTGCGATTTCTCGCTGACCTTGCCGAGCAGAATCACGAGACTATGTGGGCAGCAGCGGGTGACATGTGCGAAGCCACCGCCGCGAGCGCGTGGCCGCGGCTTGCTTGAGCGTGGATGTTTCAACGATGGTAGAAAAAAAAAACACCTTCACGTAAAAAACGTGTAAAAAAACGACTATTTGTCAGAGAAAAAATACGATCGTTTTCTGAGTTTCAGCCTCCTGAAGGGTGGGGGCCGGGGGGCGGCCGGGGGGGGGGGTGGGGGGTGTACTCGATAGGAGAGATGTACTCGATCTCACGCATGGCCGTAGTCGTATGACCATAGACCCTCGCATCCCCACAATGCCGGGACGGAGCATATGTCGGGTTTTCACCGACCAGGCAGACATTGCTTGCACAAAGCGCGAAGCGCCATGAGGTGTCCGGCGAGTCGCATGAAGGGTGAGCTGTATCCTACTAAGAACCGCTTGTGAGGCGGACGTGCATATGGATGACAGCCTCAATGAGTTAGTTTAATTTCCGGTGTAGCCACTTCCAGAGACAGCAATGGGAGTACTATGCAACTGCCTCTTGGATGCCTTACCTTGAACACTACGTGATACGATCAATTCCCTTGTGCAGGGTAAAGGTTCTTTACTTCGCACAAATGATCTCACTCGACGACCAGCCGTGGGCGACCGCCAAAAAAAAAACAAACAAAAAAAAAACGGTACCCTGGATGTCTAGCTCACGTAGTGAGCGGCATGTTTTACAGTGTCGTTGCCAACCGACGCCAATCCGGGGGGGGGGGTGTACTCGATAGGAGAGATGTACTCGATCTCATGCATGGCCGTAGTCGTATGACCATAGACACTCGCATCCCTACAATGCCGGGACGGAGCATGTCGGGTTTTCACCGACCAGGCAAACATTGCTTGCACCAAGCGCGAAGCGCCATGAGGTGTCCGGCGAGTCGCATGAAGGGTGAGCTGCATCCTACTAAGAACCGCTTGTGAGGCGGAGTTGCATATGGATGACAGCTTCAATGAGTTAGTTTAATTTCCGGTGTAGCCACTTCCAGAGACAGCAATGGGAGTGGCCGGGGGGGGGGGGTTACTTATGCCATGCTTGGCCGTGTGTAGTCGTATGACCATAGACCCTCGCACCCCTACAATGCCGGGACGGAGCATGCCGGGCTCCCACCGACCAGGTATAGACATTGCTCGCACTATCCACGAAGCGCCGTGAGGTGTTGCACGAGTCGCATGAAAGGTGAGCTGCATCCTACTAAGCACCGCTTGTGACACGGACTTGCATATGGATGGCAGCTTCGAATGGATTGATTTGTTTCCTTGTAAGGCCACGTCCGGGGTCAGCAATGTGAGTACTATGTAACTACCTCTTGGGTGCCTTACCGTGAACACTATCAGTACGTGATACGATCATTGCACTTGTCGTACGGACCAAAGGTTCTTCACCCCGCATAAATGACTTTAACTTGAACGCCAGCCGTGGTGACCGCCGAAACAGAAAAAAAAAACGGTACCCTGATTGTCTAGCTCACGCAGTGAAAGGCGTGTTTTATAATGTTATCGCCAACCGACGCCAACCCAATCTATATATAACATATATATATCGGGGGGGAGATGTACTCGATATCATGCATAGCCGTACGTACTGTAGTCGTATGACCATAGAGACCCTCGCATCTCTAAAATGCTGGGACGGATCACGTCGGGTTTTCACCGACCTCAGCCAGACATTGTTTGCACCAAGCGCTAAGCGCCGGGAGAGAGGGGTCGCATGAAGAGTGAGCTGCATCCTACTAAGAACCGCTTGTGAGGCGGACTTTGCTTGTGGATGACAGCTTCACTGAGTTTATATGGGGGGGGGGGGGTGTTGGTAGGGCATTTTTTTTTCCGGATGCCCTTGGCGTGGCTCGTTTGTTGCTTCATCTTCCGTGTACATATTTTTCTCGCGAAATATGATACCATGGTACTTGCAACAAGTCTAATAAAAGCGCGTATGCGTGCGGTATATAAACTCGTAGTGGTGTCCTGCCCGTATAACAGGACACATATATATATATATATATGTACGAGCTGGTTCCAACGACAACCGAGGCTTAACAGCTTCGCATTTTTTTTGCACTTCGGTTTTTGAGATACATTTTTTGTGCGTCACGACAAGATAAAAAACTGGCCACTGGTCTTTTATATATATATATATTTTGGTTCTTGAGATACATTTTTCTGTTCTTTTTTCTGTTTTTTTCTGCAACTTCAACCCTCTCCCTCATTCACGAAAAAAAAAAAAAAACTCAAAAAAGACCAGCGCCCAGTTGTTTCGTCTCGTCGTCATGATGCCCAACCGTGTGAAATTTCATTTTCCAACTCTCAAAAACCGAAGCGCAAAAGTTATTCCCCCCGTGAAGAGTGGAGGGGGAATTTATCCCTATATACGGTTGTTAACCCTTTTAGGACCGCAGTCCCGTTCTGTGGAGACAAAGCGTAGGCAATAGGACCTATGATATACATAAAAACCTATATATTGACCTATTTTTACTAACAAAATTTGGTCCCGTTAACTATGGACCCCCGTAAGAGTTTGTCCCCAAAACAGGACTGCAGTACGTACTAAAGCTCGAAAAGCTCAATACATTGTTCTAGAACTTTGGCAGGCGTTAAATAGAACAGCCTTTTGCATGTTTCGCAGATCAAAACAAGTGTCACAGACGCCGTCTTCCCCTTGTTGATATAAGCACTTCCAGTGTCGAATTATTGGACGTATTGGCCGAGTGCTCTCCTAAATACGAATTTATATGAGCTTTACTATAGACATTTCAAATCCCTATGCAACAACGCCTCCGCAAGTACTTCGAACAATGTCCATATCTCGCGAACTACAACTCACTTCAGTGGTATGTGTTATTCCCCTTGTTCATGCGGGCATGTGGATACCTGTTTTTGTTGCCCGAAGCTGGAACTTGATGTGTGTCGCCGGAACCAGCTCGTACATGCCACGAGTAAAATGTGTACGTACGTACGTGGATCGCACGGTTTTTTTTTCTCACGCATCGCCGCGTCATACGAACTCCAGCAGCAGCACGGCAGAGTATACTGCTGCTGTATAGTACCTACAAGTTCAAACGTTGAGATTTGGAGACGCGAGCATTTTTAGATAGGCTCGTATAGCAGTAGATGTATATGTAGTCCTGACGGACAACGACAAATCGCCAAAAGATGGGAGGGAGTTTTTTTACTGCTGTGTGTGCGTCTCGGTTTTCGGTCTTCGCCTCCATTATCGCTATATCATTACTATCGTTTATCGAAATGTTAATGTTCGTTCGTGTTTCGGTTCGGTAACGATAATGAGTTTTTTTTTTTTTTTTTTTTTTTTTTTTTTCATCATCTGCTGATCACTTTTACTTTCCAGCCCACTCGTAGGAGGTTTTACCCTCGACGATCTTCTGGACAAGCCGTGGTCACAGGTGTCGTCCCTTCTCCCCCCCGGTACGTGCCTTTAGTTTTTATCGCGCATCGGGTTCAGCATTCCCACTGCTCGTCGACTTTCAATGTACAGCTAACTCACGCTCTCGCGCTTTCCGCTAATCAATTTTTATGCAAGAAAAAGTCCCTACGAGCATGCACTCGGTGAGACTCGAACTCACGAAATTGATCTTGATAGGCTCGCGGACCACCTACCAAGCCACCGGGGACGCCGGTTAGGGTTAGGTGGTCGGTGTTGTCGGCCCTGTTGTGTTGTTGTTGTTTTGTTCCCTTTAGTACCGCAGTCCCGATTTGGGGACAAACTAGTCTAATTCCAAGTGATTTGTCCCCGAAACGGGACTGCAGTACTAAAAGGGTTAAACCGTTCTTTCTTTGTTCTACCCGTCATCCAGCACAACCAGTGTCCGTGCCGATTCTTCAATCCTTCTATTACGGGGGTCCATAGTTAACAGGACCAAATATTGTTAGTAAAAATACGTAAATATATAGGTTTTTATGTATACCATAGGTCCTATTAACTATGGACCCTCGTAATAGAGAGATACAAGTTCTGTGGTCACAAAGCTACGCCACAGAGATACTACGTTGCCACGTACGCAATGCAATGCCATCTGCCATCATACTGCGTACGACAGGCACGACATACACATTCCATGAACTAGAGAAACTAAACGAAACAAAGAGAAAAAAAAACAAAAAAAACAAAGACAATTCGAAAGAGAAAAAGAGAAAAGAAACAAGAAACAAGAAACTAAAATATACCTGGTATATGTATATACTGTATGGCAACAAACCATCGTACCCCCCCCGCAGGGGATCTGGCAGACACTTGAAAAGAAGGAGCAAGAAAAAAAAGGAAAAAGAAAAAACACCACTAGTCGTCAACAGAGTAAGAATAAGAACCAAGGGAAAAATAACAGGCAAACCAAACAAAGAACAAGGCATGCTCCTGGTAGCGGCAGCAGTTTATGGTACGAGTAGCACAGCCAGGGTCTCCCTGCTGGCCCGCCTGGTACCTTGCTACCCTGTCTGCCACCATCGTCCAGCGTTCGTCAACTATGCCCGGCCCCTCGGCGTCAGACAATACGAAACAAGCAAAGCAGGCTCGTCATCCACCCACGCTACACGACTCCTTCAGTAAGGCTTTCAATCGGAGAAAGGAAGAGAAATAAAATATAATGAAAATCACATAGGGTCAGCGCAAAGAAGACAATAAAATGAAACAAAAATAAACAAAAACAACAGGAAGACAAAGGAAGACTACGTTCGAACCAGCTGCACCAGTTGGTGGTACGAGTAGCATAGACATGTTCCACTTCTTAGTCTGCCCGGTACCTGGCTACCCTATCTGCCATCTCCTTCCTACTTTCGTCCACTGCAGTTTCCCTTCTACTCTTCTCCCCCCCCCCCTCTCCGCATTCCCTTGGTCGGGTTTTCTGCTACTCCTCTTGTTGCCCCTCTTCCCCCCATTCCCTTGGACACCACCCACGGCGGATGCGCGGCGCTGCCTACTCAGCTCAGCCTCAGCCTCGTGCCACCTCACCATGAACCGTTCGGCTGCTTCCAGGATCCCCCGGTACCACTTCCCCGCCTTTTTTGCAGCAGTGGGCCACAGCGCGGTCTCAACTCCAAACACCAAGGGAGCAAGTTCCGTTGACCCTTCGGTGGCTCGGAACTCCCTAAGGTCTCTTCGACTACGCATCTATGCCAAGTCTTAACCTGTCCGCCAGGTCTCGGGTTCTCCCCACCAGCAATCGTCCCGAACATCACCCGGCTGGGTAATCGATCCTTGCTTTGCCGTGCCACCCCCCCCGCGAAGAAGAGATGCCGTTTGCGGATGGTCGTTTCGATGTTCTCGCAACTTGTCATCTTGAGGGCCTTCGCGTACGAGAGGGTGGCATGGTCAGTACGAAGTCGGCGTTGGAAGACAATGACTCGCAACAGGACTTGGTGGTGAGCCGTTCGAAGCTTGGCAAAGTGTTCCGCTCTAAGGGTCCACGTCACACACCCGTAGAGCAGGGTCTCAATCACCTCGGCCTTCAGCATTCGGACTTTCAGGCTAAGGGGGGCGGTCGTCCTATCATACAGCTCCGGGCCGAACCGTTTGAGGCATGCTCGCATGAGACAGATCCGTCGGTCGATTTCGACCGAGAGGTCAGCGTTTTCGTGGATAACGCCGCCTAGGTACAAGAACTGGGCCGTCTGCTTATACCTCTGGCCTGCTGCTTCGATAACGAGCGGTGGTGCGAGGGTTTTCTGGTCTGGCGTTTGTAGAAGCATAGTCTCTGTCTTCTTTTCCGACACCGTAAGGCCTGCTGCTTCGAAGACAGTCACGATGACTGTCATCATTCTCGCGAGCCCTTCAGCTGACTTCGAGACAATCCCTGCGTCATCGGCGTACAACATGCCCCATACAGCCCTTCGCACGCACGCCAACGGCTCCTGCTCCTCCGTTCCGACTACTCCAGCATCACTAAGTTGGACCAAATCCCTTACGATTGCTTCGTCATGGCTAAGCGTACTAGTACGACGTGCAACGCAGCAGCGAAAAATACGTTGAACAGTAACGGTGACAGCACACGGCCTTGCCGCAGCCCCTGCGTGACATCAAACCATCCCGAGTGCTCGCCGTCATCCGTACGCACGCGAGCCCGCATGTCATCGTGGAAATTACGGATAATTCTCAGCATCTTGGTTGGTACGCCAAAACGTGTGAGAGTACTTCCCATAACAGCTCTCGGTCGACAGAGTCGTACGCTTTCTGCAGATCGATGAAGCACAAGTACAGGGGGATTTTCCTCTGTCTTCCAAGCTCTTGCAACCGGCGCACGACGAACAACATATCAATCTCGTTGATCGTGCGGGGCGGAAACCGCACTGTTCCTCCGGGAGTAATTCCTCGGTCTCGCAGTAGTTGCTGAGGCGGGACGCGACGATTTTCAACAAGACTTTGCCTGCGTGGGCAACAAGCGAAGTCCCTCTGTAGTTGTTGCAATCACTTCGGTTCTTCTTTTTGTGAAGGGCCTTGATGATCGCATCTTTCCATTGCTGGGGGACTTCTCCTGTTACCCAAACATTGACAAGGATGTTGTGACAGCACTAGGTGAATGCGGGGTGGTCGATTTTCAGGAGTTCGGCCGGGAGACCATCTGGCCCGACAGCTTTCCAGTTTGGAGCTAATGATTCGCAATTACTTTTTTTCGTTCCGGATTTTTCAATTCAACCATTTCATTACGTTCGGTAGGAGCATGATTTACGTTATTTCATCATATTTGTTGTTGTTGTCTTGACATTAAATCGTCATTTCTCTGTTCTACGAACATCGAGCTTCTGGCTGAGTAGAGAGGGTACCTTGCGCGGTCCGGCTGGTGGCCTGGTCGCTTTAAGGACCGCGTGGGGTGGTGGTGATGTTTTTTCTTCTTAACCCCGACGCCAAGGAGTTCATCCCTCTGGCGGGACGGGTACATCACCACAGCAGAGAGCGCTACACAGGCAGTCGGGGGAGTGGAGAGGCTGGCCACAGCGTGGGTATGCATGCACGACAGGAAGGATGGGAATGTCGGCGTTGGCTGGGACGGCTGCACCCAGCCAACGGAAACCAAGGCGCGTACCGGGCTACGAAACGGAGAGCCACTTTCGCCATAGAGAAGAAAAATAAACAAAAGAAGAAAAAAAAAAGGAGGCGGGGACGAGCCTCACGTCGGCTGGCAAAGAAATCAGCACGCGAGGTTCGTAAGAGACAGAAGGAGGCACTGGTCGCGGTAGCGACCTACAATGTGCACACCCTGGCTGTAAAGGGGAAGAACGGGTACGGACATGACGAGAGTGTACTGGCGAAGGGACGGCAACTCGGCTGTGACTTCATTGGCCTGCAGGAAACCCGGAGGACCGGTAGCACGACGTTTCGTGCGGCAGGGTATCGCGTTTTCTGTTCAGGTCAGGAAACAACAGCTGCTAGGCAAGGGCTGTACGGAGTAGGTCTAGCTGTAAAGGAATCGTTGTGCAGTAAGCTGTGTACACTCATCAGTTCATTGACGAGCGGCTTATGTCTATGCGCTATGAGCTGGCTAGCAAATACGAGGCAGTTAATTTCGTCGTCGCGTATGCTCCAACTGATTGTACCAAAGACGTTGGACTGAAACGTAGCTTCTGGCAGAAGCTGGAGGACTTGGTGGAAAAGATCCCGACGAAAGAGTGTCTGTTTGTACTGATGGATGCCAACGCGCGAACTGGACAGAGGATGGAAGGGTGTGGTGATGATGAAAATAGAGTGCTTGGAGCATATGGGCGTGATGTTCGTAATGATAATGGCAGACGACTCCTGTCGTTCGCCACCAATTGCAAATTAGCTCTCACCAACACGTTTTTCAGCACGCGCAAGGGTGGGATTTCGCATACACACAACGGCACCAGCCCGAGTGACCGTAAGCGGATCGACTACATCCTAACCCGTCAAGCCCATCGACCTAGAGTACAAGATGTTAAAGTCGTCCCACAGCCTCCTGCCCCAGCTAAGGCTGACTCAGACCACAACATCTTGTATGTCAAAGTCCGACTCAGTGGTCACTTTGCGTCCAACAGACAAATACGTAGACCGACAAAACGCCGAGAGTTCGACAGGAAGCTTTTTATGTCCGATGGAAAGTGTCGTGAACGAGTAGTCGCGAGGGTCATCTTCACTCTCAACCAGCCTAACCAGCCCCGTAATACGTCTGGCATGGTTGAGTTTTTCACTGCGGCTATTATTGATGCCACCCCTCCATGTCTGAGCTTTGGCTTCCCATTTTATTTACTTATTTGGGATTCTTCCCCTTTTCTTTTTCTTTTTCTTTTTCTTTTTCTTGCTCTTTTTCGGTTTGGTTTTTTTTTCGTTGCTTCTCTTTCTTTATGGTGTATTTTGGTTGCTGGCGTATGTATGTATGTTGTGTCGGCCGCACCTAGTGCGAAGGCATGGTATTACGTAGGCTATTAATGCATCACGGTGTGTTATCTCTTTGTCGTAGTCTGTGACCACAGAGCTCGTATCTTTCTAGGGTGAAGAATCAGCACGGACACTGGGCTTGCTGGATGTCGACGAGTAGAAGAACGGTTTAATGTGAAGAACACACACACACACACGTCGCCACCGCAGACATGGATGGTGTGAGTCTGCCGAAACCGTGACCGCATTCATATTAGCATGGACAGCGAGGGAGGATGCACGGCAATTCTTGCGTGCCCACCCCCAGAATAGAACCGCGTGGAAGACACTGAGATCTGCGTGTGCGAACCTGCAGAAGGTGATTGCCGCAGGACTGCATGCGTACTTCGAAGCGTACCTCGCTGAAACCGAACCACTACTAGCGAACAACGACCAGAGAGGCTTTTACAAGCACCTTAAGAGTACGGTAGGATTGGAAGGGACTAAAGCGAGAAGCGAACAGTTCATTAGGGACGAGGATGGCACGCTGTTGCGGGATAAGGTGCGAATTCGTGAACGGTGGGGGAGGTTTTACCACAAACTTTTGAACACGAAATCGCTTAAACTCGATTCCACGATCATCGACCTCTTGCCACCACGACCGCTTAAACTGTCGCTCGGAGATGAACCATCCATGGACGAGATGACGGAAGCACTTCTGGGGATGTCAAACTGGAAAGCTGTCGGGCCAGATGGTCTCCCGGCCGAACTCCTGAAAATCGACCACCCCGCATTCGCCCAGTGCTTTCACAACATCCTTGTCAATGTTTGGGTAACAGGAGAAGTCCCCTAGCAATGGAAAGACGCGATCAACAAGGTCCTTCACAAAAAGAAGGACCGAAGTGATTGCAACAACTACAGAGGGATTTCGCTGGTTGCCCACGCAGGCACAGTCTTGTTGAAAATCGTCCGTCGCGCCCTCAGCAACTACTGCGAGACCGAGGAATTACTCCCGGAGGAACAGTGCGGCTTCCGCCCCGCACGATCAACGAGATTGATATGTTGTTCGTCGTGCGCCGGTTGCAAGAGCTTGGAAGACAGAGGAAAATCCCCCTGTACTTGTGCTTCATCGATCTGCAGAAAGCGTACGACTCTGTCGACCGAGAGCTGTTATGGGAAGTACTCACACGTTTTGGCGTACCAACCAAGATGCTGAGAATTATCCGTAATTTCCACGATGGCATGCGGGCTCGCGTGCGTACGGATGACGGCGAGCACTCGGAATGGTTTGATGTCACGCAGGGGCTGCGGCAAGGCCGTGTGCTGTCACCGTTACTGTTCAACGTATTTTTCGCTGCTGCGTTGCACGTCGTACTAGTACGCTTAGCCATGACGAAGCAATCGTAAGGGATTTGGTCCAACTTAGTGATGCTGGAGTAGTCGGGACGAAGGAGCAGGAACCGTTGGCGTGCGTGCGAAGGGCTGTATGGGGCATGTTGTACGCCGATGACGCAGGGATTGTCTCGAAGTCGGCTGAAGGGCTCGCGAAAATGATGACAGTCATCGTGACTGTCTTCGAAGCAGCAGGCCTTACGGTGTCGGAAAAGAAGACAGAGACTATGCTTCTACAAACGCCAGACCAGAAAACCCTCGCACCACCGCTCGTTATCGAAGCAGCAGGCCAGAGGTATAAGCAGACGGCCCAGTTCTTGTACCTAGGCGGCGTTATCCACGAAAACGCTGACCTCTCGGTCGAAATCGACCGACGGATCTGTCTCATGCGAGCATGCCTCAAACGGTTCGGCCCGGAGCTGTATGATAGGACGACCGCCCCCCTTAGCCTGAAAGTCCGAATGCTGAAGGCCGAGGTGATTGAGACCCTGCTCTACGGGTGTGTGACGTGGACCCTCAGAGCGGAACACTTAGCCAAGCTTCGAACGGCTCACCACCAAGTCCTGTTGCGAGCCATTGGCTTCCAACGCCGACTTCGTACTGACCATGCCACCCTCTCGTACGCGAAGGCCCTCAAGATGACACGTTGCGAGAGCATCGAAACGACCATCCGCAAACGGCGTCTCTTCTTCGCGGGGGGGGTGGCACGGCAAAGCAAGGATCGATTACCCAGCCGGGTGATGTTCGGGACGATTGCTGGTGGGGAGAACCCGAGACCTGGCGGACAGGTTAAGACTTGGCATAGATGCGTAGTCGAAGACCTTAGGGAGTTCCGCGCCACCGAAGGGTCAACGGAACTTGCTCCCTTATTGTTTGGAGTTGAGACCGCACCGTGGCCCACTGCTGCAAAAAAGGCGGGGAAGTGGTACCGGGGGATCCTGGAAGCAGCCGAACGGTTCATGGTGAGGTGGCACGAGGCTGAGGCTGAGCTGAGCAGGCAGCGCCGCGCATCCGCCGTGGGTGGTGTCCAAGGGAATGGGGGGAGGAGGGGCAACAAGAGGAGTAGCAGAAAACCCGACCAAGGGAATGCGGAGAGGGGGGGGAAGAGGAGTAGCAGGGAAACTGCAGTGGACGAAAGTAGGAAGGAGATGGCAGATAGGGTAGCCAGGTACCGGGCAGACTAAGAAGTAGAACATGCCTATGCTACTCGTACCACCAACTGGTGCAGCTGGTTCGAACGTGGTCTTCCTTTGTCTTCCTGTTGTTTTTGTTTATTTTTGTTTCATTTTATTGTCTTCTTTGCGGTGACCCTATGTGATTTTCATTTCTCTTCCTTTCTCCGATTGATAAGCCTTATTGAAGGAGTCGTGTGGCGTGGGTGGATGACGAGCCTGCTCTACTTGTTTCGTACTGTCTGACGCCGAGGGGCCGGGCATAGTTGACGAACGCTGGACGATGGTGGCAGACAGGGTAGCAAGGTACCAGGCGGGCCAGCAGGGAGACCCTGGCTGTGCTACTCGTACCATAAACTGCTGCCGCTACCTGGAGCATGCCTTGTGCTTTGTTTGGTTTGACTGTTATTTTTACCTTGGTTCTTTAGTCTTACTCTGTTGACGACTAGTGGTGTTTTTTCTTCTTTTTCTTTTTTTCCAGCTCGTTCTTTTCAAGTGTCTGCCACGTCCCCTACGTGGGGGTACGATGGTTTGCTGCTATACTGAAGTATATACATATACCAGGTATATTTAGTTTCTTTTTTTGTTTCTTTTCTCTTTCGAATTGTCCTTGTTTTTGTTTTTGTTTTTTCTCTTTGTTTCGTTTTTGTTTCTCGAGGTCATGGAATGTGTATGTCGTGCCTGTCGTACGCAGTATGATGACATGGCATTGCATTTGTAGTATCTCTGTGGCGTAGCTTTGTGACCGCAGAACTTGTATCTCTCTAGGTTTGAAGAATCGGCACGGATACTGGTTGTGCTGGATGTCGACGCGTAGAAAGAACGGTTTAATGTGAAGAAAACAACAACAACAACAACAACAACGTACCGAGCTTCATCAGTACACCCAGTGTCCGTCCTGATTCCTTATCCTACAGCAGAGATATACCTGATTCCGTGGTCACACAAACTGTGAGACGGAGGAAGACCACAAAAAAAAGAAAAAAAACGCAAATTCAGGTGTCAAGCAGCAAGTGAAATGCCAGCGTGTACCGGGTACGAGAACACAACACAACAACAAGCAAGACAAAAAAAAAAAAGCAAGACCAAACAAATAAGAACAAGAAGACAATGAAATTAAAAACAAAAATTTCAAATGGAACAGAATACAAAGGGCGCAAGGACTTCAGAAAGGCTGCCAGACGGAAAGCATACGTACTCAGGAAGGACAGATATATATATCTGCTGCGCGGACGAAGCAACACGAAAGAGAGGGAGCTACAGACAAGATTCTATAAAAAGAGCTATTAATAGTCGAACCGATACCCAGCCACCTGATCTATCATTTCGTTTCTGCATTCATTCGTCGGCAGCCGTATCAGTACGGCTGCCCTTCCCCCCTTCCCCCCTCCCCCCCTCCCGGTGTCGCCGTTCTTGGCGTCCTCTGCGGCGTGGCGCAGCCGGCTCCTCTGTGCCTCGTCCCTGTGCCACCCCGCCATGAAACAGTCAGCCGCTTTCGACAACCCCCCGGTACCACTTTTCCCGCTCTTCTTAGCCGCCCTCGGCCAGAACACCGTTTCTACTCCGAACAGCAGAGGGGAGAGCTTTCCGTGGACCCCTCGGCGGCTTGGAAAACCCTGAGTGAGGTCGTCTGCTAGACATTGGGCCCAGTATTTCCCCCCACAAAATGCAAAAATTAAAAGTTCGTCATCGGAAAATCGTCAGTTAGTTCTTTGGTTGGGGGTTTTGGGAGAAGAAAAGTTCACTGACTTTCTTTGTATGCGCCCCGAAAAAGTCAGTTTTGAGGGATCGATCATGTTTTATCATGTATTACGTTTAAGTACCTGGTATGTAAGTAGTACCTGTGGGAGGGTAGCTAGCTTACCACCATTCGATAAATTGGTTGAGGGCCACCTGTGTGCGCGAGACTATCTTATTCACTTACAGGTAGAACTTCCGTAAAGAATACCCTATACCCCCAGGCCAAATCGGACCTAATCTACCATTGAATATATAGCCCCCTCTTGTCTCGTACACACAACCTATCTCAGCAACCTTTTTCTCGAACAAAGATGTCAGGAGACAGCACTTTTTTCACCCCTTGACAGACAGCTAGCTACGTTATACCTTGACATATGCCTTGACTGACACCAAAATACTACGTTTTAGTGTAAAACACTCGGCCCTAGACCCTTGACAGCGCGCGTTTGCTTGACATGTCTCCTGACATCTTTGATAAGCTTTACTGCCAAAACAAACAGGATGATCATGTTGTCATTACGTAAGATATGTATCAACTTACAGCGCTATCACTCTAGACGGAAATGTAACGACCGCTGGGGACATAGATATCAATTCCAAACGGGCCTTACATAATCTTCAAGAGTGGTATTATTATAATAATAATGTTGTGGGGAATGGGAATTTGGAAACGACAGGAAGAGAAGTGTATGAGGGATACTACTGATTTAAGGAAGGATATTTGGTTTATATAGGAACGGCATATACGCTATTTTGTCAGAAGGCAAGAATAATAATAATAATACGAAATACAAGTACAACAAGCAAAGTGCGTATGTATTCAAGTACGTACGTACTCGTAACTTTTGGTCAATTTGGAATTTCACCACAAGACAATTAAGTACGTACACGTACGCACGTATGCAAGTACGTACGTACTCGTATAACCTTGATCAATTCGCAACTTCATCACGCGAGTTAACAATGAGTTCAGTGTTCAGTGTGGACGACTTCTTTCACCACAAGACAATTAAAAATACGTACGTACTCGTATAACCTTGATGATTAATTCGCAATTTCATCCCGAAGTTAACAATGAGTGTGGATATTCTTAAGAAGGAGAACATGAAAGCACTAAATAGGAGTACTCATCATCACGAAAATCCGCATACAAAGTAGTAATGGATGACGTTAATAATTTATTATGTATCCCGCTACGAGCTGGTTCCAGGACACACATCAAATTCCAGCTTCGGGCAACAAAAACAAGTATGTATACGTCGAATTTTTCAACACTAAAGATATCCACATGCCCGCATGAACAAGGGGAACACATCACTGAACAAGAGATTTATTTGTGGCGCGCGAGTTGTAGTTGAGCTGTTGTAGTTCGCGAGATATGGGCATTGTTCAAATTACTTGCGGAGGCGTTGTTGCATAGGGATTTAAACGGCCTATAGTAAAATTCATATAAATTTGTATTTAGGCCATAAATCGGCCAATACGTCGGATAATTCGATAGATACTATTAATAGAAGTGTTTATTTACTACATGATCGTATCAACAAGGGGAAGATGTCTGTGACACTTGTTTTGATCTGTGGAACACACAAGGTTGCTATATTTAGCGCCTGCCAAAGTACTAGAAAAATGTATTGAACTTTTCGAGCTGTTTGACAACCGTAGGGATAAATTTCCTCTTCACCCTTCACGGGAATAACTTTTGCACTTCGGTTTTTGAGAGTTGGAAAATGAAATCTCACACGGTTGGGCATCATGATGACGAGATGAAACAACTGGGCGCTGGTCTTTTTCAAGTTTTTTTTTCCGTGATTGAGGGACAGGGTTAAAGTTGCCGAAGAATTCAGAAAAAAACAAACAGAAAAATGTGTCTCAAGGACCAGAAAAAATATCATAGGCGCGAAAGCGCAACCACTACGCTCGTGCAGGACAAGTGTCCTTCGACGAGCGCAGCCATAAACTTGTCACCCTCGCGGTGGAAAGCTTTGGACGCCTCGGGAAGGAAGGCAGCGATTTCATTGACCAGCTGGCAACGAGCATCATCGGAGGAACGGACGGGGGATCTCTAGCAAGAAAAGGGGTTTGTAAGGAGCATCTTTTCCAGATCATATCGGTGACCACCCAGGTCGCGATCTCGCGCCGGGTGCACCGATATAAGCTCGCCCTTCGAGACCGACAGGCCGCCAGGGGGAGAAGAGAGGAGGAGGGAGGACTACTTCCAATGGCGTGGGGATGGAATGTAGATACGGAGTAGGACGCAGGGCGTGTAGATACATAGTCGGTGAAAATATATCGGTAAAAGGTAGTGCGTATTCAATTGAGTATACGCAAGGAAGGAGAAAAGGTTGGATAAAATTGAGGGTGTTCGACGAATTATGTTAGTTTTTTCATCTTGAAAGAATAACACCCTGCACATTGTCAGAAGGCAAATAATTAAAAAAAAATAGAAAAAGACCAGCGGCCAGTTTTTTTTATCTTGTCATGACGGACAACCATGCCAAATATCGTTTTCCAACTCTCAAAAACCAAAGTGCAAAAGCACGAAGCTGTTACGCCTCGGCTCTCGCTGGAACCAGCGCGTAAACGCATTTATTTATTTATATATACCGGTCTGTCACCCATGAACACACCGGTATATCACCATACCCGTCTAACACTATCACACCAGGGTGTTACGGTAACACACCCCCTCCGACGACTTTCAAAGCTGGGTATATCGACACCGAGGAGGGCGTATATACTGCGTACGACGACCGATGCGTCTATTAAATATACAACCTTCTCCACGAAATCTTCCCAAAGCCGCCATTTTCGCCGTGTGTGCCCCGCCCCATCGTGTTTGGGAGGAAACCGGCTCTTGTGAAGTTCGTCCCAGGGGGTGTGTTATTGTATTGACTATATATCGTATACGGTACTACCATGTCGGTTGAGGGTATCATGGCCCTTCGAAATTTCAGTCGCTTTCGTTGGGATACGATCGATCGCCCGGCCAGCGTGAACGTTTAAAAAAGGTCAATAGTAATACCACTACGTGCTATTAATATAATCCTGCTGTTGCATGCTCGTATCCTGCTATTATTAGTAGTCTGAGAACAGATAGATGTCATGTGGCACGCATCCTCTCTTTTCTTTTTTTTCTTTTTCACAGGTTGCACTTTTTATTGGTAATTATCCTTGCATGTGGCAGAGGCAAGCACTTCAATCGATGTTAACCGACTGGTAAAGCATGAGCTTCGAGCTCGAAAGAGCTGATGATGAAAGAGATGGCACTCCAAGGCCTTGTCGTTGATTATTGCGGTCTCGCAGAGGAGACAGGTGGGGAGAGAAGGAGAGTGGGCGAGTGTGCGTTGTGCACGTGTGTCGCATCTCGATCTATAACTCAAAACAAAAATACTGCAGAGGGACCCCGGACCCTCGAAATGCAGTGTAACCTCAAAACTAAAACAAGCAAAACTCGGGAGAAATCAGCCTGTTTTTCGGGGTTCTACAGTTCCACCGCGTACTGAACCGTAACAAGTAATCCCGCATTCTGAACAAACTGCTACTCGTATGACAGCTCAGTGTACTGTTGTACTCTACGAACTATATCAACAGATGACTAGCTATGTCCCGACAGCGAACCGATAGGCTACTGACTACTGTTATTGTTGTGTAGCAACTGACTACTGCCAACGCTGCTGTTGGGTAACAACGTAGCTTTAATACGACCTCTCGATGGATGGGACATAAAGCCAAGTTGCTGTTCAACTATCAACCTGTTCAACTATCAACTCGAATCGTCCAATTATGTTACTTCTCTGCGTTACATGTCATAATTCCAAAATGCACACAACAATAAATTTAATTTGTTTCGGGGGAAATGCTGCTGGCAGGAACCAATTCGGTATCTACTAGTAATATAATATGATATGTGTCTAAAGGAAAGACATGAAGCCAAGCAAACAAAACAAAACATATTCTGCTGCTTTACTATACGTATTGCACCTATAAATACGTGCTCTTGCATGTTAAATGCGAGTTTACCAGTATACTATACTAAAATCATCAGACGTGAACTATATCCCGATCATGTAATCGATCAAGAATAAATTAACCTTCCAATGTATCTCCCCAAAACTATCTGACTCTTGTTACTTGGTCAGCGTGTTTGTCTGAACTACTTGTCTGCATATTAACGAAGTGGAATCCATTGCTATGTCGCAACAAAGTTTCATTACTCCTTTGCAACGTCGAAACAACTTCAACTGCTCCTGCTTCGCTTTCGACGGGTGATCAATCCTTCTACATTTCTGACGCAAAAAACTACAACGCATAACCTGGCAACGTAAGGGCATACTACTGATGTGACGGGTTTGACGCATGGAATAGCATGCAAACCGAAAAATATCACACGCAAAACCTTGGGAACCGTGCGGGTCTCACTATACATCTACCAGACAGACACATACGGTACCAAAAAATAGAAACAGCTACAGTAAGTAGTGGTAGCAGCGGCCGACGTTATATGCTTCTGTCCGCCCCATACAGAAACGATACGTCGTACTACTCACTACATATAGAAACCTTTCACAAATAGCCTAGCAGCTTAACACGCTTCTGCCGCCCCCCCGTACAAAGAAAGCGTGTCGTGCTACGTACTACGAAACAAGAAAATCTTGCCGTTAAGTTGATGACGATGTATGCGACCTCGGGGTGACGCAGATGTCCCTCCTGGCGTTGCAGAAGATGGTGATGTACATGGCGATCCAGCAGACGTTCTCCCCCGGTAATCCCAATAGTTGTAGTAGTTAATGCGGTGGCCCGGTCCTGAAAGATACCTCTTCAGCTAACCCCACGTTTCTGTTGTTGACGACTCCATAGCTCTGACAGTCTCAGCGAACAGTTACTGTGACGATTCCGGAAGGTATCTTTCCGACAATCTCAAGCGCTTTTTACAGGATCTCGTAAACCGTCATTTCGACGACCCCGTGTTGATGTGATACTCCAGCGTAGATAATAATTTTGCTCAAAGACCCCGGATGATGTTCCGGTGGCGAAATTTCAAGAGCTAAAACTGAAAGCCCTTGTCAAAATCGTCGTCGAAGTTGATCGTAGGCTGCTCGTCGGTGTCCACGCGCAGTACAGCCGCCGTGTGCGTGCTGCTCTTCTGTGGGCGTTCAGCTCCTTGCGCAAAGCATTCGGTGTCACTGTGCGTAGTGGTCTTGTGAACCGAGCACCACTTTTGTCCAGCTCCACCTCCAGCGTTTTTGGCTTGCCCAGCAGCAGCAGCAGACTTCTTGCCCTTTCTGTACACCTTGCCAGGCACAGCGCAACCGCTCTTGTAGTGGCCCTCCCTTCCGCAGGTGTGGCAGATGACAACGGAGCTGGTATCCGATGATGATGCTGTTGCTGCTGTCATGATGGTGCCGCATCCAGCGATTTTCCCAGTCTTTCCGCGCGAAAGCCCGTCCAGATATAGGTGCCTCATTGTTGATTGGATCTTCGACAGGTCGAAATCCGGGTCCTTATACGTCGTCAGCTTGATGTCGCGGTAGCTCTCCGGGAGTCCTTGGACGATGATGTCGGTGAAGTGGCGGTCGGTGACAGGTTCATTGACCGCGGCCAGACGACTACGAAGTCGTGTTGCCTGCATGATGTAGTTGTCCGGATCTTCGTCAGGCTCCATGGTCGTTGCTGCAAGTTTTGCCTGTAAGGCTCGGATCGTCTCGTTCGTCACGCGCAGGTACTTTTGCTCAAGTTCTTTGATGGCTTTCTGCCCATCGCCTCTAGTCCCACGCTCGTCGAAGGCATGGATAGCCACGAGGAGAGTCGCAGCCTTATCGGTGACTAAGTACAGGATGGCATAGAGGTCCATGTTAGCTCGGTCGAATGCAGCTTGCCGTTGCAGTAGGGTCCCTCCAACAGTGTACAGCAACCCTGGAGTTAACAGTAGTGCTGTATCTTCAGCCTGGTCGGTATCTTCCGCGGGCCTCGCTTGACCTTCCATAACGGCAAAAATGTCAGGTCGTTGCATGCTGATGATGAAGCCAGCCTTCCTGTGCCAGTCAGCGAAATCTTCAGGCTTCTCTCCTGTGTATGACTTGATTCCTCGCACAGGGTTGATCAGACTGTTGTTCGCGCTGTTGCCCGTCATGTTGTCCATTCTCAAAGCAGTCAGCGACGTTGTGCTCGTACGATGTTGTAGTCGCTCGCAGCAGCAGTGCTAGTTGTTGCAGCTCGTAGTAACTCCAGGTAGAGGATGGCCCTGGCAGCTCTCTCGTGAAGCTCGTAGCGGAAGCAGCAGCTCGGGGTCCTGAAGCGCAGCCTCGTACTTGGCGTACCTCGCGGCCCGCAGCTCTGCTGTTGTGCTTGAACGTCGAGGCTCATAACCTATTGATAATTATCCTTGCATGTGGCAGAGGCAAGCACTTCAATCGATGTTAACCGACTGGTAAAGCATGAGCTTCGAGCTCGAAAGAGCTGATGATGAAAGAGATGGCACTCCAAGGCCTTGTCGTTGATTATTGCGGTCTCGCAGAGGAGACAGGTGGGGAGAGAAGGAGAGTGGGCGAGTGTGCGTTGTGCACGTGTGTCGCATCTCGATCTATAACTCAAAACAAAAATACTGCAGAGGGACCCCGGACCCTCGAAATGCAGTGTAACCTCAAAACTAAAACAAGCAAAACTCGGGAGAAATCAGCCTGTTTTTCGGGGTTCTACAGTTCCACCGCGTACTGAACCGTAACAAGTAATCCCGCATTCTGAACAAACTGCTACTCGTATGACAGCTCAGTGTACTGTTGTACTCTACGAACTATATCAACAGATGACTAGCTATGTCCCGACAGCGAACCGATAGGCTACTGACTACTGTTATTGTTGTGTGGCAACTAACTACTGCCAACGCTGCTGTTGGGTAACAACGTAGCTATCTTTAATACTTTTATCGCCCAGTTTGGCCCGGGAGGCGTCGGAATGAAATCTACCGTACGTATACTGATCGTCTGAACGAGTCCGGGGTCTCTGCAAGGAGATTCGTGGACATGTTTCCGCTTCGATATCGGCACAGTTTGGCATTCACCCATTGATATTTTTCCATACTGGAGCCGCGTGCTGAAGGAGTGAGTTCTTGCTGCAAACAAATATGTATCTGATATAATTGAACCAATCCGGAAAAGGTCTCAAACTGTGCCGAATCTAAAGCGTTTTTTTTTTGTAGGGGGCGCTCCGAAGAGACGCGCCGGACTCGTTCCGACAACCATTTGCCAAGTGTAAGGCAGTGTGGACCTAGGGACCGACTACTGCTAGCAGGTTAATGCCTTTGGCTCTGTTCTGTTCACTCACACGAGGTGCTTGACGATGTTGCAAGCTCTTGTACTAGTTGCTGTTTGCCTCGCCAGATGTCTTCTGAACGAAGGGGCGAGGCGCTCATCAGAAAGCAGGCGATAAGGCCTGCCAGGTATGATGCGGGGACGATTGCTACAAACCATAACGCCGCAACAGGGGAGAAGGGATACCATAACACTAGCCCACCCTGAAGGGTCGTATATGCAGAGTCATAGCAAAATCAGGCACGAACTAAAACAATCCGGAGAATTCGGAGAACGGATCGAACATGCGGCACTTCACAACCCACTCCTACACCTCTAACTTGCAAGGCTGTAGCCGATTACACGTGGACACTGCGATAGGGGAGAGGGGATACCATAACACAGTAGACTGATTCGAACGTCTTCCAATATGCCGAAATCGACCGTAGAATATGTATGTACACGTTTACAAGGAACAGTGCCACACCAAAGGTATATTCGTTCCACTTGACAAGTTTTGTATGATGATCGAGGATGGTGGGAACATGGAACCTCATCACTCGCGTCATCACCAATGCTGCAATGACGCTCTATTATCGTTCACTCGATTTTCTTCTACAGCAGGGTTAATAGTAGCTCCGTCTGACTTGTTGCACTGCTGTAGTGGCGGTTATATTTTTAGTGATCGACGTCAGTTATTACCTCTGGTAATTATTTATCGTTTGCTACCCCACAATGACGTGTGCGTGGCATACATACACGTTGCTGGTTACACATCACAGCGAGATCACAATCTACAGTGAGCAGATCACCACCAAAGAAAATTGATGGATCCCGTATTTATTTACCGTTCGGTTGCACAAGAGCCGTACCTTACAGATAGATCCCTACTGATAAAGACGTGAGAGCCGTGCCGCACATATCCCACCCCGACACAGACATGATCTAGATTGTGCAGATCACGCGAACCAGCTAGGGGTATGACAGCCCCCAAAGATCTGTAGATCATGGAATATGGGTTTCTGATATGTCTTCTTTATAGTGCGCCATGCGTATATATTTCTAGGTAGGTATTTCCTCTGGATACAGCTTTAGATTTGAGAGCACTCACACGGGCGCCATATACGACTATTGTACTAGTCTACTGCTATAACCCCCTTTTGTAACCTCTACTACTGTACTTTCGGCCTCTATACTCTCTACCTACCTCTTGCCTTTTTTCTCCCGAGTTTCCGTTATTTCACGCTAGTCTACATTACCCTACGATCCTCGACTCCTGGCACACAGACCTCATTCTGACGCGATGGATGTAGGCCTCCCCCCCCCCCCTATTATATATATTATATATGGGGTTGGGTTGGCGTCGATTGGCAACGACACTGTAAAACATGCCGCTCACTACGTGAGCTAGACATCCAGCGTACCGTTTTTTTTTTTTTTTTTTGTTTTTTTTGGCGGTCGCCCACAGCTGGTCGTCTAGGTAGATCATTTGTGCAAAGTAAATAACCTTTGCTCTGCACAAGGGAATTGATCGTATCACGTAGTGTTCAAGGTAAGGCATCCAAGAGGCAGTTACATAGTACTCCCATTGCTGTCTCTGGAAGTGGCCACACCGGAAATTAAACTAACTCATTGAAGCCGTCATCCATATTCAAGTCCGCCTCACAAGCGGTTCTTAGTATGATGCAGCTCACCCTTCATGCGACTCGCCGGACACCTCACGGCGCTTCGCGCTTGGTGCAAGCAATGTCTGCCTGGTCGGTGAAAACCCGACATGCTCCGTCCCGGCATTGTAGGGATGCGAGGGTCTATGGTCATACGACTACGGCCATGCATGAGATCGAGTACATCTCTCTTATCGAGTACACCCCCCCCCCCTCGCCCCGGATGCGAGTGTCTACGGTCATACGACTACGCGGCCATGCATGATATCGAGTACACTTCCTCCCCTCCCTACTCCTTCCAGCCTTTTGGCGACCCGGCGGTTGAAGTTTGAAGAGGGACACCTCCGCGAGGTGGCGACCAGGGTGATCACCTAGACGACCTATAGCAGACGCGCGAAGATAAGTGTGCCATTTTTGCGTTTTTCATTCTAGTTGCTGCTTCGAACTTGCCGCAGCATTGTTCCTTTACGTTGCCAGCGTACGTGCTGTGGTTGTTGCGGTAGCTGCGGAAGGACTGGTCACCCGGCGTAAGCGGAGCAGGGCTGGTTGATGATTTAGCGGTGCGGCCAAGGAGTACGGCAGAGAAGCGGCTTGCACACGTAAATATACAGACTAGTAAGAACAGTACACAAAGGAGTTGGAATTTTCGAGAAGACACGGCAATGTTCGTATGCTACTAGTACGACAGTTATTGATAGTGGCGTAAGAAGTAAGCACAAGTGAGTGCGTTGTGTACATCAGGTTGAAGACCTGTTGTCGATGTTTAAAAATAAACTTTGCTTCGTCACCTCCATCGAGGGGTCGTGTTGATGTTGGTGCTTGGCTGCAGCAAAAGCAGTTGCCAGTAATCTGTCGAGTGGTTGATCGGTATTAAAGTCGAATATAGCAGATACGCAGACCATGCAACCTATCTAGCATGGGATGCTATTGTTGAAGTGCTATTATTGAAATTAGGGTATACGCATAATTGGTACATAAGCACGACAAACAGCATAAATTCAAGAAGTAATCATCAACATGTGACGTAACTACTACAGACGTACAAATATGTTACCGTACATAAAGAAAGTCTTAGTAGTCGGTCGTTCGTCGTCCGGGCTTTGGCAATATCAAGGAGTACGTAGCTGACTTGCCAGGCCGTCGTCGGGACATCGGCAATAGCACGGAGCACCTATTAATAGCTGACTTGCCACGAGCAAGAATCAAGGAACGTTGCCGAGATTCGGTCGGTACAATGGCCCGTATGGTACCGCTAGCCGTAGAACGCGAATCTTGCCGAACTCAACTGAGGGAACTGTGGCTCACTCAGGAATGCGTCGTCAGGTAGGCGCGCGTAGGCGTTTCGGCAACATATACATACGACTTGGAAACATAGGAAGAGATTTGCAACCGAGATCCGTCTTTCGAAAATCCAGAAGACTTGATGCAAAGCAACAAGAATCCAGAGCTTTTAAGCCCTTTTTTTTATTTTTTTTGGGCCCAACAACTCACTTACTTACCGGGAACGTAGTTTTTTTCCCGCAGCATCTTTGGCGGCGACCCAAGAAGAGATATAGTATCCGCCTATTAATAGAGAGAAACAACATTTTCGTGACGGCAATTCCTTCATCGGTGATGTAGCTGTCGTACAATGCTCCCGCGCGTGAGATGAAACATTTTACAAAGCGATTGTGGGAGCTTTTGGTGCTACTGACCCGAAACTTCGAGTACACGAAAACACCCCGACGCCCTCACACACACCCTATCAGGAATTTCGCGGGGTGTAGTTTCCTGTATGGAGCTGTATTAGCTGTCCGGAAGTGATGTGCAAGCATTCAGTTGGGGGTTGTTTTTTTTGGTCGTTTCGTCTCATTTTTGGCACCCCAAGATTCGACCAATTTCGACCACTGTAGCACCTCTAAAGTCGAGGTGTAGACCTCCGTTGAGAACCTGCGGAAGGGCAATCTCGAGGAAACACAAGATGCGGTGATGAACCTCCCTTGGATCACGGCCGCTCTCCGGTATGCACGAACCAGCCGGAGTTCTAAACGCAGCGTGTTGAAATAGCGATGTTTTTTTACTGTTCTGATGAAAACTGTTGGTTTGCAGTATGTAGTTCTAGTGTCGCTGCTGCAAATTTTCACTCCTACCCAAAATGCACCTGACCTCTGCAGTATAGTGTGTTGGTGTATCGCTGCTGCTTTTTTTTCGCTCCTACCCCAAATGCACACATTATTGTTTCTGGCCGACATCTTTGCGAACGTATCGTTCCTGCTTTTTGGCCGCTTTTCTAAGCCCGACTAATCCCTGAAACTTCCATACCTCGGTCCAACCTTGTATTAAATGGTAACACCTACTGGTAGGGAACAGCAGGGCAACGCTGCCCTGCTCTGCAAATTTTCTCTGTTCTGATAAAACATCTAGATATTGGAGTCACCGGAAACCCGGGGACCGGGGGACGCTTGGGTGCTAGCGTGGCCTCAAGGATGGTTACGCCCACTCGACAACTTTCTCCCTGCGTTTTTCTTCTCTCGTGGACTCCCATATTTATTTCCCTTCAGCTTCTTCATCTTGGCCCAGAGGTCGCCACCTTTCAACCTCAAATACTTCTAAGGGCAGCTCACCAGCCCGCCTAACAGCGGTTCGCGCCAGGCCTCTGAAGTAGCTCGTCCAGGACATTTGGTACATGCGGCCACTCCGCACAAACATCGCAGACGACGACGACGACCAGCAGTGACTGGTAGATTGGAGAACACCCATGTTACGCGTACACAGAGATCGAAGAATGCAAAAATACTGTCAAGAAAATGTATATATATGTATTAATAGTGAAGCTTTACCAGGTAGACTATCAATAGCCGGGCAGACGAAACTAAATTGCTTGCTTGCTCGACCACCAATTACGACACACATGCCCACGGAGATACATATCTACTCGCAGCCTACAGCACAGCACCAACGGTAGTAAAATAAAAATCATACTCGGTAGCTTGGACTAAATCGATAAAGGCCCTTGAAATCGAAACGATTTTCAAAACCAAACAACCAACCAACAAGTCAACCAATGGCACGCAACGAAACTTTGTACTCTGGATTTTCTTGGCGCCAGCGCTATTGGGGCTATACAGCTATGGTACGTCCGCTACTACGGTACACAACCTGGTATACACATGGTATACGGTACACGGTACGGTACATGGTGCGCGATACAGTCTGATATTAATCGGTTTCTTTGATCTCGAGACAGAGTTTTGGGGTCGACGGCTGGCTCTGTTGCCCCCCCCCGCCAATAAAAGAAATCAAGTACATACCGGCATACAACTGAAGTGCCATCCTGCCCCCCTCCTCCATCCATCCCTGCCCATGACGCGCCTTCGAGACACGCTAAAAAAAAAATGTGGAAACCCGTATTAATAGTAAATAAATATAATATTGAAAAAATCCATCGGATAAATACATGTAAACTAACGCAGCTACAATATGAACCGAACCTGTAACACAGTTGCTTTTCTAGCAATTCGACACCCAAGTGTTTCGCGTTCGTTTTGTACAATCGCTCTGCGATCGTCAACACGCGTGTTAAACGGCGCCCGGCGACGCGCATAGCCACCGCACCGGAACCTTAAGCAGATCCCACTCGCTGGAGAAACACCCAGTAAAATCGAAAATAAAACGACACAACACACCACGATACAACACCAATATATTCAAAACAAAAAAAACAGCAATACAAAACCATCGCACAAATATACAACAAACGAACAGAAAAAAAACACGTCGCACCGTCACAACCCCTAAAATAAAAATGACTAGAAATAGAAAAAGACCATAAATAGAACAACACAAGATAAATCAGAAGATAGTAGCATGATAAAAAACACAAGAAAAAAGCACAAGAACAAAGAAATAATCACAAGGCACAATCACGACGAAAACCAACCTGGAGTGACAAAATCACAACGAAACCAAAAGAAAAAAAAAAAAAAGCTGTAACCAGAGAAGTAAGGGGGAAAGTCATAAGACAAAAGTGATAATCACGCACAGCTCAAAGGCGTTTTATCATGCCATGGAATGCCGTTTCTCCCCCCTCCTTGTCCTCGCCCCACTACTTCCTACTCACTTTGCCCACGGAGCAAAAAAATGAGTCACAGCAGTGGGCCGAGGGGAATCGCTCACCGCTTATGTGCCACCAAAGGCGCGTGTTCGGCGGCCTACCGCCTGCCCTGGGTTGAACTCCCTCCAACCCACGCTCCCCTTGATATACACATATCCAGTCTCTTCCGTGGTTTGACCCCTGCTCGTCTCCCCTCCGCCCCTCTCCCAGGCCTACTGTATGCTGTGGGGTGACCCCTCCCTCCCACCCCCCCCCCCCTCTTCCCTTCCTCCTTCCTCCTTCCGCAGCTACTGCATGCTGTGGGCTGACCCCCCCTCCCCCACGCGTCTACCACCTTTTGGGGGGCTGAAGTGCACCTCCCCCCCCCCCCCCTCAAACGTCAACAGACAGCGCTTGTGTCGATGCTGCCTGCAGACGGCGCAGGTCCAAGCTCCCACATGTCGGAGAGATAGAAGATACAGATCACCTACCAGGTACATCCATTTTTTTTTGCCGTTGTGAGATGTTGCGCAAGAACCGAATCACGCAGAGCTCACTCGGTAAACATGGGCGCAAAAAATCGTGTCGGACCTATCCCACGCGAAAGACAGACATGGTCTAACTCGTGCCACATTTCATGCACTAGAAGAGCACCCACCGTGAAATATCTGGATCACAATATGGGTATCTGGTATGTCCGCTGTACATACGTACGCAGAGCTTCTGAAACTTTCGACGGCCTTGACCCAGCCCCCCCCCCCCCCCCCCCCCCTTTGCCAACTCTCCCTAAAACCCCTCCTCGTCTGATTGGCGCGGTGGACGGTTAGCCTTTCGCCTTAAGAGCGCCGCGTCCTGAGGCGACTCCAGAGGCTCTATTCCCCGGAGGGGGGCCACGTATTCTGTCCCCTGGAAGGGTACAGGAGAAGCTGTGCTTTGGACGGGTACAGAAGAGGCTGTCTCTTGGACGGGTGTAGCAGACTCCGTCCCCGAAAGGGGTACCGAAGGCTCCATCCCCTGGAGACGTACTGCAGGTTCTTTCCCCTGGAGAGATGCCACGGATTCGGTCCCCTGGACGGGTGCCACGGTTTCGGTCCCCTGGAGGGAAACCGAGGATTTCGCCTCCTGGAGGGGAATCAGTGATCCCGTCCCCTGGAGGGGCTCCGATGAATCCATCCCCTGGAGAGGTACCGCACCTTCTTTCCCCTGGGGGGGTGTGCAGGATTCCGTCCCCTGGAGGGGTGTGGAGGATTCCGTCCCCTGGAGAGGTATCGAGGATTCCGTCCCCTGGAGGGGTACCACGGACTCTGTCTCCTGGAGAAGTACCGAGGAGTCCGTCACCTGGAGGGATTCCGAGGATTCCATCCCCTGGAGGGGATCGCCTAGTTCCGCCCCCTCCTCGGAGGCGCTGCCGGTGTGGACTGGAGCAGGGGGGTGCGGAAGGGATGACGAATCTCCGCCGTGCCTCAAAGCTTCTAGCAAAACTCTTCCATTGTGGCCGGGGTGAGGAGGGGTGGAGGGGGTGTCTACGCTAGCCCCCTCGCATTTTTCTCCACTACCGCCGCTGCCGCAAACGCCTTCCAACATGTGTGGCACACCGTCGGAGGAGGGAGAAACGGCGATGTTTGCTTGTTCGTTTTGTAGAGGTTGTGGCAGGTCACGCGACGGCGAATTCTTTGGCTGATGTTGCTGCCCTTCTTGCTGTTGTTGTCCTTCCCCATCTTGTTGTTTAGGTCGTTGTTCGTCGTCTTTCGTTCTGACTGCAGCTCCTGCTCCTACCCCCCCCGGGGCTGGGGCTGTGGCCGCAGCTGCGTCTGCGGCGATACGCCCAACCTTTGGCGTGACCATCACCGACACCTCGATCGCGCCTGTCACCCCTTCTCCCAGGAAAGACGGGGCAAGCGCTTCACCATCATATCTCCCATCTTTGCAACCATCACGACGATCGTTGCCGCTCCCGGTAGCGCTATCACTACCGCAACCGATAGGGTCACCGACATTGTTGTCGTTACTGTCACAGTCACCGTCACGGATACCATCACCACCAACGTCACCGATACCGTCACCGGTACCGTCACCGATACCGTCACCGGTACCGTCACCGGTACCGTCACCGGTACCGTCACCGGTACCGTCATCGATGCCAGTACTGTTACCGTCACCATCAACGTCACCGATGCCGGTACTGTTACTGTCACCGATACCGTCATCAACACCGTCACCGATACCGTCATCAATATCGTCACCGATACCGTCGCCGATACCGTCATCAATACCGTCACCGATGTCGTTACCGTCAACATCATCGTTACCATCACCATCACCGTCAACATCACCGCCAGCATCACCGCCACCTTTCCGGGTACCATTCTCGTGACTCATCCCGCCTTCCACACCACTGTCCAGTTCCACCCCTTCCCGAAATTCCTCTCCTCGCTTCACGGCACTCTTCACCTGGTCCATACTGACGACTTCCCCCGTAAAGTTAGGGTCAGCGCCCTGATTGTCGATGAAATCCGCTGCGAGACACGCTTGCTGTTGCTGCTTATGCATGCGCGAGTCTTGCGGGGGGACGGTGGCGGGGGCGGGGGCGGGGGAGAGGGTGGGGAAGGGCACAAGCGCGGCACTGAGTCCGGCATGGCTTTGGTCGGCCGCGCCGTCTTGTGCTCCTGCTGGGGCATCCGCCCCGACCGGACCCTCGCCGCGTAATTCTCCTCCGTCTCCCTCTCCCTTGCTTCCTTCCCTTCCTCCTCCCGCTCCTCCTCCTCCTCTTCCTCCTTCTCCTTCCCTTTCCCCCTCTCCTTTTTCGTCCCCTTCTCCCCCCCCTTCTCCTCCTCCTCGTCCTTTCTCGTCTCCCCCGCCTCCTCCTTCCCTTCCACTTCCTCCCCCCCCTTCCCTCCTCCTCGCGCTCCCACTCCGATGGGCGCCGTCGGTCCGCTTTCGCCACCACTCCCACGATCCCTGTCGCTACAGCTACCGCCACCATCGCTGGTGTTGCCAGTGCCATCGCTACTACCCCTGCCGGTCAAGTCTGGGCTCGGGCTAACGCTACGGGCTTGGCTTCGGTCAACGCTGATTAGGCTTTGGTTTTGCACCTGGCTATCTCTGCCAATATTCTGGCTTTGGACTTGCCCAGCACTGCTGTAGCCCAGCCTTTGGGTTTGGCTAGCGCTGCCCAGACATTGGCTTGAGCTACCTCGGGTAGCGCTGCTTTGGCCCCGGCTCGGGCTTCTTTCGCTAGAGGTGGTTTGGCTGGGGATGCTCCGGCTGGCGACGTCGCCGCTCATCGACGTGGAGCTATTGCCCTCAGCGGGTGCGACGGTGGTCGTATCCTGCGAAGCGCTGCTTTGCCCTCGGCTAGAGTTGCTTTGGGTGGGGTTGCTTTGGCTGGCGACATCGGCGCTCATTCGCGTGAAGCTGGTACCTTGGACGGGTACGGTGAGGGCGGCGGCGGCGTTGTCCTCATCGTTGTCCTCATCAAGGTCGCTGAGGCCTTCCTCCTCGCTTCCGAGCTGTCGAAAATAGACACCAACCAAAAAATTTAACGGAATGACCGGTCAGCCGCGGTACGTGGGGAAGCGCGCCACGTCTCCGTCCGTGCCAACATTGACAAGATGAGGCACATCATAATAGTTAAAAAAAAAAAAACGCTTCCAACATCAACACTGCCACCGTCAAAATGATCGCCAGACAACATCAACAACTAAAATAAAAACACCGGCGGCAACAGCAACAACAGAAGCAACAATAACAGCAGCAACAGCCACAACGACAGAAGCAACACCAACCACAACAACTACAACAGCAGCAACTATTATTACGGGGGACCATAGGAAAAAGGACCAAATATTGTTATTAAAAATAGGTGAATATATAGGTTTTCATGTATACCATAGGTCTTTTGACCATGGACCCCCGTAATAATACAACTATTTAATACAACAACCTCACCAACACCATTGACAAACACCACCAACAACAAAAACAAATTCCCGTTTCACGTATACTTCGCATAACCATACCGTACGCTGGTAATAATGCCATCCATCTGTGTTGGACGCATTTTCAGCAGCAGCAGCAGCAGCAGCAGCAGCAGCAGCAGCCACGGCGGACGCTTGATGTTTTCGCTGCTGACGCAAAGGCGTTGCTACTGTTATCATACGATGGTACCATTATACCTGGTATCAGGTAGTACGCGGCAGCAACGGCAGCTGCAGCAGCCACGGCCGCTCCTTGCCAATACTTTTTTTCTGCTGTTGTATTCAAGGGTACTAGGCAGCACGTATATCACGGACAAACCTCTTCGTAAAATGTCTCATACCCCGCTGCTCACCGTTGCCAGCGGGACTGGCATAGCCAGCAGCTCGTTCCGGGAGATGTTCAGCTGCTGGTAAACCTGACTCGGCACAAGGCACGAGACGGGCGACCATGAGCGCAAAACAAGCGCAAAAACAGTGGTAAAAAACGGGTCAAGGCACACGGGAAAATTCCGGGAAGAAACTAATGTGGTAAATTTACGTCAAATCGGGGCGAAAAGCGAACAACAACGGGCAACCAAACGAGCGAACAAATCAGCAAAAAAAACGGTTTTCTGTAAAGTAGAAAAATCTAAGCAAAACTCGAAAATCTATGCAAGCTCGTACATCAAAGTCAAAATCGAAATCAACACAAAAACACGTCAAAGTCAAACCCAAACCCCATTTCAACGCATAATCAACATGAATTTTGCAACAAGATGTATCCGTCATTCGATCACCTCCGCCTGGGCTCGTTCAGCCTGCTTCAGCAGATCACTGAAACCCAGCAGGCCTTCTGGCAAAGGGAGGGATGGGCCGTCAGCATCCCCTCCACTTTTGCCCACCGCTGGAATCGCTGCATCGATCCCGCGCTGTGGCCGCCGTTCGGAAAGGACATAATTGGACGGACAAAAAAATCAGGTTATTGTTTTGTGTTCCTATTTTGCGACAACGTATTTGACACTACCGCTGTGAAGGATTATGATTGCGGTCGGACGGCATGCAGCATAAACTTGAACGTAAAACGCCAATCCGTTTTGAACAGCTACCTGGTAGTCTACAGCACTACGAGTACTCGTATTTAGAGCAAATAGGGAGCACTACCGAGGAAAAAAAACAAAATTGCCTTAAATAGCACCAAGATATACTTCACGACGGAATTGGTAGATACATCTTGCCTCACGCATTGTGTCCGAATCGGCCCACATGCGCAAGTACTTGCTATTTACGGATTGGTATTTACTTCCTGAGTGTTTGGGCCTGTCCTGTGACCACGGGCTAGGCTTGGCCGCGGGTGATAATGAGAAAACGACAACGACAACAGCAAAAGCAACAACGACGGCGCCGATAACATGATAGATAAAGCAACAACAGCAGCACTAACAGAAAACACAACAGGAACAAAGACAACAACAGCAACAATAACAGTGGCAGTCACGGCAGAATCACGAGACAAGAAATGAGCGCACGAACCCGCAAATGACTGGTGTCGAACAGGAATCCTCCGATGGCCTCTTCGTCTCCCCCTTCATCATCTTCCTCCTCCTCGTCCTCCTCCTCCTCCTCCTCCCCATCTTCCTCCATTCCCTCCCCTCGCTCCTCTTCCGTCCCCTCCTCCTCCTCTTCCTCTTCCTCCTCGTCCTCTTCTCCCCCCTCCCTCCCCTCTTCCTCCTCCTCCCCTTCTACCCACCTCATATCCCCCCCGCGCTCCTCCACTACCTCCTGTTCCACTTCCTCCTCCCTCCCCCCATTCTCCTCTCCTTTTCCTCCCCTGGACCCTCGCCACCGGTTACTGCTGCTGTTGCTGGCGATAGCGTTAGCCCACCTCCTACGTTGGCCGCCGTTGTCGTTGCTGTTGTCGTTGCCGTTATCATCGTCGCAGCTTTCCTCGGGGAAAATGCTACCCTTGGCAATGGAACAGTTGATGGGACCGTTGTTGGTGGGATCGTTGATTCGACCGCTGAGGCGCTCGTTGATGTGACTGCTGGTGCCACTGTCGATGCTACTGCTGAGGCGACCGTTGATTTGGTCGTTGATGTCGGCGACGTGATGACTGTTGATTCGATCGTTGATGTCACCCTTGAAGCCGCCGTTGAGGCGACCGTTGCCGGGACCGTCGATTCGATCATTGAAGCCACCGCTGATGTGACCGTTGAGTCCGGCGCTCGAGCGCCCCGCTGAGCCGTGTGTCATCGCCGGCTGAGAACCGTTGCCACCATCCTCCGTAACCGGTGCAGGTGGTCTTGTGGCAGGCAGGCAGGCAAGAAGTGGGGAGGAGGGAGGGTACTCATTGTCATGCACGGGGGAGGGGCGGAAAGTGAAATGGGAAAAGCGGCGACGTCGAATACAAAGCAAACGATCAAACACAACATAAACAAAACTTTGAGGAGTTGAGTTGTGCCGGGGGTGCGTATATATGTAGTCGTCGTCATTTTCAAACGCCGGCCATGATCGTAGATTGAGCGACACCATTTAGAGGGACGACGGCTCTACTCGGGGCAATACCGTTAAAAAAATCGGCGTCGGCGCAGAGAGATGAACTAGTGTAGGTCACAAGGTGAGATAACGGTAGCAGCAGCAGCAGCAGCAGCAGTAGCGGTAGCAACAGCATCAATCTAAATATGAGAGATGAACGGCGCACAGCAGCACCCACCAAACGCAACAACCGCTTGTGCCCCTGTACACAGCGCCGCGTGGGCTGCACATCCTTCACGGCCCGTACCACACAGCACTACTATAAATACTACTCTGGTCGAATCAAGCGAGGAAAACATCAACAACGACACCGCTACTACAGCTGCGTATGCGTAGGCAAAATAACTGTACTTATATTGCTGCACCTAAAGCAGTAGGTAAATATGAACAGTTTCTCCTTCCTCTCCTCCCGATCCCCTCCCCTATTGGTCAAACAACTACGTACCTTCCGAAGGTATCGAACCCCTCGCGGCCCTCTTGGTTAATCATGTGTCTGCGTGGTCGTAGATATCACTTCCTTCACCCTTTTGCTGCTACGAAAATCATCCCACACTAATTGCAACAAGTTTTATAAAAAACGTGGATTAAGTTCTAAAAGTTTATTCTCGGCTGTACGTAGACAACATCAATATTACCATTCCATACTTGCACCCCAGCCGTCCCAGCTAGATCAAACAAGCACGCACCTTCCCGATGTGTCGAATCCCTCGCCGTCCTCTGGGCCAACCAGCTCTCGCCTCCGTGGTGGCGCGTTGTGGGCGGTGGGAAGCCGACGATGGATGAACACTGTTGCGGGTCCTGCCGTATGGTATCAGCGAAAAGACAAACAAAACCACGAACACGAAAAAAAACGTACAAATAGCCGCCGTTTGCGCGCAGAACGAAAGTTTAGAAAATAGGTCCGAGATACAAAAGAACACAACAAAACGAAACAAACGACAGCCTTGTATATTTAATACCTTGGTTCTTGAGATCTGAACGCACACAGGTACACATACGAATGCTCTACGGCCTCTTCGGGGCTTCATGTATGGAAACAAGATCGAAACAACACACAATTAGAACAAAGAATCGATTCCCGGTTCACGATCTAGATCTTTCAGGGCAGATAGATGTATTCCTGATCTGTATGATCTAGCTCATGTTGCCGGGGGAGAGCCGTATAATCTGCATGATCTAGGATATGTTTTCTGGGTTGGATCTGTTCTGTACAGATCCTGCACAGCATATTTGCCGGTTAAGATCTAGATGATCTATCTGTAGATCATCTGTCCAAGGTGTGAAATATTATAACGACCACAGCATCGGCCGCACGTAGCAGCCCGGGCTGCTGGGTGCGCAGGGGATTCTTTCGAAGTGCAACATGGTGAACCTAGGGAGACACACGGCAAGCGCGCGCCGGAGCATGGCGATAATCGTACTGTGCCACACTCGTTCCTATTGCAGACGCTTGATAAAATCATGCATCCAATCGTCGTCCGTGTTGGTCGTTACAATATGCATGTAATCCTTAAAAGGGTTACCTGGTACCAGTACGTATTTAACAGCTTTTGATTGTTTCTTGAGGCTCTTCCTATAATAAGCCCTGAAGCCCGACCCAAAAAACAATATTGTCTCGCAATCCGACGAAAACTCTCACGGACGGAGCATTAGATACACGACGGGTAAACATAAATAAAACAGTCAAAAACAAACTGGGGTCCGAAATATACTGGACAGTTCCAGAGGTTCCTCAATTGAGGAAGTCCGGATAACCCAATGGGGAAAATCAAGGCATGCCTCAGAGGGGAAAACGTCGAAATAAAGCGACAACTACGTACAGCATAGGCTAGGCCACACGAAGCAGTAGGGGGTGGGTGCAGGGGTACACATAGGGTATGTCTGAAGAGTAACCGAAGGAGACGCAGTAGATGCATGACACGCCCGCGCAGCATCTAGACTTGTTACTTTTGCACATTATTTGTTCTTCCTACGGTAGAATGTTGATACGAGTAAGACTGCGCTTGCCGCTTTTTGGGTCGACAAAAAGTCTGTTCCAAGAAGGTGAAGCTAGTTCACGTTTGGGCCCCCGGAAGTACACCCTCTGCCTTAGTATGGCCATTATGAGTACGGTACATACGAGCAGTAGAAGGAAATTTGGAATGCCGAAAATTGAATTCGGGTGCACCGAACATCGGATACTAAACACTGCACGTCGCCGAACTACTACAGGTAGTAGTTGGCTAGGTATTATTTCTGCATAGTTACTAGTTGCGTGCGGTAGAGTTTGCAGAATTCTGCCTTTTCGTGCATACATGACTGGTGCGCTTGTTTGTGCCTCGAATTGTTCCTTACTGATGGAAGACTAGAACGATAGTTGGTTGGCTTACTTTTTCACCACCACACTAAAACCTGGCCGTGAGGTTCAGCCAGCTCACAGTCCTATCGAACACATAACAGCGAATACCAAACACGGAATACGGAAGAATGGACAACGAACACAGCATCCGGGAAATACGGCAGGAGGAACATCCAGGCAGGGCGTACGTGACAAAAAATTACGGATCTCCTCACCCCAACTCATCTCGAAACGCTTTTTGTTCACCACCTCGAAGCTCCCTGACTCAAGGCCCTTGGTGAAGGTTACTACCACGGACCCAGGCTTGAGCTCCTCCGCCTGTAGGGGGGGAAAGGGGATGTGTTTGGATTGGCAATGTTGTGTTGTATACAAGGCGTTCCGCTTCGCGGGCGGCTACTCGCCGCCCGCTACGCTCGCTCAAGGAAGTACACAGAACAAAGTGTGAAGCAGACAGGATGCTCATGGCGTGGTGCAGTGGGCGACCTTGCAATTGGCAAGAGTTTAGTTGCGCAGGAAAAACCACGCCTGGTTTGTGACGTGGTTAAATGGGCGACTTGCAAATGCCAAGAGCTAACTGGCGCAGGACAAAGCATTCCGGGCTCCACACGCATCAATATGCACACGTGTTAGGTACATACAAAAAAATCATGATACGATACGTAGGAAAGGAGAAGATTGTTTTCACCACCTCCACAACCGGCAGAGCCTTTACCACCTCCTCCCCCCCTCCTTGACTGTGGCTTGAAGGCTTCGGTTTCTTCGCGGCAGAGTTGCAATATATGCTTGAAGACGACATGCCGCAGGCTCTCGGGGTTGTTGTGGTGTTGTGGAAAAATAGGTGCCTTCCCCTAACTCGTACCCGTAAAACAAAGAAGCCGCCAAACATCAACCAATTCCAACAGCTCACGACTTTGCATCGTTGAAAGAAGAACTTCATGCGGTATGATATCTGGTACGGACGAAAAAAGCTTGCGTGGTGCTGAGTTTTTTTTTTTTTCGTTTTTTTGTTTGTCAAAACGAAAATCAGGCTTTTCTCTTGCATTCAGTGTGGGAGGGGCTACCTCGCTCAGTTTTGATTGCTTTTCGATTTTGACTCAAGTTCTTAACATCCATTTCTTGACATTTTTTCGACTCTTTATTAAATGACTTGAAATTAGAGCGGTATTTTTGTCTTGGATTCAAGGTGGGCTACGCTGAACTGGGTGTGATTTTCGAAACAAGGAAAACATGTTCCGCAAGTAATCGAACAAGGACGCCCGGAAGGTTCTCCGAGAGGTGGAGTTAGGGAGGCGTGTTCCGAGTGGGAGCTCTGAGAACGCAGTAAGGCCTTTTAATCAAGTGTGGCAAAGCCAAATTACTTAGCGAGGTAAATGCAAATAAAGTCTATAGCGCAAGTGCCACGATGAACAATAACCACTGCTGTTGCTCCTGCTGGTGCTGCCGCCGCTAATACTACGCCTGCTGTCGTTAAATACTGCTGGTACAAGTTATAATATTATTACCACCAGAGCCATGGCTACCACTACCATTGCTGCTACCATTAATACTGCTACTACTGCTACGGCTACTACCACCACCACTGCGATCACTTCCACTACTATCACTTCCAAGTCTACCATTACCACTACTACTGCAGAAATACTACCACGATGACTACCATCAATCCTACTTGTACTCCTCCTCCTCCTCCTCCTCCTCCTCCTCCTCCTCCTACTACTACTATCAGTGCCACTATACACCACTAGCACTACTACCAAACCACACCTCACCCCCCCAGCCCACCCCGATTCCCCCGGCCTCTCACCTGACGAGCAAGCGCCACCATGAGGTCCGTCGGGAAGCAGGTGCTGTTGGCGAAGACGCAGTCCCCGTCCGACCAGTCGTATTCCAGGAACGATCCCAAGAACACTTCCGCGTTCTACGCGCGGCGGTCGGAAGTCGAAAACACATCGCGGGAGACACATATTATTCAATTTCAGGATTGGCGTTTACACACTGCCAAAAACAACACTACAAATTACGAATTACAAATTACAAGTACAGACATGAGTGAAGAACGAGCCACAAGCCACTAATTGATACCAAGGTAGACTACAAAGTACAAATCTTCTTCACAAAGTTAAAAAATCAGCGGAACAAAGACAGATTTCAACGCTTCTGACAAAAAAAAAAATCGAAATACAGATCTAGAAATCGATGTCGGGCTACAGGTTACACGCTACATACAGCTTGCAAGCATAGTCTATATACATTAGATTCGTACCCGACGGTATATCATGCCGGTTTGTATTCATACGCTTTTCACCTGCGGCCGTGTGCCATCGAGACGCCTCCGATACCTCTCGTCAAACCTCCTCGTGACGAGCTGAGCGGCCGAATGCAACGGCTGCAGGACTTCAATGCCCACGCAGTGAGCAAAGTCCTGCGTTAGACGGGTCTGGCAGGACATCATCGACGTGCACCGTATGACCGTGTTGGTAAACGTTGGTGCGGTAGGGCGGCGAGAAGGAGGAGGAGTGGGGGCGATGTGCATGGGGGAAAGGAGAAGACGGGGGCGTTGAGGGGGAGGAATGTACTCATGTCATGCATGGCCGTAGTCGTATGACCATAGACCCTAGCATCCCTACAATACCGGGACGGAGCGGGCGGCAGCGGGAGGGGGGGGGGGGTGGGTGTAGTGGGTAGTGGGGGCGGTGGTAGTGGGGGAGGGGGGGGGGCAGGGGTGCGAAGGGGGGCGTGACACAAGAAAAAAAAAGGAAAATGAAAATCATAGCTCCAAATCAGAGATCTGTCAACGTTGGTACAAACTCTGTTCGCGGGGCGGGGGGGGGGGGGGCGAGAAATCTGACCCCCGTCCCCAGGGGAGAAGTGAGGCATCTACTCCCTTCCTCCCTCCCTGCTCCTCGCCCCGCCCACAGATAGGCAGACCCTTGCCCTTACCACATAAACGGCTTTTCCGGTTCCGCTTCCCAGGTCGTAGAAAACCTGCCCCTGGTTGGGCTCCATCAGGAACGCTACCTCCCGGAGGATTGTCGCAAAGCTTCCGAAGTCCACCTGCAACGAAAACGGCAACGACAACAGCGTTAGCATCATCATCAACGACGACGACGACGACGACGACGGTAACAACTGTGCCACCAGCGTCAACAGCAACCACAAAGCAATGACAGCAGCAACAGCAGCGGCAACAACAGCAGCAACAGCAACGACGTCAAAAGGCAACACAAGCAACAACAACAACAACAACAACAACAGCAGCAGTGTGCTGCCGCAGCAGCAATAAAAAGGTCTCACATTCTGCCGCAAAAATAATTGGCACGAGAGGAAGTGCCGATCGGATCCCAGCCGCAGCGCACCGAATCGGTACGATACGCGCCAGCTCTCTGCACAACATAACTCAAAACGGTCCCAATTACGCCGCCTCTCAAGTGTTAAGTCTTGTTTCAGGTAGACGTCGCCAGGTTCGTTTCCTCCTAACCGTGCGACCTTTCTGTCCGACACACGGCCCTAACTGCTCCGCATATTTGCTGCAAGGCTCTCTGTTCCACAAAACGGGACTAATTCACCCAGAAAAGGAATCCAAGAGAGCTGCACTATTTGCGTCGCATTCGCAAGGCGCACCAGACATCAGCGCTAGACTCTAGACAATAGACACTGAACAACTCATTTCGACAAAAACGGCACCGATTGCGCCGCATCGAACCGGCCAAAGGTTGCAGTGTGCTATTTTTTTTTTTTTAAATACACCAGGCACAAAAAAAACAGAACGCCCAAATCCGATATATAGCGGCACCACTTGTGCCGATTCATAACATCTAGGGGCACAAACGAACGCCTCCTTTTTCGACCGCGCTCCGTGCCATCAACCTCTCTGTAGATGGGCGCTGCCTCCTAGCCACAAGGTGCGCTGCACCCTAGACACATTATTATAGAAACAACAGCATACTTCACAGAACGTCCAATTTCGACAAATCGGCATCACGTGCGCCGCGCCCGAACAGCGAGGTGCAAGGTACACCAGGCACCAGAGACCAGAACGCCCCATGCTTCAGTTCGACAGAACCGTACAAATTGCGCCGCATTACAACCACGAGGGGAACAAAAAACGCCTTCCTTTCGCCTCCGGGCCCCACGCCGCCCCACCTCTCCGTGGATGAGCCCCACCTCCCAATCACAAGGCGCACTACAGCAGACCCACTAGGCACTAGAACGCCCCCTTTCGACAAAACGGCACCAATTGCGCCGCATCCAAAGAGCAGGGTGCAAGGTACACCAGGCACCAGAAACTAGAACGTTCCACTCCGGAAAACAGAGCGGCACCGACTAGTTGCGCTGCACTCTTAACTCTCGATGGGTACAAAAACAAAAAAGGAAAAAAAGTAATTTTCGATTCCGCCCTCCGCGCCGCCCCACCTCTCCGTAGATGAGCGCCTTGTCGTCCAGCCACCCCTTTCGCTGCCGCTCTGTCTTGGAAAGAGTCTTGCCCTCCGATAGGGACAGGCCGGCGAACAGGTCGTCGTACATGCGCCGGCTGTCGCGGTCTGCCATCGCCATCGTCATCGCCGTCGCCGTCCGGATAGGTATTACGGGGGTGCCATAGTAAATAGGACCTACGGTACACACAAAAACCTATATGTTTATCTATGTTCACCAACAATATTTGACCCTATTTACTATGGTCCTCCGTAATAGTGGGTTAGTTGGTTGGTTCGGTTGGTTGATTTGGTTGACTTCGTTTGGCTGTTAGGTTGGTTGGACGGGTTGGTATAATTTGATTGGTTGATTTGGTTGACTTGGTTTGGCTGTCAGGTTGGCTTGACGGGTTGGTATAATTTGATTGGTTGCTTGCTTTGGTTTGATTGGTTGGGCTCGTGCTACAAAAATCGGGTGGCAGCTCTTGGGCAGAATACTTATGGCTGAAGGGGCTTCTCATCTGAAGAACTGGTACGTACACACGTGCACCCAACATCGTGTTGTTTCGATAGAAAATAATTCGATATCCAACTATAGGCCACGGGGTCGCTCATCGAGTTAAGCGTACACTTTTCTCGAATCCGTTTTTTGGGTAATGTATAGAACTCCTCAAGTGGAAGCCTCAGAATTCAATTGTAGGTGCACCCCTACCGTAGAATGCATGGATCGTTATCATCGTCGGTTGGCCTGTTGGTTGGCTATTACGGGGGACCATAGTTGATAGGACCTCCGGTACACACAAAAATCTATATACTTACCTACTTTTACTAACAATATTTGGCCCTATGTACTATGGCCCCCCGTAATAGTTGGTTGATTCGTCGGTGGTTCGGTTGGTTGGTTGGGTGGTTGGTTGGTTGGTTGGTTGATCGGCTTGTTGGTTGGTTGATATTGTTGGCTGGATGGTTGGGTAGACTGCCATCGTTATCGTTGTCGATGTTATTGCTGCTTGCTATTGCCCGTGGCTGTCGCTGCTGTGCTTCGAGTACTCGCAACTCCTAACTTTCCCAAAACACTGTGACGCTGTTTTCGCCCGCAGCACTTCCACTGCGCGTCTTGTTTCCCATTTGTTTCCCCCACCACTTTCTGCGTTCTACACGAAACATTTATGTAGTCTCGCGTCGAACCAAAGACTCCGGCTTTTCACGGAAATGGGGGGGGCCCGACCCCTGCCCCCCCCCCCCCCCCCCCCCCCCCCCCCCCACCCACCTCCCTTCCCTCCTCAATCTCTTCCCTACATAGAAGGCCTACGAAGAGGACGAGTACAAAAGAAGGTAGGCTGAGGTTGACAGGGAACTCAGGGGGAGACAGGAAAATCGTGAGTCGTTAGGCTTAATATATAGACTTTGCACTAAATGTAACGTACGAGGTATATAACATGCAGAATGCACCCCATCTTCCGAAAATAAATCTTTCCTGGAGCAGTTTCCGTAGTTTGATACCTGGTAGCGCAATTACTGTGCAGTAGTTGTTCTGTACTACTGTACTGAAAAAACAGGATCTTGGTGCGCGGCGTGTATATCAGCTCGTGGCAAAATGTGCAGGCGATCAATAGAATCGCTTGCCCATGCCCGGTCTACGACCAAGTCTACTATCAAAAATATATATGTATATATAATATCTACTGTTAATATATAAGTACATACAACATATACCGGGGTATTTATTTACGGGGGACATTGCAATACGTACCCTGGTATTGTTATCGAGGGGCACACGCTCGAGTCACGGTTGAAGTGAACTCGTATGAGAGCTTCAGAGAGGAAAATATGTTTCGACTGTGGGGACCCCCAAGTTCCAGCGTTGATCCGCGCTTTTGCTCAAACGGAAAGCTGACGAGCTGGAGACGAAGAGGGGCGAGACCCTTGTTCCTTGTGACGTGTGTGCTCGCGGCCCAACGAGGCAAGAGGTGGGACCCTTGGTCCTTGTGACCCTACCTGGTGATCCTGACCGTTTATCGGTGTCCTACAAAAACAATACGCGTCTGTCGGGTACCTCAACGCGTAGGTGTGCATTCCCCCGGCGACAGAGGGTTACCCGCTGAACAAACATGACAGCAGTCCCGTTCCATACACCATACGCACATAACTCCGTGTTGAAAAGGCTCATGACCGAGGTCAGACTACACGACGGCATTGAGCACAACCTCCCGCGTAGCTGTGTACTCACTCACTACTATCCTGTCATATGTACGAGTAGCTGTGCTGCGCTGCCACATCTAAATCTGCCTTGAGGCTACGAGTCAAGTACTATACCAGTAGGGTGCTTGCGAAGAATTTGGCTGGGTTGGGTTCGTTCAAGCCTACTTCATACGTACAGTAGTGGCAAAAATCCCGGCCCACTAAAAAAAAAAAGTGATGTGCGAAAAAGTGACCAAATTGACGCTTTTGACCCCCAAGTATTCTTTGTTGGGTTCGCGAACGGAGCAACTTCTTGACTCGCCTGTTGAACCAACCAGCTCCTCACCTTTGTCGGTTTGTCTTTTTATAATCCGACCCAATCGGATCATCGCTGCAGCCGCTGTTGAGCTATGTGTACGAGTACAAAGCAGGAAAGACCTGTGTATACTGCTACTTGCTGCTCTATACGACATGAAACCATGATACCGAACAGAATTACGTAGACTAGTGTTAACAGTAGGCACTGGTGACTCCGTGCATACCAAGCAACGACTATTATTACACGGTACTGATATACTGCTGCAGTATGTTTCCATCTCGGAGGGATTCGGAAAATCGTACACGACGTTCCCACGCAACAACCAACGATAGCAGAGCCCCTAATCAACCAGGTATCAAGTTTGGGGACAACAAGGAAGAGAAGGAACCCGCAGAAAGGACACGAGTCGTCAAACGAGCGACGACATTGAGATAAGAGAAGGGCCAACAAGTATGGGTGTGATCTCATGCCGCAGCAGAGGGTCCTCATTGATCCCAAACCATATACAAAAAACCCCACGACGCCAAGTTAATACAACAGTACGCCCGCAGGGTGTATCCCTTTTCGAGAAAACCTCATTGTTGTACTGGAGAAAGCCTCATTGCTGTACTGGGAGACAGTGACTTACCAGGTAAGTGTCACTCCGTGGCCTATGTCGCAGCTTTACAACAGCGCGACAATGTAGAGAGAGGCTATTACGGGGGTCCATAGTTAACGGGACCAAATTTTGTTAGTAAAAATAGGTACATATATAGGTTTTTATGTATACCATAGGTCCTATTAACTATGTACCCCCGTAATAGGAAAAAACAGACCATCCCGCCCTCCCATCATTGGTGGCAAAGGTGTACCGTCGACAATGGCATTTTTTTCGCCAAGTGCTTACTTTACCGGGGTACCTACTCTCTGCGACGAGATGCCGCATTGTTTGCCAGACACTTAACGCGGGAGTACTAACCCTGGGTCAAAGTCTCCGGCTGGTCGCAGCAGGAGGCCTCATTGATCCCAAACTACACACGGATCAACCCACGGCGCAATGGCACAGCAGTATTGAGTTTCATCTCTAATAGACCCCTCGATGCGTTTTCACATCGATTTGGATTGAATTTCGAAGTTCACCCCCGTAACAACGTACTCGGTACGTCTTTGCTACAGCCATAATTTCAAAGATGCGCACTGCAACGACGATAATAGCTGCGGGGAGAACGTTTCACACGCGTTTCACGTAGAGCCAACTCATTCTGCTGTACAAATACACAGCGGGTATGCACAAATTGAGCCACCATGAAACATCCAAGATAGCAACATCTCCAAATTTTCCAAGCAATTTGTACTATAAACGTGGTTGTGGTAATGTATTTCTGCTTAACCTGGTGTCAGGGTTGATTTGGTTTATAGCAAAAAAAGCGGGAAAACACGGGCAAATCGCTTACCTATGAGCTTGTTCAACTCCTCCAGAAAGTTGGGGTTTGATCCGAATCCTTTGAAAACCTCTAGTAAACCCTCGTCTCTCCTCAAGATGAGCTCTTTTAGGAAACCCTTGCCTGGCAAGGGTGGGGGAGAGGGGGGGGGGGGGGGGGCACAATGGAAGCTTAGCAGGGCCGTGTGTACCAGGCCTGAATGGTCCACTACGAACCGCCCGACTAAACAAACACACAAACATACATACATGTAGGAAAGCGAAGAAACGAGCAAGCCAGCACGCAAAGCAAAAAGCACTGCTCCTTTAAACCTCTGCCATCGTAGGCCCCAAAATCATCCGATCATTGTTTTCGGGGCTGGTCACGGGTCGGGTCAAACCTTGCGGTTCAGGTCGGGCCGAGTCGGGTAAAGGTGGCCCGACCCGATCCGTGAGAGTTTGGAAACCTCCTGAACCGATCCGACCTGACCCGACCCGACCCGACCCGTAAGATTAAAAAAATTCCTGATCCGCGAAGAGACCTACTCCGTGTTTTATCGTCTGTGGTAAATATTCCCCCCTCCATGTCCCCCCCCCCCCCCAAGAAAACATTCCTGATATATCCTAGGAGCACCGCGAAAAAAAATATGCGGAACTCGGAAACGGTTGGGCGACAAGCTGCACGTGCCCCCCGGCTGATTGTGCCCTGGGCGCTGGGAGCAGTTCCGAAAAAATACGTCACTCGTCGGGTAGATCATGTCATTGTACAGATCACACAGATCATTTTCACGGGATCTGCATTGTATCTGTACGTACAAAACTTCCGTGCGGCCGGTCTACAAGACCTGCATGTATCTGTGCATGTTTTCCGGAGTAGTGATCCACGGCACACAGGGTTGTGGTCACCGTGTTGTACAAGCGTTGTGCCCGGCTGTGTGAGCGTGAGCATACCTGTACTCTGACCTGATACAAAAATCTGTGTAGTGTGTGCACGTTTCCACGTGATGATTCAGTAGGGCAGGCACGGTCCACCGCTGCTGTATCTACCCGGTATGCATAACCTTATTGCGCGTGTATGGTACCAGGTATATTACCGGTACGTCTCAACCCACTGATCTGTATCTGTGCGATCCACAGCGGTACAAGGTCATCGGCAGATCATGATCTGTTCGACGTGTGCAATGTTCACCATCTCTTGCGCTCTCTTTCCCCATGCAAGAAGTCCAGCCTTGGGCCGGCAAATACCATCTTAGTTTTTTCTTACCAAAGGTATCACGTGCCAGAATGTAGCAGTATCAGGTAAAATCTACTGTAGTAGGAAACGTGCACGCGTCGTACCGATAGATATCATCCGCTGTAGAAGATCGCAATCTAGATCATCTACGTAGACCCTAGCCTGCCGTTATGATCAGATGCTGTGCATAATTCGTGTGTGTATGTGTTCTTCACATTACAAACCGTTCTTTCTACCCGTCGACATCAAGCACAACCAGTATCCGTGCATTTTCTTCAATCCTAGAGAGATACAAGCTCTGTGGTCACGAAAATACGACGCACAGATACTGCACTGTTATGCAGTAAGCAGAGAAGACCACGCAATGCCATGTCATCGTACTGGATACGCCAGACGACATACACATTCCATGAAAGAGAATAATCCAAAGAACAAAAAAAAAATCGGGAAAAAAAAAAACTGTCGTGCTCCCCCCGGAGATGTGGGAGACAATACAGACACAAGCAATATAAACAGCAACACCATATACAAAAAGAGCAAGGCTAAGAACCTGAGGAAACAAGAGGCGAGCCGTCGCACAACAAAAAACAAAACAAAAAGCACCCTTCAGGCAGCCTCAGCCGTTCGTGGTACGAGTAGAACAGACAGGTTCTACCTAATCGTCGGTCTGGTACCTGATACCTCGTCTGCCGTCTCCTTCCTGCTTTCGCCAACCGCGCCCCACCCCCGGAGAGGATTCGTCGGCCAATGCAAAACAAACAAAGCAGGCTCGTCATCCACCCACGAAACAGACACTTCTTTTCAAAAGGACAAAACGGGAGCCAAATTAAAAAAAAAAAAAAAAGCAATGAAATAATTCACGTACGGAAGGACAGAAAGCAAAGGCAAGAAGCGACCACAACGAAAAGAAACAATAATACGAGGGGTTGTAGCATCGCTGTCGTGCCCCCCTGGGGCTGATTGCGGACAATGCAACAAACAAAAGAAATCAAAAGCAAAACAGAAATAAACGGCGGTAAAGAAGTAACCACAAAAAAAAATCGCCAAGAGAAAAACAGGCTCGCCACCCACCCAGCCAGGCAGGCCTTCTTCCATATCACAAGAATAAGAACGAGCGAGAAAAACAGAGGAAAAAAACCGAACACAACAGCGTCGTGTATTCGAAGCAGCCGCACGGGTTTGCGGTACGAGTAGCCCGGACAGATTCTACCGACTATTGATAGTCGGCCTGGTACCTTGCTATCCTGTCGGCTGTCTTCTTCCTGCTTTCGTCAACCTCGATTTCCTTACGACTGCTGCCCCCCCTCCCCCTCTCTAAGTACCTACGGCACCACTCACAAGGGATGCATGACACTGTCTAGTCAGCTCCGCCTCACCCGCGTTCCACTTGACCATGAACCGCTAGGCTGCTTCGAGAACCCCCCACTACCACTTGCCCGCCTTCTTTGCTGCAACGGTCCACACTGCGGCCTCTATTCAAACACCAACGGGGTACGTTCCGTCGACCCCTCGGTGGCTCGAAACGCCTGGAGGTTCTTCAACAAGGCATCTGTGCCAAGTCTTTCGCTGCCTGCCCGGTCTCCGGTCCTCTCCACCCATCATCGTCGCAAACATCAGCCGGCTGGGTTATCGCCCTTTGTGTTGCCGCGCGACGGCCCCCGCAAAGAAGAGCCTCCGTTATACGGATGGTCGTTTCGATGCTCTCGCATCGCGTCCTCGTAAGGGTCTTCGGGTAGGAGAGGGTCGTGTAGTCGATACGCTGTCGGCGCTGGGCGCCAACAATCCGCAGGAGGACTCGGCGGTGCACCGATCGGAGCCTGGCGAATAGTTGCACACTGAAGAATCCACGTCACACATCCGTACGACAGGGCCTCGATCACCTCGACCTTCAACTTGCGGACACTTCCAGACTACGCGGGACCGTCTCCATATCGTACAGCTCCGCGGCGAACTGTTTGAGGCATGCCCGCATGAGACGGATCCGTCGTTCGATTTCGAGCGAGAGGCCAGCGTCTTCGTGGATAATGCCGCCGAGGTGTAAGACCTGGGTCGTCTGTCTATACGTCTGGCCAGCTGCTTCGATCACGAGCGGTCAAGCAGGGGATGTCTGGTCCCGCGTTCATAGAAGCATCGTCTGCGTCTTCTTTTACGAATTTGTGAGGCCTTCTGCTTCGAAGACGGTCACGATGGCCACAATCATTTGAGCAAGTCTCTCCGCCGACTTCGAGACAGTTCCTGCGTCATCAACGTGCCCCACACTGCCCTTCGCGCCCATGTCGGTGGCACTTCTTTTCCGACCACCACATCATCCTCGAGGTGGCTCAAAATCTCTCACTGTGTCTTCGTCCTCGCTGAAGCGCACTAGAAGAACGGCTGAAAGAACGCACTAGAAGAACGGCCATCGCTGCAGCAAAGAACACGTTGACCCAGCAACGGCGACAGCACGCAGCCTTAATCGTTGTAGCGCCTGCGTGGCATCAAACGATTATGAGCGCTTGCCATCATCTGTACGCACGCAAGCCCCCGCACACCGTCATGGAACCGATGAAAGGCTGCAAGCATCTTGGCTGGCACGCCAAAGCGTGGGAATACCCGCCACAGCAGCTCTCGGTCGACAGAGTCGTACGCTTTCTGCAGGTCAACGAAGCACATATACGAAGAGCTACTCTTTCGTCCGAGTTCTGGCAATCGTCGCAACGCGAACAGCATGTCGACTGTTGACCGTGCCGGGCGAAAGCCGCACTGCTCCTCGTGGAATATGCCCCGATCCTCGCAGCATTTGATAAGGCGGGACGCCACTATTGTCAGCAACACTTCGCCTCCATGAGCAACAAGCGAAATCCCTCTGTAGTTGTCGCAACTAGAGCGATCCTCTTTTTAGGTTAAGGACCTTAATGATCGCACCATTCCGTTGTTGGGAGGCTTATCCCGATACACACGCATTCACAAGGGTGTGGTGAAGCACTGGACTAATCCGGGGTGCTCGAGTTTTGGTAGATCGGCCGGAATGCCGTCTGGCCCTACTGGTTTCCAGTTCGGCATGGCCTTAAATACTTCGGTCATCTCATCCAAGAATGGTTCGTCTCCAGAGCGATAGGTCAAGCGGTCGTGGTGGCAATGGGTCGATGATAGTAGGGTCTAGTTCCAGCGATTTCGTGTTCGAGAGTTTGCGGAAGACCCTCATCCATCGTTCACGAATTCGCATTTTATGTCGTAGAAGCGTGCCATCCCCGTCCCTAGTAAACTGCTCGCTTCTCGCTTGTTTCCATTCCAATCCTGCCGTATTTTTCGGGTGCCTGTAGAATCCTCGCTGGTCGTGATCGGCTAAAAGTCTCTCGAGGTACTCTTCAAAATACGCACGTACTGTAATACATAGCAGTTGCTCGTAGTCGCGCAAATGTATGATGCCTTTTGATTGGTGATTGGCGTGACTCATGCAGCCGCAATTCATCTACGGAGATCTCGGAGATAGTTATGTATCTCCACACGGGATGCCTATTCATCTGTGAACGACTTCTACGAGTCCGGGAAGGCGATGCGGGGCGCCCGACCTCGCACTTACTTACTCACTCCATCATGGACTTCGGCGGCATGGACAACAATAATCATTGATACTTCGTACACTTTTTTCTACTTCTGCTCCCGCGCCTCATGGCAAGGTCGAGCGACGCACCACCCGGCGCACGAGTTGTCCCCTCATATGCTCCTTCCTGCAGGAATCATCTCCAGCAGATTCGCACACGCGGTCCTCAGGGTTCTCCGCGCCGTTCTATCCCGGGGGTGGGCGTACAAGGGTTGTCGCCCATCTTCCCTCGCGGTCCATGCTATGTCGAGAGCAGCCGAGGTTTCGGCAGACCCGCACCATCCACGCTTGCGCTGTCGGCGTGGTGGAAGGAGGTTTTTCTGCCTCCACCACATCGATGATGGTTGTGGTGAATAGAACAGCCATACCAGCAGGGTTACGGGGCTGGAAAGGTTGGGTGAATGGTGGAAACGACCCTCGCGACTACTAACTGCATTCGCTCACGACACTTTTTTTTCGTCGGACATAATAAAACACCTGCCTGTCGAACCGTCGGCTTTTTGACGTCGTGCGAATGTCGTCGGTATGATGCAAAGTGACCAGCGGAGAGGCGAACCGTCATGGTACAAGATACAAGGCGGTTCGCTCCGCGGGCGGCCTACGCCGCCCGCTACGCTCGCTCAGGAAGGAAAGTCACATCAAGTTATGCGAAGCGGACAGAGGTCCATGATTGAATATAGTTTTTTTTTATATTGTAGTTGCAAACTGGCGACTTGATACTGCCAAGAGTCCCGCCGCCATGCTTCAGGAAAAAACAGCTCCGATGCCACACACGCTTCGCGTCGCGGGCGGTTCCGCCCGCTACGCTTGCTCACATGCCGTACGTACGTACATACCCCATGTAGGGTAATCCTTTTCTTTTGATATGCTTGCTGTATGTACAAAATAAAAAGCACAGCACGGCACAGCAGCATCGCAAAAACAATGACAATGAAACCGAAAAATTTGGAAAAAATAAATAAATCCCCGTCCCCTCATGTAATAATTTTCTGCCTGATTGGAACACCTTGCACCGTCAAAAAAGAAAAACATCGAACAGCAGAGCTTCTCTCTCAGCCTCGTACGCCGCCCGCCCCTCTCGCGACCACCTCGCCACCGATTCGGTCCGGGTAAAGCTTTCCTCACTCTGTGCCACAATGAGTCCCGTTGCCCGCCTCGGGTGAAGCCCGGTGCCCACCGTGGCCGTCGTTCGCCAGCTCGACGATGTTGGTGCTCAGACTGTGTAGCTCTCTCTTTGAGCTTCAGTCCGGTCGCAAAAATAAGCACCGCTTGAATCTTACCTTGCAATCCCGAACGACTCTTATAAACTCAAGCGCCGATTGATTTTATTTTGCTTGTCAAAACGACCCTTATTGTACTCGTACACAGTATAACCGGAACCACACCAGGAGCCCAGACAGAGCCCATTCATGCTTCCCTCGTGTCTCGAGGCATACACGACGCCTAGCCAAAAAAACGGCGACCACGCTCCTTGCAACTCCCCCTCTACCCGCCAGCACCCGCTGACACCCGCGACGGCGCCGCGCTCGCCCGCGGAATCGTGCTCGGAGTACACGCACGCACACGAAACGAAAGAAGAAAAAAGGAAAGGACTGAAAGTGCCAAGGGTAACGGAGAAAACAAAGACCCGCTGGAAAGGTCCGGCAAGAAATAACAGAAGGCGATTTCCAAGTGGGAGCTCTGAGAGGCCAGGATGTACCAACCGAGCACGCTCAGAGAGTGAGATATCTATAAGTAGTTCTATAAAACTCAAGAAAATCGCGATATTTGACCTTTAGAGCCAAATTATGTGCCTCACGAGTTTTATACGCACGTCGGGTATAGGCGATATTTTAGCGATACGTGGTCCACACAAATATATGCTTGGGGTATAATTACCCCAAGCATATATTTGTGTTCTCTATTTGTTGGTAGAGCCGAATTTTGGCAGACAAAATCGGAAACAGCCTGTCCCCTCTACTCGGTCATCCGATCATAACCCTGCCAGCAAGCACCACAACAGCAGCGGCAGTGGTGGCCACCGCGACTTGGTTGAATGAGTACGGCAGACGGGTGCTCCCTTGGTCGGGGAGAGGCGGATGCATGGGACGCCCCGGTTCAGCGGCACCCGCACAGCATCCAGTGCTCTGGCTGGGCGTCTTTCTGCCGGAGTTGCCCCAAACCCATGTCCCCAACACGGCACGCCCCACCTTATCCGGGAACAAGCGGGTAGCGCCAACCGGACCTTTAGTGTTTGGCGGACACGTCTCAGTAGACACATATAAAAACTCGAGAATATCGCGATATTTGACCTTTAGAGCCAAATTATGTGCCTGACGAGTTTTATACGGACGTCGGGTGTAGGCGATATTTTCGCTATACGTGGTCCGCAACACACAAATATATGCTTGGGGTATTTTTACCCCAAGCATATATTTGTGTTCTCTTTTTTGTTGGTAGAGCCGAATTTTGTAGACAAGATTGGACACACCTCAGACATAGCCTGTCTCCTGTACCCGGTCATCCGATCATCACGACGCCGCCATGAGCAACAACAGCGGCGGTGGACGCGACGACTTGGTTGAATGCATAGGGCAGACAGGTTCTCCCGTGGTCGGGGACGGGCGGATGCCCGGGATGCCCGGGTTTAGCGACACAGTCCAGAATCCAGTGTTCCGGCTAGGCGTCTCGACGATGGAGTCGCCCCAAATCCATGCCCCCAACAAGCCGTGTCACCCACCCTATCCGGCAACAAGCGGGTAGCGGTCGGCGCGCCGGATGCCCGGACAGGAGGAGGAGCCGCTTGGCGGCCACTTCATGTCGGCGCCATCGCCGTAGCATGGGTTCTGGTGTGAACTCTACCTACCACAGCAGCAGCAGCAGCAGCCACGCCCTCTAGCCCATGTGATGTACATACGTGTTTGACTTGCTGGAGGATGACGTGGACTGTCACCTAATTAATCAGACTCTTCATAATACACCCGAGTTTTATATCTCAGGTGCTTCTGGCAAAAAAGGCGATATTGAGTTTTATATTGAGGGATTTGCCAATACGGAAATCGCGATATTGAATTTGACGTGAAGATTCGAAATATCGCCCTCTCTTGAGTTTTATATATGTCTAGTACGAGCACGAGACGCGTCCGAGCTGCGCCCTCGTCTATGCCAAGAGCCAAGTCCATGGTTTACGCGGGCGCTGTAACCTGCCGAGCTACCTAGAGAAGCAGCTGCAGCAGCAGCAGCGACGTCCTCCAGTTCATGCGGTGTTCTACGTGTTTGTGCACTTACTTGCTGAGTATTTTTATTTCACCCATGTTTTATCTCACGTTGTGGTGGCAAAAAAAAACGATATTGAGTTGTGTATCGAGGGATTTGCGTGTACGAAAATCGCGATATTGAAATTGGCGCAAAGAGTCGAAATATCACCCTCTCCCGAGTTTTATATATGTCTTGTAATTAGTTCTATTGTGGTCTGAGTCAGAGGTCCCCTTACGATCTGGGAGAAAGGATCTTAGGTTGGTAGGCTGTTCAGGTATTTTGGTTCCTGTTGGCGTCAAGGTACGGGCGAAGACCCAACCCAACCCCTCACTCTAACCCTAACACTAACACTGACCCCAAACCGCAGCCAAAACGGGCCAAAACTGGCCATAAACGCGGCTGCGCCGCGTTTGGATCGAAGCAGGAATTTCTCAATTGCGGACGACGATTCCGAAGTGCAGACCGCTACGCAATTTTCAAGTCAAAAACACCCCTTAAGATCCCTTCTCCCGGACTGCTAAACCTACTCCTGAGCCAGCCTTCGCTGGTGACGGGAGGCTGAGGGACGACTTTCAACATAATGTCTAATATACTCTGTACTCGTAGTAGTAGGCCGACAAGCTTGTGTTGGGATGTATTAATAGTAGCCAATCCGCCTACGGTCTACCCAGGGTAGAACGGATCCAACTCACAGGCAACATACCCCAGAGTAGATCATGCAGGTTACACGAAGCATGAGCTATATCATACAGATCAGGTACACATATGCCTTGAAATATCTATCTACTACCTGGGGTATAAATCATCAAGCGCAAATCTACGATCTATCTGTGAATGTTGTTGTCGTTGTCCTCACATTAACTCATAATTCAAGGAGATGCGGAACGGCGGTGTCTTTGGTCACCAAGATCTCAGCCAACACACCACCGTAAATCAACGACGGTGGAAAAAATAAACGAAGAGAAAGCTAACGTGTATACTGCTGCTGTACGCGCACTGCTGTGCCAGCTTGCCCCCGCACCCACTGCTGCGGCATACGTAGGGGGGCGCTTCTGTTCTCTCGTCCCAAAATTGATCTTTCGATCACCAGCACTCATGATACACGTAGATAACGTGAGGGTACGTGAAGGGCTGAGATAACGTGAGAGCACGAGGTCATTGCTGCATAGCTGCATAGCTGAGGGTACGCTTGCTGTACCACCTGCTGGGTTGTTTCATGGTTTCGCCTTCCCGTTGCCAAACACAGTCGCGCAGATAGACTGCACAGCAGCAGTAGCAGCAGCAGCAGCAGCAGCAGCAGCAGCAGCAGCAGTGTCATACGGGCAGGAGGGTAATTTTTGGATTCCGTCAATTCTTTGTCTACCAGGTACCTTCCACGCACCATTGTGGGAGATCAAGCGGTCCTTGGCGAGTAGCGACACCAGCAGCAGAAGCCTCGCTGGCTCGGAGAGATCCTTCTCCAGCGTCATCGCCCCGATCTTTCTTCCCGGCGTCAAACCGGGCCTGAAACCGGAAGCACTTCAACCTCTGGTAGAGGCTGTAAGCTGGGGAGAGGAAACCTGTAAGCTGGGACTATAACACTCCCCGCTGTAAGCTGGCTCTCCGGTGGGTTGATCTGAAAGGTTTAGTAAAGAAGCTGAATTATTTTTTGTGCCGGGATAAGGGGACGGCGCGATCTTTCACTCACGCACACACAACACACACAAATCCATGAACATAAACAACAAATCCATATAATAACACCACCCTCATATACCCTGGAGTATCATACAACATGAACCACGAGCTTCAACACTAGCGGTGACCAGCTGGTCGCGTGTGGCGGGTCGACACCTGCTTCAGAAGAGCTCGGTGGAGACGCGTTGATCGGGGCATGTAGTCCGGCGGATACATCTTTTACGCACAAGTATTAATAGGTACCGGTACCTACCTGTACCCCTACACCTGGTACTCGTGTGTAGGGTGTTTCAATTCGACGCGAGTCGACGAGGACCGAAGAAAGTGCTGAAGCCTTCTCGCGATAAAAATGCAAGGCGCGTACCGTGGTACGGGGCGTGGGATTGGGGGGGGGGGGGGGGCTGCTATATGTGACCCCGGATCTGACCAGGGAGGGAGCAGGAGAAAAAGGGTGACGACAACAAATAGGATGAGCAAAAAAAAAATGGGTAAAAAAAAGGGGCCCCTCTTCCTTCTTCCTTTTCTCGCCGATGGCACTCCGCTCGGCGGTTCGCGATTCGCCACTCCAGTTTGAACGTTTTGGATATGTGCACACCAGTCGGTCGCGAGAGTAAGTTTGCGATTGAGTTATTGGCCGGTTTAGGTCAGCCGCGGTAGATCTGCCCGCGCACGCACTATTCTTACGTTGTGCCCGCACGGAACGATGTAGTTTCAATGAGGTACTACGCGTACTACTGTACGCAGCATGAATAATAATACCATGACAGCCCAATAAATAAGGACAACGGATTCACTTTCGGCGGACGAAAGTTAGCTCACTAAAATGTGCTCAGCGGCGAGCGCTACACTAAATCCTATATAATGGTATATGCTCAAGGTCAAACAAGGATGCTGTCACAAAATGAATAATATCAGGCTTGCTCAGATTAGGTGTTTCTTGTTGGCGTGCCCAACCTGTAATCAAGTAAAAGTATTTGATCACGAGACTGCTACATCAGCTGCAAGCAGTCGTATTTTTGGCCTTTTTTTTAATCATCACTCTTACTTTCCAGCCTAACTCGTAGGAGGTTTTACCCTGAGCGATCTTCTGGACAAGCCATGGTCACAGGCGTCACCCCTTCTCCCTCACGGCACGTGCCTTTATTTTTTGTCGCGCATAGGGTTCCGCATTCCCACTGTGCTCGTCGATTTTCATCGAATGTGTGTGTGTGTGTGTGTTCTTCACATTAAACCTTTCTTCTACTCGTCGACATCCAGCAAGCCCAGTGTCCGTGCTGATTCTTCACCCTAGAAAGATACGAGCTCTGTGGTCACAGACTACGACACAGAGATAACACACCGTAATGCATTAATAGCCTACGTAATACCATGCCTTTGCACTAGGTGCGGCCGACACAACATACATACATACGCCAGCAACCGAAATACACCATAAAGAAAGAGAAGCAACGAAAAAAACAAACCGAAAAAGAACAAGAAAAAGAAAAAGAAAAGGAGAAGAATCCCAAATAAATAAATAAAATGGGAAGCCAAAGCTCAGACACATACATACTTACCCCGAGCATGAGCCAAAAGGGACGTGCAAGGGGAAAGATACGAGAAGGAAAAAGGGGACTATGCATCCCGGTGAACACTTAACTACGTAAAAAGAGCAATAGTGAGTGGGCCAAAATACGCTCGTCACCCACCCACTATGTAGTACTTCTTTCATAAGGATAAGAAGGGAAAAAAATCAAAATGCATACCGAACGGCCGCAGCAGTTGGCGGTACGAGTAGCAAAGAAAAGTCCAACCTATTAGTCGGCCTGGTACCTTGCTACCCTATCTGCGGTCTCTCTGCTACTGTCTTCTACCGCGGTTTCCCTTCTACTCCTCCTGTTCCCCCCCCTGCCCCCATACACTTGTACGGTGTTCCTTCTACCCCTCCTGCTGTTACCCCTCCCCCCATTCCCTCTAACACTACCCGCAGCGGATGCACGGCGCTGTCTACTCAGCTTTGCCTCAGCCTCGTGCCACCTGCCCATGAACTGTTCAGCTGCTTCGAGGATTCCCCGGTACCACTTTCCCGTCTGTTTTGCTGCAGTGGGCCACAGCGCGGTCCCAACTCCAAAGACTAAGGGGGAGTCTTCCGTTGATCCCTCGGTGGCTTTGAACACTCTAAGGTCCTCAGCAATGGCCCTAGGCCAAGTCTTGGGCTGCCCGCCTGGTTTCGGGCTCCCCCCACCAGCGATCGTCCCGAACATCAACCGACTGGGCAATCGCCCCTCGTGTTGCCGCACCACAGCCCCCGCAAAGAAGAGTCGCCGTTTACGGATGGTCGTTTCGATACTTTCGCATCGTGTTATCCTGAGCGCCTTCGCATACGAGAGGGTGGTGTGGTCGGTGCGTAGTCGGCGCTGGAAACCAATGACTCGCAGAAGGACTTCGTGGTGGACTGATCGAAGCTTGGCGAAGTGGTCCGCATTGAGGGTCCACGTCACGCAACCGTACAGCAAGGTCTCAATCACCTCGGCCTTCAGCATCCGGACTTTCAGACTAAGCGGTGCGTTCGTCCTATCGTACAGTTCCGGACCATACCGTTTGAGGCATGCCCGCATCAGACGGATTCGTCGCTCGATTTCGAAGGAGAGGTCAGCGTTCTCGTGGATAATGCCTCCTAGGTACAAAAACTGGGTCGTTTGTTTATACTTTTGGCCTGCAGCTTCGATCGCGAGCGGTGAGGTGGTAAACGTCTGATCCGGTGTTCGTAGGAGCATCGTCTCCGTCTTCTTCTCGGATACCGTGAGACCTACCGCTTCGAAGACAGTCACGATGACTGTCATCATTCTTGCAAGGCCTTCCGCCGACTTCGAGACTATTCCTGCATCGTCTGCATACAACATGCCCCACACAGCCCTTTGCACGCATGCCAATGGTTCCTCTTTTCCGACAACCCTGTCTTCTTCGAGATGAACCAAATCCCTTAGCGAACTCACGCTCTTGCGCTTTCCGCAAATCAATTTTTTAATGCAAGAAAAAGTCCCTACGAGCAGGCACTCGGTGAGACTCGAACCCACGAAATTAATTGATCTAGATAGGCACGCGGACCACCTACCAAGCCACCGGGGACGCCTTGTTTTTTTTTTTTTTTTTTTTTCGGATTACGAGATTTTGTTCGCGTCTTTGGCTATCGACGGCCACTACCTCGACCCTGTATGCCAACCCTAACCCTAGCCAGAGGCCAGGGTGTTTCGGTGTGCCGTGGGGTCGTTGTGCTACTTTGTAGATATAGCAAAGACTACTACTGTACAGGCCCGACGTAGGTCTTGTAGGTGCATGATTATTAGTTAGGGCCGTGAGTTGGTTGGAGTTCGCGCCTATAGTTATTGTAGTAGTCGAGTACTAATAGTGTCAGGCGAGCTTAGAGAGCCAAAAAAGCACTCCCCGGCCGAGATGGGCCCGCTGTGGAGGCGACCCCGGAGGGCTCGCCGGAGGTTAAATTTACGCTATTTGGCTTGTTCATTTTACACTCAAAAAAGTATGATAAATCGGCCAGGTTTATCTCTGGTTTTCATCACGAACGGTAACTTTTTAAGTTCGTCTCAGTTTATCAGACTTTATAGGCATTGCACCAGAAATATGGACATGCCGTTCCCGTTTGGGGGTCTCTCACTGGTGTTGCATTCCGTCGTGACGGTAAGTACTCGTGCGGCACGCAGTAGCATATCACCAGTAAAAGGACACAAGCAGACTGGGACCTCTTCAGCGACAGGAGCATTATCAATGTCCCCGTGAGCCTCGCAAATGCGGCAAACAGCGACGTTGACTACGTAGAAGTGCCTCCTTCGCGTACCCCATTCAAGAACTCGACACCCAGCGCTGGGATTTGGGGGGCTTGAGAAGCCGGCGCTCTTTCTCTACGCGGTGGCGAACCGCTGCCTTGTCGCGCGCGCTCGGTCGCGGAGGAGCGCTCGGAACGGCCACTCGCTCGACGGACGCTCCAACGCTGCCTTGGTCTGTTGACAGGCCAGGCTCAGCGCTGCCGACACCTTCGGCCCTGCCATCAGCACCGGCACAGTCCATGGCGATGGGTTTATGTGCCACTACTAGTTGCAGAAGACCTCTCTGTCTGCTCGCAGCGTGGTAGTACTACTTGAAGACGCTTGGAAATACGAACCCCGTACCAAACAAGCCTTTCTACAAGCAAGGAAACCTAAACGCGAAAAATAGTTGGATAGGTGGCACCGACGCAACTAATTATAATACCTTGCCAACTAGAAACAAGCTGGCGACTATCAGTCACCCGACTGGCAGCCCTATTATTTGTTGCGTGTGCTGTGCGGGCACGTCCAAAGGGTCTTGCCTGCGCGAGCAGATCTACGCAAGATCGCATCGAGCACATCCTCCGGAAAATATTTGCAATACATTACACGATTAAACGTTGCATCTTCGTATTGCATGCATTTATACGTACGTACGCACGTCGCCTTCTTGGCAAATAAATTAACGTTCTTGGCCAAGAAAAATATGCCCCCAAGGAGAACGGTCTTTTGGGCCGCGTCGAGGCCTCTTTTGGCCGTAACATACCCCTTTTAGTGTAGGGTGGCGATCAGTCAAGGGGTCAAACCGCGGTCTCCTATTAATAGTAGAATATTTTCTACTTGCTCGGTCGTTAGTGCAGCATCGCTTTCCGCTCCCATTGAAGCACCCCAAGGCCCCTTCCCACGTCCTGCACGTCTCCACCGAGCTCGCCTGAAGCATGGCATATTTTTTGGGCAGAAGCCAAAAATAGGTATACCTGTTCCATTTGCGCCAAAAAAAAAGTACACTCTGAAATCAAGTAACAAGCACAGCACGATTCTTCTTGCTTCAGCTTGTTTTTCTACAACTAATCCACAATGTGTTTTTTAGAATGTTCCTACGATCGTACCACAGTATCCGTTCTGCGAACGATCTTACGAATGGTCCTACGGACGGTTCCACGGACGGTCCTCCGAACGGTCCGTACAAATGGACCGTCGAACGGTCCAAACGGTGCAACGTACGATCCTACGAATGGTTCTAGGAATGGTTCTCCGAACGGTCCCACGAGCAATCCTCCTACGAACGGCCCAACGGTCGGTATGATAACCCCGGCGCTCTTCAAGTCTGCAAGCAAGCGTGCAAGTCGGACGCACCGGTGAGTTAAGTTCGTCCAAAACTCCGCTATGGCGACAAATGTTCTACTTCGTGGGGGCTAGCATCGACTGACTCTGCGAGCCTCCTCTTCTTCTTGGAAGGCGCTTTCGCGCGACACGAGGCCGACCTGCAAGCAAGATAGGATGGAAGGTGGGGGCGGGGGGGGGGGGGGGGGGGGAGGCGGCGAAAATAAAAAATATAAGGAAACCATGGAAACTCGCGCAAAAAACCTGGCCAATCGGAACGACCACAGGATTAGGTGCTCTACCAGCAACAGCAGCAACAGTAGCACCACGGGCATCAGCAGCAACACAAGCGTAGCATCGGTAGTAGCAGCAACAGCGGCAACAACAACAACAACAAAACGACAACGATAAGAACTACAACGCTCGGCGTGAACCTTCTGTCCAAGGCCGAAATCTCGGCAGAAAAAAAAAAGGGAAAAAAGGACCCAAAAGCGGGCAAGGTGGGGCAGGAACCGGTGCGAAAAAAAGAAGAGGAAAAAAAACAGTCTTGAATAGCCGCCGATGTATCGATAACCTCTCCCCTCCCCTTCACCCAGTGCAGCAAACGAACCAAACCAGCGGGGGGAACGGGAGGCGTTGGGGGGGTGGGGGGGGGTGTAGTCAATATCATGAATGGCCGTAGTCGTATGACCATAGACCCTCGCATCCCTACAATGCCGGGACGGAGCGCGTCGGGTTTTCACCGACCAGGCAGACATCGCTTGCACCAAGCGCGAAGAGCCGTGAGGTGTTGGGCGAGTCACATGAAGGGTGAGACTCTGCATCCTACTAATAACCACTTGTGAGGCGGATTTTCTTGCACATGGATGACAGCATCAATGAATTGATATATTTTCTAGTGTGGCCACTTCCAGAGACAGCTATGGGTGTACTATATATCTGCCTCGTGAGCGCCTCACCATATACCCACTGCGCGATACGATCATCCCCCTTGTGCGGAGTAAAGGTTCTCCCCAGCGGGGGGGGGGGGGGGGTGTACTCGATAGGAGAGATGTACTCGATCTCATGCATGGCCCTAGTCGTATGACCATAGACCCTCGCATCCCTACAATGCCGGGACGAAGCATGTCGGGTTTTCACCGACCAGGCAGACATTGCTTGCACCAAGCGCGAAGCGCCGTGAGGTGTCCGGCGAGTCGCATGAAGGGTGAGCTGCATCCTACTAAGAACCGCTTGTGAGGCGGACTTGCATATGGATGACAGCCTCAATGAGTTAGTTTAATTTCCGGTGTAGCCACTTCCAGAGACAGCAATGCGAGTACTATGTAACTGCCTCTTGGATGCCTTACCTTGAACACTACGTGATACGATCAATTCCCTTGTGCAGAGTAAAGGTTCTTTACTTCGCACAAATGATCTCACTCGACAACCAGCTGTGGGCGACCGCCAAAAAAAAACATAAAAAAACGGTACCCTGGATGTCTAGCTCACGTAGTGAGCGGCATGTTTTACAGTGTCGTTGCCAACCGACGCCAACCCAACCCATATATAATATATATACCGCGGGGGGGGGTACTCATTAATATGCATGGCCATAGTCGTATGACCAAGAGCCAACTCTTGCTATTCATGTAATAGGAAAAACTAGAAATCATAGACGGCAACAAAAACGCCGTCGAAACAGAAGAACTCCCCCCCCCCCCCCCCCCGTTCCCAGTCCCAGCACACCTGACGCTCACCATGCGACCCTTGCCCGCATATAGGCCAGATAACATAAAAAAACACGTTCAAAGCAAAATAACCCTTAGCAGATACAAAATATACAAAAACGTCGAAGAATATATAGGTTGAGTTGGCGTCGGTTGGCAACGACGTTGTAGAACACGCCAGTCACTGCGTGAGCTAAATAATCAGGTTCCCGTTTTTTGTTTTCGGCAGTTGCCATGGCTGGCGGTCGGGTTAGATCATTTGTGCGGGGTGGAGAACCTCAACGCCGCACAAGTCGAGTTATAGTATCACGAAGTGTGTAACTGGTACACGGTAAAGCACCTACGAAGCAGTCACATATAAATAGTATACACATGGATGTCTCTGGAAGTGGCCACACAAAAAAAAAAACACAATTAATTCCACGCTGCCATCCGTATGTAAGAATGTTCGCCTCACAAAAAGCGGCTTTTTAGTAGGATGCAGCTCACCCTTCATGCGACTTCACCGAACACCTCATGGCATTTCGCGTTTGTTGCAAGCAATGACCGCCTGATCGGTGAAAAATCGACGTGCCATACACGTGCCATCATTGTAGGGATGCGAGGGTCTATGGTCAAACAGAAGACTACGGCCATGCATGACACGAGTACCCCCCCCCCTCCTCGCCCCTTGCTCCGTCTCGAAAGGGATGCGTGATCAATGATCAAATGTCTAAGGCGCGCAACAAATGAGTACACCCCGCCCCCACCCCCTCTATTATATCCCTGGTCTATATATAGGTTGGGTTGGCGTCCGTTGGCGACGACGCTGAAAAACACGCCTCTCACTGCGTGAGCTAGACGGACAGGCTACCGTTTTTTTTTTTTTTGGCGGTCATCACGGCTGGCGGTCGAGTTAGATCATTTTTTGTGCGGGGAGAACTTTAAATCATCACGTAGTGTGCACCTGGTATATGGTAAGGCACCCACCAGGCAGTTATATAGTAAACCCATTGCTGTCTCTGGAAGTGACCACACCAGAAAAAAAACACATTTCATTGACGCTGTCATTCATATGCAAGAAATCCGCCTCACAAGCGGTTCTTAGTAGGATGCAGCTCACCCTTCATGCGACTTCACCAAACACCTCATGGCGCTTCGCGCTTGGTGCAAGCATTAACCGCCTGGTCGGTGAAAACCGACGTGCTATGCTCCGTCATTGTATGGATGCGAGGGCCCATGGTTATACATACGACTACGGCCATGGATGACATGCGTACCCGCCCCCGCAACCCCCCCCCCCCCCCCCCCCCCCCAGCCCCCCCCGTGCTCCGTCTCGGACAGGGATGCGTGATCAATGGCCAAATGACTAGGACATACAACAAATGAGAACGCCCCCGCCCCCCCGTATCTCCTCCTACCACCTCCTCACCCCCCGTAGCCCCATCGCACCTGAAATTGACCATGTTCGGAGTGGCGTGGCGCAGGCAGAACGTCGGCCGCTGGTCCCTCTCCATGCCACAACAAGGCTGCGCTATGCACCCCCTCGCGGCGCACCTAGGATTCTTCACGTCCACCATACCCTTCTCGCGGTGGCGAGCGCAGTAGGCCGCAGGCTCCCCTTTCCCCGCCCTCCCAAAGGTCGGTTGCACCGAGCACCTCGGGTGCCTGCAGCTGCTAGCGGCCACATTCACAGAACCTGCGGGGGCATGGGCGGCGCAGTATCTGGCCGGTCCGAGCCCGGTGTTGGTTTTAGCTGTGGCTGTGGCGGCGGTGAGGGTGTTGGTGGTTCTGGTGTTGGTGTGCGTAGTGTCAGCGGTCGCAGTAGAGATGGCGGTGTCGGTGCAAGACTGGCCATTGTCGCCAAGGCTCGTGGTGCCAGTCGCTGGCGGAGATGACGTTGTCGGTGTTCGTGGTGTTCGGGTTGGCGGTGGTGGTGGCGCCCGGCGGCGGTGGTGGAGCAGCGCTCTTGGAAGGGAAGAGCGAGCACCCCGGATGAAGGCACGTCCTGTGCCTCGTGTCCACCATGCCGTCCTCTTTGTGCTCCTTGGGATGAGGTAAGTAGGGACATTGGGGTGAAAGGGGTGGGGGGGGGGGGGGGGGGGGGATTTAGCGCAGATCGGAAAGGCCGTGTGCTGTCATCCATACGCTTGCGGATAAAACAGCTCACGGCGTGGCCATAACGTCACGATGAGGGTTCGGTAAGGGTGTCATCGACGGCCGGCCGTCGAAATAAAGAAAAGGATAAAATACAGAGCGTTGAACGTTGGTTCGTCCTTCGTCCCACACGCACACGCCATCAGGCAAGAAAGACGGAAAACCGGGGGCCGTGCAGAGCAACAGCCACGGCAGCAACAACAGCATTAACAGCAACAGCAGAAGCAACAGCACCAACAGCAACAGCAGAAGCAACAGCAACCGCAGCCGCAGCAACACCAGCAGTCACAACAACAAACCTCCACCCAAACAGCACAAACAGCTACAGCAACAGCTATAACAGCCGCGGCAGGAACATTGGCAACAGCAACAGCAACAAGAACGGCATCAACACCAACAAACTAGGGAAACCACCAGAATGTACGACCTCCCTGCATACGAAATCGAAACAGACCACCCTCCCCCCCACCAACATAACACCAGATCGCCTCTTCCATATATATATATATACATCGGTTGGGTTGGCGTCGGTTGGTAACGACACTGTAAAACATTCCGCTCGCTGCTTGAGCTAGACTACCAGGGTGAAGTTTTTTTTTTCTTTTCTCGGCCGTAGGCTACAACTGGTGGTCGAGTCGGATCGTTTGTGTGGGGTGGAGAACCTTTACTCCGCACAAGGGGAATGATCATATCACGTACCAGGTAGTGTCTATGGTAAAGCACCCAAGAGGCAGTTACGTAGTACTCCCATTGCTGTCTCTGGAAGTGGCTACACCGGAACTTAAAGTGACTCATTGAAGCTGTCATCCATATGCAAGTCAACCTCACAAGCGGTTCTTAGTAGGATGCAGCTCACCCGTCATGCGACTCGCCCAACACCTCACATCGCTCCGCGCTTGGTGCAAGCAATGTCTGCCTGGTCGGTGAAAACCCGACATGCTCCGTCGCGGCATTGTAGGGATGCGAGGGTCTATGGTCATGCAACCACGGCCATGCATGATATCGAGTACACCCCCCCCCGCTCCGTCTCGAAAGGGATGCGTGGTCAATGGTCAAATGACTAAGGCAAGTAACAGAGAGTACATCCACTCACCCTTCATGCGACTCGCCGAACACCCCAAGGCGCTTCGCGCTTGGTGTAAGCACTGTCTGCCTGGTCGGTAAAATCCGACATGCTCCGTCTCCGCATTGTAGGGATGCAAAGGTCTATGGTCATACGACTACGGCCACGCATGATACCGAGTACCCCCCCCCCCCCCCCCCCCTCTCGAAAGGGATGCGTGGTCAGTGGTCAAATGACTAAGGCAAGCAGCAAATGAGTACCCCCCCCCCTCTCTCCCCCCCCGCCCATCTATACCTTGCAGAAAACCGCTCGATCTCCTTGAGATCTGGCCCAGCTCGGCTGCCTCTGGCATCCCGTCTTGGCGCACCGCTTATTGAGGAGGTCCACCATCCCATCCAGCTATATACCGCGGTACCAATCGCGATGAGTGGGACGACAGCGGTGCGCGGTCGTCAGGAAGGAGAAGGAGGGGGGGAGGGAGGGAGGGGGGGGGTGGAGACGGAGGGGGCTGAGAGGGGGGGGGGGGAAGAGGGATTGATACGTTGAAAATAAACATGCGATGTCACACACAGCCCGTTTCGTTCGTTTCGCTTTATCTCGTCTCGTTTCCCTCCCCTAAAATAACACCACGTGATTGGCTTATTTTTTTGTTTTTTAATCCCTTCAGTTACACTTGCCTCCATCTGCTTCGTTTTGTTGCGTTCTCTCGTCCGTTTCATGACGTACTTCTTTCATGAGCCCATGCGTTCGTTTCATGTCTTCGTATACTCCTTGTTTCATACATCATTTCGTCCGTTATGTGATACATTTTTTTTCGTTGTGGTAGTTCAGTTGCACGGTCCACGGCCCACGATTTCGATAGTCCCCGGTCGTTCTTTCCATGAGCCCATTCGCGATAACTCGCCCTGCCCGTCTATTCTAGCACCGCACTGTACCATGCAGCACCACTCAACAACACCCGCCGTCACGTCCCTAACGATCAAAATACCCCTCCCTATTCAACGACACCAAATAGAAAAACCCCACCCCCCTCGAACAAAAAACGCCTCAAACCACTCCACACCACTCCACACCACATACCAACACACTATTACGGGGGACCATAGTAAATAGGACCTACGGTAGACAAAAAAAAAACTGTATATTTGTCTATTTTTACCAACAATATTTGGTCCTATTTACTATGGCCCCCGGTAATACCACCTTACCTTGCACGCAAAGAAAACCCCGCACGCCTTCCTTCCCTTCTGTAGTAGGCCCTCATACCTCACCCACACTAGAGACAACCTGCACACTATACCATACCACATCACACCGCCACGTTATATTGTGCGCGCAGCAAACCCTCGAGAGCCCCCCCTCCCCTCCTTAATCAGGCCTCTTCTGATTACCAAATACCCCCGGCCCCCTCCCGCCCATCAAAACGCCGTGCACACAGTCCCCTCCTCCCCCCAAAAAGCGCATCATACATCATACACAGTACCAGGAACACAACACCAAACCACACTGCGCTACACAAAAAATACCTTGTGCGTGAAGCAGAATCTCGCACGGCCCCCCTCCCGTCCGTAGTGAGGCCTCGTATAGCACCCGTCCACCTCGCACTGGCGAGCGTAAACGTTAACCTCCCCTTCCCCCCGGTGCTCCTTACATGCCCTGGGAACCCGCGAACCAGGAGGGGCGAACCATGGGCGGCGGGCGCAGCTCTTATCTCGACAGCGAGCGGCCACCTTTCGACACCTGTTTTCGTCGGGGGGGGAGGGGGGTTGTAACCGTGGGAATTGCGGGTGTGAGCATGGGGAGGGGGTGGGGGAGGAGGGTGGGGGTACGGTTGGCGTGGGATTAGGAGGCGGGGGATGCAGGCGCGGGGGAGGGGGGGGGGGTAGAGAGTGTACTCATTCGTTGCTTGCCTTAGTCATTTGACCATTGACTACGTTTCCCTTTCGAGACTGAACACCGTTCATACTCCTAATAGAGACACCTCCAGCAGCTGGGCGCTCATACGTTGTTTCCATATACGTACGTACTAAAGAATATTTTTTGTGCTAATATTATCCCTTTCTTGGGGGGGGGGGGGTGTTCGAGTTGGGGTAGCACGACTTCTGGATTCTACTTGACTATGTACAAGAAACCGAAAATCCAAGCGCCTGGAACCACATTTCCAAACTTCAGCGACGAGGCCCGCCCCGAAGGAGGACACGAAAAGTGCTGTCGCTTTGGCACACTCACTGGGGTGCTAGCACCAAGGAGCTCATATCCGGTCTGCCAATTTTTGGCTCGATGAAAACGTGCGGAGCTACGTAGAGCAGAAAAACGAAATGTCTTCGGGAAAAAAAAACGCCGGCAGACGTGCTTCCAAATGCCTTTGTTATCGGGGCTTTTTTTTTGTGTTTGGTGGGCAGTGCAACACAGGTGCTTTCTCCCTCTCTCAGCAAGTGGCCTCATGGGGAAAAGCGCACCACGTACCAAACAAGCCGTTCAAGGAAACCCAAATTGTCCGATAGTCGCCACTCCTGCAACCAACCACACGTACCTACGTAGCCAACTATTAATACTACCTATTAACAGCTGGTGACTTTTTCGCCATCCAACCCGCAGCTCTCCCACGTGTAAATTGATCATAGATCATCGGTAGGTCCTGCTGACGCACCTTGGTTTTGACGTAGCTTTAGTGCTTGCCTTTGCAGCAGCAACATTTTCTGTCGATTTGCTTGTTGATGCTGTTGTTGCTGTTGCTCCAGCCCTGATCTCAGTAATCTTCACCACCAAGGTGCCAGTCTTTTTGGGCGCAGGTTGCTGCCACTGCTCCTGCGGCTTCTGGTGCGGCTGCCGCCGGAGCAGGCCCGTCGATATTGCCATGGACCACTCGCTCCCAGCTTGGTTTCACCTCCACCCCGTAATATTGCTTCCGTTATATCTACTGGCTGCTGGTGCCAGTTCTGTTGGTACTCGTGCTGGCGCTGGCGCTGCTGATGCGAGTGCTGGTGATAGTGGTGGTGGTGCTGCTATGAAAGAGTGTTGTTGTCTGCTGCTGCTTCTGTCTGCTGCTGCTTTTGTCTACGCTGCTGTCTGTCTGCTGCTGTCTGCTGTCTGCCTGCTGCTGCTGCTGTCTGCCTGCTGCTGCTGCTGCTGCTGCTGCTGTTGCTGTTGGTGCTGCTGCTGTTGCGGTGGAGCTGCTGTTGCTGCGGTGGAACAGCTCGGGATCCCTAGCTCGCCCACTCGGCCCGGACCGCGAGTGTTTCTTCTGTGTCCTCTCTTTCCAGTGGATACAGCAGTCCTAAAAAAGGTGACACACTTACAGTGGAGTATTTACATGTCGGGTCCCGCTGAGAACGCTTGACGCAGCACCCGTGACAGCAGGTATAACAGACAATGAAGCCTCTTGCCCTGCTCACGGAATAGTATCCGCCTAGGCGGCCTATGGGGTGAGTCGCAGTCCACCGTAGAGGTAGAGGCGGTTTTGATCTTCCCCTTCATAAGAACGCCGCAATGTCAACTTGGAAACCCTCTGGACAAAATACAAAATACGCTGAAAATGTACCAAACGGAGGGGATACCAAGGAGAGGCACTACAGACACCAACGCTCTCTCTGCGGCCTAGCTCAGCTCTCTGAACAGAGGCCATCGAAGGAGTAGAGCTCGTGCGAAGCGGTGGTCCCTTTCCTTTGCCCTTAGCCGACAGTCCCTCCTCTCGCATCTCTCGCCTTTTTGAAAAAAATATATATTGAGATATGCTTGCGAGCCTGGTCCGAGCTGTGGAGCCATACCTCAAGGTGCTGTCGAGGAGCGCGTCTCCCTGGAAGGGCAACCACATCGTTCATGTGAGACCGGTCCCGTCTCGTCCGCAAGGGTTGGCCTCCACCACGTCACTGCAGCCTTGAAGCTTGCACAGCAGCGACACAGCAGTCGCAAGCATCAAGCAAGACGATTGATGTTGAAAAATCGTTCGTTTTTATTACGCCGCGTTTTGCCTCCGAGACTCGCCGAAATTGCTGCATGCATGCGCTGCATGTTCAGCAGCATGTTGAAGGTCGATGTTTGCTGACGGTGATGGTCACCCTACTGCTGCAGACCCTACGAAACGTTTCCGAGGTCTGCCACAGCCGACCGCGTGTGGCGACGTGAACAACCGAAGCGCAGTGTCCGCCAGGCGCGCGATCGCCGACGAAACAGCTGGTCGAGCCGCCTGAGCTCGACTTGTTGTGAAGTTGCTATCGGCTGCTGCTGGCTGGATGTATGTATAAAGCGGGTTTGTTTGTAATCTCGGTGCAAATTCCCAGATGTTAAAATAATAAAAAAAACGTACCAGGTACCATGGTAAGTACTGCTGTGCTGCTGTGGTAATAAATCAACCAGCTCGGGATTGCAGAGGGGGAAAAAATGGACGGTAAAAAGAATGACGGCTACTATGTCAGCAACGGCCACTGCTTTGTGATTGGGGGACGATACAAGTTGACCATTTTAGTACTGCACAGTCCCGTTTCGGGGACAAACCAGTCAAATTGTAAGTAGTGCAGCTGTCGCTAGGAACTCGCGCAGCAGCATATTTGTAACGGTCGTCACCTTTCGTGCGTGGGGAGGTTAGTCTCGAGCAAAAGAGTCACCAGCTCTGGACAATCACGAACCCGAGGTGTGTTCACCCAGTGCGCTGGTTGTGGCCGACCGACGGTGCTTGGCCGCGATTGTGATGGAGCTCTGGAGTTGCAGATGGTCCAACACATAGATGGACGCTCACATGCACAATTTATTTCGGCATTTTCCTATTGCGCAACGAACCCCAGTAACCGGTCCGTCCGGAGTCCAGCCAAAAACGTCGAATTATGGATTGGTTTGGGCGTTGGTCAGTCGGTCGGTCGGTCGGTCGGTCGGTTGGTCCTTCGGTTGATCGGTCGGTAAGTCAGACAGACAGACAGACAGTCAGTCAGTCGATCGGTACTTCGAGGAGTCAAAGACATGTCAATCTGTCAGTTGGTCAGTCGATCGTTCGGTCGGTCAATCGGTCCGTCAGTCGGTCGGTCGGCCGGTCGGTCGATCGGTTGGCCATTCCGTCGATTGGTCGGTCAGTCGATCGGTTTTTGTTGGGTATTCAGCCTGTCGGTAAGTCAGCTAGTCAGTGGGTCGGTGGTCGGTCGGCCAATCGGCCGGCCGATCGGTCAACCAGTCAATTGATCAGTCGTCCATGGGCGCCAGTCAGCTCATGTCTCGATCAGCGGGCCAACCGATTAATCGATCGTCGTTAATGTTTTCCCCCGCGCATGTTGCCTTCCTTAATAACCCTTTAATGATACTACCGCAGAGACCATCGAACTCTAGTTCCAGCTGAGTTTGTCCCCCAACACCTTGGCGCTGTTTCTAAAGGAGTCTCATCAGCGCTTTTTTTCATAGGAAGAATGAAGAGCGACCAAACAAAACAACGAGAAAGTTCCGCAGTCCCGTTTCGGGGGACAATCCGCTCACATTCTAAGTAGTTTGTCCCCGAATTTGGACTGCAATTTTCCCGAAATCAGACTGCAATTTTCCCTAAATGGGTCAAGCCTCTGGTTTGTATGTATGTATGTACCAGTAGATACTGAAGCATGCTTCGGTAGGGGTACGCCTGCAATCTTGTTAGGGTCCTCACTTGGGTTAACCCCTTTGGAACACCTTTTCCAACCCTTTCAGGGCAAACCGCAGTAGTCCCTTTTTGGGGACAAACCAATCAAATTCCAAGTGGTTTTGGGGCGGCAGTCTTGAAAAGGTTAAGGAACCCGTTTAGGACAAACTGAAGTCCCACTTTGGGGACAAACCGCTCACATTCCTACCGTAGCAGTTTGTCCCCAAAACGGGACTGCAGTCCTGAAACGGTTGAGGAACCTTTTCAGGGAAAACTGAAGTCTCATTTTGGGGACAAACCAGTCAAATTCCAAGCAGTTTGTCCCCAAAACGGGACTGCTCCAGTCCTGAAGGGGTTAAGGAACCCTTTCGGGGCAAACTGAACTCACATTTTGGAGACAAACCACTCAAATTCCAAGTAATTTTGTCCCCAAAACGGGACCGCAGTCCTGAAAAGGTTATGGAACCATTTTAGGGCAAACTGAAGTCCCACTTTGGGGAGAAACCAGTCAAACTCCAAGCAGTTTGTCCCCAAAACGGGACTGCTCCAGTCCTGAAGGGGTTGAGGAACCCCTTAGGGTCCCATTTTGGGGACAAACCAGTCAAATTCCAGGCAGTTTGTCCCCAAAGCGGGACTGCTCCAGTCCTGAAGGGGTTAAGGAACCCTTTCAGGGCAAACTGAAGTCCCATTTTGGAGACAAACCGCTCAAGTTCCAAGCAGTTTGTCCCCAAAACAGGACTACTCCAGTCCTGAAAAGGTTAAGGAAACCTTTCAAGGCAAACTGAAGCTCCATTTTGGGGACAAACCAGCCAAATTCCGAGCAGTTTGTCCCCTAAACGGGACTGCAGTCCTGAAAGGGTTAAGGGAATAGCGGCCACAAAAAGGATAGCGTTAGAAACCGTCTATATACGAGCGAGCAGCGTGAGGGCCCAGAAGCAGTTCGGGTGGGATCACGTTGCGCCCCGTGCCGTGCGACTCCCTTACATTCAACCATTGTATGATATCATCCCCCCAATCACGCGGTGGACGTCGCTGTAACCGTCACTGTAACCGTCAATTTTTCCCTGATGAATTTCAAAGAGGGCCAACATTTATATGCAGTACGCACTGAAGGCATGCTATTTGTACTACTATTACGGGGGTCCATAGTTAACGGGACCATTTTTTTTTAGTAAAAATATGTAAATATATAGGTTTTTATGTATACCATAGGTCCTATTAACTATGTACCCCCGTAATAGTGTACGCTGCAGTACGATACGGTTGGGGTGCGCACCAGCGATTATTTTGAGAATTTTCCGAGGCTCCTCGCTTAAGGAGCTCTCTGTATCTCACCCCCCCAAAAAGTACCGGGTCGCTTTTTTAACCCCCTTTTAGAACCGCAGTCCCGTTTTGGGGACACACCAGTCAAATTCTGAGTAGTTTGTTCCCCAAAAAGGGACTGAAGTTCTAAAACGGGTTGTGAATGTTGCACGCTTAAAACCCTCTGAGCGATCGATCCCATTTCATGGCCTTACGTACATCCGCAACGCAAAATATGGTTGAAAAGACAAACGATGTAGGGTAGTTAGTTATTCGTTCGAACAAATAAAAAAGACATCGGTCCGAAAATAGTTTCGGTCTAAAAAAGCGCTCCTGCCCCTATATATATATATATCGTGGAACGCTTCACATGCAAAAATCGTCCAACCCTAATTCCACGTATTTTTGCCCCCCAAAATTTGGGTGCGGGTCTAAAGGGGCTAACGTGCCCCCGCCACCGCCACCACCACCGCCGCCGCCGCCTCCACGACCCCGCCGCGCAGAGCGACCTAAAGAGGGCCGCCATTCCCTGGGGCTTCGTGTCCCAGGAGAAGGTTCTGGAGAGCGTCACGCCGGACAGGATCGGGGGCAAAAAAGTGGTGGGAACGAGCGCGGGAGAGCTCAACCTCGACACGTGGGAGTTCTTGCGGGTGCGTACGTGTTTCCGCTTGGCCTGCTGTATCTGCATGATACTCGTATCATGGGTTCGAGGGATGTGTGTACGTGCGTGTTTCCGCTTGGCCTGTTGCATCTGTATGATACTCGTGACAGGTTCGAAATAAATTGGTTCACACCTCTTAGAGTTATTCGATTCCCACCTGATGATGCCCTGTAGATATGTGCGGCCAGGGCAGACAGATGGATTTCTGATCTGTGTGATCTGTATGATGTGTGTGATCTAGCTCATGTTGCAGGGCGGGACGCCGTAGTATCCGCACGATCTAGCACATATTTCCGGGGTTGGATGATCTGTACTGCATACAGATCCCTTACAACCTCTCATAACGGCAGGTTAGGATCTAGATAATCTGTAGATAGATAGATCACGAGCTGTTTGTTCGAGGCTGTGAAATGGTTGAATGCACCGACGGTTGCTTTGATTTGATACTGTGAAATGGTTGAATGCACCGACGGTTGCTTTGATTTGATGTTTTTGCCGACTGAACCCAACCTGAACCCTGATTCTAGCCCTTGCCCTAACCTCAACCTCAGCCCTAATCGTAACCCCCCTGCCCCGCCCCCCCCCCCCCCCACACACACACACCCCGCAACCACCACCCCCGCCTCCCCTCCCCCCCCCCCCGCCTCTCCCCTGCCCCTGCACGTGGTGCGCTCTACGAAAAATCAACAGGGAACCGAGGAAGCTTACCGCTGCGCCGCGCGGCTCTTCGCTCCCCTGCCGCCGCCGCCGCTGACGCCAACCGCGTCCGCCTCTACGTGTTCGCGAAGACACGACGAAGAAGGCGATAGAAGTGGCGGAGTTAACGGCAACGACGGGATAGATATAAGCCGTGGAATAGACACAAGCGGCGGAAACGATAGAAGCGGCGGAGTTGAGGGAGCCGAGAGAAGAAGAGGCGGAGTCGAGCGAAGCGGTGGAAGGAAGGGAAGCGAGAGAAGAAGCGGCGGGATCGATGGAAGCGGCGGAATCGACGAAAGCGGCGAAATCGATGAAAACGCCGGAATCGATGGAAGCGGCGGAATCGACGTCGAGCGTTCCCGCCAACATCTTGCGGGGCTTTCGCGCCGACCTGCGAGAGCTGCGGGTAATGGCGGTCGCTTGGCGACCTCCGCTGGAAAGCCGGATAGGGCGGGGATACCGACGGCGGCTACTGCCCCACCAACGGACTTTCTCAATTTTGACATCGCATCGCCCCAGGTTAGTGGTAAAAATCGAGTCTGTAGGTAAACAAATCGGTAGTAAAGTAAATTAGTCGGTAGATCAGTAGGTACTGTAGATAAGTCGGTAGATCGGTCAGTGTATCAGTCAGTTGGTGGATCGGTGAGTAGATCGATCAGCCAGTCGGTTGGTCGGTAGATCGGTCGGTCAGTTGGTCGGTAGATCGGTCGGTCGGTTGGTCGGCAGATCGGTCGGTTCATCGGTCGTTAGGCCGGCCAGTAGATCGATCGGTAGATCGGTCAGTCGACCAGTCAATCAGCCGGTCAAGGATGTTCTTAGTGTAGAACGGTCGGTAGATATGCCTACAGATTTGTTCGATAAATCGATCAGCGCGTGGGTCATTTGGTAGACGTTCCGGTAGACCCGTCAGCAGATCAGCCAGTGAATCGGTCGGTACATCGGTCGGTACATCGGTCGGTCGGTCGGTCGGTCGTCTGTCTGTCTGCCTGCCTGTCTGTCTTTAGATCTGCCTGTCTGTCTGTCTGTCTGTTGGTTAGTCTGATCGTCTGCATGGCAATCGTATATACCTGGTGGACGTTACATCAATCCTAATTTTGGCTTGTCTCAGTTTTTGTCGATACAAAAAAAACGCCAACTCTTCACCGTCGCGATACGGTTGCAAAATCATCACGCTTTTTTGAGACAACTCGTCACGTTTCGTTTGTACGCTATCACGATTCGTGGGAAAATATCACGATTCGCGACAAATGCCACGGTCCGCGACCAAACATCACGATTCCCGTTAACATCGCGTTTTTTGTTCGTTTGTCACACCATTCGTAACGTTTCGTTCCGTTTTTTTTTTTTCTTTTTCTTCTGTCGGTATACAGGATAAAAACGCCCCTTAACCTCCCAACCCCCCCCCTTACTCCACCTTACCGCTCGCAGATGAGCATGTTTCTCAACGACGTCTTGGATTCCTACAGGGCTCGAGGGCTCGTCCCTCGGTTATCTGTGTCTACCGTTACGGCAAGGCTGTGTAACGTCGGGGTGCGGCTCGGAGGAGTATCAAAGAACACGTGAGGATTTTGTCGTACGCAACGACACCCGTATCGCCTGCCCAAAGCGTTCCGGTCCACACGAACACCCTACGAGTATAGAGTATATTGATACCAGGTATACTTTATTTTCCAACATACTTCGTATATATATAGCACTGCTGAGAAAATCAATATTCATAACGTAACGATTTTTTGTTCTAATCCTCTTGGAAAAATTGGCATTGGTGAAGCTTGGACTCACCACGGTATCACGCAACTCGCCGACCTCCTCTGCTCTTCCTCTCCCTCGGTTCTTCTGGTTTTCTTGCCTTTTCCGCAGAAATTTCCTAGGGCTAGCGAGCGCGGACGAGCTCAAATACCACCTCACCATGGGCATGGTGAGAGATGCAACTTATTGCTTATGATGTGGTATACATGTTATGTATGTATATATATATTCAGATATCGTCCCTGAAATATCGATACAAATATACTCGCCCCCTGTTAAAGAGATAGGAGGGGGGGTGGTCGTTACGCAATGGTACCAATCGGTACGTAACTGTCATTTACAGAGACCAAACGAACAGGGGGGTGTACTCATAGGAGCGGGGTGGGGGGGGGGGGGGGGGGGGGTGTACTCATTATCATGCATGGCCGTAGTCGTACCACCATAGACCCTCGCAACCCTGCAATGCCGGGACGGAGTAGCACGTCGGGTTTTCACCGACCAGGTAGGCATTGCTTGCACCAAGCGCGCGAAGCGTCGTGAGGTGTTTGGTGAGTCGTCGCATGAAGGGTGAGCTGCATCCTACTGAGAACCGCTTGTGAAGCGGACTTGCGCGTGGATGACAGCTTCAATGAGTTCGTTTACTCTCTGGTGTGGCCACTTCCAGAGACAGCAATGGGAGTACCATGTATCTGCCTCGTGGGCGCCTTACCATAAGCACTACGTGATGCGATAATTCCCCTTGTGCGGAGTGAAGGTTCTCCACCTTGCATGAATGATCTATCACTCGATCGCCCGCTGTGACCGACCGCCAAAAATACAAAACGAAAAAAAACGGTACCATGGTTGTCTGCTGTAGGTCAAGGAGTGAGCGGCATGTTGTACCGTGTCGTTGCCAACCGACGCCAACTCATCCTATACATACTATAGGGGGGGGGGGGGGGGGGGGGGGGGGCGTACCCTTTTGTTGCTTGCCTTAGTCATTTGACCACGTATCCCTTTCGAGACAGAGCACCGTAGAGAGGGGGGGGGTGTACTCGATAGGAGAGATGTACTCGATCTCATGCATGGCCGTAGTCGTATGACCATAGACCCTCGCATCCCTACAATGCCGGGACGGAGCATGTCGGGTTTTTACCGACCAGGCAGACATTGCTTGCACCAAGCGCGAAGCGCCGTGAGGTGTTGGACGAGTCGCATGAAGGGTGAGCTGCATCCTACTAAGAACCGCTTGTGAGGCGGACTTGCGTATGGATGCCAGCTTCAATGAGTTAGTTTAATTTCCGGTGTGGCCACTTCCAGAGACAGCAATGGGAGTACTATGTAACTGCCTCTTGGGTGCCGTACCTTGAACACTACGTGATACGATCAATTCCCTTGTGCAGAGTAAAGGTTCTTTACTTCGCACGAATGATCTAACTAGACGAGCAGCTGTGGGCGACCTCCAAAAAAAAAAAAAAAAAAAAAAAAAAAACGGTACCCTGGATGTCTAGCTCACGTAGTGAGCGACATGTTTTACAGTGTCGTTGCCAACCGACGCCGACCCAACCCATATATAATATATGGGGGGAGGGGGGGGGTTAGTCGTTTGATGCTTTCCTTGGGGCGAAGGGAGTTTTTCTATACAAAAGAGGGTATGTTGTGTGTTGTGAGTTGCATAACACGTCGTGTACTGCTCGGGTGCAGGGCTAGAATGTAGTTAAAAGTCTTGTTTGTATGCACAACTGCCTCAACCCTTCATGCGACTCGCCCAACACCTCACGGCGCTTCGCGCTTGGTGCAAGCAATGTCTGTCCGGATAGGTGAAAACCCGACGTGCTCCGTCCCGGCGTTGTAGGGATGCGAGGGTCTATGGTCATGCGAGTACCGCCATGCATGACAATGAATACACCCCCCCCCCCCCCCCCCCCCCCCCCCCCGTCTACGGACACATAACTACGGCCATGCATGAACATGAGTACCCCCCTCCCCCCCTATTTATGCCGCCTCGAAAAGGATGCTTGGTCAACGTTGAATGACTACGGCAAGCAACAAATGAGTGCGCCCCGCCCCCCCCCCCTCGACATACACACTATTTTTATCACGGGACGAGTTTCTTTGTATCCGGAATCGAGATTCGAGGTGCGAAAAGGGTTTACTATATTATGAACAGGCTTTTTTTTTTTCAGGCTTCCCGGGGAAAACATGTCGAAAACAAGGTGCGACCACTACAGCATTGCCCACACGATGCAAGCATCCCATCGTAGGCGGTGACGGTACAGGGGTACGGGGACAGGGAACTGCGTCCAAAGCGCGACTTTTAGGGGGGCACACGACGCCCGCGCAGGAGAGTGATGCTCGTGTCTGCCGCTCTTTCTTCATGCCACGGGTGGGCATGTGTATTACGGGGGGCCGTAGTAAATAGGACCTACGGTACACACAAAAACCTATACATTTACCTATTTTTACTAACAATATTATGGTCCTACTTACTATGGTCCCCCGTAATAGTAAAAATCAGAATCCGCGATGGACCCCAAAACCATATATCCCTCCATGTTTACCCACCATATTACAGTAGGTCCTAATTACTATGGCCCCTCGTGATAATATAGTCATGCCGCTCTGACCGGAAACATAAGAATCATTCGGACTCTGATATCAAGGTCAAACGGACCGTATATTCCCGATCAGAGCGGTACATATTATTCCGGGTGGGCATATGTAATAATCAGAACCATGTATGACGGGGGGCCATAATAAATAGGACCTCCGGTACGCACAAAAACCTATATATTTCTCTTTTTTTTTATTAGCAATATTTGGTCCTATTTAGTATGGTCCCCCGTGGCGGTGATCAGAACCCACGATGGAACCGAAGGCCAGGTATTCCCCTATGTTTTCACGCCGACATTTGGTCCTGGTTACTATGGCCTCCCGTATTAGAAAATATTTGTAAGACCGTATTTCTTGCGTGTTTTGGTCGACTCACATACTGCAGGTTCCAGGAGGGCTAACTTTACATCCGGAAGGAGTAAGCGCCTGCTTGGCCGGCAAAATGGGTGGCATTGTTTTGGGGGGAGGGAGAAAGAATCGTGTGCTTTGTGTCGCACGCACCCGGCACGAAAGAGGCGATGATACAAAAGCGAACAAATTGACCAGCAAAATGGGTGGCATTGTTTTGGGGGGAGGGAGAAAGAATCGTGTGCTTTGTGTCGCACGCACCCGGTACGGAAGAGGCGGTGATACAAGAGCGAACAAATTGGCTGCAGGGTATATACGTGGTCGTGTGAAACGATGTTGGGAGTAGAGGAAAAGTGTGGTAGGAAAACGATTGCACTACTATTTTACCGGTAAGCGCTTCGCGTTTCACGCTGGGGAGCGCTGTTAAGGGGAAAGAGGGAGGAATTGCATGGTACGGAGTCAGTGGTTTTCCTGGGTTTCCTGGAGGCCATGGCGTTTGTTTTCATGAACAGCCCCCGTTAGGTGTTCAGGGGAAAGAGGGAGGAATTGCATGGTACGGAGTCAGTGGTTTTCCTGGGTTTCCTGGAGGCCATGGCGTTTGTTTTCATGAACAGCCCCCGTTTTCGGAGGGAAAGAGGGAGTTGTACCTCACGGAGCCATCGATTTTTGTGGAAACAAGGGCGTGTGTATTCACGAGTACTCGCTCTCAACGCTCGTCCCCTGCCCTCCCCTCCCCCCCTCTCAATCCCTCCCCTCCCTACCCCCCCCCGAACGACCCCCCACACGCTTGTCCCCCTACCCCCCTCCCTCCCCTTTTATCTCCTCCCTCCCCCTTCTCCCACCCCCCCCCCCCCCCCCCCCCCCCCCACCCCTTCCCCCTTCCTTTTCCCTCCTCCCCCCCCCCCCCCCCCCCCCCCCCCCCCCCCCTGCTTGTGCGTCTCTCTCAGCTGGGTCCCGAAGGGGCAGTGATCAACGAACTGGAGGGGCGGGCGCCGCAGAGAGTCATCGCAGACGTGGAGCTGACGTGCGAAGAGGAGTTTGTATTAGAGAACGAGGCAGGGGAGGTGCTGCACAGGCCAGAGGCGCGGGGACCGAAGGTGGGCGGGGCGCGGGGCGCGGGGCGCGGGGCGTGGCGTGGCGTGAAGCAGGCGACGTTTTCGACCGTTTCGATCTCTTTTGGGGGTCTTGCATAAAAACCGTTTTTTTTTTCGCGTGAAGCAGGCGCTTTTTCTTGGTTTTATCTCGTTGTCTTTCGCATGAACCAGGCGGTTTGGACGGTTCTATCTGCGTTTTTTCGCGTGCATCAGGCGTTATCGACGGGCGTTTGGTCGGTTTTATCCGTTCCATTCTCGTGGGTGGAGCAGGCGCTTTCTACGGTATCATATTCCATCTGTCTTCTTTTTAAAACTAGCTGACTTGCGAAGTGTGGAGATCGTACTGTTACGGGGGTCCATAGTAAATAGGACCTACGGTACACACAAAAACCTATATATTTACCCATTTTTACTAACAGTATTTGGTCCTATTAACTATGGTCCCCCGTAATATTAATACTGTACCGTAGATAATGAGGCGGGGGAGGTGCGGCACAGGCCAGAGGCGCGCGGGGACCGAAAGTGGATGAGGCGCGAGGCAGACGCTTTCGACGGTTTCATTTTCTTCCTTTTTTTTCTCTGCGTAAACCAGGCTTTCTCTGCTACCTCACCCCGCGGTCGAATTGGCACCGGCTATAAGGGAGGGGGGGGGGCGGCCTGACACGAAGCGATGTATGGCATGATATCGATAACCTATGGCGGTTTCTCGCGAGCCACGCTTAGTATCCGTTCCTGGCTGGCGCCGCCGGCGCTGCGCGCTTAGTTGTCGTGTGGTTGCCGCGGTTCGCTCTTCTTCCTCGCCTCCGCTCGAGATGGTACCGGAGAGGGACCACCCGGCCCGAACTCTCCCCCGCCGGCTCGTGCTACGCACGGTACGGTTGCTGCTGTCTTCGTTCTGAGGCTTCTCGCTTGAACCCTCCTCTGAATTCAGGGTGGAAAGTTGACGATAAAAAAAAAAAAAGAAAGTGACGTTTACAGCAACGGCCACCGCGTGGTTAGCGGATGATATCACACAATGGTTGGTGTCCGAGTTACAATGGTTGAATGCAAGGAGTCGTCCGGCACGGGGACACGATGTTATCCTGCCCGTACAGTACCGCTCGGTGCTCGCGCTGCTTGCTCCTGGACACAGTTGGTCACCAAAGTTGTGTTGTGTTGTGTTGTGTTGTGTTGTGTTGTGTGTGTGTGTTTTTTTTTTGTCGATGTCAAAGCGGGAGGTTTAGGAGGGGGTTGCAAACCCTGTTTTGGACTGCACTCCCCCGTTCATGCTTTTGTCTCTGTGCAGTGCGCGTCTGGAAGGACTTAACTCTCAAGGAGCTCGATACAGTAGTAGAGGTCCTCCCCCCATGAGGCGGTCTGAGTAAGGAGGCGGTATCCCGATATTGTAAGGCGGTCAAAACCGCCTGGCGCGACTGGAGAATCTGGATTGAATAAGGCGGCTTCCCCGAATAAGGCGATCGTATTGCTCTGGAACACCACCGCCTTACTGGGGTGGGGGGGGGGGGGATGCTGTATACCTCACGCCCCCCCCCCAAAAAAAAAATGTTTGGAAAACCAATGGTATGCTCCACCCCGATGAAACAACAATAACCCCATGGATATACAGTATTAATGGTAGAATGCGGATATAATTCCAACGTCAAGGCATATGCCTTGGAAGGCATGCTTTTTTTGGCAGTTCCTCGGTACCCTTGAGAAGCCCCGTCAGTCCCAGTGACAGTTTGGCCAGAAAATGATGCCTCCATTTGTAGCAGCACGCCTCTGAGCGTGCGATGCATCGTACATACGAGAACGATAAGCACTTGTTTGTGGTAAAATTCTTTCTCCCTCCTCTCCGTCCTTTGCGCGTATTTTCTCTCGATCTCTTCTCGCGCTTCTTGCGACAGTTCGTATTATTACGGGGGTCCATAGTTAATAGGACCTATGGTATAGATAAAAACCTATATATTTACCTATTTTTACTGACAAAATTTGGTCCCATTAACTATGGACCCCCGTAATAATAGTGCGTTTTTGTCGCTGCGCGTGCGTGTTCTAATGAATCGCGTCTGCCCCCGCGCTCCTGCTTTTGCGCGCGCGCCTATGTTTTTGTGTTTTCTCGCTGCTGCTGCTGCTGCTGCTGCTGCTGCTGCTGCTGCTGCTGCTGCTGCGGCTGCGGCTGCGTGTGAGTATGTTCGTGTTCACGCGCTGTTTTTTTTTTTTTTTTGTGCTTGCGTGCTTTCATTTGTGTTTTCTCGCTTGCGGTTTTCTCGCTTATGTTTTCTCGTTCACGTACTGTGCCTGCGCGCCTCCGTTCACGCTTCTCTCGCTGCTGTTGCCGGCTTTTTTGTCATCACGGGGGACCCTATTAAATAGGACCTACGGTACACACAAAGCCCTATATATTTTGCTATTTTTTGCTAACAATATTTGGTCCTATTTACTATGGTCCCCCGAAATGGCAGGTTCACTTCGTGACCTTCCAGAGCAACATCGGGGAAGGCACGAGTCTGGAGTGGCAAATCACGAACATCAACGATGTCATCAAGCCCACGTTCGCCTACTACTTCTCTCGCTTCGGGCACTAACCTGACCGGACCTGGCTGTCATCGGCTTGACTTGATCTGATGTGTCGCTGATCTGGGCTGATCTGGTCTGTCACTCGTCTGATACGATCTGATACGGTCTGTCTCTGATCTGACCTGGCCTGATCCAATCTGTCACTGGCCAAATCTTATCTGAACTGTCGGGTCGACTTCCCGGCTGCGAAGTATGTTGGACGGGCCGCGGCATTCGGCCTGCCCGCGCGAGACGTATTTTGTTCTGCTACCGCTCTGACCCAAAATATAAGGAGCTTTTGGACTAGATATTTATATGCTAAATGTCTCTGTATTTCAGGTCATAGGGGTATCTCTTACGGTAAGACTTTTTTTCTATTTTCTTCGTACTGCGTCTTTTGTTTCCAACTCTTTTTCAACGGTCAACTTCCTTAAGAAAGCCCACCCATGTTTTTGGAAGTACTTGGGAAATACTGTGGGATTTTTTTTTCAGTTTTTTGTGTGATTTTAAAGCCGAGATAGAAACGGTTTCACTTTCACAAGAAGGAAAGCCTTCAAGCTAATGATAGTGTGTAGGCCGCGGACGGCACTCCCTCCTCCCCTAAACGAGGCGCTTTCTGTTTCGTTTCTCAAGAACGAGCGTGTTACCCTGGCTTCCAACACTCATGCGCTTTATTGCTGTTGTTGTTGTTGGTGATGGTGGTGGCGGTGGTGGTGGTCAAAGATGACGCGAAGGTTGACGGCACTCCTTGCCCTTGACGGGCAGCCGTCAAGGGCATACGTCAACGACAGACGTCAATGACAGACGTCAAGGACGTCCGTCAAGGGACTCCCAACACTAAATATAGTATATTAAGTCTAAAGAGGCCTTGACGGGTCAATACTAGACCGTCAAGCGACACTCTTGGTTAAGCCCTAGCCTTCAAGCCGCCCCGCAGGCGCTTACAGGCACGTGGAGATAGGCACGCCGCAGGCGAAAAAATGAGATAAGCTTGTAAATAGGCATATGCTTGAAGGGCCTGAATGTGTCTTCAACGTGCCTATCTGTTCAAGGCGCGTTTTTGCCTGAAACGATGCCTGAGGCGTGCCTGAAATCTCATCCTATACCAATCTCAGGCTGTTTGGATTCAAGGTGTGGAATGACTGAAAAAAGAAAGAAATGCCCCTACTTGCCTGGAAAAAAACGGGCAGGAAAACAGTGATCTTTTTCAGAAAAACGTAATTCAGGCATTTTTTTCAGGCATTGCACAGACCCCACACTTTCCATCCCCTTTCCCCTGATTTTGAGAGTTCCAGACTAACGGCGTTATTTTTTTATTGCCTGCAAGCGCCTTCAGGCGTGCCTGGCAAGGGACAGACAGGATAGGCACGAACGCAGTAGTTCAGGCACGCCTGTTTCTGAAAAGGTAGTTCAGATATTTCTTTCAGGCATGCCTTAAAAGGCTGGGGCCTAACCCTCGGTGGTTGTGGTAGTGGTGATGATAATATCGTTGCTGTTGCTGTTGGTAGTGGTAGTGGTAGTGGTAGTGGTGGTCGTGTCTTGTGTCTACCTGCGCGGCGAGTTTTGCGCCGCTGCGGCTCTTGGTCCGCTGACTCCGGGTACGGCACAGCTGTACAGCTACCTATTACATTATACGGCAGAGTCAACATCGTGCGACCGTGGCGTTTTTTCACCCTGTCGGCGTCCAATCTAAACAAGCCCTTCCCTGCGTACTTTCTTGTACGTAGGTGACAGCTTTGTGAATTGTGCCTCCGGGGGGGGGGGGGGGGGGGGGGGGGGGGGGGGCGTGGAGCAAGAAGAAGGGCGGGGTTTTGAGCCGTTGGGTACAAGGGCATATGGGCATAGTGTATTATCGACGCCGTAGCTTAGCACCACCATGTGGAGAAGGGGCCATAGTAGCCGGACATGGCGAGATAGATCCGGCACAAGCGACGATAGCCAGCCATCGCGACGCGGCACGAACGAGCGACCCATAGCCGAGCACAGCGAAATATACCTGGTACAGCCGAGCTTCGATGGGTATGTGTGCCCGAGAAACCATGGCCGAGCATCGCGGCATGGCGCGACGGACCATAGCCGAGGCGCTTCGCGGTGCGGCGCCAGGGACCATGGCCGAGCATGGCGATGCGCCTGAGTGGGCGTAGCTGAGCGTCACGACATGGCTCGAGGGAAAGGGGCCATGGCCGAGCTTCCCGGTGTGGTGCAAGGGACCATAGCCGAGCGTCGCGATGTGCCACGAGGAGACCATAGCCGAGCATGGCGCTGTGCCACAAGCGACCACAGTAGCAGAGCATCGCGATTTTTTTTTGTGCCGCAAGGCACCGTAGCCGAGCATCACGAGGTGCCACTAAGGGGTGACGGTGTCAGCGACGCCACCAGAATATAAAAACTTCGAAGTACATACACGACGTATACATATACTTCGTATGCTTCGTATATATTTATATACGCCGTCATGAAATATAGAGACTATGTACATCGCTCGAAGCATCTTATCGCGGCAATACCGCGTGCCACGGTTTTGCTCCGATGCGAAGGAGGTGATCTGGCTATAGCGGTAGAACGCTGGTGGAACGTATCGGACATCTCGAGCTCCCAATCGCGACATAGTTCGGCGTGCCAAGGAAGAAGTAACACCAGCCCCAGCAGTTGAATATGGAGGGGTAGAGGGTTTGGGGGGGGGGGGGGGGGGGGGGGGAGGTGCTCGAAGCTTGCTACGATTGGGGTATGAACAGGACATTTTTCCTTGCGAGGGAAATGCTTCTCACTTTCGGGCGCTCCTCGACCAAGGCGCTATACCCCCATATCGTTGGAATTCAGTCAGTGTTTTGCGCTAATTTTCGTGATAGTTATATATGTATACCCAGGCCACAGTTTTTTTTTTTCCGGTTAAGCGTTCATTTTTTCTTTGATAAGAAAAAAAGAAGTATTTAGTACGAAAATTAAAAAAAAAATCACCCTTACCCCCCTTTTAGGACCGCAGTCCCGTTTTGGGGACAAACTACCTGAAAAATGACTGGATTGTCCCCAAAGCGGGATTGCAGTACTAAAAGGGTTAAAAAAATTTTGTGCTACCCCTACACTAGCACGTGTCGCTCACGGTGCGCTGCTGGAGCGTATAGCCCACCGCCTCCTACTTGTGGAAAACCTGGTAAAACGTTTCGCGACATCAAGGTATGGAGCGCGATTTCCAGCATGCGGTACGTAGTAGTATTAGTTTTATGCGCGCGCACGAGGGGAGGCGGCGGGGGGGGGGGGGGGGGGGGTTATTCATGTCATGCATGGTCGTAGTCGTAGGGGGGGGGGGGATCGCGAGCGTCCCCGGGACGTTCTTGGGCGTGCGTTCCGTCAACCATGCCAAACCATTGTTTTCGCGCGTGCGGTCGACAATGTCAAACTCCCGGATCCTCCCTCCCTCCCTCCATCATTTTCGATGAGAGAAAACCTTTCGGTGGCATGTGCGGGGGGGGAGAGGGGGGGGGGGGGGGGGGGGGGGGGGGGGGTACTCATTTGTTGCTTGCCTTCGTCATTTGACTATTGAGCACGCATCCCTTTCGAGACGGAGCACCGGTACCACTCCTAAGGAGACATCAACAACAGTTGGGGCGCTCATTGCGTTGTTTCCGTATTTTTTTTAGTTCAGTTGCCGTCATCTGTACGTTTTTCCAGCTGTTTTACTGTACGAGCTTCGCGTTCCCTTCCCATAACTCTCTCGTGCACGTTCTAGCTTTGATACAATCACACTCGTCACGCTACATCTCTTGACCCAAGTGTCAAGGTGCGAGTCCGTTAGGGAGAGGGGATGGGTGTACTTTCTCATTGTCATGCATGGCCGTAGTCGTATGACCATAGACCCTCGCATCTCTACAATGCCGGGACGGAGCACGTCGGGTCTTCACCGACCAGGCAGACATTGCTTGCGCCAAGCGCGAAGCCCCGTGAGGTGTTCGGCGAGTCTCGTGAAGGGTGGGCTACGGCATGCTCCCCCCTCGACGAAATTTTCTTGGCGTTTATTTCGTCGCTCATGGAACGCTTTTTTTTTTTTTTTTTCCGCTGAATACTCGTATAGATCTAGCCTTGCAGACCCCTTTTCGCTGCTTTGTTTGTTTGTTTGTTTGTTTGTTTTTTCAAATCGAGCGGGGTAGACACGTCGCGCTGACGACGTGCTGTGCCCAAGCAGAGCAGGTAGTACACAGCACGAAGCGATCGCCGCATGGCAGGCAGAGGGATTCATCCCACGGTAAAGGGCTTGCACTTTTTTTTTTTTTTTTTTTTGCCTTCTGAGGCAAAACACATTTTTTTCGACCCCGGTACAGCTCCTCAAGTGATCAACTATCACTACCGAGCATGTTTCTTTTAGGACTACTACTGTACGTAGCGCATATAGATGTCGGGCCGGTTGAGTGAAAAAAATTTTCTTGTCGCGTGACGAGCTCAGAAAATAAGCCTCCGCCTCTCGAAGTAGGTGATAGAACCAAACGTGGTGTGTAACCTTGTAGGGGAATTATTGATGTGCGCGGGGATGTGCGGCGGAGCTTTTTTTTGGGGGGGGGGGAGTTCCATGCCGGGGATTGGGATAGCAGGGAGTTCCGAACGATGGTGCGAGGCAGCTCCAATACTTGTGAAAGGGAGGGATACATTGTGGGAGGGAGTTCGACGGGTTTCGTGAGGCATTTTCGAGGATTGTCTCGCGGGATTCTGTGCGCGGGACTGCCGCAGTGTACGGGCCTGTTGCGTTTGGGAGTGTGAGGTGTTGTGGGCAGGAGTTCAAGTAGTTATGCGGAGGGAATTGGAGGGGTGGATTGTGGGAGGCATGTGTAAGCGTTTTGGACGGGGTTTCGAAAAACAATTGTGGCTGGATTGTACGCGGGGCTGCTTGCGGAAAGGAGTTCAAAGGATTGTGGGAGGGAAGCCGAGGGATGCACTGCGGGACGAACTTCGAAGGATTGTGGTTCCAGACATCATGTTTGTTTCGGGCGCGCGGGGTGCGATGGCCCATTATATTCGATTGTGTGCTCGGTGAGTCGTCTGGTGTTGTTGTTATTGGACGCGGGGTGTGTGTGTGGGGTCGGGCGGGAGGGGGAGCAATGCCACGGCACGTAGGGGCGGTGTTTAGTATCTGAGCTCGTCACACGAGAGGAGCTCAATACCTCGCCCGGAGCAATGAGCTTCGAAAAAGTTTGTTCGTGTCACCCGCCCAACGTTTACGTGCGCTACGTAGTCCTAAAAGAAACATACTCACGAAAATACCATGCAAACCGGTAGTAGTAGTAGTAGTAGTAGTTGCTCACTTTGAGGAGCTGTACCGGTCGGATTATACGTTGCCTCAGAAGGCAAAAAAAAAAAAGTGCAAACCCTGCCATGAGGGATGAAATCAGGGTCTGAGATGTGGCATCTGGCACGTATCAACGGGGCTTCCCGCTGTGCAGCCTATCTTGGCACCTGGAAGGTGCTCAGCCTGCCGAAGATAGACTGGACAACTTTCGGACAGGTGCACCGATCCCCACTTCTTCGTAACTTAGATATTTCACAGCAGATAGATCATCTACTCATGATCTGTATGATCTGCATGATCTGTATGATCTGTATGATCTGTATGATCTGTATGATCTGTATGATCTGTATGATCTGTATGATCTGTATGATTTGTATCATATGTATGATCTGTATGATCCAGCTCCATGTTGCCGTGTGGGACCCGCATATTCTGCATGGACCAAAGAACATGTTCCCTGGTTTTGGACATGGACTATGCAGGCCCTGCACAACCTCTGTCAACGGAAGGTGAGGATCTAGATGATGCAAATCGTGAGGGGGGAGCAGGGACGACCGTGGCTGAGATCAGGACGGTAGTGGCTAGGGGGATGGGTCGGGGGTTGGGAGGGCAGCGGAGGGGGGGGAAAGGGGTTTCCGGGAGGGTTGTGGGGGGTTGGGTGGATGTGGTGACCTTGTTGAGGTACGGGGTCTCGATATCATGCATGGCTGCAGTGCATGGCTGTAGTCGTATGACCAGTTGGGTCGGGGGGGGGGGGGGGGGGTACTCATTATCGTGCATGGCCGTAGTCGTATGACCAGATGGGGGGGGGGGGGGGGGGGGGGGGGGGGGGGGGGGGGGGGGGGGGGGGGGGGGGGGGGGGGGGGGGGGGGGGGGGGGGGGGGGGTGTACTCATTATCGCGCATGGCCGTAGTCGTATGACCATAGACCCTCGTATCCCTACAATGCCGGCTGGGTGAGGGCGGGGGGGTGTATTCATTATCATGCATGCCCGTAGTCGTATGTAACCATAGACCCTTGCATCCCTACAACGCCGGCTGGCTGGGGGGGAAGGGGTGTACTCATTATCATGCATGCATGGCCGCAGTCGTATGACCTTATAGACCCTCGTGGTGAGCTTAAGCTTTATTTTTATCAACCCGCCGGAGGTTAATAATAATTAAAAAAATCATAGACCACCATGCCGGGACTTTCCACCGACCAGGGGGTGTACTCGATAGGAGAGATGTACTCGATCTCATGCATGGCCCTAGTCGTATGACCATAGACCCTCGCATCCCTACAATGCCGGGACGGAGCATGTCGGGTTTTCACCCGACCAGGCAGACATTGCTTGCACCAAGCGCGAAGCGCCGTGAGGTGTCCGGCGAGTCGCATGAAGGGTGAGCTGCATCCTACTAAGAACCGCTTGTGAGGCGGACTTGCATATGGATGACAGCTTCAATGAGTTAGTTTAATTTCCGGTGTGGACACTTCCAGAGACAGCAATGGGAGTACTATGTAACTGCCTATTGGGTGCCGTACCTTGAACACTACGTGATACGATCAATTCCCTTGTGCAGAGTAAAGGTTCTTTACTTCGCACAAATGAACTAGACGAGCAGCTGTGGGCGACCGCCAAAAAAAAAAAAAAAAACAAAAAACGGTACCCTGGATGTCTAGCTCACGTAGTGAGCGGCATGTTTTATAGTGTCGTTGCCAACCGACGCCAACCCAACCCATATATAAACGGCGGGGGGGGGGGGGGGGGGGCAGATCCGCGAGATGCGTGGGAGAATGTGTAGAGTTAGAGAGTAGGGCCCTGCGGTCGATAAAAAAAAGGAGCACCGATCTCGAGCGACAATTATTGTGTGCGATGATACCGCTTTTGAAAAAAAAAAAAAAAAAATGTACCCGAGGTTCGTTTTTTTTTTTTTTTTTTTTTTTTTTTTTTTTTTTTGTAAGGCAAGGGTAGGGTGTACCATACAACTAATGCCAGTACAAACAAAACTTTCGTGTTTGTTTTTTTTCTTGGTGTTTCGCGAAAAAATTCGAAACCAAATACGTCCCCAATTTCTTGGGTGCTGTCACGCAGCGGTTGCTGCTTGCTCGAGGCTCGAGTGCGTGCCTATAGCGGGGATTTCCTGTTTGCCCCCCGAGGCTCGAGTGCGTGCCCATAGCGGGGATTTCCTGTTTACCCCCCCCCGATATGTGTTGTGACGCTGTTTGGGGCTGCTGTTTTTGCCCGATTTGTTGGGGTACAACAGGGAAACTGCCCCCGGAACTACGTAAATATTTTCAGTATTTTCCTGCCTACTTTTTTGCTTCTGTTTTGTTTTCTTTCCCCCCCCCCCCCCCCCTTTTTTTTTTCTTCCCATTTATTATCTTTACCCTTCTTTTTTCTCTCCATCTCCTCTGCGGTTCGGGCCATAGTAAATAGGACCTACGGTACACCCAAAACCCCATATATTTCGCTGGTTTTACCAACAATGTTTGGTCCTATTTACTAAAGTCCCCCCAAATAGTCGTAATTTAGATCCGGAAAAAGACAGCAGGCTCTCCTTCTCCATCCCCTCTGCGGTTCGGGTCATAGTAAACAGGACCTGCGGTTCACACAAAAACCTATATATTTCACTAGTTTTACCAACAATATTTCGTCCTATTTACTATGATCCCCCATAGTCGTAATTTAGATCCGGGGAAAGACAGCAGGCTTTCCTTCTCCATCCCCTCTGCGGTTCGGGCCATAGTAAACAGGACCTGCGATTCACACAAAAGCTATATATTTCGCTCATTTTACTAACCATACGTGGTCCTATTTACTGTGGTCCCCCCAATTATTAATAGTCGTAATTTAGATCCGCCGGTCGTGCCCTACTTTTTATCGCGAGAAAAATTCAACCTTTTCTTCCCTCGTCGACTGACGTCGAATTGTGCCTACCCGCGCTATTGTACGCGCTCACAGCAGTTGACCTCTTTCACATTGATTTGTTGTCGAAAATAAAGATTCTCTCACCACGTAATGTCAATAGCACTAATTACACTAAAAAAAAAATCAACTCAATTTATGCTGTAACGGGGGACAATAGTAAATAGGACCAAATATCGTTGGCAAAAATAGGGAAATATATATAGATACAACTATAATTACGATTTTTGAGGTCGTTGTCACTTGCTAGCTCTTGGCAGACAGACCGACTGATAGACAGCTCTTCGCAAGCAGCCCTTCTTCTTTGAAACAGCCGAACAGCCAAACAGCCAAACAACCTTTCTTCTTTCTTCGCAAACTGCAACCAATAGACAGCTCTTCGCACAACGCCTAGAAGAGGCGTCTCGCCTTCGACGAACGGCATCTAGATGCAGCTGTATATATATATATATGTATATGTGTTTGTGTGTACCGTGGGTCTTATTTACCGTAGTCCCCCGCAATAATAACCTATCTCTTACTATGTTTTCGTATTACCATTAACGTTACGGGGCACCATAGTAAATAGGACGTACGGTACAAACAAAAACCTACGTATTTGACTATTTTTACCTACAACGTTTGGTCCTATTTACTATGGCCCCCCGAAATATTAATAGCAGCATTCGAGGTTTTCTCCCAGACCACCAGGTCGAGTATCCTCGTTGTTTAATACCGCCACGAGCCGGTTCCGGGAAATGCGCAAGATTGCACCTTCGGGCAATAAAACACAGACTACATTTTTTCGCCCAACGCTCGAGATACCCGCTCGGCCGCCGCATCGACAAGCGGAACACGTCGGCGAAGAGATTTTTGGCGTGTGAGGTGTAGTTCGCGAGGTATGGGCATCGTTTGTATTACTTGGGGAGGCGTTACTTCGAAGGAATTTGAGCTTGTTTTACTGCAAGCTGCCTGGTATATATTTTGTATTCAGGCCATATATATATCGGGCAGTACGCCGAATGTTTCTACTATATATAGACGTGTTGGCGTGATCTCACCATCAAGGAGAAGACGTCCATGAGACGAGACGTACAAAGCTGCTACAAAAAACGCCTGCTAAATTACTGGAACACCGTATTGAGGTCTTCGGAAACCCTATAAATAGGAAATATTTCAATTTTCATGGGAATCACTTTTTCACCCCTGGTGTTTTAGAGTTGGAACACGAAGGTTGCCAGGGTTGGTACTCATTACAGTGCCGACAAATTGAAAGGTGGTCTTTTTTCGTTGACTTTCATCTCGTGCGTGCATCTGTCGTGTTCAAAAGTTGGCGAAAAATTGGGAAAAAAAAAGAAGAGAGACCGTAAGATGCACCTCACGAAGCAAACAAAAATGTGGTTACTTAAAAACACATTCTAGTTTTGTTGGCGTAGAAATGAACAACAACCTAGCCAAATTTCGTACACAAACGTCAAAAAAACCAGGGTGTATATCCTCGAAGAAAACAAGTTTCGCCTTTCGCTGGAACCAGCCCCTTTCGCTGGAACCAACCCGCATGTGTCTGAATTTTCATAATTGCTCACGGTTCGCAGCGCCTAAGCGTTGATTATCACGTGCGGATCAACGGCTGGGAAAACAACTGCTGCACTTCAACCGTATTTAGCCGCATGATGACGCCTCTGTAGGCCCGCCCTCCCTTGTTTAATTTTCTTACCTACGGGTAAACGTCGATTTTTCCTTTTTTCGTCGTGTGACTCTGCCGACATAACACCCGCCCGTCGCGGCAGCCGCCGTCGAAACGGCCGACGTTACAAGCCGATACGCGCATTACCCACGCAAAAAAAGTGTCGTCTTGTAGATATGTCCCCTGACTGGCTATTCTATGTATGTGGGCGCAGACCACAGCCCGCTGCCCGCTCCCCGCGAAACTGGTTAGGCTTCATCACGCGTTAAGATTATCCCGCCCATCCCCCTGCCCTCGCTCCACGCCCTCTACCCTATCTTCTGCCCTGATTTAAAACTCAAAATTCGTGCTATTAGTATTGCAGTTTGTCACTAGCTAGGCGCGCTGACTGCTACAGAGACCTTCGAAGCTGTACAATGAGAGGCGACAAGTGGCGGCTACGCTACAGAGGAATTTCCAAGCGCCACAGGTACGATAGCAGACAACAAGTGACCTCCACAGATTGGCTCTTAACCAATCGTCAGCACACCGGTGCCTCCCCCCCACCCTTCCCCCCCCCCCCCACCGTCTCCCAACAAGCATTTCCCCGAATTCCAGTCGGGGCGATTGCAAGACAAAATGTCGAATGCACCCCCTCAGCTCTCGAAAGGGACGCGAGGTCAACGGTCAAATGGCTAAGACATGCAACTAACGAGTACGCCCCCCTCATCTAGCTCCAACGGCCCCTACGCCGACTCCCCTTGTCGCCCAGCCCCGGAGACACCGCGGCCGGGCCTGGTCGCCAAGGGCCGGGGGTTTTGCTGGAAGGCGCCTGCCGTCTACCGTCACCGTTGTGCTGTTTGGCAGAAGCGCTTGCACCGTCAACGGTATGTCGCCCTTCAGGGTCTCCCCCCACCCCTCCACCCTCCCCCGCTTTTCCCCCCGCTGCCGCTCCTTCCGCCCCCGCCCCCCCCCGCCCCCGTTGCCGCGTTTTCCTTTCCCTGCACTGAAAAAAAACGTAGACGCGGGGTCCTGGACGGTGGGGGGCGGGGGAACCCTGCTCCCGAACCACCACTTGGAGCCCCTGCTCGAGCCGTCCCCTCCCCGCTCCCTCTCGACGGCGGCGGCGTCGTCCGCGGCGGCCTTTCGCGGTGTGCGTCCGATCGTGTCGGTCATGGTGCGGACTAACCTCGAGGCGGCCGGTACGATCCCGACCCCATCACCGGGGCCCTCCAGAGGCAACGATGTTGTCTGCTTGCGCGGGTAGGCTTCTCCGTCGAGGAGAAGGCTCAGCTTCCGCGTGCCGTACTGGTCCTCCTCGAACAGCTTGAGGAAGTCGAACAGGGTGGTGATGTCCAGCGGGTGCGGCACGTACTTGTCGACCAGCCCTTCCTCTAGAAACCCCTGTTTTTTTGGGGGGTTTTTTTTTGGGGGGGGGAGGGGGCAGGAGCGGTGTGTTGTTGTCATACATACATGTGCGTTGGTGGCCGGTGTTTATGTAGAGTATGGTCGACGTTTTTTTTTTCTGCGATGGTTGTCGGAATGTACCGGGTTTCCGGCAGGTGTCTATGCGTTCGGGGACAAGTTTAGCGTAGGTCGCCGATGTTTGGAGTTGGTTGGCGGTTTTTAGGGTTGATTGCCAAACTTTATGTACATCGTTTGCCGAAACTTGGAGTTTATACAAAAAGTGGGGGGGGGGAGGGGAGGGGGTGGTTAGCAGTAGATCATAGCGTTGGTGGTCGACATTTAGCGTTGAGCGCCAAAGTTTTGCTATGGTTACCGATGACTAGAGATAGCAGGGGAATACTGGGGGTTAGAGGAGGCGGGGTGGTCTAGGGGTAAGGCTAGGGCCAGGGCCAAGGCTTCCACATGGCTGCGGTGATGTAAGGTTCGGCGGACCAAAGTGAGCTGCTCGAACAAGACCCCATGGATGGAGACTGCCTGAAGACTGACCCCGTGAATAGAGATTTTAACGAAAACAGAAGCTACTGTATTATATCCCCCAACTTGTCTCTATGCGTTGATAATGCGGATAGATGAGCTTTGTATGAGTTGATTATTGGGCACACAGGCTCACCCGAGGGGGGGGGGTGGGAGTGCCTCTGGGGTTAAGCCATCCGGCCTGCGACAACCAAACCTTCGTCCACAAAAGTCGTATATCACTATCACACGGGTGACAAGATAACACACCCCCTCAGGCGAATGTCCCAGCGGATTTTCACCACAACCGAGAGGGTGTAACTGGCAAGCGATGCGTCTATGAAAATATCTCGACGAGACCTTTTCCACAGCCACCATTTTTGGTTGTTGTGTCGTATGCCCCCCCCCTTTTGTTTTGGAGAGAAAAAGCGGGCTTGGAAATCCACTCCCGGGGGGTGTCTCATCTTGCTTGTGTTATGTAAAGCGGTATAGCGGCGTGACTCCTCTTCCTTCAAAGGCGAGGTTTGGGGGATAATCGAACCCGCTAGCTCACCCGACCAGCGTAGGTTTCCCCTGGGTGTTAGTGGTATGTGACGCACGTTTGCCTTGTAGGGTTAGCACCTAGCTTTTCCGACGTTCCTGGCTTGAGGAGCTCTATACCCCACGAAAACGCAAGTGATATAGAAGAAAAGCCTATGTAGGTATACCACGAGTACTATGGTAAAACATTACTAATAATGGTGTTCCAACGATATTGCATTATGGAGTCCGGTCAGTCCCGGTGACATATTTGGGCCCAACAGTGCTACCTACCCCTATAGCAGCAGCAGTTGTAGTGGTGGTAGTGGTAGTAGGAGGAGGAGGAGGAGTGGTGGCTGTGGCAGCTTTAGTAGTAGTGGTTGCGGTCGTAGCTGTCGCGCTGGTGTCTTTTATTGTCGAAGTGGTGTGATTTTGGTATTAACAGTGGTGGGAGTCGTGGGTACGCTCGTGTTCTGAAAAAGTGGTGTGCTTGCCCGACCTAGATACAAATCGCTGTCTCATCCTACACGCGGTTTTTTCGGGTGGACCACTACGTCACAGGTCCGCCAACCGCCCTATCGCACCTGAACGATGATCACAGACTGTTTCTCCCAGCGAACAAGCGTGGCGAAGACAACGGCAATATCGATGGCAGACGCACGCCGCGGCGCTCAGTGCACCAGCCCCCCGCAGCTACACAACACCACGACTGACACGAACATCAAAATTATGCGACAAGACTGCAACAGTGCACGCCACCCCACCTCCAGCTCGTCAGACTTGACGCTTCCAGCTGCAGTGGTGTGCAGCAACAGCTTCGTACGGTCCGCGGGCCGAACCGCCCCCTTTGCCCCGCCCTCGCCCCCGCCCCCGGCCCCGCCTCCACCCCCCCCAGGAAGCCCTCCGCTTCGCAGTCGCGTGCTCGTACCACGCGGCAGAACTCTGTCCCAGACATTCGCGGCATATGCAGGTCGACGACGACTACCTGAAAAGTGAAGGCCCCCGGGAGCGTCATGCTCATGGCTTCCTCCGCAGAGCAGGCCACCTTCGGATGTTTTTTTCGCGACGGGAACGTTGGGACGTGGGAGAGTTCGGACACGGGAAAATTGGCATGGGAAAGTGAAGAAGGGAAAGTTCGGACGGGAAAAAAAACTGGGACAGGAACGTTGGGACGGGAACATTGGGACGGGAACATTTCGGGGTGGGAACGTTGCTACAGGAAAGTTGGGGCCGAAAATATTGGACGGGAAAGTTGGGACGGGAAATTCAGAACGGGAACGTTGGGATGGGAAACGGTCGGACGGGAACGTTGGTGTGGGACAGTTGGGACGGAAACGTTCATCAAAGAACTGGGCGTTGCGACCGGAACGCCGGGACGGAAAGTTGAAAGGGGAAACTCGCGGCGGGAAACTTGTGATAGGAATTTCGGTACCGGACAGTTGGGACGGGAAAAATTGGGGAGGGAACTGGGCCGGAACAATTGGGAAGGGAACATTGGGATGGCAGCGTTGGGACGGGAACAGTGGGACGCGGAAATTGCGACGGGAAAGATGGGAAGGGAAAGCTGGGACGGGAAAGTTGAGGAGGGAAAGTTAGGACGTGAAAGTTGGGACTGGAAATATGAGACGGGATCGTTGGGACGGGAACGTTAGGACAGGAAAGTTGGAACGGGAACTTCAGGATGGGGACGTTACGACGGGAGACAATACGATAGGTTCGTTGGGACGGGAACATTGGGACAAGCACATTGGGACGGGAACATGGACGGGAACACTGGGACGGGAATATTGGGACAGGAACGTTGCGCAGGGGGCGGCACGACGGGAACGTTAGAACGACGTTAGGACGAAAACGTCAAGACAGGGATGTTGGGACGGGAACGCCGCGGCGGGGAGCGGTACGATGTGAACGTTGGGACGGGAACCTGGCGATGTGGGGCGTTACGAAAGGACAATTGGTGCAAAACACTGCAACACGATGGCACCGTTAGGACGGCAACGTTGAGACGGGAAAATTGAGACGGGCCTTTCAGAACTGCAGTCCCATTTTGCGGGCAGTTCACTCAAATTCTAAGTAGTTTGTCCCCAAAAACGGGACTGCAGTTCTAAAAGGGTTAAGAGAGAAACGCCCGGACGGCAACGCTAGGACGGGGGGGCGTTACGGCGAGAACGCTGGGACGGGAACGTTGGGACAGGAGCTTTGGGATGGGAACCTTAGGACGGGAATGCCGGGACGGGAACGCTGCAACGGAGGACGGTACGACGGAAACGCTACAGTAGGACAGGAACGTTGCGATGGGGGGCGTTACGAAGAACGTTGGGACAGAAACGCTGCGGCGGGGAGAAATACGGTGGAAACGTTAGGGCGGACGGAAAGGTCGAGACGGGGACGTTGGGATGGGAGCGTTACGATGGAGACGTTGGGACAAGAACGCTTCAACGGGGCGCGTTACGACGAGAACGTTGGGACGAGACTACTGCGGTAGGAGGCGTTTCGACGGGAACGTTGGGACGGGAAATCTGTGGCCGGAAGCGTTACAGCGGGAACGCGGAGACGGGAACTTGGACATGAGAACGTTGAGACGGGAATGTTGCGACGGGAACTTTGGGATGGGAACGTTGGGACGGGAACGCTGGGACGGGAACGTGGCGATGGGGGGCGTTACGAAAGGAACGCTGGGGCAGAAACGCTGCGGTGGGGAGAAATACGATGGCAAAATTAAGGGCGACGAAAACTTTGAGGTGGGAACGTTGGGACGAGAATGCTGCAACAGGGGACGCTACGACGAAAACGTTGGGAAGAGACTGTTGCGGTAGGAGGCGTTACGACAGGAACGTTGGGCCGTGAACGTTGTGACCGGAACGTTGTGACGGGAAGCGTTACCAAGGGAACGCCGAGACGGTAACGTGGAGATGGGAACGTCAGGGCGGGAACGTGGAGACGGAACAGGGGGCGTTAGAACGGGAACCTTGTGGCGGAAAGCGTTACTGCGGGAACGAGGAAACGGGAACGTGGTGATGGGAACGTCGGGGCAAGAACGTGGAGACGGAAACGTCGTGACGGGCACGTTGGGACGGGAACACTGGGGTGGGAACGCTCCAGCGGAGGATGGTACGATGGGAACGTTGGGACGGAAATGTGGCGATGGTTGGGGATATAACGGGAACGTCGGGACGGGAACGTTGCAACGGGGAGCGTTTCGCCGGGAACTTGCAGACGGGAACCCGGAGACGGGAATGTGGAGATGCAAACGTTGGGACGGAAACGTTGGGACGGGAACGTTGGGACCGGAACGTTGCGATGGTAACGCTGCAGTGGGATGTGTTGCGACGTGAACGTTGGGACGAGAACGCGGCGATGGCAGACGTCACGACGGGAACATTGAGACGGGAACGCTGCGACGGAGAGCTTTGCGACGGGAACGAGGAGACTGGAATGCGGGGACGACAACGTGGAGACGGGAAGGCTGGGACGGGAACGTTGCGCTGGGGAGGGATTACGACGGGAACGGTGGGACTGGAACGTTGAGAGGTGAACGCTGCAGCGACTCGTTAAAAAGCAAACTGCTCACGCGCGTACGGTTAAGTCCCCCATGAATTTGCGTAAGCGGGCTTACGGTAGGTCGTCGGTGCGTGTGCGGATGCACGGAGCAAAATACGGGCCTGCTGAACCAGCCGGCGTCACGCGTGCTGAGGCTACCATGCCACGAATGGAGGTCGCGGCCGGAGGATTCAAGAAAACAAGGTTTGCACTAGAAGCCCCACGTGACGGCGGGTGTCTGTGTGTGTGGGTGTCACCGGGGCGACAAACGTGCCTGCCGAAGCAAGAACGTTGCAAATGCAGTAGAGCAGCCGAAACACGCCGCTACCGCGAGAGGCTGGCAAAAAAGACACCAGACAATCTTCAGAAGCTGCGACGGGACGTTGCGACGGGGACACTCAAGTAGACAACGTTTTTACGTCATTAATCTATGCGTGTAAGTGGGCGTCTGTGCGTGGTTTTATTGATAACCTGACGTTCCCGACCGCCACCCGACAAAAAATGCCGGAACCGATACGTACGTTGCCGTTTCTTCGTCGATTCATGTTCGACAGCAAAAGGGCAACTTTTCCAAAGTCTTCTCTCTAGCGAGAGAGAGAGATAATTTTGTGCTGGTGTATTATATGTGACGCGGAAGAGTTAACGAAGCACTCGATGATGAGTTCTTGCTACGGGCTTGTTTTTTGCGAATCTGGTTGTTGGGCCTAAGGCGTGCCTCGTCCATCCTACCGCCCCTTGGGCTGCTGTACAACACCAGGTAGATCCCTCCCGCGCGCCGGTTTTTGACATCGCGACGGAGACATGGTTGATTGCACTATTTTTCTGTAGCCAGACATAAGTTTAGAAAAAATCAGCAAGCAGCGAACAGGAGTTTAGTTGTATGTTCGCACACTCTGTATTTACCACTCTCCACAAATGTTTAAGCGCGATGTACCACTCTTTTTTATCTGTCTCGCATTTAGTTTTTGACATAGGGGTAGCCCCGAAAAAAAACATTATCGGGGTCGCTCGTTGCACGAGCTCTGTGTCCCACTCAACAAAAACCGATCATCAAAAAACAAGATTAACCCCTTAGAGGGGGGACCCCGGGATAGATAGCGACCAAAAGCAACCGAAACGTTGATCTGGTTTTCGTCAACTGCCTTCTACGTTCAGCGTGGGTGCCCAGCAGCGGCACGAGTAGGATCGACAAGATTGCGCCCATGCCGTGCGACATCCTCGCGTATAAATGAACTTGGACACTATTGTGGGTAGTGCCACCCCCCAAAATCACACAGCAGTGACCGTTGCTGTAAATCGACACTTTATTTCGTCATTTTTTCCCCCCGAAGCCCAATGGGGGTTGACCCTTTCGGGACTGTTAGGCCTCCAGTCCCGTTTTGGGGGACAAACCAGTCAAATTCTGAGTATTACGGGGGGCCACAGTAAGTAGGACCTACGGTACACACAAAAAAACTGTATATTTACCTATTTTTACTAGCAGTATTCGGTCCTATTTACTATGGTCCCTCGTAACAGTACATTCCTAGAATGGTTAAACTAGGCCCTATTCACAATCCCATGGGCATCCGACGAACGCTGGTACGACATACCAGATACCGGTATGCCGTAAAGATCGTTGAGTTTAGTTCGCACGGGGGTTAGTTAGTGCTACGAGTCTCGTTTTTCTCAGCAATCGAGTTTTTCTCAGCGAACGCGAAATTTTGCCAAAACGCCGAACGTGAAAGGTGTTTTCGGGGAAGGTCTGGTCGGGAAAGAGCGTTCCGAAAAATACAGATAAATGTTCGACCTTTTGGGCACCCTTGCATGCCGTGGTCGAGAAAAAAAACGAGCGCTTGAAAAAAAACGGTCGCACCCTACCCTGTGCGAAGTCATGGCTCCTATTTACGGTACGTCGTGTCCAAAAAGATTATCACACCCCGGACAAACAGCTCATGATCTATCTATCTGATCTATCTATCTACAGATCATCTAGATGATCTAGTTCCTCACCTGCCGCTGTGAGAGGTTTGTGCAGGATCTGTATGCAGTACAGATCATCCAACCCAAGAAACATGTTCTGCAGTAGTATATCATGCGGACTGTGCGGATTCCACCCGGCAACATCAGCCAGACCAGACAAAAAAAAATCAGGAGTAATAGATCTGTCTTGAAAGATCTACTGATCATGAACTGTGGGAGGCGATGATTTGTCCGAGCTGTGAAATGTATCGTTTTTTAGGTATATAGCTCCTGGGTTGAGGAGCTAAACCAAAAATGAGAAATATTTGGGCTATACTACAGTCAAGCGAAACCCCTACCGTGACACTGCTCACCTTAACCAAAAAACAAATCCTGCTCTAGACTGGGTTAGGGTTAGGGTCAGGGTTACGGTCTACAGCTCCGCCATTATTGTCGACGAGCCTAACTCCTGTTCGTCCCGCGGTCGGTGAGCCCCGGTGCATGGACTGCGGGGGCGCGGGGATAATCGGTCAAAGGAAATACCGATGTTTCGTACAAAACTGTAGACCTACTTTTACGGGGGACCATAGTAAATAGGACCAAATCTTGTCAGCAAAAATAGGGAATATATAGGTTTTTGTGTTTACCGCAGGTCTATTTACTATGGTCCCCCGTAATAGCACGTACGTGCGGCACGTCGTGTACCGGAAATGATGTATATACGAAAAACATCGGCCCAAGCTCCGTACTTCGTGGTGCAGCTTGTGCGTGCCTCACTGCTGCACACAGCACAACTCAGACAGATCATCGATCGATCCCCAAGTAGTCCGTGATCTACTACACCATCCAGGGCAGATTTAGTGTTGATATAATCTCGTGTTGCTGGGTGGGAGCTGTAGGACCTGGCCTGATCTGCTGTGTCAATAGGACATGCCTCCTGGGTTGGATCTATACCAACGTACAGGTACCTCGCACAACATCGAGTAAGGGGAGGCTCGTAGCGGATGACCTGGATCGTGACTTGTCCGTCGTGTGTACTTGGTGTCGGCACCTCTCGATGTAGGACGAAGAATCAATCCGTGTCGGACACTGGATGTTGCCGGATGCCGGTTTTAGGGGAAGAAGAAGTAACGGTTTTGTAACGGTTTCGTAACGGCTTTAGTGTGTGAAGACAACACCCACAGGAGGAAAATTACTACCTCGCCCTTCTTTTTTTTTTCTTTTTTTTTTTACTCTCACCGTAACGTCAAATCCACGCTCCTTCAGGCGGGGAAGCGCCCACCGAACCAGCCCCTGCGGGTCCACGAGAAGGATCTACGTACCGGGTTTCCCCCCAAGCACGACAAGGTTCGGGTAGGGTGGACGGGGGGCGGGGGCGGGGGGAGTGGGGGGTGGGGATGATGGTGGTGGTGGTGGTGATGGTGGTGGGAGCGGAGGTAGGGGTGGTGATGGTGGGAGTGGTGGTAGTGGTGATGGTGGTGGTTGTGAATATGGTGGTGGTGGTGGGGGTGGCGGGGGGAATAGGGGTGGTGGTGGTGGGGTCCCACGTTCCTTGAACCCAGCGTTCTGGTTAAGTTTAGCCGCGTGCGTGGTCGGAAGGACACATGTGCAAGGGATGACGCGCCGGAAAGGACGTTACCTACAAAGGAAAATACTTTTAAGATCGATCGGCGGTTAGGCTACAAGGCGCCTAGTGGAATCAGTTGATTTGGAACGGACGGCTTCGGCATGTACAGCCTTGCCCAGAAAGACTCAAAAACGATAAAAATAAGTTGGCTGCGGGTAGACCATCGCTTGCACACGAGAGGTTTCGAAATAAACTGTTGTCCACGCGTGCTTTCACGTGTTTTAGTTAGACCCGGAGTCCGACTAAATCGGGCTCGCTCTTTTCAAAGTACTCGCAGCCCTTTGGTGGTAGGTCTCTAGACCCGTTAATATTTTATCTATAGGAGTGTCGTTTAAATTTATTACGGTGCTGTCAAGCGTCGCCCAAAAAACACCAGGAAGGTATTTTTCTGGGGGTATTTTTAGACGTTTCCATGAAGAAATAATAGCCAGGTTTTCGAACAACCCCCCCCCCCCCCCCCCCCCCCCCCAAATTAAAGTAGGTGAATCTGGTTCGGAGAAACCTGGAGCACATCGAATAATATTGAAGCGTATCGAAAACAAACTATCTTTGCATATGTTTTGGAGACGATACAGCGAGAGGCAGGCATTTTCAGCTGAAACGCTGCCACCTCCGAAACAAGGATGACAGCACGCCACACAAACACGCGAATGCTCTCAAGTTTCCAACTACAATATATATAGTCGATGCGCTTACCTTCAACTTCGGATTCGACGACCCCGACTCCGCTTCGGTCTTCGACTGCGAATCCCCCGCGACGAGACTTGCGGTTGGCTTGGTCATCCCCAGCCAGCTCTTCTCGGTTGGAAGCAGCGCGTTGTTTACAGGGACGAAGCGTCGGTGTTGGTCGAGCATCCATGACAACGGTAACAAAAAAAAACACACCTGGCGACGCTCCACGCCACTGAAAACAAGCGTCCGATGAACAACGAACAATGTATTGCCGCCCACCAGCCGCCCGAAAAATGTTAACGAGCATGCTTGTTTGTTTGTTTGTTTGTTTGTTTGTTTATTTGTTCGTTTTCCTTGTACATTCCACCAACGCACATGAGCCGCGCGTGCTCTCGACGCGGGCACGTACGTACGTACGTACGTAGCTGGTGGCCGTTTTGTTGGCCATAAAGTCTTTGACCTGTGATGACGGGGGGTTCCTCGACGCTGTAACTACAGTATGTATTGAGCCCAATGTCACTGGGAACGCCATTCTTGTCTAGCAATAGTATTCCAACAATTCCTACGATAATAGGCCGAAGTTTGAAGCGTCCGTTTTCCCTCAAAATGTGCTTTTGGGGGGAGACGTGCTGCTGTAGAGCTCCTATACTATAACCAAGCGAGGATTCTCAGAGAAAATAGGTGGCCAGGACACCCCCCCCCCCCCCCGCTACCGCAACCGCACCGCACCACTCGCGACGGCAAATAGTTGACGACAGTTACAAAACGGTTTCAAAATATCCTGCTTGCGCGAGGTCCTATCAATAGCGACCAGAAAAGAAGCTTTGAGTTAGCACACAGGAGTGCGATCGATCGTTTTTCAGCGATCGTTTTTTTTTTTCCCGGAACGGGAATGTTGAGGTTGCCAGCCAATACCGAACAGCTTTAAAGTGTTTCAGGGAAACAAGGTCTGGTCGAGAAAGAGCCTTCCGAAAATACGAATAGTGTTCGACTTTTCTAGTAGCAACCCTTACCGCTGTCGAAAAAAAACGAACGCTGTCGACGAAAACGATCGCACCACCCAGTGTGAGGAGTCAACGCTGTTACAAGGGGTCCACAGTAAATACGACCAAATAGTGTCAGTAAAAACAGGGAAACATATAGGTTTTCATGTATAACATAGGTCCTATTAACTATGGACCCCCGTAACAATACCCCCGCGTTTCGCGCCCGTTCCAGCAAAAAACGAGCAAAAAAAAAAAAAAAACGACGAAGTAAAAAAAAAAGCAGAGGCTTTTCGCTGCCTCTCAAAGTGGCGTTTGTTTTCCTCAACGAGCGTGCCAAGAGCCACCCTCCAGGAAACCGCAGAGACCTGTGCGCGACTTATTGCTTTCCTAACTTTGATTTGTTTTGCCCTCCAACAGTGCACCGTGTACCAGGTATGTTCCAGTCCGACTTGAATCGAATACCCTCTACCCTCTGTTGTATACCCGGCTGCAGGAGCTATCGACGGGCCCACACGGGACCTATCTATCTGGATACACCTCTGTGAGTCGGTGGGCAAGCGGGCGGGTGGAAACGCGGATGGACTGGTCAGCCGATTGATCGGACTTGCAGCCGGCACGCGGATATTTATATCCGTAAGTACCTCCTGTGAGCCGGTCTGTTGGCGAATGGTCAGCTGTCTATTGATCGAGCAGCCTATGTATCGGTCTGTCGGCGAGGACGGGAGAGGGGAGCGTCCGTCCGTTGCCCCACCCTCTTCAACACTCCACTTTGCCGCACGGCGAGACGTGTTTAGCCTCGTAGGGGTAGCTGCTTACTTTTACGAGGCTCCACGCTTGAGGAGCTCTTTTTATTCCGCCCAAAAGCAGACAAAGACATATATATATAGGTCTAGAAACCCACACATACCTACCCTCTATGTAGAACGCGCGATCGAACTATCACACCAAGCTTGCAACTATGAGGTTCGAGTCCTTTTTTTTCGATTTCACATCTTCTTTTGTTTTTTTTTTGTATTTATTTGTATTTATACGACGTATCATTTCTATCAAGATGAACAATCCCATGCCCTTCGTAGGCATACATCGAACACTATCGAAAACATGAATAGCTTTTCCAACAACAGCAGTGGGTAGCAATACTTACAGTAGGGTACCTTCGTGCCCTTAATCATTCGGAACCCCGAGATAGCGGCTCAAACAACCATAGTTTGGGTGTTACATATCAACCATCTCCGAATAGCGTGGGCGGTCGGCAGTAATACGGGTAGGACACGTTGCAACAACCGTGCCGTGCGACCCCTAGCTTCCTGACTCTCGGGCACCAAAACTTGTGTCGTTCCCCAACACTGCAGCAGTGACCGTTGCCGTCATCGCCACTCTTGATTGGCAATCCCCCCCCCCCCCCTTCTGAAACGCCTCGCGGGGGGTAAGGAGCTCCGTCAGTCAGATATATTTCTGCCGCAGCACGGGCCATGCACACACACATGCCGCACGTCCATTGAGACACGAGGCACTCGGACGGACGTACTGGCACGTGCTCGGAAGGACCACAATAACAACAACAACGACAGCAACAGAAAAACGATCGAAAACGCTTCCTCAACATTGGTGTCCACCAGCGTCAATACCCGGCTTCCCGGGACGGACCCACTAAACGTGCTGCTGTGTATGCTGCGAGTAAAACCTGTCATCGACACGGACCACACAACAACAACAACAACAACAAAAAAAAACATAAAACATGTAAAAAACGAACACACGCACTACGAACGTACTGACACTCTTCGAAGTTTTTTGTTCGACCCACGAAGCTCGCTCACGTTGGTGTCGACCAGATTCTGCACCAGACTCCCCAAGGCGGACGTCTTCTTCGATAAGGCTGCCGCCGCTGCGCGGCCGCCTCCACCGATCAGCCTCCCCCCCGCGGTACCGGGCCGACTACCCCCGGCACCCCCCCCCCCCCCCCTCCCCCCCATCCCCTCCCACCCGCCGCTTCCTTAGTCTCCCCCCCCGCCGTCGCCGTGCAAGCTAGCCTCCAGATTTTTGAGGCCGTCGCTGGTTTCAAGAACGTTTCGCACCGTGGCCGCGAGCGACTTGCGCTGCCCTTCTTTTGGCGGTGGCGAGATGGCGCTGGACTTTCCGACGGATGATGCAGGGCCGGGAGAAGGTTTTGTTCCGGAGCCCGGAACCGGACTCAACGCGCCAGCGGCTGCGGCGGCGGCGGCGGCGGCGGCCGGGGGGGACGGGGAAAGGGGGGACGCGCCTATAGGTTCCACGCGAGAAACGCGGATGCCGGGCACGGCAGAGGTGGCGGCGGCGGCGGTGGGGGTGTTGACCGTGCCCCCAACGAGGCCTTCGCTGTCAAACGCGGTCACAGCTGTCTGCACGCCTTGTTGGAAGGACTGCACGTGGTTGGAGGAAAGAGGGGGAAGAAGGGAGGGAGGGGAGGGAGGGAGGGAGGGAGGGAGGGAGGGAGGGAGGGAGGGAGGGAGGGAGGGGAGGAAGGGGAGGGAGGGTAGGGAGGGAGGGATGGATGGAGGAGGGGAAGGGACGGGGGGTGTTGTTATTAATAGGTGCATTTGTCTACACACCACGCACATGATATTTCTTCATCTGCCGTGGGTATTGTCTGCCCACTCCCACCTTACTCTCCGGCTGACAGGCGCGCTGCAGTTGCATGTAGTGAAAGAACTTCACGACAAGCGTATACTTCGCTTGGCAATTACTGTCGAAAAGGGTGACACTATTACGGAGGGCCATAGTAAATAGTACCTACGGTACACACAAAAACCTATATATTTCCCTATTTTTAAAACCAACATTTGGTCCCATTTACTATGGCCCCCCGGAATAATAAGACACCGCCGCCACGAATAGCCTATTACGGGGGACCATAGTAAATAAGACCAAATACTGTCGGTAAAAAAAACGGAAATATGTAGGTTTTTGTGTGTACCGTAGGTCCTATTTACTATGGTCTCCCGTAATAGTTCCTGTTTTGGGCGCTTTCAGGGCGGAGCAGTGTTTCGCCCCAAAGTCTCGTCGTCCGAGCGAGGAAAAAAGGAGGTGCAGACCGGTAGCCCGAGCAGTCCGAAAACAAGCCTGGCGCGCAAAGCTCCGCGTCCCCCCGACTACCGCCGTCTAGCCCCCTATTAAAGGTCCTGTCCACTGTTTTCGTCGGGTTTTTCTCCAAACCTATTCCGATTTTGCCAATTTTACTGCCAAAGACTGGTGGAAAAAAGAAAAAACTGTAGAAAAGAAAATTCAGAAATCTGGAAGTATGGAGAAAAATAAAGCAGTGGCCACGCCTCAAATACACCAAGACTATGACTATGCCGATGTTTTGGCGCCCTTGTTCCCTTCGCATCCCCCAGGGGATTTCGCTGACCTGGAGTACTCATGCAGTCAGTATATACAGCATGCGCGACCATTTAAAAATATGTTTTCTTCGTTTATCTAAATGCTTGGGTCATATTATTTAGGGTGTTGCGCGGATCACAATATTACCCTTCAACGTTTTGTTGAGTTGAGCAGAATTTAAAAGAATCTGACAGAAATTAGGGAATCTGAAATTTCGATTTTCACTTTTTTTCGCCTTAGTTTCTCGTATTTTATCACCACCAAAAACCCGAATGAAGGGACCATTCAGGTGTTATTTATTAAGAGCTTGCAACGACGAGGGCCGAGCGAGTTTGTCGAAATTGACTGCTGGTCTGAACGTCACGCTGCAACATTCGATCCAGAACGTCACGCCGCAAAAACATTTTCACTGACGTTCGGCCTTGCGGTACATCCTTACGGTGCGGCCTTACGGTATGGTTCTGCGGTACGGTTCTACTGTACGGTTCTACGTTGCGGTTCTACGATGCGATCCTGCGGTACGACCGCACTGACAGGTCTTACGGTACGGTACTACCGTACTGTACGGTACGCTACGACGGTACGGTACCAAGGTACTGCGGTTTGGTACTACGGTACGGTACTACGGTACGGCACTTCGGTACGGTACTGCGGTACGATACTGCGGAACGGTACTACGGTACCAAGGTACTGCGGTACGGTACTGCGGTACGGTACTGCGGTACGGTACTGCGGTACGGTACTACGGTACGGCACTACGGTACGGTACTACGGTACGGCACTACGGTACGGCACTACGGTACGAGTCTACGGTACATTGGACGGTGGCAGAGACTATCCTTCCCTCAAAGACAACAATGAGGGAAAAGGGCAAAACTGCTGTGTACTGGCGTCGAGAAAACATTACTCAAGTTTCGCCGACTGCAAATACATCACATACCGCTCCGTCGGAACGTCATAAAAAGAAGGGGGGAAAAAAAATGTACAATACATAGCCAAACGGCCTTAAATTACCGAACAGGTCGTCCTTACATTTTTGGAAAAACATGTCGCTTTTCGATTTTGCCACCCCACAGCTCGTAAAAAAAAACAACAACAGGCTTAACACCGTTGTCACCTCGTGGCCGAGGTCCAACGGTGTCAACGTGGGCTTCCTCTTAGCCTTAGCCGCGAGGAGAGGCGACGTGGGCGCCACCCCAAACGACGTGGAGGAGAGCGCTGATGGCGATGTGCCCCCCTCGAGGGACCCGACAACGCCACTTCCACTCCCGCCCCCACCCCCACCCCCACCGATTTGAGGTAGCTTGCGGCGTACGTCTCGCTCGAGACCGGGGCTTGCCCCTCCCCTGAGAGGGTCGGCGGCGCCGTGTCCGCTATCCGGCGGTCCGGAACGGGTGTCACCTTGCTCCGTTGCCGTTGCCGCTGCCGCTGCCGCTTCTTCGTCTGGAATGTTCTCTGCGGGAATGGAGAACCAGAGCTCGTTAGATCCCGGCCTGTCGGGGGAGCTGTCGTAGTCGGCCTCGCCCCCCAGAGCCAGGGCTGCCCGCGTACCCACCACGCAGCCTTGTGTACGGTAGAGACGATGGGAGCCGTTTGAGGAGGAGAGGGAGGGGGTGGGGGTTCTGGTGTGAAGACAGGATACACGAAAGCACACGCACACGAGCACACAGGTGACGAACGCGCAGAATCATGCACTACACGGCCACGCAAGCACACCAACCCCGAACGCGCCCCACAATCACGCGACAAGCACAAAACACGCAGCCAGACACACACGCGCATAATCACACGACCACACGACCACGCAGCTATACAGCCACACGCATGCAAGCACGCGAGGACAACTACGCCCACAAGCACACGACAAGCACAATCAAGCACAAAGGCACACACGCAGGAACCACAGAACCACGCAACCACACAAACACACGCGCACAAAACTACCCGGTACACGTACGCACGCAAAGTACACACGCACATAACCACGTACATGCCCACACGAGGGGGGGGGGTTCTGGTGTGAAGACAGGATACACGAAAGCACACGCACACGAGCACACAGGTGACGAACGCGCAGAATCATGCAACTACACGGCCACGCAAGCACACCAACCCCGAACGCGCCCCACAATCACGCGACAAGCACAAAACACGCAGCACAGACACACACGCGCATAATCACACGACCACACGACCACGCAGCTATACAGCCACACGCATGCAAGCACGCGAGGACAACTACGCCCACAAGCACACGACAAGCACAATCAAGCACAAAGGCACACACGCACGGAACCACAGAACCACGCAACCACACAAACACACGCGCACAAAACTACCGGTACACGTACGCACGCAAAGTACACACGCACATAACCACGTACATGCCCACAGTAGACAACCACCCACATACACGGTAAACACACTCGCACCGCAGGCATGTCACGATCCCACCCCGAAAGGATCCTAGGGCTGCCTTCCTTCCCGTCCCCGCCCCCCCCGCCGCCACCGCCTCCACCACCTTGCACCCCCGCCGCCCTCCACACCGCCTCAATCCCAACCCTCAAATACCCCGGCCGTGAAAATGAAACCCTGAGGATCACCGCCCCTTCCTCGTCGGGATGGAGCGCGTGTATGAGGCATGCCCGAGTCATCTGGCGTGGAAAAAATGGCGTTTTTTAGAGAGACGTGAAGCGTACAGAGAGGCGTTTTTTATGGGAGGGGGGGCGTGTATGAGGCATGCTCGAGTCATCTGGCGTAGTATTACAGGGGGCCATAGTAAATAGGACAAAATGTTGTCGATAAAAATAGGTAAATATATATTTATATATTTTTGTGTGTACCCTAGGTCCTATTTAATATGGTGCCCCCCGTAATAGTATGACATTCATGGGGGGATGCGTGTATGAGGCATGCCCAAGTCATCTGGCGTGGAAAAATTTGAGTGTTTTAGAGAGACACGAAGCGTAGAGAGAGGCGTTTGTTATGGGAGAGGGGGCGTGTATGAGGCATGCTCGAGTCCTCTGGCGTAGAGTAGCGGGATTTTTTTAGGGGAAGATGTGCACATCAAGCTTACGCGAGTCATCTGGCGTAGTAATATGGCATTTTCAATAGAGAGGGGACTCATATAAGAGGCATACCCGAGTGTTCTGACATAGTAACACAGCGTTTTCCATGGGAGGGGTGCATGTAAGAGGCATGTCCGAGTGTTCTGGCGTGCACGATAGTTTTAAGGAGTAATTTTGGGGGATCAAGCGCACAGACAAGCGTTAAGGTTACTGTTGCTTCTGATTGTTGCTTGTTTCATGCCCGCGGTGGCACACATCGTCTACGGGTATTACTCTGGACGTAAATATAAGGACCACTTGGTATTCATACTAATGTGTGGATGATCCTTGTATTTCCGATTAGAGTGGTATGCACTCACTGTAAGTCATGGTGAGGTGGTCCGGCTCGGGCGCGCGTCGCGTGAGACGAAAACAAAATCCCACCAAACTAGTACTCGTGCGAACCCCCTCCCTCCCCAGGAAAACCATCGATACATTTGGTATCTGGTATGCAGAGAATAGCACGAAACCCAATTGAAACTACGAACACACACCAAGAAAACAAGGAAGTACGAGCGGACAACTCGCGGCCACGCCAGCCCCTGCACCTGACTGAGCCACAAGCGGAAGGTTTTGACGTGCTTGTTAACGTCCGAAGCCACCCTCATGTCCAGTTGGACCTGCGCCAGACGCGCATACAAACATAACACATGTAGCGGGGGGAGGGGGGGGGGGGGGCGTGTATTCTTGTCATGCATAGCCGTACGAGTAGGCGTATGACCATAGACCCTTGCCTCCCTGCAATGCCGGGAAGGAACACGTCGGGAGAGGCGGGGGGGGGGGAGGGGGGGGTATGATGGGCATCTGACACGCATACAAACATAATTCCAACAACAACACGAGCAACAACAAAAAAATAACACCAACACCACCAACAGCAGCAACAAGTTGCGGTCCCGGGGCTAGCGGACGGCCATGACCCCAGGGCGGAATACCTTATGGTGATCTCTCGAGACGGCCAAATAAGCTGTGGTTCGAAGACACGCGTCGAGGATCTCCTCCATATCCGCGCTTTCCAGGATAGGGGTCGGCAGCTCCGGGGTCCCGTTTCTGTGTGGGGAGGGAACGAGTATGGAAAACCCATTACGTAGCGGGGGCGAAACGGAACACCGGATTGAGCATCATTTTATACCAGTATACGATAAGTAAAGGGCGGGTTGAGGGATTAAAAACTTGGTGTCCGGGCTACGATTCGACGAGTCGTATGCATGAGATGGGTTGCGCCTGGCGCATGATCCTGTACTCGTGCTGCTGCCGGCTTACAAGCATTTGTAAACGGTTGGAAAATCTGAGTTATTTTTGTTGTTGCCTTTTTCGGTTGGTGTCTTGGGGGACCCCGCAGGAGTCACATTGTTACTCGAAACCGCGGGCGTTACGACGTTTATGTTTCCTCTTTTGGGATCCATTCATAACATTTTTTTGGGTGGTATCTCGGGGGAGCCCGCAGGAGTCATGGTTTTATCAGTAACCTCAGGCGCTATGGCGTTCCACTATACCCCTTTTGGGACCGAGTGATAGCGACAAAATTGTTTCTGAGAAGTGCGGCCGTGCAACTCCTTACATTGACGTCCGACTTGAAAAAAAGTACGGTGATACCTCTAGCCTGCGGTACAGGTAGCATGTAGCCCGCGTTGCTGCTTCGCGTGACGGATGCCTCAATCGTCGTCAGGTTTTGTTCCTTCTTTTCTCGCTCAAGTCTCGAGGCGGATAATTTGAGGAGACAGTTTACACGCACACAATTATGTCCTCCCCCCTGTTATCACCACTGTAGTGGATCAATCCACCCGACCCACCCAACCCACCCGTATGCTACCCAACCCAACCCCAACAATACACAACCCAACCAAACCCCAGCCCAGCCCAACCCAGCCCAACCCAACCCTAACCAACCCAACCCAACCCAGCCCAACCCAGCCCAATCGAAACATAGTAGCTATATGTTGTCAACGATGCACACACGCGTGTTTGCGCCTCGCTTTCCCACCGCAAGCGCGCCAAGGCCTTCTCCCCGTAGTCGACGAGCATGGACACGCCGTCCTGGATCTGCTCCAGAGCGTCGCTGTGCATCACGAAAATCCGGGAGTCCTTGAACAGCTCCTTCACTCCGGCGCCGAGGACCTTGAGCGACGGATCTATGGCGAGATCGGACAAGAGTGAACACAGATTGGACAGATCATAACAGATCAGATCATATCATATCAGATCAGATCAGATCCCCATTTTTGATGATCTGGATCACTGAGGGCAGATAGCCCCCTTGATTTACCCGATCTGCACTATATAAATCATGCGTGACCGGTTGGGACCTGTGTGACACAGTTTGTCGGGTGCGGTCTGTGGGACGCACGGACCCTTGCGCAAATGCTTGCCAGGTGGGAGATGACGTACGGCAGCAGATCTCGGCAAAGTGCAAGGTATCTCATAACGGTGCAATAAAGATCAAGACATGCTTGCCAGGTGGGTGATAATGTACGGCAACAGCTCTCGGCAAATTGCAAGGTATCTCATAACGAACGGTACAATAAATATCTAGATGATTTAGATCCCGATCTACTGTAGATCATGATCTGTCCCGTGTGCGGGAGGTCAAGGCATGACCCAAGCGAAAACACGAACGCCGAGAGGCAGACGGAGACGGTTATGTTTTGTTTATCGATAGGTTTTGGAGCAAGGGCAAGAGTAGCAGAAGACACCAAACCACCGGGCACGACAAGACAAAACAAGCGGGATGGGTGGTAAATATATATACAAGGCGCTTCGCTCCGCGGGCGGCCTACGCCACCCGCTACGCTCACTCAGGAAGGAAAAGTACATCAAAATTTTGCGAAGCGGACTGGGGTCCATGATTGAATATAGTTTTTTTTATGATAGTAATTGTAAACTGGCGACTTGATAATGCCAAGAGTCCCGCCGCCATGCTTCATTCAGGACAAAACAGCTCGGACGCCACATACGCTTCGCGTCGCGGGCGGTTCCACCCGCTACGCTCGCTCACATGTCGTACGTACATACCCCAGGTCGGGTACTTATTTTCTTCTTTTGATATGCTGTATATTTGTACTCGAATGCACGAAAGAGAAAGCACAGCACGGCACAGCAACACCGAAAAAAAAAACAATGAAAATGAAACCGAAAATTTCGGAAAGAAAAAAAAAAATCCCGTCCACTCTCGTGTAATGATTTCCTGCCTGATGGGAACACCTTACACCGGTCAAAGAAGAAAAATAAATCGAACAGCAGAGCTTCTCTCTCAGCCTCGTACTCCGCCCGCCCCTCTCGCGACCATCTCGCCACCGATGCGGTCCGGGTAAAGCTTTCCTCCATCTCTGCCCCAGTGAGCCCCGTCGCCCGCCTCGCGTGAAGCTCGGTGCTCACCGTGGACCTCGTTCGCCAGCTCGACAACGTTGATGCTCAGACTGCGTAGGTCTTTCTGTTAACTTCAGCTTGATCGCAAAAAATAAGCACCGCTTGAATCTTATTTTGCAATCCCGAACGACCCTTACAGATTCTTACGTACTCGATCTAATTCTACCGATGGAGGCCAGACAGAGCCCATTCATGCTTCCCTCGTGTCTCGAGGCACACGCGACGCCTAGCCACGAGAACGCCGACCGCGCTCCTTGCAACTCTGCCTCTACCCGCCAGCACCCGCAGACACCCGCGACGGTGCCGCGCTCGCCCGCGGAACCGTGCTCGGAGTACACGCACGCACACGAAACGAAAGAAGAAAAAAGGAAAAAAAAAAAAGAACTGGAAATGCCAAGAAAATATGGAGAAAACAAAGAACCGCTGGAAAGGTCCGGCGAGAGATCTAAGGCGGCGATGTCCAAGTGGGAGCTCTGATAGGCCAGGGATGTACCAACCGAGCACACTCAGAGAGTGAGATATCTATAAGTAGTTCTATATATACCACACGCACTTACCCGTGACTAAATGTCGAAGGAGCAATTCCGAGAAAGACGATTGCCGCCGCCGCTCGTCCTCGACCGCCATCTTCTCCTCCAGGGACAGCAGCATCGTCGCTCCTCGAGATTGCTCCCACAGGATCTTTTTTCGCAAGGGTCAGTTTTACAGCAGTCAGTTAATTGGCGTGTGGCGGGTACATATCAGCGTGCTGCTGATGATGTACGTATGAACGAGCGATTAGTGAGATCGCATCCTGATTTTGACGACACCGTTAAGAGACAGCTCGTTGTTTAGACCAACATGCTGGCTGGGGTTGCTCCGGACGTACTCCGGCGGTCCCAAGCGATACACCAGTATTGGTGGGGTGGGGGGGGGATACTCGTATCATGCATGGCCGTAGTCGTATGACCATAGATCCTCTTTCCCACACCGCCTGGACGAAGCACCTCGCGTTTTCACCGACGAGGCAGACATCGCTTGCACCAAGCGCGAAGCGCCGTGAGGTGTTGGGCGAGTCGCATGAAATGTGAGCTGCATCCCACTAAGAACCGCTTGTGAGGCGGGTTTTCTTGCAAGTGGATAACAGATCCAATGGATTACTTTGGCTTCCGGTGTGGCCACTTCCAGAGACAGCAATGGGGGTACTATGTATCTGCATCGGGGGTACCTTGCCGTAAGCACTATGTGATAGTGATCATTTCCCTTGTGCGGCACAAAGTCTTTCCACCCCGCACGAAGGATCTAACTCGACCGCCAGTTGCGGCGACCCCCCCCAAAAGAAAAACGGTATGTACCCTGGTTGTCTAGCTCACGTCGTGAGCGGCATGGTTTACAGTGTCGTTGCCAACCGACGTCAATCCAGCCTATATATGCATATACATATAAATAGTATTTGTAAGGGGGAGAGGGGGAGGTGGATGGAGGTTAGAGAACGCGGGCAATTTTGTTTCTGAAAATATTAAACGTATGATAAGTATATTAGAAGGTCGGAGCAACGGCGGCATGTAGGGTCGAGTTGGTCGAACTAAAGTCCGAACTATGTACGTAGCGCAAAGAGCGGCTGTAGACTGCTACGTACAAGTCTCGTTGGAAATAATGTCCGACGGCAAGATAAAATATATATTGCCACGAAATAAGCATAGTTTTGTCTCTTCTTTCTGCGGGCATGTTGATCAGAGACCAACGTTGAAGACCATCTTATGCACGTGAACAACGTCGGATGGCAAAAGCCAACAACTTTAGTAACACTCGAAATTATTGCTTTCATGGATTCCCTTGGTTTTCTTCTCCATTTTTTCTTCTGAGAATATTAATATGAGTGATCGACGTTGCAGCTCAATCATGCTGTACATGGTCGGAGGATGGGAGGCACATATACTACTGCAATAGCAGCACGACACCCCGGGTTTTGTGGTGTTTTGACAGTTTTTTCCCCCCGCAATTTCGTTTCGGATGTTTCCCCACCGCCGGCCTTACCTGGTAGCCTATGGCTAGAAGCGACACGCCAAAAGCCACAAATCCCGCGATGGCCGTGATAAGCCCGAGGGTGCCCCCCGGTGTCGCCCTCGCCCAAAGCCACCTGCTTGATATCAAGCAAGCGTTGCTTTTAGGGCTACATGGACGGAACCCCGCTAAAAAACGCGCGTCGATTTCGATACGAGCGTTCCTCTTCGTATGTTTTTTTTTTCCCTTTTTTTCCCCCACCTTTGTGTTTATTTCTGGGAATGTTCTAAAGTGTCGGGCAGATAATCGATTCTCAACTTGATGTCCTAGAGCTTCCGAGGCAGATGTATATACCTGATCTGAACGATCCGATCTACCGTTTTATTATAGCTCGTTTTTCCCGGGGTGGGGGCCGTGTGATCTGCGCGATCTAAAGCATGTTTCCTGGATTGGATCTTGTACGATGAAGATCCCGCACAAACATTTGTTTCTCAACGGCAGGCTAGAATTTTTGGCGGTCTAAAGAGATCTACCAGGTATGTATCTGATCTACAGCAGATCGCGGGTCGGTCCGAAGCGTGGAAAGGTTCCATGGGTGAAACGTCGTCGATTGTTATGCCGCCTGTACGTTGTCGAGCGGCAAACACAGCGGTGCCCTGGTACCTGGTATATGTTCAGTAGAGATGTTAAGGGTATTGCAGCCGCTTACTGAACCGAACATAGATCACAACAAGTGCTTGTGTCATTTTTAGCTGTTGTTGCGGTTGGACATCCAACGTTGTCGCGACATGAGCTTCAACGTTGATCACACGTAGACATTCCCCCGAAGGAGAAAACCAAGCAAGGCAGACAAAAACAAAAAAGAAATACTTTGGACTCTCCACAGTAGACTTATTGTACTACAGGAGCTTATTGCACTACAGCAGCAGCTTCAACGCTGGTCGCTGATGAACATTCCCCGACAGAAAAAAACAAGCAAGGCAAACCAAAACGAAAAGGAAACCTATCGGACTCTCTACAATAGACTATTGTATTACAGTAGCCTATTGGACTACAGCAACGGCTTCAACGCTGATCACTGATGAACATTGCCCGACAGAAAAAAAAACAAGCAGGCAGACCAACACAAAAAGGAAACCTAGCGGACTCTCTACAGTAGATTATTGTGTTTCAGTAGCCTGTTCAACTAAAGCAGAAGCTTCAACGTTGATTACTCCCAAACGTTCCCCGAAAGGAAAAAAACCAAGGCAAACCAACCCAAAAAGAAAACCTAAGTTTTTATAACGAAGTCTTACTCCCTTGTGTACCTTCTTCCTGCGTAACCTCTACTTACTCTACGGGCTGCTGATAACTACCAGGTGTTTCTTAACGCATTCCTGTTAGACATGATAAATTAGGGTAGTACGTGCAAGTTATCCCTACTGGGAACTTGCGTTCGATCGTAGTAAATAGGGGGAAAGTGTAGAGGTTCGATCGACGGTTACAGCGTCGATCGTGGAAATCAATCCACCCGGGCTGCTGGGATAGGGTACCCAACCATAGATAGGCGGAGCACCCGAGCCGAACTCAAACGCAATGAGTTGCGCGACACACGCGCTTGTATGATACAATTTTGTGCGTGCTCGCGCACACCCTATATACCATGTACATGGAGAGAACGGGCGGTTGATAAGACCACGCTGTTAATAGCTACTAATTTTGTCGATACTGAAATATTTTCGGATTAAAAAAAAAGGGGGAAGCAAGAAGAGTATCCCCGGAGAGGGAGAAAACCTGCGGGATACAAGGAGAAAATCAATGAAAACCCTTGATTCCTGGTCGGCCCACTACGGAGCAGCAACCGGTAACGGTTGGGGAGAAACAAGTGATCTCGTGACCGTGGCGGAGGGGCATAACTATTCTCCAGCTACACACAAGTTAAAGGCGACGACGAAACGTTGCTGCAGTATCTGGGCCCCAGAGGGATTAAGTTCACGTACCAATTCTGCCGCCAATTACACGTAGAATGCCTAGGTGCCAGATAAGGTATGCCTTGTACCACTCTGGGCGGAAATAGAAGCCACCGTTTATACCTTCACACTCAATGTGGAGAGCAAGCGGCCCTTGAGTTTATGCCCAGATTGGTAGCACTTTTCGGACGAAATGTTTCTGACCGGCTATTAGTCCACTTCTCAACTGAGGAGCTACCTGGTAATTACCCTGTAACTACCAGTAATTACCCGGCAACTACCAGGTTTTTACCCGGGAATTACCCCTCAATTACCCGCTAATTACCCCCTAACCACCAATTTATTACCCGGTAATCACCGTGTACATACTCCTTAATTACCCGGTAATATATCTCTTTTTTATGGTGCAGTATTATTCGTTATACACACGTAGACCATTGGGATTTGTTCATCAAAGTAGCCTTTTTTCTCAACGTCAGTTTTTTTTGGGTGACCTATGACTGTAATACTGTAATAGTATTGAGTTCCCCTCAAGAGAGGAGAAGGAACCTCAGGAAAATCAGGTACTGCTCTTGCCGTAGCGCTCGTCGAAAAAAATAAGAAAAAGCAACGAATAAGAATAAGAATAACAAACGAAGCAAGTGAACTAAATACGAGCAAGAACACGGGGAAGATAATTGCCTCCTTTAGCACTGCAAAGCCTTCTTTTTGGACAACCTACTTGGAACTAGTGCGGGACTTTTGCCTGCGGTAGTTAAAGGGCTAGTTGGCGTTTCGGCTCGCGCTCTCCTCCCGCACGCAGCCTAGCTCTATGCATGATGGTCCCTTCATAATGAGGGACAACACGTGAATAACAACTGTTATCTGGTATACGATACCAGGCACGAGCAAATAGGAAATGAAAAAATAAGAACAACAGTTTATCAAAAATAAGAATAAGGGTAACGAAGACAATTTTGCGCCTTGCTCCCTCACCTCCTCCGCACGCAGCCCGTACCCCAGCGCCACGGTGACGCACGCCCAGCTGGGCACGACGGAGCCCCACAAGCTCAGCTCAAGGCTGCCTCCCGCCAACGGCGCTATCGCCCACGCAATCGCCACGTCCACCCACACCCACGCCGGCGCAGCATCTACGCTCACCCCCGTGCTGGCGCTGCTGGTGCTGCTGGTGCTGCTGGTGCTGCTCCCACTACTGTTGCTGGCGGCTTCCGACGAGGTGGAGTGCCAGACGATGTGGGAAAATGACCACAGCGCGAAGCACAGGAACGATATGCCGTTGCAAACTCGTCCCGTGTCCTGCTTGAACACCTGCAAAAGCAGCAGCAGACGATATAACGTTTTTTTTTTTTTGTTTACTGTAGATACGTTACAACTGCGCTGTTCATTACTGGCCTTATTTTTGGTGTTGGCACGAAACAGTTTTGGTATGGTAAAACGGTGTTATTGAATACATCGTTTCAGGCATGCCACACGATGATAACGACCACGGCGCGAAACAGAAGACCGATTGGGCGCTGCGAACGCACCCCTTTGCCTGCTTGAAGACCTCTTGCGTATACGAAACAGTTTTGGTCACAAGAAACGGCGTTTCATTTTGGAAAGCCAATACTGCTGTCGTGCATGTGGGCATTTTGCGTTTTTCGCCGACCGAATAGAGAAGGCCCACTAGCAGTTCCACACGCAGCACCGTTTGCACCTGAAGCCTTAGATCGACGTCATGGAACATAATGCCATTGCTCCTACACTACGGAACCCTACAGTTTATAGACGCCATGATGTCAGCCTTTTAGTTTGCCGCTGTGTCATCGCGGTATCAAGCGGATCCACGGATTCCTAACATGTACGTTGACAGACATAGCCTCCATGTCAGCCGTCTCAGTTCGTCACCCTGTCAATAGCGACATCGATTTGAATCAACGGTACGACGTGAAACGTACGCGAACAGGCGCCTGCCTCGATGTCGGCCGTTTTCATTCGCTAGCCGCTCCAGCAATACGAACTTAGATCAACAGCATCCTGAGCATTGTAGACACAACACCTCGCCAATGTCAACCATCTCCGTTACCCGCTCTATCAACATGGCATCCACTTTTAGAGCGCCGACAGACATAGTCTCCATGTCAGCCTGTCTCAGTCAAGCCGCCCTATACTAGGTCGGCCCTGTTCGTCGACAAAGGACAAGCCACTGAACCGCTCAGTCAGGACTGACCCACAAGGGCAAGTCTACCGGTAGACGTCTCGATGCCAGCCGTGGTGATACGCCCTTTGATCAGAGTGTCAACCCGAAACGTACACTTCGTATATTCTACAGTATGTATATCGGTACATATCAACGATACGACCCTTAAGGTGAAGTTTTAACATTACGGGGAGCCATAGTAAATAGGACCTACTGTACGGTACAAAAAAAACAACTAGATATTACTTACTTTTACTGACAATATTTGGGCCTATTTACTATGCCCCCCCGTAATAGTGTGAGGGGCCATAGTAATCAGAGCCAAGTATGGTGTGTGAACATAGATGGATACATGGTTTTTGGGTACATTGTGGGATTTGATTAATGTGCCGCCGCGAAACGATAAGTATCCCCGTCGGATCGCAAGTATAAGGGACGCTGAGATAGTTACGGAAAGTCCAGATGCGCCTTAGTTGTTTGTGATCAGACTGATACATAGCCGCCTCCGTTACGTACGTGGCGACAAACAATGTGGATCGATGGTACCCATAACATCAGTTGGTAAACGGATGATTCGGCGTCAACCGTTTGCGTAAACCTTCCCTACGAAGCGGTGTGAATCTGGATCAATGGTATACAGCCAAGATGTTCACTATCCAGCTACCGGGTACCAGGTACCAGGTATGTATTCATATTAGGCGCCTCGATGTTTTACGTACGAGTAGTAGCTGTTTCCGCTACGTAGCCACCCACCCTACCGTGCGAGTAGCGATATATGTGTTCAATCAACCGTACGCTCAAAAGGCGTCCCCCCCCACTTCTGTTCGGCAACGTAGGGTACGTTTTCGTACACACCCCAACGCCCAGGTGAACTCTGTATTTCCGAATGGAGGGATACGTATATAAATTATGTATATATATTGTACCACTTTGGACGCAAGGGTAAGGACCATCTGGTGTTGCTATTTAATATCACTCTGTGCAAGAATACAAAGACCGTTTGATTTTCATTTCAATGTCCAAAAGTTCCTTGTATTTCCGTCCAGAGTGGTGCGAGTTTCTAACTTTGACGAAGCCAAGAAAAAAAAAAAAACAGGGACCCCTTCCCAGGTGCCTGAAGCATCCGCCGTCACGGTACCGCGCACAAGTCGGCGACAGTTGAAAAAATACCCCCCCCGCGCGAGGTCCGTCTCGAGAGGGATGCGTGGTCAATGGTCAAATGACTAAGGCAAGCAACCAATGAGTACGCCCCCCCCCCCCCCGCGCGCGAGGTCCTAGCGACAGCTGTGCTCGTATCTTAATACAACGGTCCTCATATTGGCAGGAGAGGAATTGGTTTTTAGGGTACTTTGTTGCACACTAATTCCCGACGAAAAACCAAGCCACACCTCGGTGAACGTGCTCCAAAACCATAAGAGCCCCACGAGCGCCACGCTTATCCTCCCAAGCGCAAGGTCCGTCAGCCCGCTCCGTTGCAGCACCAAGCACGACGCCGTCGTCGAAATGACGAGGGAGGCGGACACTACCCGCGATAGGGTCACACGCCGGCTCGTCGCCAACCGGTCTTGTTGGCCCCGGGCCATCGGCTGCGGCGCAGTCGTAACACGACATATAGAGAAAGGTACGAGTACGTATCAGACACAGGGTTAGATATCCCGAAATGGGACGTTTTGCATGCTGGTATGATATCGAGTACAGTACTGCTGTATGTAGCGCAAACTACTGCTGTACTTGAGCTGGGGGTTCGGGCGTGGAAAATCGGACGTTATTTTGTCAAACCCAATATTTCAAACTGGATATATACTCAGCTTTGCCAGCCCTGTAAGACGTCGGTCATGCGCGTTCTTCGAATACATCATTCCCCGCCCCTCGTGAAGATATTCTTCAGAGATGAATAGATAGATATATAGATAGATAGATAGATAGACAGATAGATAGACAGATAGATAGACAGATAGATAGATAGATAGATAGATAGATAGATAGATAGATAGATAGATAGATAGATAGATAGATGGACAGATAATTATTCATATATATAGATAGAGTATATATGGATATATAGACATATCTCTATATATATATGTATAATAGATATATACGTGTAAATGTATATATGTACTTCGAAGTATAGATACATAGATTTATACCAGGTAGATATTGATATAGTTAGATAGACCGCTGATTCCGCAAAACACTCGATATAGTCCGGAGTACACTGACTGATTTTGCACTTCGATTTCGTTCACCACTCATCTTATTTGATACGATAGGATAATTCAAAATAAATATCGAGTCCTATGCGTGCGCCGTGTATACGAAGTATTTCCGTCCTGGATTGGTGGGCTTCCTGCCACATGTACAATATGTACGTGCAGGCAGGAGTCCTGTTGGTACGGTACTGTAGGTCGAGCAACCCGGGCCGGAAAACATGCTCCGGGTATCAGCAGGGAAAGGCTTCCCCGCATCGACACGGCACATGAATCGTGCCAAAAATCGCTTTGAAGTACGAGTAGGAATCGGTTGTCGTCAAGCCGACGGCGCAACACATACGAAGGACATCAACACCGACAGCACCAGCAGCAGCAGTAGTAGCAATAGTAGTGAAACCACCGTGGCTCTGACATGTAGTATGTAGCACGCGTATATACTATGGCCACCACCAACATACGCCACCAACACCAATGCTACCATGTTGTTTACAGTAGTAGGCATAGCATATGTTTTGCAAGAGCACAGCGTTAATTTTGCGAGCTGTCTATGACATGTCATGTATATCTGGGGTAATATGATACCGGTACATGGTCTACTGTACGTATGAATTCGACGAATCATTTCGTATCATACCTCGACAAAAGTCGCATGGAGTCGAGAAACGTGGAGCTGCCGCCCCCCATACCCGAGGTCGTCCCCCCCCACATCTCCGACACTGAAACAGCTGGTGTCCGTCTGGGACGCACCGTCGGCATAGGTCGGCGACATCTAATAGCCCGTGTGCGCAGCTCCGCAGGGATGCATACCTCCGGCGACAACGACTGCTGCTGCTGTTTCCATCCTTTTCTTGGTACAAAATATTGTCTCGGTGATCACACGACGAACAACACGACAAGAAAACAGAACAGAGGAGGACAGGCCTTGGGGTGCAAACAGTAGACGACAGTTTCGGGCGTGGTCAGTTACGCCGTCACGCCATTAAGAACTCCTGCCCTAGGACTCTCTTGTTGTCAGATAGACGAGTGGTTCGTCTGGTTGAAAGCCGAAATGCCGGAATTGTTGTTGTCGTCTTGGTTCATGGGTTGCGGTGATGTCGGAAAGATACTGAAACCGTCACTTTTGGGCTATAGGGCACGAACCGAAACATATCTCATGGTTCCATGATTTCGACAAGCCACCTTCTGAGGAGTTGATTCTTTTTTTCTCTCTTGCTTGCTGGTCATCATACATGCACTTCGTACCACCAAGACGACTCTGGGGCGAGCAGACACACAGCAACAGCAACAGCAGCAGCGACACAGCTCGAGACTGGAAGCACCGAGCGCACCGCCTCGCAGACAGGACGAGGCCTCTGATCTCGCGAGGAAAGGCGCTCTTGGCTCCAGCCGGGAAAGCACCGAGGAAGGGGTTGCGGAGATTTTACCGACTTTTTCTGGTTTCAAGTTTCAACAGAGGCTTTGGAACAAGGAACGTTGCAGGGACAGACCAGTAAGGATTGCCGCTTGCGTCGATACTCCGGGCAGCTTGCCTCGTCAGCACGGTGAGCGTCTCGAACCAAACGAGGCCGGTGGAGCCTTAACACCGCCGCGAAAGAAGCTAGCGTGCAAGCTGCGCAACCGTGCTGCGCAATACTAACTCTTGGCTGCAATTCTTTCTCGGTCGATTGGGCTCTGGAGTGCAACTAAGAGTAGTTCAACTTCGAGCAAAAGCAAGTTTTTCGACGTTTTGTCTAGAGCTGCTGCTGCCGCTGACTGCTGCCTGCTGCCTGCTGCCTGCCTTGCTCCAGCCAAGAGCACCATGCAAGAGAACGTCGTAGACGAGTCCGAGGGACCCTACTTCCCGTTCGACAGGAGGGAGCCGTACCCGAAGCGCCTGAAGGTCGACTTCCGCAGACTCCCGGTACGTTTCTAAATTGGAGTCCCACACCGGCCGTGTTTTGTACTTTTTTTTGGCTACGTATATCTGTCACAGGGCTATACATAAAGTGAATAGGCTGGAGGCGGCGAGACTACCACGATCGTTGGTCGCTCGTTGCCTCACATCACTGCTGTGTCCTCTTACTTCTCCCCCTCCTCCTGCCCCTCCTCCTCATCCACCGCTTCCCAGGCCAGTCCCACTAGGATAGCTGCACCTCTGTTGTATGTGCGTGGTTATGTTTGATATCACTCCCGCCTGCGTGCGTGCCCTTATCCACTGCTATGCTGCTGCTGGCTAGTCTGACGTCTGAATCGGATTGTTCGTTGCTGCTGCTGCTGTTTTAAGATTGTGTACTCCTACGAGCTGCTGGTCAGAATTGCTACTGCTTTTACTGCTGCGATGTACGGGTATACTACTGCCACTGCCCCTGCTACTGCGACGAACTGCTACAGTGCTGCTGTTCGTGTGCACCTGCCTGCGTGCCTGCCTGCCTGCCTGCCTTTCTGTCGGATGCATATACTCGTGCTGCTGTAGCCCTGTAACCCGACGTGGTGTGTGTGTGTGTGTGTGTGTGTTTTTTCCAAAATGCTGATTTTTGTGCTGCTTTCCTGTTGTTTTCCTGCTGCCGCTCTGCTGCTGCTGCTGCTGCTCCCTGTTTGCCGCTTCCGCTGTTTTCTTGTATGTTGGTGATGAAATGCAACGCCGGTGATCGTTTCTTCATGCGATGAATGAACATCGCATCATCATTCAACCATCCATCCCCACACACGTCGACAACACATGAACAACTCAACAACACCACCACCACCGCCGCCGCCACCACCGCCACCGCCACCACCGTCACCGACACCACTACCCCCCCACCATCACCACCACCGACTTTTGTAGCGCAAGACCTTGCTGACGTACATGGCCCACCACGACCTGCACGTCAGGCCCGACAGCACTCATGAGGAGCTCGCCATCGCCGCTGCTAGGTAAAACCCACGACGCCGAGGTTTTTCTCTCTTGTTTAACGAAAAAAATTGGTACGGAGTATCTGTAAATAGTAGGAGATCACCTCGGCTTGACCCCTGGACTGACCGCCCCCTACACTAAATCTTGTATATTTAGACCGACAAAGGCCTTGACGCGCTCAAAAGGACAAATGTCCAGTCTCTTGCTACGGCAGCAGTACTTGACATCTTTTCTTCACCAGAGAGTCAGCGTGCGGTGGACTTCTCGAACGAACGGGACGTGGATTGGTTGATGGATCTTGTGCGTTGTGTTGGTTCCCTGAGGCCTTGAGAGTTATGAGCACTGCGTGGCGAAGAAGGGGTTCGCCCCGGAAGATTGCTGACGAGACTGTAGATGCTTCGAGCTCCAAAGTGTTGGTATATAATATGCATTTTAAAGCCGTCACACAAGAGACTGACTACCTGTAGAGTTATTTCAGGCGCTCCTTCGAATAAACACTGCTGTGTGTCTGTCTGCGGCTACGATATGTATGATGTACCACCCTGACCGGAAATGTAAGGAACGATTTGTCTTCATTATTATGTATGAACGATCTTTATATTTCCGCCCAGAGTGGTACAAGGTACACACATCGTCCAGATTACCGATCCCCAGCTCATGATCTAGATGTTTCAGGGAAGATAAGATTATCGATCTGTGTGATCTATGTACAGCTCATGCGCTACTGTAGTTGAGTCACGTGACACAGGTAGTCCCTTCATCGCCGTCTCTCTGTCTGGGGCTAGGATATGATATATGTTCAAGGTACACACGTGGGACACATCACCGATTTCCAGATATTCCAGGGCAGATAAATAAGAGTATTCATCTGTATGTGGGACATATCACCGATCCTCGGTTCCATGATTTAGATATTCCAGGGCAGATAGGATATGCATCTGTATGATATACCGTACGTAGCTCATGCTGCGGGGTGCGAGCCGTGTGATCCGCATGACCTACCTAGCACATGTTCCCTGGCTTGGATCTGTACTTAGGCCGTTTCCTATGCGGTTCGATTTTTGAGCTTCAGATTTTGACCCGATGGCATTTTCAGGTATCAGCTTGACAAATCGAAAGGGCCTTCCTATGCGGAAAAATCAGATTTATTGTGCGTGTAGAGATTCGAGCAAACGCCTAGACCAACTGCTGTTTTTGTGATTTGGCGCCGCGAAGAGACGCGCTGGGTGCGCTGCCCTGCGCGTAGGACCCAAGCGTCCGAGCCCACGCTGACTGCCTCTAGTCTGGTGGCGAAGAGATGTGGCGAGTGCGCTAGAGTAAACCTGTCTTGGTATTTTGTGTTTGATTTGGTGACATGACTGCTGCTGCTGCTGCTGCTGTACAGCTGCGGTGTAGTCTACGAGTACGTATCCACGGAGAGGCGCGTGCCGAGTGCGCTTCTCGCGCGTCGGGCGCGAAGCAACGTCGCTATACAGCTGTATCACCATCCAACTCATCAATCGTTCCGCTGCTGTTTGCTGTCGTGGATAGTATCTTGGATTTAGAGAGCATGCCATTTTTCGATTTGAAAATCTGATGACCCAGGTCGTCGGATTTTGGCCCAAAATCCGACGACTTGGGTCATCGGATTCTCAAATCGAAAAAATTCCGGTCGGATTTTGCATAATCGGACTGCATAAGTAGGGTCATTCGATTCTGAGATCGAAAAATACAAATCTGAAGCTCGAAATCGAACCGCATAGGAAACGGCCTTAAGAGTGCATACTCGTGAGGATTTTTTTCTTGCATAAAATTTATTATTAGCGGAAAGCGCGAGAGCGTGAGTTAGCAACATTCGATGTACCGGGGGGGAGAAGAGATGACACCTGTGACCACGGCTTGTCCAGAAGATCGCCGAGGGTAAAACCTCCTACGAGTTGAGCTGGAAAGTAAAAGTGACGATAAAAAAATTAAAAAATAAAAAAAAATCCTGCACGATAACTCTTAACGGCAAGATTATAACCTACAGCAGTAGATTGTGATCTGCCTGGTGCGTGGAAGGTAATCCTCCGGACAGGGGAGTGACACAAGAACTGACAGAAAACATCCGACATGTGACTGAGCAAAATAACATGCGTCTACATGATGTACATCTCATCGGGTTCCAACGTAAAATACATGCCACTCTTAATCTGGTTCTGAATATAAACCATTTTGCAAGTACGCGCGAACGGCCAACCACCGCTTTGAAGAACTGAGTATCGACTGCTATCATCACGAGGGACTATAGTAATCAGAACCCGTTATATCCACAAAAACTATGTATTCCAGTAATTTTACTATTACGGGGGTCCATAGTTAATAGGACCTATGGTACACACAAAACCCTATATATTTGCCTATTTTTACTAATAAAATTTGGTCCCATTAACTATGAACCCCCGTAATAAGCATATTTGGTCCTGATAACTATGAATGTGTTCCGCCTGTGAGTAATCAGGACCCATCATATACACAAAAACCTATATACTCCAGCATTTTTACTCTGCGTATCTGGTTCTGATTGTTATTTCCCCCCGTACTATTAATAAGACCGATAACAATGGGAACGCGATGTTTTCATTGAAATCTTGAATTTCAAAGGTACCATCCGACATATTTCAGTACCGCTCGCTCGCTACATATAAGCACGATTTCTTCAAGACAAGAAATCCGAACTTTGGAATGAACCCGAAGACAATGATTCCTGGGACGATGTTGGGTAAATATCGGCTTTTGAGGAAATCACAGCGAAATGTTTTATTCGAAGAGGCGAAATTCCGAGCCCTCGACAGACATCGATCGACAAAACAAACGACTGCTGCGTCATGAACTCTAGACGGGCCGCGCTCATTAAGGGCTCCGACCCACCCTGAGGTCACTGGTAGTGTTCACACAATGGCCGGTGATATGTGGCGGGCGCTGGCCAGGCGTACGATAAAAAAAGGTTTGGTCGCTGGTGAGCAGAAAATACACGACAAAATTTCTCGATCCCCCTCTGATGGCAAAATGTGTTTTTTTTTTTCATCTTTTGGGAGAAGAGCGTAGGACGCCGCCGGCAAGCTCTTCGCCCCCTAGACCTCGGACACACCTATAGTTTTGGAGGCCGCCACCTACATTCGTTGGTTTTGCCCGACACCAAGCGGGTTGGCCGTAGGTTGAGTCTATGTCGAGATTGAATGTCTATCGTCGCATGAACTTATTTTTTTATCAGCGTGTTGAAAATTTACAACGAGAAAAAACAAATTGCGCCACGTGCAGCCGCGTGAAACAGGATAATATTAAAGCGAACACATTCCACCTCTTTTTTTTTTCCCACAGCGGCGGTACGAGAATATATTGCCAGCTGTTGGTTGGAAGAAATAGTTTGGAAACTAAGCTTTGAAACATTCGTGCTTCGCTAGCATCCGTCGAAATCGGTCGAATTCACCAATACCGTTCGTATTGTTTTAATGGAATACCTGGTACATAGCAAGCGCGCCCGACGTACACACTAGCTTCCGAATTCCGGAGTTGGGTATCAACCATCCAATCGGTCGAACTCGCGGCTGGTGCTAAAGTAGAGGTGCCTCGCTCTTTTTTTTCTTAGGCTCCTCGCTTGAGGAGCTCCACACCTCACCCGATAGCTGACTTGAAGAAAAAAAATCAAATTACATCCCCAAGTATGCTTGTAAGAATAAAAAACAGTAATTTCTCGGAAAAAAAGACTGGCATTCCGACGATTTTGAGATAAGGAGCTCCGTTATTCAGAAAACTTTTTTGCGGAAATGTGCTACCTCTGTCGTGGAACGCGTCAGCAGTTATATAAAACTGATGCATATGGTACTGTTGTAACGTGAACCTAAGAACCGTATCGTATACGGTATGTTGGTATCATCATGCAGATACGTAGGGTTAAGGGCTGAAAAATCATTGGTTGGATTACCCTGGGAAGTGCAGATATCGCCCTCCCGCGGGTACTCTGGTTGTGCGCGACTTTCCCAGTACCGTAGGAAATTTTCGTGTGTGGGTACAGCGGTGCTCGTACGGACCGCATGTTCAAGATTGTTTCTCATTTTTTCGCCTCGTGCCAGCATAGACGACAGCATACGTAGATAGCCAAATCAAATAACTGCTTCATACCTTGCTTGGGGACATATCACGATTTACCGCCGTCGATGACCTATCATAGGTGCTAACCTACCGTGAGGATATGTCGTACGGGAAACGTGCACCTGGTATGTACGGGGGACCATAGTAAATAGGACCAAATATTTTTACTAAAAATAGAATATATATAGGTTTGTGTGTGTACCGTAGATCCTATTTACTATGGTCCCCTGTAATAGTACATATCCAACACAAGAAGCTTGTGCTCGTAGATCATGCCGATTTTACGTATTCCACCCCGCAACATGAGCTAGCGCATACAGATCTTCCCTGGAATATCTAGGTCATAAAGCGTGAATCGATGATCTGTCAGGCCGATGTTTTGAAGGGTTTGAAAGCTCCTGGTATCGAGCAAGGAGCAAACGTCGAGGAAACTTACACTTGAGGGCACAGGCCTCGGGCGTGTTAAACGACAGGGATATTGATATCAAATGGTTGAAATAAGAACCAAAACGCCACTCCAAGATCATTTTCAGGTGTTGGTATTGTTTAGTAAAGTTTACACGGTTCCGAAGGGGAGATTCACTTGTGGTCGAGAGAAGCCTGCCCAACTTCTCTGCGACCTCCTCTAGTAGATCCCAAGAACCACCCGTTGAGATCAACATATATATCGTTTTCGGTCTAAACTAGCGGAAGCTAAAACTGACTTCTGAAAGCAAATATAATTTGAGTAGACACAAAATAATAGAAACATACATACGAGTAGCGCGAAAAAAAAAAAAAATGGGAGAAACGAAAAAAAAAAAAAGACCAAAAACGAAAAAAGAGGAACCTAAGCGCTTCCCGGGGCTCGAACTCAAGTCCACAAATTCGAAGCTGCACGCAAGCTAAATATACATGTTGGGGCCGGACCGGTAGGCTCTATTTCCTCCAGAATGAACCATCTCGCAATACACACGGCACACGGACGCGTGACACGCGGGGCGCAGCGCGCCCAATCTTCGATGAAAATATACCGCAAACCTGTCCCTGCACAGGGAATGCAGATTATTGGCGAACCCTGCCGGATGCGAAGAGCTACGACGTTGTTGACGTTCTCTATCTTGTTATGCGTGCGGTATCCATGTCCACCCACGACATGGCACTGGAAACGGTACTGCTAAACCTCAGCCTGAAACCCTTGTATGAATCGTACAGCGTGACTTTTTAGAAGGCAGCACTGCGAAAGAACGCTAAATCTGAGAGCCACGTAAACTGCAGAGGTGCGTTTGGCGTCGATTTTAACCTGCTGCACGCATTTTACGCGCCGCGATTGCACCCATACTGCAAGGGAACGCTACCACTGCTGCGACTGCTGTATATACGACCATTATTGATATTACGCTGACCAGTGCCTTCGGTGCAACCTGGTGCATGCCCGAATGACTGACGACCCCGGAATGTTCTTTTGGCGTTGAAGCTACGTACGTACTGAATACTTGAATTCACCTCTTCTTCTTCTTCTTCTTCTTCTTCTCCTTGCTGGCATGTGTGAGTCCCATTTTTTTCAACATGAAAGGGTGACTACTGCTGTACGTACGCGACGATACGTATGCGAACAGCTTGAAACGTCACACGAGCAACGGTTTTATTACTGCGTGGGTTGCGGCAGGACCGTCGCTAGCTACTGCTGCTGTAGGTACAATACAACCTTGTGGGCACTCTCGGCGGCGCACTCACAAGCGCGGGGACGCTCGCTGGCCCATAAATCAGACACACATTGTGCTATACGATACCTGTTACATTGGGGTGCATCATACTGATGCTACACCGGTCTAATGTCAGGAATACAGAGTACGTCGTTTGCGGGAACACAAAAAGGTAAACTCGCGGGGTCTCCAGCCCTCATCGGCGTCCGAGGAGTTTCCCGCTTGACGTATATTGTTGGTGTGCTGTGAGCGCTCCTCAGCTTTTCTTAAGACGTAGCTTTGAGCCATTTTCGCATTTCCTCGAAATGAGATCCACCTCTCGGTCCGCTGCTTCCTCGTCGTGCTCGCCAACCCCTATTCTGCCTGCTCTGCCGGGGGCCTCGGCCGTGCTCGCGCCGTGCCCCGATGGCGGGGCGTGCTGTCCACAGAGGATCGTTGCCACGACTTATTTGAAAGGAAAACAAAATAAAACAGTCTCGTGAGCGACTCTCGTCAACGGAATAGTTTATGGCGGTCTCTTGAACACTTTTCTTAATCATTTTTTTATTGTTCAGTTTATTTACTCGGTCGTGTGGATTTTTCAGGGTTGGGTCGCGGACTTTTTGGGATGTGGACCACGAGACTAAAAACGTTCGTTCGAAAGTCGGAAGTTTAGTTAATGCTTCCAGGTTTAGCCCTTGGTGTTTGGTCCTCACTCTCCCCACCTCACCACACACAACACCGACACATAAATACACCACCAACCGGAGGGCGTATCAGCTATCAGCATCAAGCGATGCCCTGCTATGAAACTCAGACTGACCCCCGAGGGTTCTCGTGGGAGCCGTCCCTTCCAAGTCGTCGGGAAAGTCCTTGACAACATACGTTTCGGGGAGTAGTGCGGCGAGGGCTTGCACGTCAAGCAGGCGAAAAACTCGACGTCCGCCGTCTGCAATCGTGTGGCGTACAAGGACCTTACGGCATGCCAGTTCGCCGCTGTTCGATTTCGCGCAGACAGATACCCAAGCGAGCCATCCAAGCTTAACTGCTTCGCCGGCATCAACTGCATCAGCAAAACCAACGGGGTTGATGCAGGCTAGGCAGTTGATCTTCGATGGCTTGCTGGAGCTCCTGCCTGCACGGAACCTAATAGCGGCAAGCTGGCACGCCGTGCGTAGCGCCCTTGTGCACCCCACGATTGCACACGACGAATATCGAGTTTTTCGCCTGCTTGACGAGCAAAGCCCCCGCCGCAGTTCTCCTCGGGACCTGTCTTGCCCGGAGCTTCCCCGGCGACTCGGAAGGGATGGATCCCACGAGTAAAATCATGGGTCGGTCTGCTTTTCTTGGCGGGGGAGCGCTTGAATGGGACCGATATCTGGGTAGTTGCGGATAGTCGACACGGCTTCCGGTTGGGGGTGTATGAATCTGTCGGTGTTGTGTGTGGCGCGGTGAGGAAAGCGATGAGCAAGCAGCAAGAGCTAAGCCTGGAAATAAACTACCTGAAACTTTGGACTTCCGAACGAATATTTTACTCTCGTGGTCCACATCCCCCCCCCCAAATCCTTGACCATACGTACCGTGAAAACATCACGACCGGAGAAAGAAACTGGACAAAAAAAAAAACGATCGAAAAAAGTGTTCATGAGACCGTCATAAAGTATTCCGTAGGCGAGCTTGCTCACGAGATTGTTTTATTTTTACTTTTAGTGCGTAAAAGGCGTGACTACGAGACTCTGAGGATAGTACGACCCCCGCCGCTTGGACACTGCGCGAGCACGACTGAGGCCGCCCCTGGCAGAGTAGACAAGAGCAAGGGTCGGCGAGCCCGATGAGAAAGTAGCGGACCGAGAGGTGGGGAACCTCGTCGTGAGGAAACGCAAAAAAAAGGCTCAAAAATGCGTCTAAGAAAATCTGGGGAGCGGTCACAACACACCACCGAACATTTTATACATGTGTTTATTGCCGTGAAGATAGGGCATGTATGCGTATGCAGCTGTCGCCATTGACTCGTGCTGGTGAATGGTGGAAAACTGTCATCAACTGCGTGCGCTGGCAGAAGGCAGTAAAACAAATATCACTCTGTCTCGAGACAAGAGGAACGTTTGTATTGAATAATATTTTACACGCTGTACTCATATTTTGGGACAGAGTGGTTCTCTGCTCTTCCGGAGACATGACCGGTAACGGTTTTCCAGAGGTTTTCGACCGTCCGGCGCGGACCCCGGATCTCCGGGCTTCAGGTTTCCCATGCGAGCTTCTGCTTCGTATTTCCTAATAGGTATGTCCCGGTTCAGGTTTCCTACGGGATTTCACGCTGCAGACTTCCCGTGGGATCTTCGGCTTTAGAATTCCTATGGGACCTTTGGCTTTAGGCTTCCTATGGAATCTCCGTCTTCAAATTTCCTATGGGATCTCCCGGTTTCAGATTCCTGTGTCATCTCCGGCTGGAGATTTCCTATACAGGATCTCCGGTTTCAGATTTCCAATGGGATCTCCCGCTTCAGTTTTCCTGTGAAATACACGGTTTCAGATTTCCTATGCGATTTCGTGCTTCAGATTTCTCGCGGGATCTCCGGCGTCAGAACCCCTGTGGGACCTTCGGCCTCGGGTTTCCTATGGTATCCCCGGCTTCAGATTTCCTCCATGGGATCTCCGGATTCAGATTTTCTGTAGGATCTCCGGCTGCAGGTTTCGTGTGGGATATCCGGCCTCAGACTTCCTACGGAATCTCAAAGAAGGAAGAGAGGGGACGCCAGCAGGGCGGACCCCTCTTCGGGAAAGCCTCATTGTTGTGCTGGGAGGCAGTGGTGAAAGCCCTCACTCCGTGGACGACACAGCAGCCCGATAATAGCACGACAAAGCAGAAAGAGGCCGGGGGCAACAGGCCATCCGGCCCGCTAATCGTTGATAGAGTTTTGTCTCATCGTTGATAGAGTTTTGGTTGGGTTTATTTCACCGGGGTACCTACTCTCTGGGACGAGGTGTCGCGTTGATCGCCAGGTAATCAACGCTGGGGTAGTATCACTGGGTGAGAGTCCCCGGCTGGTCGCAGCAGGAGGCATCGTTGCCCCAAACTATTTACGAATTCACCTACGACGCAATGTTTCAACAGGAATCTCTTCCTCAGAGTTTCCTGCGTAGGACCTCCGTCTTCAGACTCAATTGAGATCTGCTGATCCGGATTTCATAAGGTATCCCCGGCTTCAGATTATCCGGATTCAGATTTCCCATGGGATCTCGGGCTTCAGGTTTCCTGTGAGATCTCCAGCCTCGAATTTCCTATGGAATGTCCTGCTTAAGGTTTCTTCTACAGGATCTCCGGCTTCACATTTCCTGTGGAATCTCTGGTTTCCTGTGGGATCTCCAGCTTCAGATTTTCTATGGGATCTCCGGCTTCAGTCAGGTTCCCTGTGATATCACCGTTGTCGAATTTCCTGAAGACCCTCCTAGCTTCAGGTTCCCTATGGGATCTCCGCCTTCACCCAGTTTGCAAAGGGACCCTGTAATTTTCGGCGACCATGTAAATTGGCGAGTGTGCTCGCTTGCTTGGAATAACCGAATGCTTACGGGGCTATCGCGGTGAATTATCGATCGATTTTAGGATGCCAACAAGAAGCACCCAATCTGAGCAAAAGCCCTAGAACTTTGTTGTGATAACCATCCTTGAGAAACCTTTGAAAACACCGCCCCCTAGACCTGACCCTGATCCATCGCCTCCTTCCTCTGTCCCCTCTCTTTTCTCCCCTTTCCCCCGTCCCTCTTGCTCTCTTTGTCCCCTGCCCCCCTCCCCAATCCCCCGTCTCCCCCCTTCCCCCGCCCACTTCCCTCTTCCTCTTCTGCTCTTCCCATGGCTTCCCTTCTCCGTTGTCTCTCTCCTCTCTTCCCCTTCCCTCCTTGCTCTCCCTGCTCCCGTTACTTTTCGTCGCTACCCCCCCATGCCCCCCCCCCCCCGTTGCCATGCCCCCCTCCCCCCCCCCCCCCTCTTCTGCCCCCTAATAATAAAAAACACGACTCCCTGGTGGAAAACGCTCACCCTCGGCAATGTATGTCGTATGAAACATACTTTTTTTTTCTGTAAAATTCTTGTTTTTTTACTAACAAATAAAACACATACACGCATGAAACCAACTGTTCGATAATTTGAAATCAACTTGGTACGAATGTGTGTGTGTGTGTGTTTTTTTTTTTTTTTTTTCATAAAAAAAAATCACATCTGAAACAACAACAGGCACTTCGCCGCCTGGCGTGTGAACGAGGAATCCATCATGCGCAGCTTCTGCGCCGGCATCGCTGCTTCCACGCTCGGCACCGGCCGTGGCCTCGGCGATGCTGAGGCCGCGGCCGCCCGCAAGCGCAAGCGTCTCGACACCCTCGACATCGTGCCCCCCCCCCCCCGAAGAAACGCGGGCTAGAAACGCCACCTCCTACTCGTCTTACTCCGCTTTTTCGACATACAAGAAAAGCTCAGGCAACCCTCGTCGCCACCGGTCTAACGCCGGTCGCCACTCTTCCTCTGCTGCTGCTGGGTCTGCCTCTGACGGGTTTGGTAGGGGTACTGGAGGGTGGTCTGCCAGAGGGGGTGGGGGTGCGGGGGCCGGGTCGGGGTCGAGGCACAGGTCCTCCTCGCAGCATCAGCTTGCCTTAGCCGCTCAAATGGTCGCGAAGTTTCGCTCTTCCAAAGTGTCGGGAAGGGGATCTGCGGCTGGGGATGGCGGAGGCGGGGGTGGGGGTCGGGGTGGGGGTAGAGATGCTCCGATGTTTTCTACTGGAGAGCAGGTGTGTGCTAGGAGCGGGGGGGGGGGGTTGGGGTCGTTCGGGGTTGGGGGGGGTTGGGAGGGGCGTTTAGGGTTGAGCGTATTTGTGGGGTGGTACTATATATTTGCTGTTTGTGCGTATGTTTGTATGTGCGTGTGATATGTGTATGCATGTCCATATATCTGTACCAGGCATATGCGTGTGTATGTGGGTGTTGGCAAACGTGGGGAGCACGAGGGCAGTGCTTTTATATTTTTGCTTGTCGGCATGTGCTTTTTTTCCTTGTTTGTTTATTTGTTTGTTTTGTTTTGTTCTGTTTGGTTTTTGTTTGTTTGTTCGTTCGCTTGCTTGCTTGTTTAAGCGTGTGGCTGCTTGCTTGCTCTCTCTCTCGCTCGCGTGCTTTCTTGTTCACAGGTCGCCGCGTTCGCCCCTCGGCCCGAGGAGCCCAACGCCTGGATCCTAGCTCGCGTTGTGCGCGAAAAGTCGAATGGCAGGGTGAGGGACGTTAGCCTACGCTTGCTGATGTTGGTGGTGGTGTTGGTTTTGGTGGTAGTGGTGGTGGTGATTGTCTTGGTGTTGGTGGTGGTGTGGCGGTTCTCTTTAATCAAGGATTTACCGGCGTAAAACGGACCATGTATAGGACCGTTAGTTGAGGCTTCACTAACTTGATTATAGAGTGGTTTGCGTGTAAAATCGAAAAACGGTGACGATTGCGGCATCTGCTGCACGGTGCAGCATCTAACACACGGGGGTAGGAATGTGTCTGGACTGCTGCAATGTATGTACGGAGCTGTAGATGCGATGCAAGGAGCTGCAGACGGCACGCGCAACAGCGTGATGACGCGCGCTCGTGTCGCTACAGCAGCGGCTGCATGCTCATTCTACGACAGGGAAACATACTATTACGGGGGACCATAGTAAATAGGACCAAATATTGTTAGTAAAAATAGGCAAGTACGTAGGTTTTTGTGTGTACCGTAGGTCCTATTTACTAGGATCCCCCATAATAACAGCAGGACTATTACGGGGGACCATAGTAAATAGGACCAAATATTGTTAGTAAAAATAGGTAAATATATAGTTTTTTGTGCGTACCGTAGGTCCTGTTTACTAGGGTCCCCCGTAATACAGCAGTACTACAGCAGTAGTGTTAATAGGATGGAGAACCCAACATGGTTGCAAAAAATAGAGGGACGCCGGGTACTACTGTACCTGATGCATGTTTTTTTTTGGTCCATCGTGACTTCTGAATGCTATCGTCCCACGGAATAGGACACTTGATACGATCGCACATGACGTTTTTTTCGGTCGCTATATGTGGGTAGGTTCCTGGACGGAAATATAAGCACCTTTTTAGGTACCAATCTGAATATAACACGGTCCTTTTTTTCGCCGTCCATAGTGGTATACTATACCAGAGGGTATGACAAAATGATGAACTGACCAATCACCGATCACCGATCGCCGTCCGCCCAATCACCGTCGGCAGGTGGAGCTGCATGACGAAGACGACGCCTCCCACGTGTTCGAACTCTTGTGCTCCAACGTCAGCCACCTCGAAGACTTTTCTTCCGAGCTGCGCAAGGTGAGGGATACGTGTGACGTTCGTTCTTCTCTTCGTTCTTCTTCGCGTCGTTCTTGGCGACGTTCTTCAGAACTGTCCTTTGTTCTTCTGGACAGAGCGTTATAATATAATGGTCTTTTTTAATAGATTATCGTCTATATGAATATGTGTATATACTGCTGTAGGTTCTTATCTGATATTTTCCGTTCCCTCCATTGAATCAAACGTATGTTGCCACCGCCCCGTGTGTGTTTCGATCCCTTCAGCACGACAGAGTTCTTGCGGTTTTCCCGGACACGACAATGTTCTACGGCGCCACCATCGCTAAAGACTCGCCCCGCATGGAGGGGAACTCCAAGGTAAGCGTGGGTTTTTGGTGGTGGGGGTTGTGGTCGTGGTGGTGGTGGTGGTGGTTGGGGTGGTGTTGGTTGCTGGTGGTTGTGGTGTTGGTTGTGGCGGCTATGGTGCTGTTAGTTGTGGTGTTGGTTGTGGCGGTTATGGTGCTGTTGGTGTTGGTGACGGTGACGATGGTAGAAGCAGTGGCATGAGAGTAGTGGTGGTCGTGTTTTCGATGTTGGCGGCATTGGAATGGTTGACATCGTTAGTGGGTGGAGCGTTGCTTCGCTGATGCATGTTGGTGCTATGTAGATGGTGACGGGGACCAACGCGCAAGTCTTATTTCTCTTGCCACTGCTGCGGCCAGGGGGGGGGAAAAAGAGAGGGACAATATATGTTTTATTCGATCGGCCGACGCCTATTACGAGTAGCGTGGGTAGGCGCAATTCGATGCGAGTTGACGAGGGAAGAAAGGGGCTGATGTCTTCTCGCGATAAAAACGCAAGGCAAGAACCGTGGTGGGGAGGAGCAGGGAGAAGAACGTGCTTGGTGACTCCGCATCTGAGTCTACAGTCACACGACTACGGCCATGCATGACATTCGTGCCCCTCATACGACCAAGTCCATGCATGATGTCGAGTACCCCCCCCCCCCCCCCGCCCTCCTCGTTCGGCCACTGTTCCCCCCCCCCCAGGTGGTGCTTGTGTACTTCGAGGACGACGAGGACGCCGAGGGCAAGACCTGCTACCGCCGCGTGCCCGTGGAACACATTATCCTTGACGAGTCCAGCCGGGTAGGAGGCAAGGGTGGGGGTGGGGGTGGAGGTGGCGGTGGAAGCGGCAGTGGTCGCGGCAAGGTGAGATGGAGGAACGGGTTACGCTTTTTGGTGTCTGAAGTAAAACCTGTCCGGTATTACGCTTTTTTGACACATTATCTATGTGTGTTGAAGCTCATTGGTGTAAGTTGGACCGCATTTTTATCAGGTTGCACCGCATGTAATTGGGTAACGCATCTACCAGAGGTGTCGAAGCTCATTGGTTTAGGTTGCGCTGCATTTGGATCAGGTCGCACCGCATGTAGTTGTGTAGGCGTTTCTGCCAGATAATGACGACTTCAGTTCTCGGTTGGATATCGACCTCCCTCAGTTCTTCGTCCGCCTCCCCTGAGATTGCGGCCTTGCTTCGTCTACCTTTCCTTGGCTGCAACGTCTAGCTCGACAGTGTTGATGTTTGTTATTGGTGTAGCTGTTGACGTTGTTGTTGTTGCTTCTGTCGTCATCGTTTTGGTTGTTTTGGGACATTTGTTTAACGCCACGGGGAATCTTACCCACCCCTCTCACCCCCCCTCCCCTTAAAATGTCTCCTAGGGTGGTGGAAGCAACTTCTCTGGCTATTCTCGGTCTACGGGGGGCGGACGTTCTCGATCGACTTCTCCGCGTGTGCGCGGCGGCAGCGGAAGCGGTGGTGGTGGTGGTGGCGGGGGAGGGGGCGGGGCCGGGGGGGGCGGGTATGGTGGGGGTGGAGCCGCTGGGAGTTACCACAGGGGAGGTGCTCCGCTGGCGGCGTCGAGGGCGTCTGGGGGGGGGAGTGCTAGCGGCGGTGGCGGCGGCGGCAGCGGGCGGTCTGGAGGAAAGGAGCAGGTGATTGGGTGTGAGACATGGGTGGGATGGGGGTGTGGGTTTAGAGTGGGTACGTTCATGTCCATTTTTACTACCTTTTTTTATACATATATCAAGTACGTCTTACACGAACATTTATGTTTTCCTTTTTCTACTTTTACGTTTTCACCCTTTTCCCAGCTATTTGTTAATTTTCATTTGTTCTTGTACATCTCCCCCCCACTCCCCGCTTGGTACAAGCTGTGCCTTCCTGGTCGATGAATACCCGACGTGCTCCGTCCCGGCATTGTAGAAATGTGGGGGTCTATGGTCATATGACTATGGCCATGTATGATAACGAGTACACCCCTACCCCCCCCTGCGCCCCCAGCCCGTGATTTTCTTCTTCGTTTTCGTTCTGTGTCGTTTCGTTTTATTTTATTTCTGTTTTTTTTTTTTGCAGGGCAAGAAGGCTGGAACGACGTACGCGGACATGATCGCCCACGCCCTCGGCAGGGTGGAGGGGGGCAGAGGAGCGTTCACGGAGATCTGCGACATCATTGAGGCCCAGTTCACGGACGTCCTTAACTGGAAGCTTGAGAGGTGGCTTGAGAAGTTTTTTTTTTTTTATAGAATGGAATTGATTGAATCAAGTTTGTTTTTCTCGCAGTCAGTTGTTTTAGTTGTTGGCGGCTGTATTTTTGTTGTTTGCGTTGGTGTTGTTGGTGGTGTTGCCTTTGCTGCTGCTGGTGGTGTTGTTGCAGCTGTTACTGTTGCTCGTTGTGGTGGTGTTGCTGTTGCTTGCTGCTGTTGCTGTTGCGGTTGCTGTTGCGGTTGCGGTTGTTGCTGCTGCTGCTGCTGCTGCCGTCGCTGTTGCTGCTGCTGCGGTCGTTATCGTTGGTGTTGTTGGTGTTGCTGTTGGTGTTGGTGTTGCTGGGGTGTTGTTGTTGGTGTTGCTGGTAGTGTTGTTGTTGGTGTTGCTGGTGGTGGTAGTGTTGCTGTTGCTGTTGCTGTTGCTGCTCCTGTCGCTGTTGCTGTTGCTGCTGCTGTCATTGTTGCTGCTGTTGTTGCCGTTGTTGTTGCTGTTGAGGTTGCTGTTGCTGTTGCTGCTAGTGTTGCTGTTGCTGCTATTACGGGGGTCCGTAGTTAACGGGACCAAATTTTGTTAGTAAAAATAGGCAAATATATAAGGTTTTTATGTACATCATAGGTCCTGTTAACTATGGACCCCCGTAATAGTGTTGCTGTTGCTGTTGCTGTTGCTGTTGCTGTTGCTATTGACGTTGCTGTTGCTGCTGTTGTTGCTGTTGCTGTTGCTGTTGACGTTGCTGTTGGTGGTGGTGGCGATGGCGTTTTCGTGTTGTTGTTTTTTCTCGTATTTTGTGGCTGTTGTTGCTGCTGTTGTAACGCTAACGTTAGACCGCCGTGCTACGCCCCCCCCCACACCCTCCTGCTCCCCACTCACCAGTGACATCCGCAAGACGCCCGTGTGGAAGTCTTCCGTCAGAAAAATTCTCTTTTCCAACAGCCGGTAAGTGGCGTCATTGCGCGTGACGTGTGATAAGACGAGACAATTTTTAATTCCAGTGAAATACTGCACTCCGATAGTGTACCAAGTACCGGTATTTCTTATTGATGATGTTTTTTATGGTTCGTCCGTGTTGCTGCCCCACGTGTTCCTGTTCGTTTCGCCCACCTTCTCCTTCTCCATCTTGCTTCTTTCTGTCTGTCTGTGTGTCTGTCTTTTTGCCTGTCTGCCTGTCTGCCTGTCTGCCTATCTGTCTGCCTATCTGTCTGCCTGTCTGTCTGTCTGTCTGTCTGTCTGTCTGTCTGTCTGTCTGTCTGTCTGTATGTCTGCCTGTCTGTATGTATGTCTGCCTATCTGTTTGTCTGTCTGCCCGCCTGTCTGTTTATCTGTCTGTCTCGCCGACGCAAACCATCGCCACCGCTCACATGATCACATGACCGGGCAAATGGCCGATGCTATGGCGATGGCAACAACGACAACGACGACATCGGCAACGGAAGGTTCGCGCACTGCTCCACTACTCCCGAGCGGGGTCACGTCTTCACCATGGCCAGATGAATCATCAGCTGGTGATCATGGCGATGACGGTGGTGGTGGTGATGGTGGTGGTTGTGGTGGTGGCGGGGGTAATGGCCAGGTCGATTGAGATGGTGATCTTTATGCTGACAGTGATGGTGGTGGTGGTGGTGGGTCAGGGCGATGCTGACCAGGATGATGAAGAAGCTGAAGATGAGGATGGCGGGGATGCTGATGATGATGATGATGGCCGTGGCGGTGGTGGTGACGATGAAGATGTTGGTGAGGATGGCGATCGAGGAGATTGCGAGGATGGCGATGACGAAGGAGGACCACGAGGAGGAGGGTGGTGACGGTGATGACCGAGCACAGCTTCAAATATAAACAGATTGCTTCTGGTGGTAGTTCTGCTGCTGTTGCTGCCGCTGCTGTTTTGTTTTGTTTGGTGCGAAAATTTAAAAGCCCCAATCCGGTGTGACACTGCGTGCTGCTGAAATAGCGCTGGGTGAGAAGAACCGGGGGGAGGGGTGGGGGCAGGGTTCACGGTGCCAGGAGTTCTCCCGCCTGTGGTTTTCTCCTCCAAACCCTGTCGGAGATACACGGCAAACCGCGTGTTCGAAGATACGAACCCCCCTTGCTGTAAGACGGATGATTTTTTTGGAACTCGTCCTTGCTTCTGGGACAAATCGAAAAATTTCGACGTTTTTTCGTGCTAGTTAGGGAGAACTGAATATTCAAATTTGTCCTCACTTTCTGGACGAATCGAATATTCGTTTTCTGGCACTCAAAATTATCCTTTTAGTGGGATAAACCGAACATTCGAAACTACCCTTGCTTATGTTTGGGACGAATCGAATATTCGAAACTGTCCTTACGTACGTTCGGGACGAATCAAAGATTCGAACCTGTCCCAAAGTACAGTTGGGACGCCCAGGAAAGGAGGGTGGGGGTGGGGAGGCAGCGGTGCGTGTGGCGCGCGTGCAGCCGTTCCACTTATCATTCTCTCCACCAAACCTGATCGTCGCCAGAATGGAAACTGTGTTGCTTGTGGGGCACTGTGGAAGCGCTGGGGAGGGGAGGGGGAGCGTGTCGGATGTTGTACCATTATGGTCTATTTACGTCGGCGTGTCAGAGCAAACGTCACGGATAGAGAGAGCCCTCCTGAGATAGGGGGGGGAAGGGGCACGCGCACGTACAGTACTTTGGTCTTCGGCTCAGTGCCTGTGCGGTTGATGGGGCGGAGGAGAGAGATATAGGGGGGGGGGGGGGGGGGGGGGGGGGTGATTTTGTCTTGGTGTGCAGGTGTTTATACCCGCCCAAAATGTTCACTTCAGTCCCCCTTCGCTTCACTTGCACTTTTTTCTTTAACTTCACTTTTGCTTCAGCTCACGTTGCATCGGTTTTACGCGCGTGGTTTTCCAAGTTTTTATGGGTTGGATTGCAGAATGGGGGTGGTCGAGAATGTCACCCCTTTCTTTTGTTTTTTTACTGTTAAAACGCTTTTACTCTTACTTAATTCCGAGTACGTACAGAACGTACGTAAGGCTGTCCCTCTTTACTTACTTCCAAGTCCGTACAATACGTACGTATGGTTGTCCCCCATACTTGGGTGCAGTGCCGTTAAGTTGTTAGAATAGGAGGGAGGATGGGAGAAGGGAGGGGGGGGGGTAGTATATGAGGGGGGGGGGGAGGAGAAAGAGGGGGGAAGGGAGGGGAGGAGGACCCGAGGGGGGCAGGGAGGAGGAGGACGAGGAGGAGGACGATGAGGGGCAGAAGGGGGGGCGGAGTGGTTGACCAAACGGGTAAGACTTGGCGAGATCTGCAGGTTTTCGGGATCATTTTCGCCTCCTGCTACTAATTCAATATTTTGTCTACTACTTCTGACTCGAGTATGTGGAAATGTTGATGTACCAGTAGGTATACTTAGGCATACGCGTAAGGATTCTGCGCGGAAGGCAGGACACCCTCCCGGCCCGACCCTCTCCTCCGCCAACTTCCGTGGTTGACACATTACCTATGGTAGCGTATTGGGGTTCTATAAAAGTTTGGGCGTACGTTAGTCGGGGTTGCGGGGGGGGGGGGGGGGGAGGGGGGCAGGAAAGGAAAGGACGTTAGTCACGGCCACGGCCTGCTGAACAGCCGGCTGCGGGTATTGGAGTTCTAAAAGAGTTTCGGACGTACTTTCCTCGAAAAGAAGAGGTTGGGAGTGGGTGGGAGGAAGGCGCTGAGTGGGGGGGGGGGCTGGCGTTGCTCATGGTCGCAGGCAGCTAGCTCAATAGCTGGTGCTGCGTGAGGCTGTGTGTAGTGTCAACCTTTCGGAGCTGCACCCCCGTTTGAGGGAATAAAATCCTCGGGTTAACCGCGGGATCTATTTTGTTTTTCTAAGCATAGGGGTAAGCATAGGGGTTGAGGTCTCTTTGGTTGCTCAAGAGTCTGCTCGTGACCTCCACGCCCACCTCGAGTAGTGGTGGGTGGCCGCCAACCCCCCCTCCCCTTGCCCCCCCCTCCGTATCCATTCGCTGGTCCCCATAGGGTTGTAAATACACTTCGGATGACAGAGGTATTGCCTCCACCGCCCCCCACCCCACTCCCAAGCATCTCTTGGTGGAGTGATGCCTACCCCCTGCTCCCCTGTCGCCTTGTTCGACGATCGGGGGTTTTCGACACGCACCTAAGGGCGTTGAACGGGATGGCGAACGGAGTGTGAGGTGGGGGAAGCATAATTTGGGGATGGAATGTCGAACAAGGGATATCGGGGATGATATATCGGAGATGGGATAATCGGGGATGAGATATTGAGGGTGGCATGTCGGGAGTGGGATGCCGGGGTTAGAATACCGGGGTTGAGATTCCGGGGATGGGGTGTCGAGAATGGGATATATCGGGAGTGAGACTATGCGAGTGTTATATCGGGGACGGGATATATCGAGATTGGGACATCGGGGGATTTCGGGAATGGGATGTCGAGAAGGGGGCATATCGGGGATGAAATAACGGCGGTGATATATAAGGGACAATGTGTCGAGAAAGGGATATATCGGGTGTGAGCTATCGACGGTGAGATATCGGGATTGGGATATATCAGGATATCGGGGATGAAATATCTAAAATGGGATACACCGGTATCAGGGATACAGTAACGGACGTAATATATCGGGGGTAGGATATCGGACTAGGGATATCCGGGACAAGGATATCGGGGGTGATATGTTGGGGGTGAATATATCGGGAATGAAATATTGAGATGTAATATTGAGGATGATATATTGCGGGCGGAATATTGGGGGTGGGGTATCGGGGCGGTCATATTGATGAAATAACGTTGGAAATGACATATTGGGGATGAAATATTGAGTATGATGTATTGGGAATGGGTAGTCTATAACTCGTTTTATTCCGGCGTTTCACGGAAAAGATGGCGCAAAATAAGATACCGGTGTAAGTAGGTCGGGCCCCTGGTTCGGCGGGGCGCGCGCCGTAGCTTTATGGAGGCTTTTTCCACGCAGGGGTTCTTCACTTCCATCTCCTACCCGGCTCTCCCTCCCCCCCCCACGCCTTTCTGCGCCTTTTAACGTATGCTTGACGTTAATTTTTTTCAAGCAGCTTCGCTAATTGTTTTTGACGAACCGCTTCTTGACAGTGGCACAGACGTTTCGGGCAGTGCTTACGTCTGCGGCAACGGTCCATTCGCGCGTGGGTCAGCGAGTTTTGGAGATGAGAAGAGGAGGGGGAGGAGGAGGAGGACGGGTGAATAGAACACAGTAGTGCACGGGCGAAAAAGCCGATTGGGCTGTAGAACAGTTTTCGGTCGGTATGCCCTCCGGCACCCAACACGCCGCCCCGTGGGGTTTCACATCTATCTCCAGAAGGAGAGGGGGGGGGGGAGGAAGGGGTCGCTGTATCGAATTTATGGCTGGGGCGAGGTAATGGCCCTCGTGCTACTGCTGCTGTGAGTAGTACGTAGTAGTACTATTAATAATAGTAATGGTGTTGATTTTGTTTTGACGATTCATGTTCTTGTCTTGACTTATCTTGCGTTGCTGTGGTGTGCTGTGTTGTGGTGTGGTGTGCTTTGCTGTGCCGTGCTGTGCCGTGCCGCGTGTGCCACCTAGTCTTATTTGTGCGTGTGCGTGTTTTTTTTTCTCTCTCTCGGCCTGCTGCTCGTGTAAAGCTGGCTGTTGTAGCTGGCAGGCTGGCGACCGTACTGAACTCAGTCAAGGCTTCCCGCATTTGCCTGCTTTTGGTTTTCGTTTTTGCTATTTATTGTCATTATTTTTTTTTGGTTTTTTGTTTTTCACGTCGCGGCCCAGGCAAGAAGCCGGAGGCAGTGTCTTCCCGTTGCTGCCTCAGCGGTTTGCGGAAGGGCGCACACGCCGCGCCGCCGACACTATCGCGAACCAAACAACAACCACAAAGACAACCAACACCACCACCAACAGGAGGCGCTGTTCGCATTTTGTTTTTGCGACGCGCTCCCCCTGTCATTGCAGGGTGGTCGTGTCAAATGTTTGGTGATCCCTGAGGTCGACCCCTTTTGTTGTTGTTGTTGTTGCTGTTCTTCGGCATTATTGCCTGTCATAGTTGCCGGAAAAATGTGAAGTGTTAAATAGGGGGGTGCGGGAGTTGGTATTCGAGGGAGGGGGAGGGGGGGGGGGGGGGGGGGGGGGGGGTGATGGGAGGGGCAGGGCCGCCCAGAGGAAAAGGGAGCTCAGGCGAATCGCCGAATTTTGAAGGCATGAACGAGCGTGTTCGGGCAATGAATGCTGTCGTGCGGCGAGCGAACGGAGGAAAAAGGGATTACGCAGGCTGGAGGGAGGGGCGGAAGGTGTCGAATATACTGCCCCCGCTTTTGAGAGGGAGAAGGGAAGCACAACACACAGTGCTTTTTCTTCATTTTTTTCCGACTCCGGCACACTCACAAACTATTCCTCAAGAACAGAGTTAATCAGGACCAAGTATCTTCAATGAAAAAAACTGTAGTATATAGTTTTTTGGGTATATGATGGGTCCTGATTACTGTTAATATGGTCCCCCGTAAGACATACATTCATGGCATACACTTCGGCCTTGTCAATTGCTCCTGATCACAGCCTATGCATGTACGCTTGTTTGAAGGTGGGAGGGGGATGTCGGCTGGCCATGACTTCTTGAGTCGGGAAAACAGGGTACAGAGAAGGGGGTGTATCGATTGGTCATGACCGCAACGTGTGCCTGTGAGCAGGCGGGCGGAGCGGGGGAGGGAAACATCAGGTGGTCATGTGGCGACAGGGTGTATCTGTAGGGCGCAAGGGGGGATTGGGAGGGGGGGTGAAGCAACTAACGGCAGGCCTCTGTAGGAATGAAACCTTTTTTTTTTAAGTCCACGGGGGAGGAGGGGGCTATTGGCAGCACGTCATGACGTCCATGTTCGTGTTTGATACCCCGCTCGCAGCGGAAGAGCCTATCTACGATCGTCTGGGAGATGGCTTGGTGTTGTTTGTAGTCTCAGTCGTATGTAAGGTTCTGCTGCTGTCATTTTTTGTTGTTGTACGAGTAGTATGCACTCGTAGTAGTTATATTCATGTTTTTCCTGCTTTAGTTGTTTCTCTCCTACGAAATCGTTTTTTCGTTCATTATTTCAGGAAAATTCGCACGAGTAGCGACGCAGGACCAGAAACAGGCAAGTGCGATGGGCCTCTGCTTGTAGTAGATAAATAGATGCTGGAAATGCGCGTTGTGTGTGCCCAGTTGGTGGGCGTTTTTGTGTGGCGCCGACGACCTTTTCTTGCTGATGCTGTGTGCGGTTGTTGGTGTTGTTACTGTTGTATTTTTGGGCGGCATCGCTTTGCGCCATTGGCTCTTTCCGCACCGAGAGCGCTTGGACCTCTAAGCAATGCGCGACTGGTGTGCATCTTCTCCCGGGAAGCAACGGATGGATGGTGATAATAGTAGCTACTACTACTAATAATCTTAGCATTTTTATATTCGGTGATTGTGATGGTGTCACGTACCAGTCAGTAGCTGTAAGGCGGTGCAATACGCTCCAGCATGATGAGATCACGTGACGTGTTACTAACGGAAGCGTCTCTGTAGATCGTATCAGGATGACGAGACAGGCAGCTACTACGTACTATGGGCGTGAGATCACGTGACGTGCTACAGTAGTAACGGAAACGTCTGGTATTACGGGGGTCCATAGTTAATAGGACCTGGGGTATATATAGAAACCTATATATTTAACTATTCTTACAACAATATTTGGTGATATTTACTATGGTCCCCCGTAATAGCTTGTACACACGTATGAATATTTGTACATGGTGCAGGGGACAGTCTGGCACTCGACTGCCCCCATCTGTCGCACTCTGATCTCGACCTCTCTATCATTGAGCTCTCATGAGATAGGCAACAAGAACTTTGTTAAGAAGAATAGTGACCTCGCCAGATCTTATGGTGACGTTCAGCAGTAGTAACGGAAACGTCTGGTAGATTGTACACATGTATGAAGATACATGGTTCAGGGGACAGTCTGGCACTCGACTGCCCCCCTCTGTCGCGCTCTGATCTCGACCTCTCTATCACTGAGCTCTCATGAGATAGGCAACAAGAACTTTGTCAAGAAGAAGAGTGTCCTCGCCAGATCTTCTGGTGACGTCCAACACTCTCGTGAAGATATAGTTCGCAGCACATAAAGTATTACAACCTGAACAGATGACCAATCAGAAAACTGCGAGCTCAACAAATAAATGCATTTCTCTCAGAGAGTAGAGTACATGAAGAAGCAAAGCGTCTCCGAATCATACTGCGAGATACTTACTTGTTGTGGGGCAAGGGAGGGGTGGTGGCACCGGCAGCGGGAGGCGCTCCCACCATTTATATCCCACACTACAGGGTTTCCATGTGATAATGTCGCCATAGTTTTTAGAGTCTGCTTCATGTTGTGTTAGAAGAACCAAGACAACAGTTCACATGCCGTTTTTTCCAACGAGGTTCTGACTGAGCAAAACGAAAATTCGTGTTCTCGATTGAGCTTTTATTTTATTTCTCGCTTTTTTGTGGTATCCATAGATTTTTTTGGTATCCAACTCGTAGAATGAATTATACCGTTTTCGCTAAAATATCTAGAATGGCAATTTTCTATAGATGTAAAATCTTGTAGTAGTATGAGAAAACCGCATTCTAGGCGCGATATTGAAGATGCATTATACTCTGTAGGACAATTGTAGTATGGTGTCGCTACAATTAATTGCCATAGACTACATTTTCAACATCGTGTGTAGAAATTGATTCTCTGATATTGCAGGATTTTCATATCTTGAAAATGGCCGTTTCGGATCTTCACCGAAAATGTTACCAATAAATTTCAAGGCTACCACAGAAACAGAAAATATTAAAATAAAGAAATCGAGATCTGAATTGGTGTATTGGCTCTTTCGATATAACAATAGGCAGATCCTAAGAGCAAAACTGACGTTTATTTTCAAAAGAAAGCCCCTGTATCTGAAACGAGAAACTGACCCGGACCTACCACGGGCACATCTGCTATATTTAGGGGCGGGATGGCAATAGTTCTACTGTAGAGCGGTCCCCTATCCCCGACCCAATGAGAGGCCTTCTCGAGGACCAAGCGATATCATTATCCCACACTCTCTATTGATAATTGCCGGTACGATGCGCCATGAGGCTAAAACATGCTCCGAATAAAACTTCCCGGTCAACTTCTAGAAAAAAATAGACTGACGTCATCATCCACGGACACTTTTCCAAGTTTTTAGTTTTTCCAAAAAGTGACGTCACGATTCCGGATGACGACAAATGTCGACCAAGGATTTTCCACCAATCAAAATTTCCAACAAATTTTTTTTACCAATCAGAAAACTGCGGGCACGAAATCCCTTTCTCTACCAGGCATTATTTCTTAACACCCCCCCTCAGTAGACTTCGAATGTTCACAGCCTGCCTACAGCTGTGTCGCAGATTATTGCCTGCATGCAGCTATTTGGCAGTGCTGCAAAAAAAAGTACTTCGGTATGGCGTTGCAAACGAGTATGTATGTGTGTGTCCCGTTTCATTGTTGAGATTGCCAAATCATCCAATCAAATGCATGTAAATGCGTGTGCCACTGTTAATGCTACTATTAAATACTACGTGCAGTAAGATGCTCCTGAATTACCTCCCACACTAACGTACGTACGTGAGATGAAAGGGAGAAGGGAGAGGGAGAGCTTGATTGGCATATCAGGCTGGACATATGGGATATTAAAGAGGGGAAGGGCAGAGGTTTGACGTGGGTGTTCGTTGTGGTTGGACATATGTGTAAGGGAGTCGAGATTTTCGGTTTGGTGTTCTGTTGTTGTTCCGTTTTATTCCATCCCCCATCTGCTTGTTTTAGATGCGGCGGAATTTCGCTTTTCTTGTCTATGTTTTTTCTTCATCTCGAACTTCGAAGTGCACACGGCCTATGCGAGGGTGAAGGTGCTACCTACTGAGCTGTAGAAAAACACTCTCCTCCCCCCCTCTGAAGGGCGGGATATTTGGGACGTCGGTATCATACCGCATACGGCCGTACGTTGACCTATACCCGCTTCGTTTCAATACCTGGGGAACCAGGAAGAAACGTTTCTCTAGGGACGCACGCACGCGCAAGCAAGCGTTTCTCTAATAGAAACGTTCGAAGCGACATTCGAACCCGTGTCCTCGACGGCGTCAAATGTGAAGGTGTTACCTATAGTGAGCTGTAGGGATAAAATATCGATCGTTCACCCAACCCAGGGCAATCCTTATAGTGACACGAGTGTGAGGCAGCCTTGCCTCGGTTACCTGTGTGGCACTATTTTGCAGCACTTTGAACGGAAACAGAACACGAGAACCCGCTTTGACTCTGAAGTAAAAAGCAAACGAGTACAAGTATGTATGAGTATTCGTTATTATTATTTGGGAATACTCAACGGCATGGGGTTGATTGTACACACAATTTGTAGCATTGGGTTTTTCTGGTTTGAGGTACAGCAGTATGGAATATGGGGCTCCTGATGTGAGGGACCTCACCGAATTTGAGCACCCCCTTCACATCGTAGAAGGGCTCATGTTCACTTGTCATAGAGCTACGTACTGTGCATGCTTAGTACTGCCATGCATAACAGCAGCCTTCGACATAAAGTTAACTAATCGAATGTTTCGGTTTTTCCGTCGATCGACCGCTAGTCTCCCTTAACTTATCGCGTTCAAGGCTCAGTTTCGTTCAATGTATTTACCATCACACTTACTTTCCAGCTCATCATATCGTGGGAGGGGTGTACCCTCGGCGGCGTTCTAGACAAGCCGTGGCCACAGGGGTCTTCATCCCTCCTCCCCCGCAATTGTTGATAAATATACGTGCCTTTATCGCGCACTGAGTTGGGCATTCCCACTGGTGCTGTGCTCGTTGATTTCCATCGAATATTGCCAACTGTTTTGAAAAATCGCCGGAAAGGGATAAGGATTGGAACGATGGCTGAGCGGCTTACACGGCGGTGCCGTTCATTTCTTCGCAGCGAGATTGCACTACTTGGAGGCCTTTTCTATACCGTCTATACAAACACGGTAGGTTCGGTCGGCTCCCACCCTTATCTATGCCGAACACGGTTGGTTCGGTCGGCTGCTGCCGACCACACTCGAGGCAGAAGATGTATGCGGTCGACGTAATAGCCCTCTCCTTCATCCCTGCCCAGCCAAATACCTACCGGGTGTAAACCAAACCTCCCCTTCTACGCATTGTCTCAACCCCCCCCTTTCCCTCCCCGTACCTGGTATGTTCAACCTGTTCAAGCTGTAATACACGTTTTTGTCCCACTCCAAACAAAATAACACATGGATCGATGAATGTACCTCCTTGCGCGTACAGTGGTAGTAGTTGACTACCAGACAGGGTTGGTGAAGCCACGCGGTGCAGTCTGTATCGGCCCTCTCGTGAAAAAACGGACTTAAAAAAAAAACTATATACGCAGGTATTGTATTAATAGTACTACACCGGTACTTCGTACGTACCAAGCAGTATGCAGGAAATTCGTTCCATTCGTTCACGGTCTGAACCTGAATCAACTCAATGTCTACACAGGGCGAAACGACGTTCAGTTTCGCACTGCCTCTCTGAAGTGTAAACCATCCTTCATGCATGAAAGCTACAGAGTATACTCACACTTCCGTGCAACACAGATTGGATAGCTCCTCCTCAGCAAAGGGGCTCTGTCACTGAGAAATGTTTGGGCTATACTATAATCAAGTAAAACCCCTACCGTGTCACGGATCCCAAGCTGGAACTCCCGTAATCCATCCGTACTGGCGCTATTAAAACGCTAAAATGTACGACAGCCGAACCAGAGGATCCTAAGAACAGATCCTAGGAACAGGAATTCGGTTTGACCCTGCTGTACAAAATCGTTGCCACGTTCATGACCACCTAAACACCCAGGAGGGAGCTCGTGTCGTATATTCCTACGTGTACCGCGCACACACAATGATCTGCTCCCCTCTCTCTAGAACTTCAACGTATACTACTGCATCGTGTACAGAAAAGCCGATGCAGATATAAATACATATATATATCCTCCTTTTCTGCGACCACACTAAAGAAAAATGGTGATCTCCAATGACGAACCAAATAATGTTTGGTGCTGCCGCCTACCACCACCACCACCACCACCACCACTGCTGCCGCTACTGTAGTGCTACAGGTCTAATACGAAAATGTAATACGGACGCCTTGGCGCTCGTAAGAGACGAGATTGTCTGGGTTCCATATTTGCGTGTGTTGTGGGCAATAAGAGGAGGGGGTACATCAGTCAGTCATTCCGTGTCCGTGATGCCCCCGTTGGTGATCTTGAAGGAGCACTCCGCCTCAGGCATGGATGGACTATCGAACAGCTTCGCCACCCGCTCATCTCCCTGCACACAAATTTTGTGGCTTTTAGAAACGCTCCACAAAAAAAACAAAAAAAGTTTGAGTTCGATCGATTGAGTAGTTTATACTCAGCTTGGCAAGCCGCGTGATAGCACAGGGGTGAACTGTTTGTCTTGTCTCTCGACGCAATGAAGCTCGAGCCAAACCAGAGGTCACACCTGAACTCCATCATGCAGAAAGCTTCGGCGGTGTTGTATTAACATTTGAGCTTGCACTTCTAGGCTGGGCGAGATACGGGTTGTTTCGATAAGCGCCGTGGACCATAAATAGGGTATAGTTCCAGCTACACAGTAGTACGACATCATCAAACCAGCTTACGCGGATCAACGCCAGCTTTCGTATCCTTCCAGGCCTCGTCGGATGATGTGTCTCACCCTGCCTTTCTTGAGGTGGACCCTTGTCGTGCTGGCGTGTGCCAGCACGTGCCCCCCTACCGGCTTGACCGTGGCGAACATGGCCATGGCCCCGGGGTCCGACATGCACTGATTCACCAACACCACCGCTACGTTGAGGTCCTTGAGGTGAAGCAAGTTGCAGCCAAACGGACGGGGAGGGGGAAGACTTATTCCTCGGCTAGGGGCTGCATTTTTTGGGTTGTGATGTTATGACAGGTTGAGCCCCTCAAGTGAGCAACTACCGTTTACTAGCATACCAGGCACTAGATATTTTAATCCGTACATTCTTCAAGTATTTGTTTGAGGGTTAGCGCGGAGGTTTCTTGGTGGGGTGGCGCGAACAAAAGTTATTCGTCGGTCATGGTTAGAATGATTTATTGAGCTGCTCATGTGCTCATGTGAGGAGCCCAGACCTACCGTGGCATTGCTCGGGAGCACGTGCCACTAGATTCTCTGAAGAGAGCGTCTCAGAAACTCCCGACGAACAAGACGGGTAGGAAGGGGGGAAGTTGTCATACCCTCGCCTACCCTGAAAGCGAAAAGGGGGGAGGATGGGGGGGGGTGCACCTTGCGCCTTGCCCCGCCTCACAAGTAAGTAGAGGGGATGAGGATCATGTGAATTACCCCACTTCAGAGGTGAGCAGGTGAGGGCGGGTAGGGTGCGGGGGGGCGGAACCAATACCCCGTGGAGGGGGTCAGCTTGACCCACCTTGAAGGCGGGCAAGGGGGAGGGGGGGGCTGAGGAGAGAACTAAAAAATTACCCCATCTTCATCCCTTTTAGGACTACAGTCCCGGAGTGGGGACAGAATGCTTAGAATTCGAGTGGTTTGTCCCCAAGATGGGAACTGCAGTTCTAAAAGGGTTAAGGTGAAAAGGAGAGGGGGTGCCTTGCTCCGCCCTGTAGGAGGGGCAGAGGGGGGACGGAGTCTTTGTACATTTCTCCTCCTTAAAAGGCGTGGAACTTGCTTGCAGTAGCGTGTACGACTTGGGTCCAGCCAGGTTCGACAAAATGGCTGATGGTCTCCCAACAAACCCCTCATTGCAGAGGTGTGCTACGATAGAACTAGAACGTTTTGACCGAAACATTTTCTGACTGACCGGCCTCCTTAGCCCCTCAGAGGCGTTCTATGATAGAGGTTCACCCTAAGTTTTTCTCAGGCTCCTCCCTAGAATAGCTCCACACCTCACCCGAAAACTGCCTTCAGCAAAAATCATATTGCCTCCCGATGAACAATCCCATGGCCCAAGTATACAAAAACGTCACTTTCGAAACAAGATTGGCATCCCGACGATTTTGGGTTAAGGGGCCCTGTCATTCAGAAAACATTTAGCGGAAATGTGCTACCTCTATCGCAGAACGCGCCACCACCACAGTAGGAATATCATACGTGTTCTACAATTTTATTCGCGATCCACCTACAGTAGATTCGGGATTGGTTCTCGCAATACACTTTTAGCTTTCTCAAAATCATTTTCGGGGGTGGTGTATACTAATAGTAGCATAGAGCTCCTCCTGCCAGGAGCCTCATAAAATCTTCAGTACACCCCTAGCGCAGCATGCATCTGCGTGCAGGTTTCCCCGTGCATTTTCCCCAGGAGTGTCGGGACCAAAAGGGTTTACCTGGTACAATTTAAAATCAGCTAAGTTTCAAGCATTATATCGGGGCTGAACTGGACCAAGGGTCTCGAGTGTACATCCCCTGCCTTTTGCTTTGCCGAGCTCCTGGGGAAGAGAAAGATGGGGACGGAGCTTCAGTCGGGATAATTCCTTGACAGATCACGATCCAGATCATCTATAGACGGGTACTACGATAGATAGGGATGTCATTAACTTTTCTGTGGCCCGTCACTTCAGAAGCTTTGCACCCCACCCAAAAACGTTTTTGTTCGGAAATATAAAAATTGAAAGCGGATGAACAAATCCCAAAGCCTGCAACAATAATAGTTGAAGCGGCTGGGAATTCTACACCAAGAGGAAAGCAGCGAACCGTTCGCCGCAGACCGGAATATGCGGATGGACGTTGGCGCCAGGAGAGGAGGTCTATGGGATGCTCCTAATAGGGAGTATAGGGAGAAGTCCATCCTGCTGGACGTCACCCATGCTGACCCCCAAGCGCAGATACACCTGCGAGGAGGCAGTGCCGATCACGATGGATCAGCTGCCTCTAACTCCGAGGCGCGCAAGCGCCAACACTACGCTCGTCCGGGACATGTGTCGTTTGACGAACGGAATCACAAACTTGCCACTTTAGCAGTGAAAATCTTTGGGCGTCTCGGGGTAGAGGGCAGCAAGTTCATCGACCAGCTGGCAGCTAGTGTCTTGGGGGGGAGGGATGGCGGGTCGATGGGAAGGAAAGGATTGGTGAAGGAACGCCTACTCCAACTCGTCTCGGTGACTACACAGGTCGCCATTTCGAGGAGAGTATCGCTATTTAGACTCCAGCTTAGGGGTCGTCAGGAATCGAGAAGGAGCAGAGGGGGGGGAGATGACAGACCCACACCGATGGCGTGGGGATGGAGCTTGGATGCGGCTTAGGATTTATGAATAGAAAGTAACGAGTACATAGTAAGATGTAGGAGGGAGCAAAGACAATACATAGAGCATCATAGATAAAGCATAAGAGGAAGTAGACATAGTAGAAGATAGATAGACCTTGTGCATAGGTTTCCTTTGTATCCGGGGATTTCTTCTTTCAGGAATGTTTTGATCGATCAACGGTGAAGCTCAAGCTGCACATTGTCGGATGGCAAGCCTGATAATAATAGATATAACACAAAAAATAATGCAAAACAATAATGGCTTTCCAACGATACTGGATTAAGGAGCTCGGTCGGTCAGAAATAGTTTTGGCCGAAAAAGTGCTACGATAGATAGGGGTAACACTTCACTTTTCTGTGGCCCCTCACTTCAGAAGCTTTGTACCCTACCCAAAAACTTTTTTTTTCAGAACAAGATAAAAAGTGTAGGCCGATGAACAATCCCAAAGCCTACTATCATAATAGATTTATCATCAAAAATAGTGCAAGGCAATAGTGGCATAAAGATAGAATCGCGGGAGTCTCGTTTTGGGAATAACCTTTACTATCTACAGTAGAATTTGACTGGTTTGTCCCCGAAACAAAAACTGCAGTAACTGCTGTTCGACAAAAAGGGTCAACCCTTTCAGGACTGCAGTCCCATTTTGGGGACAAACTACTTGGAATTTGAGTGGTTCGTCCCCAATACGGGACTGCAGTCCTAAGAAGGGTTTAAGGGTTAAGGGGCCCGGTCGGTCAGGAATAGTTTTGGCCGAAAAAGTGACCCCCCTATTGTATGTAGCCCACCTCTGCATTATAATCTGCGGTCAGGGTTCATATATATGTTGTTGCTCCCTGCGAAAGAGAGAAATATAAACTTTTTTTTTTCCGGAAAGTTCCTCACATCGGGCAGATCACAAATCTGCTGCTGTATCTATCTGCTGTAGACGACATCTAGACTAAAGTTAGATCCTTATCTGCCGTTACGATATTATGTGGGGGATCCGTGCAAGTACGGATCCAACCCAGGGAAGCATGTCCTACAGTAGATCGGGCAGGTTTACACGGCTGCCATGCCATGCAACAAGATGAGATATATGGATCATACAGACCAGGAGCCTACATCTGCCCTGAAGGATCCAGATAATTTAATTTGAGGCGTTCTACGATAGTGGTTCACCATAGTTTTTCGGAGGCTCCTCACTTGACCTTAAGGAGCTCCACACCTCACCCGAAAACTGACTCCAGCAAAAATCAAATTGCACCCCGATGAATAATCCCATGGCCTAAGTATACGATTACGTCATTTTTCGGAACAAAGGTTGGCATTCCGACGATTTTGGGTTAAGGAGCCCCGTCATTCAGAAAATATTTCAGCTGCAATGTGCTGACCTCTATCGTAGAACGCACCATTTACTGCCCCGAGGAAACCCAGATTATGACGTAGCTGCTCTGAAAGATGTGCATCATGGTGTACAGTAGCTGCACTGACAAAATATACAGGAGATCTGAGTGGAGTGGGAATCGAGAATCTGTCGGGGGTTGTTGGGAAACAATACAAACGGGGGAAAAAAAAAACGCGCGCCCCTTACCGCCGCCATCTGCAGCAAGCTCGACAGGTGTCGCCCCAGCTTCTGCTGCCTCACTGACAGGTCGCCGCGGCCGCTGAAATCCACCCGGAAAAGCGCGATGACCGAATCCACGATAATCACTCGGATGGGTCCCTCCGTGAGGCAAAGTGCCGCGATGCCCTGAGAGTCACCAGGAGGAGAAAACGTGGGGGTGTAGGGGGGTACTCATTATCATGCACGGCCATAATCGTATGACTATATACCCTCGCATCCCTACAATGCCGGGACGGAGCACGTCGGGTTTCACCGACCAGGCGGACATTGCCTGTTGCACCAATCGCGAAGCGAAACTTGAAGTGTTGGGCGAGCTGCGTGAAGGGTGAGCTGCATCCTGCAAAGAATCCCTGTGAGGCGGACGTTCTTGCATGTATATAAGGATGACAGCGTCCAATGAAGGGAGAGGTGGCATGGAGCAACCCGAACGAGAACAGGTACCGTGGGGAGTTTATCAAGATCCTCCGATGATTCGACGTCCACGCGCTTTTAGTGTGCCCATTTGTGTACCCACGTTCCGCCGACGCTGAATAGTGGGTGCATATGTTCAGTATGCGCTGATTGGTGGGTGCTCATGTTCTGTGGATGTTGATTGGAGGGTACTTACGCCCTCTCAATCCTGACAACACGTCTCCGCCTCATGTGATGAGCATTCTCATTCTGCTGCTATTTCATGTCTTTGCCGCACATTGGCCTTTTGACTCGTCCCACGATACGGGTTGCCCTTTTTTGGCTCCATATTTTTTTACCGGTTGAGCTCCTCAATTGAGCTACCCGCAATACCTGTTATTATTCATAGCGTGATAACTTCGACTCAAATGTTCGGTTCAGGACTACAGTACGCAACAGCGGCTACTAGTCTCCTATCCTGGCCAAGGCTGGCGGCTTATTGTGATGCCAACGTTGAGCACAGGCTCTTAAAGGCTATTGCACACCTTGTAGCATCCAGAGTGGCGTACTTGCTGAGCGCAAGTGCTTACTGTAGCGGTATGTTATTACATTACAAGAAACGTCACCCTGAAATTCTTAACTACCAGGTTCTTAGCACATGGCGCGTACTTTATCACATTGAAGCAAGTGTCGGGTCGGGTTGCGCGAACGTATTTCTCCGGAGTCATGTTCAGGGTGTGAGAATTTGAGCACCTTACGTGAGGAGCTCAGAAAATAAGGCGCCACCCCTCGAAGGTGGCATTGCTACGAAAGGGGTGCTCTCCTTGAGCGGGAACCCTATAAAAATACCAGGTATGCCAGCAGGTGTTTCACCCACCATGACAAGCGTCCCTCTCCATCTGCTGATATATCATATTCCCCAGGTATGTCTGTCTCACGTCAGCCCTCTCGATCTGCTGATATACCATACTAGGTATAAATGTCTCGCATGAGCCCTCCCCAATCTGCTCACATGTGATATCATATGCGTCTGTCTCACATGAGCCCTCTCGATATTGTGATATGTTGATATCATATGCGTCTCTCTCATATGAGCCCTCTCGGTCTGCTGATATATCATACCAGGTATCATAGCCCTCTCAATGTGCTGATATGTGATATCATATGCGTCTGTCTCACATGAGCCCTCTCAATCTGTTGATATGTGATACCATATGCGTCTGTCTCATATGAGCCCTCCCGATCTTGTTGATATGTGATATCATATGCGTCTCTCTCATATGAGCCCTCACAATCTCCTGATGATGTGTAATACCATATGCGTCTGTCTCACATGAGCCCTCTCAATCTGCTGCTCGTGGTTGAAGACGCGGGTGACGATGATGTTCTCCAGAGTCTCGGTTGGATCGAGGCCGAACCGCTCGGCGATGGCCTCTATTCGCTCCGGCCGAAAGTTTCCCTCGGTGTCCATGTACACAACCTGTGTATAAGGTGGTGGAAAAACAGTACTTGGTTCAGCGCTACAGCACGCACTGGTATAGAGATTCACACATGGAGTAGAATGGGAGTGTGTGCCTATTTAATCTCTCGTTCCAAACACACTAAGAGCTCTATTTCAGTATTGATAGCATCTCACCCAAAAATGGACTTGGAGAAAAAATGTTAGCGAGAAACCTGACGAGCAGCCTATATGGGCTACAACAGTAGTAGGTGCATATAACGAAAATAACTTGTAAACCCCTGAGGCGCTCTACTCTGAATGGAAACGTAATGGAGGAGTGTGTGGTATTCATGTTAACCCCTGTGAGACTCTGAGATAGCGACGCGAAAACAATGACAAATATAGCGTTACCCACAGTCTACGAGCGCAGCGCGAGGGCCCAGCAGCTCGGCAGGACCGTGTCGATGCCGTGCCGTACGATTCCCTGCACTGCTGTATGCCTGGTAGCTCGGACATCAATTGTTGTATCACCCCTCAATCACGCGGTGGCCGTCTCTGTTATCCTCACTTGTTATTCGTGAATTTCCCCGCTCTCAAGCCCCAAGAGGGTTCAGGTGTAAAGGGTCCTTTTACTTCCAGCCAGAGCGGTTTATTAAGACGCGTTCTACGTACGTAGAGGTAGCACATAATTGGCCTAACGTGTTTCCTGAATAACGAGGGCTCCTGAAGGGGACGCTGGCACCCAAGCGTCCCCTGGTCCCCCGCAGTAGTACACACAGTAAGTTTGGCTTCATTCGGAGCCCGCTTCAATCGAAGAGCGAAAGTCGAGGGAGAGAGCTACAATTTGCAAAGCTCCTGCTTCCGTCCTCCCTTCCTTCCTCTGCTGCCTTATGTTGTTTTGTTTTCTGATACCGTTTCCTCTTCTTTTGTTTTTTTTTTTTAGTTTTTGTTTTTTTTCGTTTTGGTCCCAACTGAACGTTTGCACCTCACTTGCGAACAGCCACAGCTCCTCACAGGATACCACAGCCCGCGAAATTGAGGGATGCTCTTGGTGGGATGTGTGAGGGTATCGGGTGCGCCAGACGGCAGCCGTATGCACCCAGAAGCGACTCACGAGGTGTTTTCGTGTACTCGAAGTTGCGAGCGAGCAGCACAAAAATCGCTAGAACGTTTCATTTTACGCAAGGGAACATAGCACAATGGCTACATCACCGATGAAGCAATGGCCTTCGCTATAATGTCGCTGTTCTCCAGGCGGACGATATTTCTCTAAGAGAGTCGTCGTCGAAGATGGAGCGGGAGGACATATTTCGCTACCATGATGGGTAGTAAGTTCTTGGGCCCTAAAAAGGGAAAAAAACGGTTTAAAAAGCTTGTGGTTCATGTAACTTTGCATCAACTATTCGACAACTACGAAATATACGGTCTTGATTGTAAATCCCTCACTCTAATTCCAAGTCGTACGATGTATATGCTGCCGAAACGCCTACGCGCGGGTAATTGATGAAGCGTTCCTGGTGACAACGTCCCTTAAATAACCCTGAATCGCCGGAATGCCATTTTTCTGTTTTGCAAAATGAATTTTTCTACGCCTATAAGACCATGGGAGTGTTCATCAACCACATTGTGCTATCAGTTTTCTCCAAGTTGGTTTTGGGGTGAGGTATATGGCTCCTCAGGCGAGGAGCCTCACAAAACAAATGGTGCACCTCTACTGTAGCATGTGTCGTCAACGGTATTCTGTTCGGGTGGCATGGCGATGGTTTTCGTTGATAAGTTATTCCTGCCCCTTAAGGCTGGGCCTTCCTTTCTGTCTTTTTTTTTAACGTACCTTGCCGGCTTCGTTGCCTTACCGTTCAGAGGTGTGGGAGTGGGTTTTGAGGAGCCGCATCTTCGACTTATTTTCTAGCTCGTGGAATCGGGGTTTCCACAAACTTCCCATCATTCTGCATATACGGCTCTTCAGAGTGGGCTAGTGTTACGGTATTTCTTTGAATGAAGCTGAAAGCCCTGTAATTACCTGGGTTTAGGTACTGGGATCATATTTATAGTACTTGGGAGGCGTATCTTAGATGGGAAACCAGGGGTTTTCCCAGCGACGCACGAGCTTGACTCCTAGGTACTGGGATCATATTTATAGTACTTGGGAGGCGTATCTTAGATGGAAAACCAGGGGTTTTCCCAGCGACGCACGAGCTTGACTCCCAGTCTCCGCGTGCATGAAAGGACTATAGCTGCTCTTCTTCTGTCTATAAGCATATAACACTATCTACAAGCAAACAACACACGTGAGTATCAACGAGTACCGGCTTAATAGGCAAACCTGTCCAGGGATATAAAGTGTCCCGACCTTGATCCTAACAATTCCAAGTGACATTGGGTAGTTCTTCAGACGCGTGCTACGGTGGAAGCATCACTATTTTTTCCGGAGCTCTATAGCAAGTCAATTCGAGAAAAACTAAAAGTGCAACCCGGTGAACAATCTCAAAGCGTGAGTACCTCACGAATAATATTGTGAAACACTAATGGTATTCCAGCGATATTGAGTTAAGGAGCCCGTTCACAGCCAGAAATAGTTTGGGCCGAAAAATGCTATACCCCTATCGTCGCGCGCCTCCTCAGTTGAGAAAGCCCGTTAGTCATAACGCATTGGGCCGAAAAATACTACCAGGTACAATATTTTTCAGGTTCGACATGTATGGGGAGTTTTTTCTTCTTGAAAGTGGCTTACTATTTGATGGCCGGTGAGATTCGGAGCCACGATCCCAAAGCCCATGTCCTGCGGTCGACGCCATTTGTTGAGGCAATAGGCCACCGGGCTACTGGTGAAATGTTAACCATAAGCGCCTACCCAAAGTTAAGCCTTAAATCATGGTTCAGTTATATCATGGGGTTAGGACGAGGGGGTCGACCCCTCACATCGTGCGCAGAATTCGGGTCAATTTTGTATTGAAGTCAGAAAATGGTGACGCTCCCCCCTTACCCTGCCCTCCGCTCCGCCGGACTCCTTGCTGAGCTGCGACGTCACGCACAGCGTGTGCATAAGCTGGGTCTTGCCGGATCTGAATTCCCCGAAGAACTCGGTGATGGAGCCTGTTTCGATCCCTCCCCCAAGAAGAGCATCGAGTTGCTTGCCCCCTGTGTGCACCTACGTACATAACCCGAAAACAATGACGGCATAGATAAGGGCGTAGAGAAATTCTGCATACGGTGTACCATTTTAAGACCACCTCGTGACAAGCCCCAAACCGTGGTCTTACCTCTAATAGGGTCTTGTTCTTTACTAATAGAACTGAAAAGATGATCCAATATCAATTCCAAGTACCTTTTTTTCCCTGTAACGAGTCGATTTACCTGATCTTATCGCTACTATATGGCCTTGAACCGGGTGTGGCCTTGAAATGCACCACTGTAAATCCGACGTCAACATATCGATCGCAGGAGAAATATGTGCTAGGCCAATCGGCAGACCGCTATGTTTGGCAATATGGCCAGTTTTGCAATTGCAGTGGTTTGCAATAGTCATGTTTTGCAATGGCAATATTTCGCGATACAGTAGTCGTATTTGGCAACGGTTAGATATTGTGGGTCTTGTACACAATTTCAATTCGAGCACTTGCATGTAAGCTTGCTTACAATCGCAAGTGCATGCAGTTTGCATCGAATTAACGAACAGTGCACGGGTGTGTATGCAATAAGATGTTTGCAATTGCACGGCGGCCACCACCCCCACCACCCAGACACGGTCCCCCCTAAACGTTACCCTAACCCCAACCGCAGAGGCCTGCTTGCTTGCAGGTGCTTAGAAAAACTCTAGTTTGCCTGGACAACGCTGTAGGTCGCTGGGCGCTGGCCGAAAAATACTTTGGGTCGCTCTGTTTGGACAAACACTCTGTACAGGTCGCTGTGCGATGGATAATGCGCAAGGTCACTGTGTTCGAAAATACTCTACATGAGTCGCTTTGCTTGGAAAGCTTCTAGGTCGCCATGTGTGGAACACTCTACCAGTAGGGCACTGTGTATGGAAAGACTCTCTAGAGGCCTCACTTTGTCTGAAAAACTCAAGGTCGCTGTGCTTGGAAAGCCTCTATCAATAGGAAGAGTGCTATGGTAGGGGGCGCACCTGCAAACTTCCAGGGCATTCCTCGGGACGCCTTTTCGACTCCGGGACGATATCCCGCGGGACTCAGTTACCCCGGGACTAAACGGCACTGTTTGTATGGGATGTGGCCACCCCGGGACGTCCTTGTGCGGGAACGAGCTTTACACTTTTCCGTGGCGCGGGAGCGAGATATTATAATTTGTGCGGGACGCGTTTGTGCGGGCACGGGATTTCATACTTATCAAGGGACCACGGGATTATCCCGAATCCCGCACAAAACCGCAGGATAAATCCCGAGGAATGACCTTCAAGTTTCGGAGGCTCCGCGCTTGAGGAGCTCCTAACCACTAGTAAGTCGTCCAAAACTGGCTTTTGATAAAATAGCGGTGCGCGCTCGTAGCGGTAGCCCTGCGTTGCCCATGGTAGTATGTAATTACCTGGTATGTATGGTAGTACTCGTATTAATGGTATGCTGCGATGTATCAATCTGTACGGGAAAATATTGACCACCGTGTGGGGGGGTATCGACTCGGGGGGTGTCCGTTTTCGTCATTTTGATAAATATGCAGCCTAAAGCCGATGGCCAATGCTATCGTCTGCTGTCGGTGCAAACGAAAACTATTGTTGTGCAATACATAAAACATGGGATATATTACTGTGCCAATCACCCTGTTCTCGCAGGAAAGGCTAGGCTTCGACAGACTGATCGCTTCGTGCGTTCTCACGCTGAGCAAATCCAACAAATCCTGGATTCATATCGTTGTACCAAAGATTGGTTCCTTGGATTGGGTCACGATTTTACCGGGTTACCGGGTAGTTCTTCAGTGGAGGAGTGTGTTGAGTCGGTCAGAAGTATTGCCACAGAAGGCAAAAAAGTGCTACCCTTGTCGTAGCAGGCCTCCTAGGTCGCTGTGCTTGGAAAAACTCTAGGTCACCGTGTTGAAAAGTATTCTAGGGATGCATGCTACCATAGGGTATGCGCCCTATTGTATCTGAGGGTCCATACTTGGCCAGCTCTAAACCTCACCCAAAACCTAACCCCGAGAAAAGGTGACAGTGCAACCCTCTGGACAATGCCATGGGCCAGGTATCATGAAACACAAGTTATAGGTTTTCCAGCGACAAGGCATGCCTTATTGGGTAGTTCCTCAGTGCCCTTAAGGAACCCCGTCGGTCATTTTTTTCCCCTTGTAAGGCAAAAAAAGTGCTACATCTAACATAGAACGCGTCTAGGCCCCTCAGGCCTCTAGATCGCTGTGTGCTTGGAAATGCTCAAGGCCGTTGTGCGCTTGGAGCCACTCTAGATAACTGTGTTGGGAAATGCTCTAGGTTGCTGTGCATGGAAAGTCTTTTAAGTCGCTGTACTTTGTAATATACTCTGCTGTAGGTCGCTGTGGTAGGAAATTGTCTGGGTCGCAGTATTCAGCGAAGCAATTCTATGGCCACCAGCTTTGCATTTTCTAGCCCCGAACTTGCATGGGCAGTTGCACAAATTTAGGGTCTACATGCACTTTCCTGAACTTGCGTGGCACTTGCTTGAATTTAAAAGTCATACAAAGTGTGTGGTATATGATTGGTTGCATGCAATTGCATGCAAGCTTGCAGCCACTACAATGAAAAACTTAAGTAGTGTACATACCAGGCCACAATAGGAAATGTTCGGCCCAAAAGTGCCTCCCTATCTTTGCACTGCTCCGCACACTTTAGCCTAGCCTGGCGACAGCATTACCGATCAGTGTACGGGAAAGGGTATGCCCTACAAGGCGGTAAACCTAGAACGCTAGCTTAGCTTCTACATCTATCCACACCAACAGCAGGGGCAGTGTGTCGCTGCGTTCGCTCGTGTGCGTCTGCTACGCTCGCGTAGCTGTGAGCGAGACACTGGGGGAAGACAAGGTGGGCACTGCCCTTGCTTCTTCGTGTGCACGTTGGTCTCCATCTACTACTGCTGCAGTTCCAGCTCTTCCGTCGCCGGTGTGCCCTTGCGTCGACATGATAATGAATTTCGACGCTATATTACAGAACGCACAAGAGTGCTTCGCTTAACAACGTTACACGTTCCTGACCAATGGTTATGCATACGTCAGTGCAGGGGGGGGATCGCGTCAGTCTGATTTGAGTTCCCCATGAGATGAGATGATGTCACTGCTGCCAATGGCGCATGCTACGATAGGAGCATACTGTGGTAGCAAGGAGCCGGATAAAATATACACACCCCATCATACTGGTAAAATGTCAACCAATTACCTACCCAATCTAAGCCCTTATAACAGCAACCCAGCCATCAATGAGGACGGAAGTACATGGAGCGTTTCAACATGCACATGAAGGCCAAATGTTCCTTATAGTTCCGCCAAGAGAGGAACAAATCCCAGAAACCCGGCACGAAGAGTACCATTGCTTGTCATTTCATTTCGGTTGTACGCACTGCAGTGTAAAGGATGCATGCCAACCCGTTGCCAACTGCGTGCACCTGACCCTCGTTTCGTGAACACGTTACAGCATAGCAAGCTCACGAAAAAGAAACAATATACAAATGACAAGAGGCTTCCTGTTTGGAGGACGCCAAGAATAGTGGAGTAAGAAAATCGTGCTCAGCGGAAAGCGCTGCACTAAATCGTACACAACAGCCTATGCTAAAGGTTCAACAAGAATTGTGTCAAAATAAGGTTATAAGCCTTGCTCACATTAGGTGTCTCTTGATGGCGGACCGACACTGTAATAAAGCAATATCGAGTAGGAGTGATCGGTGCGTAGAATTTTTTTGTCTCATTTTTTTTGTGAAAGAATACTGGGAACAGGACTTGCAGCTGCCGCATCTGCATGAAATGTACGGAGGTGCGTAGCCTTCAAATCTATCTCAACAGCGGCCCGTATGTACCTTGATGACCTTCTGCCGAGCCTGACGGCACTGCAGTCCCGTCTGGAACATGCCAGACGACCCAGACCGGTCCACTTTGGAGGCTGCCGCCTGGATCTTCGTGACCGTTGCATCGCTGAAGCCCCTGATTGCTAAGAGAATCTACGCTCGGGGAGGGAGGGGGAAGACAAAGTTTGTTAGTCTAGACTACGATGTACCCTTGGTACAATATTTTTTTTGTATTCGTTTCGCTTTCGACAGTACGAAGTATACAGCACCGGTGCAAAGAAAGTCACAGATATTTTAAACTGCCTGTGCACCACTTTCAGTCCTAGACATTTTCACGGGGCAGGTCTCCTGCATGATCCTCCATGACGCCAAGGAATGCCGTGAACCTTGATGGTCACCCTTCATGAACCTTCATGGCCCTCCACGCACTGCCGTGAGTCTATCATGGCAATGATATGGGTTTTCACGGGCCCTGATGAGTTGCCTTTATTTTTCATGACATTGCCATGAACCATCATTGCTCTCCACCAACTACCGTGGATCTGTGATGACATTGCCGTGAGCCTGCATTTGTCCTCTACAAACTGCAGTGGTCGTGTGATGAAATGGCCACATCAAGTCGTAGGCTTTCATGTACGTGCCTTGATGACGTTGCCATGATTTATCATGATGTCTCGGTTCTGTCCCAACGCATCACCATGGCATGTCAAAGACCCGAGCTACGATAGAGGTGCACCTACTTTTGCCTCCTGGGGCTCCTCGCCTGATGAGTTCTATACTATTACCATGTCACCCAGGAACTGACTTTCCAGAAAACATGAAAGAAGGGTGCTACGATGGGGGTAGCACTTTTCGCCTTCCAAGGCAAATATTTCTGACTGACGGAGCTTCTCAACTGAGGAAAAACTACCCGGTAAATTACCCGGCAATATTTCCCATTTGTGTTGCGCAATAGTTTTCGTCAGCACGTACAGCAGGCCGTGTAAACATTCATCGGGTTAGGCCTACCATTTTCCCCTAAAGTCAGTTTTGGATGACTTACTAATGACTTATCGGTAGTACGCAGCTCCTCAAGGGAGAAGATTTAGGCGCTACCCCTGCAAGGCAAGCACGCGTCGAAAATGCACCCCGAGGGTCTAGATGCACAACGAATAACATGTAAAGCACAAATAAATGGGTGTTCCGAGGACATCGTCAAGAGGTTACCTCAGTCTACACCCTTAGGACTGTGCTCCCATTTTGGGGAACGAACTACTGTACTTGGAATCAGAGCCAAATAGATATTTCTGCGCAGTGCAGTACGAAAAGGGGTAATAAACCACGGCCTAAAGACAACAAAGGGCAATTTCATGGCAATGCGCCATGACGTTTGTTCATGGCATGCTTTGTTCATGGCATGCCGGGGCAATTTGCTGGCAATATCATGGCGTTTGCTCATGGCATGCCATGGTATTCGGTGTCATGAACCCCTATGTCAAAGCCATGCATGGATGGCCATGGCACCCCTGGCGGCGTTGCCGTGAAAGCTCATGGCAGTTCGTGAAAGCCCATGAACGCCCATGAAATGTCATGAACGCGCTTGAAACGCCATGGCATTGCCATGACGCTTCCATGACGGAGCCTTTGCATCGGCATGGGATTGTATGGGAGTCCATGGCAGTGTCATGGGGTTTATACGATGGCACCCCCATGGCACCCAACGACACGCCATGGCACCCTATGCGGGGAATACCATGAGGCGCCATGAAAAAGTAAAAGAACAAAAGAATTTACTATTAATATTATTACGGGGGACCATAGTAAATAGGACCAAATATTGTTATTGAAAATAGGTCAATATATAGGTTTTTTATGTATACCATAGGCCCTATTAACTATGGACCCCCGTAATAGTGGCTGTACATCCCCCCTTAATTAGCGGCCTTTTAAATGTTGCTATACACACATGCACGGTAAAACTATTTTTTCTCTTAAACCGGGTATACGTGGCGCACAAGTTCAAAGTCGGTGAAACGTGTGGGTACTACCAACTGTACTACCACAAAATGCACGCGAAACGCAAAAAGTGTCAAACCTCTTGCAATGATGGCCACGATCGACAACAAACTCAGCGGTGAGTACCATATCCGCCGGCGAATCTTCCAACTGTATAATGTTAGGGTGGGGAAAATATCTCACCATCTCCTGTGGTACCAGCAGTGGTGGACGTCTGCTGGTAGTGAATCTCCCTATGGTAGCTATTTTGCGCGCTCTGATTGGCCAAGGGGTACATTATACGCGCGCAACTAACCTTCGTAGAGTTTTTCCAAGCCACGGCATCCCGATCGGGCCGAATCAACCTACATAGGGTATAAACCCAAGCACAGCACCCAAGGCGGCTGAATCAATCTAGAGTTTTACCAAGCACAGCATCCCAGCACAGATCACTGCCTTAGGGGTCGGGTTCGGGCTAGGGTTCGGGTCGGAGGGTCGGCTTTAAGCGCCAACACAAAACCTCGGTAAAAAAACACTGTCAACAGGTGTCCACTCCTCGGTACCAGCAGCACATAATACAATGTAAAGGGATGTTTGTCTACCAGATGTGTATGCTGTCGCACAAATTTGAAACGGGTGAAACATGGGTATACACTGTACTACAGGTGCATGGACAAACATGCCTCGTGCGACGACAGACACTCTCGCCAACAAACCCAGCAGCGGCAAGTATCATATCCGCCCCGCCGATCTTCCGACCACACATCAACAGCTCGACATCTCCCTCTTGCTTGCTGGTATACCAACAGCAGCGGGTGACAACCGTTGGATGCAGGCGGACCAACCGACGGAGATGTTATCACGGAGTAGCACTGTACAGTGTGTATAAGTGGACGGGTAGAATGTTACCTGCCAGGAATTCAAGTTGCAAAGGCTTCGTCCGTACATGAAAACAAAAAATAGGTGCCACGTAAAATACCAGTATTCGAATAGCTAGTCTTTCAACATCAACAGCAGCAACAACAACACGGCGTGAAGATGAATCCTGGACCCAGCTTAGGAATTTCAAGTGTAGAAGTTCTAAGGGGCATGTAATGAAAAGGGATGATCAAGGGCAGCAACCGTAATAGACAGAGCTTGACCCTCTGGGGACTTCAACAACGGGGAAAACTGACGATACAAAAGTGACCACTACGACAACGGCCGCTGCAGTGTCGGAGGACGACACAGATTGGTGCTCCGAGTTTCAATGTAAGGAGGCGTACGGCACGGGCGCATCATGGCTCTACCCGTACAGGTAGGCGCCCACGCTGCTCCTAGACGGTTGATACTGCCAGAGTTATGACTTGATTTGGTCACTCTCTCGGAGTCCCAGAGGGGCTGAGCAGGAAGTAGGTAAAAAAAGGGAGGAATACTTTGTGCGTACGCTAGGGTTTATTTTTATTCGGTTTCCTTTCTGTTTTTCTCCTTCTTTCAATGGGACATATCTAACATAATGAACATTAGTCATCAACGTTGAAGCTCATGCTACTACACGCTGTCGGATGGCGAAAACAATAATGACATAAATATATATATATGAAAAACGAGAAATAAATCATGCCTTGGTCGGGGCGGCCAGAACGGCTCCAACCGTAGCGAGATTCGCCTCCTTGAGTTTGTTGATCTCTGCCATCTTGATGCCGGCATTGGCCAGTTCTTCCACGCTCTGGGATCGCGGGATCAGACGGTCAATCCAAAAGTAACGTGAAAACACGTGTAAAAGAAAAAAATGAAGGGAAGGACGGACGGGGGAGGGGACGCAGAGAGAGAGGTAAAGAGGGAGGGAGGGCGGGAGGGAGGGAGGGTGTGATAGTGTTGCTAGCAACATAACGTGGAACGAAGGCGTGCCAGACGTCTCATAAGTTATTGCAGCAACACTTGGTCCGGCACGGTGAGCGGGATATTTCAAATATGTACCATAGCAACAGCTAACAGTCGCGGGTACGGTGACCAAGATGGTTCAAGGCGTTAAAAGTCGGTGGCGACCATCAAACACGCACGCACGCGCATCGACTGGGCGGTAATACCAAGCCATCGTATGGGGCAGCAGCGACGAACAGCAAATGTCCCTGCGATTTGGTTGACAGAATTGCCATGGCGAGATTGCTTGGCGGGATTTCATCACCACGACATTTCTGGACGTGATAACTTGACATAAACCGCTTAAATGGAGGACCAGCCCAAGGTTGGAAGCTGGTCAAGCGCACAGCCCCAGTGTTAGCCTGTCACTCCATATGTACCGGGCACAGGGCGACAGCATCCTCCACCTCCGCCTGCTGCTGACGTGAAGCAGAGTACCGACTCTTCATAAACGGACGGAAACATCGAAAGCCTTCCCGTGCGCTGAATGTACCGAGCCTATTATTCCATGGCCGATTGTTACCGAAACTCACGAAGGACTATGCTAACTTTCCATGCTAGTTCTATGGCACATTGCCATGGGCCTTCATGGCAGCGCCATGACACTGGCACGGGCGTTCATGGCAGCTGCATGCCTTTAGCCATGGCAACAATTGCTACCTGGTAACGCATCTGTCATGGTGCACCAACATGGCACGCCACATAGGAGCACTGCCATAGTTTCTTTCTCCTCCGCTGCCATACGCTCCCGTGCTCGCACTGCCCGTTTACTTTTCCCACGAACTGCCTTTTGACCTTCACGGCAAGGGCTGCCATGACAGTCCATGGCATCGCCATTGGGCTGCTATGTGCGTTCATTGCACTGCCCTGGGCTTGTCACGGTCTTTCAGGATCCCCCCATGCATGCCATGGTACTTCCATGGCCTTCAATGGCACTGCCATGGTCTTTCCATGGGCTTTAATGGACGGTCGTGGTACTGTCGTTGTCTTTCGTGGACCTTCACGGCACTGCTATGGGGCATACCCATGGGAGTCTGCCATACGGCAATGGCATATGGGACATCTCACAGCAATGCCATGAAGCTTCCATTGGGTGTCCAAGACATGTCAGTGCCATGAGCACCCGCGGCACTGCCATGAGAGCCCAGGATACTGCCACGAAAACCCATGAAAGTTTGTGAAAGCTCACGAAAGCCCATGAAATGTAATAGTCTCACATGGCAGTGCCAGTGCCATGGGAGCCCCTGGTCACTGCCATGCAGTGGGAGCTCATGTCAGTAGCATGCAGCTCCATGCGGACTGACAAAAAAGCCCAAGAAAAATGCGCGTCCTCCTAAACCTTTGCGCTCAAGGTTACGGAGGACGACGGGAAGAGGGGAGGCGGATCGGATCAGATCGGATCGGACTGGATCGGGTCGGATCGGATCGGATCGGATTGCATCGCATCCGATCGGGTCGGATCGGATCGAGTCGGATCGCATCAGATCGCATCAGATCGGATCAGATCGGACCGGACCTCGGGTTGAATTTGATTGCATCTGGTCGGATCTCGGGTTGAATCGGATGGGATCGGATCGGACCGGGTCGGATCTCGGGTTGAATCGGATCGAATCGGGTCGGATCGGATCTCGGGTTGGATCAGATCGGATCGGATCGGCGCGGATGGGATCGTATCGGATATGTCCGTCATTATCACCGTCATCACAATAGCCACCGTCATTGCCGTCATCTCGTCATCACCATCTCGGATCATGTCATCACCATCAGCACCATCGTCACTCATATCGATCGGCCGGAGAATTCTTGAGGGAAGTAGGGCAGAAGCTATATTAGGTTTGCGACTGAGACCGCCAGTGCTTGGCTTTCTTCGCATTCCTTCTCGCCTGGAAGCTGTCAACTTCTTGGTACTCCTCCTCGTTCTGAGCTTCCTCCTCTCGTTGCATCTGCGCTTCAGCCATACCTGGTGCTGCTGTATACGTGGCCTGTAGCAGGGAGATACTGCAGAGAGACACGCAACAAAAACCACACACGCGCACACGCACACATCAAGCCGAGAGGATGTACGGGAAGGCATTCACGCAGTTGATGTTGGAATGATGCGTGCCGAGGCTCTTCTGTCTCTGTGAGAAAACATGCACCAGCCTCAACGGCAGTGTACTTCACAAAAAGACAAGAAGAATGACACGTTTCAGCAGTTGCGCGGTCCGCGTGTGTCCAGCGACCTACTGCGTAGTATCACGAGGGCATATCACGATCTACAGAAGTAGTAGATCATCCAGATCGTTCTTATGATATCTTGTGCAAGAAAAGCCACACCCTATAGACCCCACCCCCAGCATAGATGTGCGCAAACAGAGCCGTGTCATACAGATCCCACCAGCGAGCAAACCTGGCCTACATTATAGATCGTGCATACACCGATGTACCCAACATGTCGAGACGGTGTCGAAGAGGTATTATTCACAATACTTTCTGCTTGCTGTAAAGTAGACATTTAAGCAGAGCGCTTGGACCCTTGAAGTCTTCGGTCAAAAGCGAAGGATTCTGCTTATCTTGTGGCATTCTGTGACCAGACACACTTTAGCCTCTCCCACCTCACCGCTCTCAATCTCTCTCTCTCTATCGTATCAACATTTTGCAGCATGTGTATAGACGTACGAGGTATGTACGTACAATGAGGGATCATGAACGCTGTTTGGTGTTTGGTGGCTTGGTGCCGTGTTCAGGGCCCATACCCTCCCGCGTGCGCCATAAAGAGGCCAAGCGAATTCCAAATTCCACGAGGAGTCTATTAATAGATGGATTCTGAGAAGTAAACGCCACGTTGAAATTTCAGCTGAGGGACGTACATGACTGCCTCGCCGAGCACTGTCTCGTCGTACCACTGCTAGACAGCAGGCATCGGGTAGAGCTGCAAAGCAGCTGTTTGGTGTTAGGTGGTATGGTGCCGCGTTCAGGGCCCAGACCCTCCCGCGTGCGCCGTAAAGAGGACAAGCGAATTCAAAAATTCCACGAGGAGTCTAGACGGATTCTGAGAAGCAAACGCCCACGTTGAAATTTCAGCTTAGGGACGCGTACATGACTGCCTCGCCGAGCACTGTCTCGTTGTACCAGTGCTAGACAACAGGCATCGGGTAGAGCTGCAAAGCAGGGTGCATCGGGTGCGGGGATGGTATGCATGCCAGTGTGCCCTGAAAATGTCACCGAAAACTCAAGAGACTCTCTCGCATCGTTTCGCCCCTCGTATCATGTCATATATGATACGTTAACATTTATTTCGGAGCCTCTCAGACGTACGAGTATCTATCTGTTGATCGAGATGAAGTTGTGTGGTGTTTCTCTCCACCACAAGTAGTCTCAAAGACAGAGTCTTCTTGCTCCAAACCTCGCCCATGACGCGAGGTCGGGTTCCGTACGAGACACGACCGCAAGCACTCAGAGCAGCGTAGGTGTTACACTTCGGGCGGACTGCTGTGTACATAGCCGTGCAGCAGCCGTGCAGTACTCGTATTCGTGTCAAAGAAAGAAGCATCTTGCTCTCTAGGCTGAAGAGGCCTGCACCAAGAAAAAACCGATACGTAAAGGCTGTCACCCGAAATCACCGCGTTTACCCACGCTGCTTGCTGTGCGGGCCGGTGTGCATCTGCAACAACAATGAGGAAAGGCATGGTTCACCTAGGACGAGGATTGCGCAAAGTGCTCCCTGGTGAAGTGGCTGAGAGGGCGCAAAGAAGGCGCCTGGTAGCCGGCAGAGAGAAGAGGTGGAAGAAGAATGAAATGAAATGCGGCCCCTGCCCCTGCAAGCAAACGGCAGTTTTGGCGATTTCAAAAATGATTTTGTCCCCGCTTTTGTTTGTTCGAGAGCAGGGCCAATTTTGTGGAACTCCCTTAATCACTTTAAAACAAAAAACCCAAACCCAAACGCAACCAAAAACATAAACCGTGGACCTTGGGGTGCAGTACAAGCTAACGGAGACGCAACAGACAGACAGTAGACGTGCCTCGCTAGCTTACCATGGCGTTCAAAACCGAGCAGGCGGATAGAGAAGCCGATGCTAGTGCCCAAAGCCTGACTGCTGGAGGAACTAGCTCGGCAACAGCAGAGCCGATGCCTGCGGACAACGGGGCCTTCTGCGAGGCAACTGCTGGCGGCATTGGGCCTACAGCTACATTCAGATGCGTCAGTTGTGCAGAGGAGATGGTGAGCTTGTGAGAAAACGAGTGGGTCTCCTCGGCCACCAGTGGTAGCTGCGTGCGTACGAGTACTTTTGTTTAGGCGGGCTGTTTTGTTGTGCACCATGTTTTACATGTACATCGTTACTTTCGGGGGTACTCAAAGCTCTGCCTTTACATCGTTCGTACTGCTGTACGTATAATACAAGAGTGCGTTTATGTTACTGCTGTAGGTGTGGCATTCATTTTGAGCGAAAAAAAAAAAAAAAAAACGATCAACGGGCAATGCGAGCCAGTGCATTCTGGTTTGTCTGTTGAAGTTTCTCTTGCAAGCTCCTCCTGCACAATGTACGAGTACTGCTGTGATGCTGCTGTGGTCCGCTGGGGCTTCTCTTTACGCATCAGCCCCCCTCCGGGATACACGACTGCCTTGCTTTCATCGTTGCATATACATATACTCCTGCGTGTACGTACGCTCAACTTCATTCGTACGAAGCAGAAAATGTCCCGCTGGTCGGTACCCACCTGGTACCACGGGTCCACGCCTACGAGTACAGCGCTAGAAAAGGCAGCATCTATACGCGGTACGTCCATGTTCAAAAGATGAAACGCAAACAATGTTTCAGTCGTCGTGGAGGCGCGGGAATCGATCGATCCGGACGCCTCCTTTGGTCTCCCATGCCCTGATGCTCCAGTGCTGCTTTTAATACGGTATGCTGTTGTACATCATTAACATAGTATTAATAGTTAAGCCTTAACCTTGCAGTGCACTTGATTGCAGTATAGGCCCGCCCACAAGAAACTCGTATTCAGAGCAAACCTGAGATTTTTCATGGAGACATCATGCTTGTGCATGGACTTATGTGTAGGACTTCGTGTAGCGCTCGCTGCCGCGCACTTTTTCTTGATTCAATTTAGTTATTAATAGCAAAGAGGCGGCTCTAAGAGCCCATCTTAACGGGGAACACTAAGTTTCGTTATTTAGAAATAAAATTTCAATTCCAATGAATTTTAAATTGATTTCGAAAAAAAAACGTGTTTGCATCCTATCGGGAAACGGCGCATTCGTTACCAAAACAAAAAGGAAATCGAAACAACCTGGAATAACGCAGCGCGTCACACAACGCCCAGCCGACAAACAGCGACGAGCGTAGACGAGAGCGAAGGTTTGCGTTGTCGCGTGCGCGGCGCCGCCAGCATTGTTTTCTTTTTGTTGGCGCAGGATAGGAAACTATCACTCTCAGGGTGTCTTGGGTGGGCGGAGGGAGCCCTCAAGCGCCACGTGCGGAACAGCAACGGTGGTGCAGCTATCGAGGTCTCGAACGTATCCTCTGTTTTTTTTTTGCTCGTTTGCTCGGTTTTCGTGATGGTTGGACGATCGAGCAGGCCGAAAAATTGGGCTTGCGGCCGCCATGATTTATTTTGAGGCGCCACCGCCGGGGTACGATGTGATATGGTCTGTGGCCGTGGGCGCGGCTATTGCTCCGGTCGCCAGTCGTTGAGGTTCGCGCCTCGACGGTGGTCACCGAAGCGGCCAAGAATCACCCCAGACTCCACCGGGGGTGTTGACCCACCATGAACATGCTACATCAAGGCTGATCAAGTCCCAAATTCGAAATTGAAATTAGAAAAATCACACGAAAAAAGTCCCCAAAGACTTTTCACTCAAATTGATTTTTTCTAATTTGCCCCTTCGAATCCTGCCTGGTCGTTCACTCTCCAGCCAATCAGATGCAAATTAAACTAGGAAAAAAAAAAAATCGAACCAAATTGAAGGGGCCAAAAGTCCTCGATAAGATGGGCCCTGATGTTCTTATTACGAGGCTTTTTCTTGTTCGTGGACCTGTACTGCTGTACAGCAGTAGCGACTTACTCCAAGTAAGCTGATGTCGCAGACTGGTGGTACCTGGCACAGCTCTATGTACCTGTAGAACATGAAACATACTATTAATAGGACAACAGCAGTGAGTGTGTAACGAATACAGTTATTAATAGTAGTTACAAGTTGCCGCTCTTGGGACCCAAGTGCGGTGACCAAAACTGCTCTGCCACAAGGAATGTATTGGCAGGTGCGGTTTTGGTTTCGTCAACCGTCTACAGCAGCAGTTTGTCATGACAGTATTCGTAGTACGGTCGGTATTCAAGGAAACGTTGTTACGCGTAGCATGTACGTTCGCGTTCGCAAATCCAGACGTCGTTCGCAAATCCACACGCCGTTCGCAAAACCCGCCCTGAATTGTCGTTATCGTTATTGGCGTAATTTAATCATAAACCCTGGTGAGAAATGCCTCCATACATACTGGAAGTCCCTACTTTCCCCCAGACGGGGATAATTTTTCTTCATCCCCCGGTATTGACTGACGTCTTTCAAGATTTGCGGTTTCCGCTCGCGTTGAACGGGCGCCTTTCGCTCGTTTTTGAGTCGTAGCACACATCCCTGCGATGTCTGAATGTTAAAAATGTTAATAATATCGTGACAGTACAGACAAACAGCAGTAGGTTCATGTTGCACGTTGCACGCGTGTCGGAGATGCTGTAAAGAGCGTTGCGTTCGCAAACATATCGTTTTTGCAGCGCTCAATTTTGTTGCAGGGAACGGGAAGGTTGCCAACTGGTCGAGAACATTTCGAAAATATAATGTTCGCAGTTCAAGAACCCGTGCCGTTCTCAACCCTTTTAGGACTGCAGTCCCGTTTTTGGGACAAGCCACTCAAATTTAAACCCCGTTTTGGGTACAAACCACTCAAAAATTATGCCCGTTTTTGGGACAAACCGCTCAAATTTGAATGCCGTTTCGGGGACAAACCACTCAAATAATTAATTAATTAGTTTGAGTAGTTTGTCCCAAATTAATAAATTTGAGTGGTTTGTGCCCAAAACGGGATCTAAATTTGAGTGGTTTGTCCCAAAAACGGGCATAAATTTCGAGTTGTTTATCCCCAAAACGGGATTTACCGCTCAAATTTAAATCCCGTTTCGGGGACAGACCACTCAAATTTATTATTTTGGGACAAACTACTCAAATTAATTAATTAATTATCCCCAAAACGGGATTTAAATTTGAGTGGTTTGTCCCAAAAACGGGACTGCAGTCCTAAAAGGAAAACTATCAATAGCGGTGAAAAACGATCGCACTCCTGTGGGAGGTCAACGCTCTTACTTACGGTGTCCTTGCATCGTATCTCGGGTACATATACCCTCTACCTACAGCCCGGCCTGCTTGGTTTGACCGATGCTGCTGCAATATTCACTTCTTGTGGACAGTTTCCCCCTCCTTCAAGTCTCAAAGGGCTTATGATGCAAAACACACGGTGTGCTGGCGTTCTGGTGTGCTCCCTTCTCTGCTCCCGTAGCACTGTTGCGGAGGGATTTCCCACGGGTATATGGGTCAGCTGATGTGGGTACAAGCAGTACCGGTGCAGCGGTACTTGCACTTGCAGTTCCTTCATACTGTACCGCTTGTACTTTCATTTATTGTGTCGCGCATATCAAACATACCTGGTACCAGCCAACCATGGCGGTACAGCATAGGGATTACTGAAGTCAGCCGTACCTGTACGTAACAAAAAAAATTGCCGTGACAGTATGTGTCCCGTATCCCCGGTAGGGAAACGCCTACATATCTCGTGGAATTACATTGTTATTAATAATTAATAGTACGTTCCAACACTACAGTGTCGTATTAATAGTTGCTTCAGTCTACGTACTGAAAATGAAAAATGGCTTGAGATATATTTGACGATTTTGCTCATTGCGGCGGAGTACCTGCATTCAACAGTTCAGTACATATTTGGTAGTATACGCAGCAGTGCTATTACGGGGATCCATAGTTAATGGGACCAAATTTTGTTAGGAAAAATAGTTAAATATACCTGGTATAGGTTTTCATGTATACCATAGGTCCTATTAACCATGGACCCCTTTAATAGGTATTTTGTATGCAGCATTACCTAACACTCGACCGCTGCGCTCATGCAGCATTTCTCCTACTAGCTGTAGATAGAAACGTGCACGCCGACAGTTTTTGGGGACGACTTTGCAGGCACAAAAAGTGGTTTTTATTGTACTAATAGGTCGAATGGAAACCCCGTTCTGGTTTTTAAATTTGACCGCACCAGATGATAGGGTCCGCCAGTGAGCCGGCGGTGTGCCTGAGAGCAATATGATTGCCTCATTGGGGAGGCCGCTTTATGCAGCGATCCAGATTCTCCAGTCGCGCCATGCGGTTTTAACCGCCTTGTATCGGGACACCTCCTTACTCGGACCGCCTTACATGCGGTTTTGACCGCCCTATATCGGGATACCACCTTACTCGGACCGTCTTCCATGCGGTTTTGACCGCCTTATATCGGGATACACCGCCTTACTCGGACCGTCTTCCATGCGGTTTTGACCGCCTTATATCGGGATACCGCCTTGCTCGGACCGCCTTATCGGGGGACCCCTGCTACTGTAACACCCGACCGCAATACGCATACAAGTTTACGACAGTTATTATACAAACATCCTGATGGGCGAGCTCCCATGAAAAATTACGAGGATACGTTCTGTGCAGGGTTTGTGAATTCCGGATACGGGTATGGAAGCCTTGCAGAAGTTACAGGAGTTCCGGGTACGGGTATAAAAGTCTTACAGAACTCACAGAAGTTCTGGGTATTGTATGCAAGTCTTACAAAACTCACAGAAGTTCCGGGCGGGTATGTGAAAGTTGTACCCGTACCCGTACCAGTACCCGCCCCCCGGTATATTACGAAATGTCGGGTACCGCGGTATGTACCCTATTTTCCGGGCATTTACCCTACACAAAGCCCGGGTACGGGTATGGGATGTTGTACTGTAGTAGTGGCACGGGCGTATCATACCGAAGTTACAAAAGTTTCGGGTACGGGTACGGATGTCGTACAGAACTCACAGAAGTTCCGGGTACTACTGTTGTGAATGTCGTACATAGCTTACAGAAGTTATTCGTAGGGTAATACCCGAGTAAATACCCCCGGGTGAGGTTTTATGTATGTACCCCACAAAACACAACCCTGAAAATGTATGCATACGGCGACAGCTTGCACTGCGTATATACCTCTCTTGTTTGTGGCAAGCTCTTTCGAATGTTGGTCGTTTTTGCCTTCTTTCTGATTATTTCTGTAGCGTTAGACGTGATGGGAGGGAGACCACTCTGGCTCTACGCGTCGCTGACCGGCTCACACTGCGATGTTTCGCGCGCCTGCGCCAACAATCCCGACTCTCCCTTCTACGGCCATTGTTATGTAGGGTATATATACTATACTATCCGCGGTCTCGAATTTCGAGTTTCCCCGATGGACCAAGACCATTCACACTCCTCCCATCTACTTCATTTTCAGAAAAGAGGAAATGCATCGCAGTGACTCCCCCCCCTCTTTTTTATGTGCCTTGTTGAAAGAAACGGGTGCTGGGCGGGTGAAAACTACGGGATGAGCGATTGCCAGTGATCTGTCTGTGCATCAACCTGGCGCCACTTACGTCTACCGATATGTTGATACTCTTGCCCCGCCCAGCTGTCCTTCCTGTGTCGCTGCTCGACGCGGAAATAACTGCTCGCTGGGCGCGGCTCTGTTGTACGAACCAGAAACTGGAACCAAGACTCTCTTTTCAACGTTTCTCCTCCCGACCTTTCCACAAACCTTTTAGATTAAAAGCTATATTTTCACTTTTTTTGGAGTTTATCTCAATTTTTGTCTTTATCCCCTGCAGGACTGCAGTCCCATTTTGCGGACAAACTACTTATATAGAAATTGACTGGATTGTCCCCCAAAACGGGACTGCAGTACTAAAAGGGCCAAGCCCGGGTATTGCCGTATCAGCCGTGCGTAAGAAACAAAAGCTGACTTGCCGTGATTTTTTTTGTCACTTAATTTCAGGGATATATACCAGGTACCAGTATTTTATTTACCGGCAGGTAGAAAACTGAACGACGCCAAGAATTGGCACGGACGCTGGTTGTTCGGTGTGCTGGATGTGACGGGTAGAAAGAAAGGTTTAAGGTGATGAACACATTCACGTACGTATGTGATTCGTATGCACGTACTGGACATTTGGACCAATCTCCAGACGAAATACTCCGCCCCGCCTTCGTAGTCTTGTACCAGGTATGAATGTATTGATACTCCGCCTTAGTCTGGTATTAATGTATTGATAGATTAATAGTCCTGCCGCATGTGTACTACTGCTGTATAGAATATGGACCACGAGCAACACCTGCCGCATGTGTAGAAGTATAGGATGTGGGGCACAAGAAACCACTTGCTGCATCATATGTATAGGATGTGGAGCACAAGCAAAACCTGCCGCATGTGTATAGGATGTGGCGCACAAGTCAGGCCTGCCGCACATGATGCGTATATAAATGTGGAGAACAAGCAAAACGTGCCGCATGTGTATAGGATAGGGAACACAAGCAATACCTGCCGCATGTGTATAGAAATAAAGAGGACGAGCAAAACCTGCCCCATGTGCATAGGATATGGAGGACGAGCAAAACCTGCCGCATGTGTATAGAATATAGAGTACATGCAAAACGTTGTACGACAGCAGCAGTAGATACGAAGCCCCTTTTACCATGTTACAGGACCCTACCATCAATATTACGGGGGACCATAGTAAATAGGACCAAATATTGTTAGTAAAAATAGGTAAATATAAGGCTTTCCTTCGGAGTGGGTATTCCGTCGTTTCTTGTACAAATACATTTAGTTTGGTTGGCTTTGGGCTATGACGCCAATTGCAGTTTTGGTTGGCTTTGGGCTTTGACGCCAATTGCGGTTACCAGGTATATTGCAGTTGGGGTAATAGCCCAAAGCCAACCAAACTAAATGTTATGACGCCAATTGCAGTTATATTGCAATTGGGGCAATACCCGAAGCCAACCAAACTAAATGTATTTGTGTAAGAAACGGTGAAGGATGTAATAATCGCGTTTATTTGTGAATGTGATGTGAAACGTAAGATCGGGTGACGCAAGAGTAAGAATGGCATTCGTCTAATAGTAAGGGTAACATCTTTCATCAGTGCGGGGAGAGAGTGGAGTAGTGCATGGCATGTGGATGATATACAACATACAGGCTGTTGTTTCAAGGAAGGTTCGGGACAGAGGGGAAAGCAGCAGTGCCGGCAACGACAACGGTTATGGAAATATTGTATAGTTGCTGGGCGGCCGTGATTTCGATTTAGCCAGCGTAGGAGTTTGGATGAGACATGATATGTAAATAGTCTTCCAGGCTGCTGTAGTAACGAGACGGGAGGCCCAGAATGTGGATCTGTCCGCTGTTGAACCCGTTGGGTATGTGTAGGGAGAAATAATCGTGATTTTGGGAAATGTGGGAACAGTTTGTTGCCTCTCATTCGTCCTGGATGGAGACAATCTGCTTGGCGTACTGCTTCGGAATTCCGCGAAGCCCTGAAGCAGGCGAAATGGAAGGGAGTCTTCTTGCGCTTGATGATCATGTCTCCGTCTTTGATGGTGGAGTCCGTCAGGCGGCAGTTGTAGCACTTGCCACCGACCTGGTCGAAGTAAACAGGGTACGCGGGGCGGGAGTGGCGTGCAGGGAATGGCGGGGGAGGGGGGGGGGGGCAGAGTTCATTATTTGTACCGCTCTACAGCGGCACAACAGCAGTACGTAATCGCTTGCTATACGACGGCAGCAGCAGCAGCAGAAGCAGCAAGTACATGCGTAAAACGCAACAGGAAAACGGCCAAAATATTTTTTTTTAACGTACCAAAACGACCATTTGGGTGCAAAAACGACCAAGAAAAACAGTAATCCGAATACATAAGAACAATCAGTGGATATTGAGCTAGCATTAGCAGTATCAGCAGCAGCAGCAGCAGCCGCAACGGCTTCGAGCAGTGGTTGCGGCAGCATTAGCAACATTAGCAGCAGCAGAAGCAGCAATGGATCGCCGCAGCGTTGGCAGCAGTAGCGGCATAGCAAAGATATGATAAAAAAGAAGAAACAAAGTATGTACCCTGGTACGCCGGGACCGCAAAAACTACGGAATTTCATTGGCGAAACAAAAATATGTACACACAAATGACCAGCATGATGTACAACGCAGCAGCAGCACCACAGCAGCGTAGCAGCGATACGGAAAGAACGAAGCACAAAACGCGAAAAAACAGTACGTACGCAAAATGCAGCAGCCAAATGACCAAAATATTTTTTCCAGGTACCCAAACGACCATTTAGGTACAAAAACGATCAAGAAAAACAATAATCCGAGTACATGCGAACATCCAGTGAATATTGCGGCAGCATTATTAGCATTAGCAGTAGCAGCAGCAGCAGCAGCAGCAGCAACGGATCGCCGCAACGTTGGCTGCAGCAGCAGCAGCATAGAAACGATATGAAAAGAAGGAAGAAAAAAACTATGTACCCTGGTCTGCCGCAATCGCAAAACGTACGGTAATTATTGACGATACAGAAATATGTACACACACACGAGTGTACTACACAAACAAATCACGTCCAGCATGATGTACGGCAACAACGCAGCAACACCACAAAAAAAAATCGTTGACGATACAGAAATATGTACACATGCACAAGTGTAATAGGCACACAAATCATGTCCAGCATGATGTGTACGGGAACAACGCAGCAGCGCCACAAAACGACAAAACGACCAAGAAACACAATTATCCGAGTACATACGAACATTCAGTGAAATTGCGGCACCACTAGCAGCAGCAGCAGCAGCAGCAGCAGCAGCAGCATAGCAACGATATGAATAGAAGGAAGAAAAAAAGTATGTACCCCGAGTCCGTCCGAAAAGTATTTTTGGTACCTCACTATAGATAGACCCACCCCCGCATGCTGTACGGCAACAACGCAGCAGCAGCATAGCAACAATACGAAACTAACCAAGCTAAAATACGAGAAAAATTAGTTCGTACGCAAAATGCAGGAGCAAAACGACCAAAATATTTTTTTTTACGTATAAAAAAAAACATTTGGGTACAAAAACGGCCAACAAAAACAATAATCCCCGTTGGCAGCAGCAACATAGCAACGATATGAACATAAGGAAGAAGAAAACTATGTACCCTGGTATGCCGCGATCGCAAAACCTACGGAAATTCAGTGAGGACACAGCAATATGAACACACACAAGTGCAGCATGATGTACGGCAACAACGCAGCAGCACCACAGCAGCAGCATAGCAACGATAGGAAAAAAAAAATCAAGCCAAAAACGAGAAAAAGCAGTACGTATGCAAAATGCAGGAGCAAAACGACAAAAATATTTTTCACGTGTCAAAAGAACCATTTGGGTACAAAAACGACCAATAAAAACAAATAATCCGAGTACATACGAACATTCAGTGGATATTGCGGCAGCATTAGCAGCAGAAGCAGCTACAGCATTAGCAGCAGCAGAAGCTGCAATGAATCGCCGCAGCGTTGGCAGCAGCAGCGTTGGCAGCAGCAGCAGCAGCAGCATAGCAACGATATGAAAATATGGAAGAAAAAAAGCATGATGTGCCCTAGTATGCCGCCATCTCGAAACCTACGGAATTTTATTGACGATCCGAAAATATGTACACTTCCAGCATGATGCACGGCAACAACGCAGCAGCACTACAGCAGCAGCAAGTGCACAGCAGCAGCAAGTGCACAGGAGCAGCAGGTGCACAGCAGCAGCACTCATGGCGTGGCGCTGACGGCAGCAGCAGCAGCAGCAGCAGCAGCCGAAAACGAGCAAAGGGGGTACGTAGGGTCACCAAAACATGTACACACAGAAATCGTGTGCACCGAAAATGCACCACAGTAGCAGCAGCACTCACATCGTTCGGTGCAGCGGTGACGGCGACAGCTGAATCCTCCGTTCCTTCGTTCACGTCCCGCAAACAGTTGTGCATGTGCGCGTTCGCGTGCACTGTGTAAGAGGAGCCGACGCAACGCACGAAGGGGAAAGAACGAGCATGGATGAGTCCAAAAAATAATAAACGCTTTGAGGTAGGTTTGTATGCAAAAAGGCAATTGAAAACCCCCAAAAAACGTACTGGCAACAGACAGCATTCAACAATAGACCCAAGACACTCACCACTGTCAGCAGCCTCGAGGGAGTACGAGACAGTCCCTTCCTTGATCGGGCGAGCACAGAACCCGCAGTTGGTTGCCCAATACAGGATGATCCCGCCACCATCGCACATGAGATCCTCGCAGGTGGCGAAGGCCACGTTTTTGCCACCAGGCGCGGAGTTCTTGGGCAAGTAAGTAAGTGCTGGTCCGTGCACCGGTCGCAAACAACAACCGTCGGCACCAGGTCGGTCTTTGTCGTTGCCGCTCTCTTGCCAGAGGGCGAGGACCACGAGCCTCTCGACGAGGGGGAGGTGAGCTTAGGGGGCGTGGAGAAGGGAGAGGAGGGGGTTGCAGCACCAGCAGGTTCGCCACCGACAGCAGCAAGCAGCTTGGCCGCCTACAGCTGCATCTAGATGCCGTTCGTCGAAGGCGAGACGCCTCTTCTAGGCGTTGTGCGAAGAGCTGTCTATTGGTTGCAGTTTGCGAAGAAGAAAGAAGAAAGAAAGGTTGTTTGGCTGTTTGGCTGTTCGGCTGTTTCAAAGAAGAAGGGCTGTTTGCGAAGAGCTGTCTATCAGTCGGTCTGTCTGCCAAGAGCTAGCAAGTGACAACGACCTCAAAAATCGTAATTATAGTTGTATTTATATAGGTTTTTATGCATACCATAGGTCCTATTTACTATGGTCCCCCGTAATAAACGTTCTAGGACCGCGGTCCCATTTTGGGGACAAACTACTTGGAATTTGAGTGATTTGTGCCCAAAACAGGACTGCGGTTCTAAACGGGTTTATGGTGAGTTCGGATTTTTTTTTTTTCCTTTCATCATCGCTTTTACTTTTTACTTTCCAGCTTAAGTAACTCCTAGGAGGTTTTACCCTCAGCGATCTTCTGGGCAAGCCGTGGTCACAGGTGTCGTGCCTTCTCCCCCCCCGGTACGTGCCTTCATTCTTGTCTTCAGCATTGCCACTGCTCGTCGATTTTCATCGATTGTCACGCTTTCTCACGCCCTCGCGCTTTCCGCTGATCCATTTTTATGGGGGGAAAAGTCCCTACGAGTATGCACTCGGTGAGACTCGAACCCAAGAAACTGATATCATCAACAGTAGGCACGCGGACCGTCTACCCAAGCCATCGGGGAGTCCCTTATTTACCGATGTCGCTTATCAGAATTGGTGCCGTCCGCTTGCTTTCAGTAATGGGCAAAAATCACCTATGGGGAACGCCTATTTGTAACCCGCTGGTTGTTTTTTAGAACCAACAACCCCCCCCGTGGCTGGCCTCCATACAAACACGCGGGAAACTTATACTGTTATCCGTCCCCTTCCCCAGGAATCATTTCAGGTTGGAAAAAAAATGCGTTTTTTTTCATCCCGGCTGCAAGCAACAGCCCTGTCTGTTGTCGCCTATTTGTAACCCGCAGGTTGTTTTTTAGAACCAACAGCCCGTGCGTCGAGGCTGGCCTCCATACAAATACGCGGGAAACGTATACTACTATCCGTCCCCTTCCCCAGGAATCATTTCAGGTAGAAAAAAATGCGTTTTTTTTTTTTTTTTCATTCCAGCTGCAAGCTGCAGCCCCGTCTGTTGTCGCGTGTTCTCCCAGCCTGCCAGCACCGTTCCGTGCGGTATCCGCTTGGTATTCCCACAAACGCGATCGACCAAACGAGACCAGTTGCTGCTGTCGAAGCATCCTACGTTCTACGCACTCAGCCCCAAGAATATGAACCAAAACGCCGACTTATCTCTACCGCAACAAACTACAGATTATGCTCCTACGTATCGGTTCCCGATCCTTCATAATATTTTCGTTTTTCGTTCACGGCGTGTATGTACAGCTCCCGTAAAGATGGTGGGCGGAAATTTTGAGGTTCCCCTATACCTAGTACTAGGCTGATAGATGAGTGCGGTCTGGCCTGATGGCCTGATGTGTTGGCCTGCAGGACATTTTTTTTTCGGGTTGTTTAGGGATTTTGGATTCGTTTTGTTTCGTGGCGTCGAGCATTCTTGGTGTATTTGTGACTCACCGGCAAAATATGCCATTATACGTAGGGAGGAGAGGAGAGGGGAGAAAAGGGAAGGGAAGGGGGAAGGGAAGGGAAGGTTTTTTTTCCTGCGTTGTTCTGAGACTCATTTCATACCGCAGGATTGGAAGGATCGAAAAGGTCGGTTTCCGATTCACTCCATATTCGACGAGATGTGCCTGCAGACCTCCTCTATCGTTAGTCGGATCAAATTCTTAGTTTTTTTGTGCTCTGATGCGTGGATCTGATCACGGCCATGCATGACAATTGAGTACAACCCCCACAAACTTTCAGCCCTGCTGAGAGTAGTTTTTTGTTGGTGGTGGGTCCGTACTGTACCCCGACAGAGCAATACCACCTTGAAGAGGCGGTGGCTTATTATTTTCTGGGCTCCTCACGTTAGGATCTCAATGTCAAACCCGAAACATTGCCTCGAAGCAACTTGTTCGCGCGCCTGGCCAGCCTTTCCATGAGCTGCTGTAGTCCTGAAAGTAATACCAGGTAGAGAGGTAGAAAAAGCATACTAGCCGGTAGTAGTATTGTAGTTGCTCGCTTGACGAGCTCGACTGATCACAAAATATTGCCTCAGAAGGCCAAAAAGTGCAACCTCTACCGCCGTGAGATTGCTCGGCCACCGTTTTTTTACTGCATTGCCCTAACCCCCCCCCCCCCCTCGCGGGCCCGCCTCTCTCCCTGTACAGAACCCATCGTGGCGGAATACCATGGAGGACGCGCATGAGACAATCGCGCACTTTGACGGAAACCCAGCCATGTCCTTCTTCGCCGTGTACGACGGCCACGGAGGTATTTCCGCCGCGGTTTTGTAACTGTTTTGTAACTGTTTTGTGATGGTTTTGTGACGGGGTTTTCTTGTATCGGGTTCGTGAGTGGTATGTACGGAACTGTTTAGTTTTTTTTTTTGGTGTTTTTTTGGGGTTGTTCGTTTGCTTGTTTGTTGTTTTTCTTTTTCTTGTTTTTTAACGTCCTTCTTCGCCGTGCCATGTAGGTATATTTTGCCGCGGTTTATTACTTGCAACTGCTTTGTAATATTTTTTCTCGGGAACTGTTTTGTGTTTGGTACGAACCTGTTCGTTTATGTGTCTCAATATTTTTTGGGGTTGTGTTCATGTTCATGTGCATGTGCATGTGCATGTTTTCCGTTTTTTCTTAGAATGCCCTGATTCCCCGTGTACGACGGCCACGGAGGTACCGCCGCGTTTTCGTATCTGTTTTGTAACTCTTTTGTGCGGGGAGGGGGGCGTGTGCGGGGGTGAATTCCATGGAGAAACCGCCGCGGCTCGAAGCCAAATACAGCTCTTGTCCCTGGGTTAGTTCGAACGGTCCTTGTGTTTCGTAACCGGGCGTTAATAACCCTTTCATTTAGAACTGCAGTCACTCCCGTTTTGGGGACAAAGCAGTCAAATTCTCAAATTCTAACTATTACGGGGGACCATAGTAAACAGGACCAAATATTGTTAGTAAAAATACCTAAATATATAGGTTTTTTATGTACACCATAGGTCCTGTTAACTATGGACCCCCGTAATAGTTCGTCCTCAAAACAGGACTGCGGTCATAGAAGGGTTTACGGTAACATGTACTGACTTTTGAGTGTTACATCGCGACCACCTCGAAAGTAAGTCACCCGACTTACGTAAAGTGTTACGTTCTCCGACCCTGACGAAGAGTGGAGGAGATTTCGAATAACGTTCGGATAACGTGCTATTGCGCAGTGTTCTGGAAAACACGCTCATCGCTGTTAGAGCGGTGCTAGGGGATCATGCCTGCTGTGGTAACGGTATCACCCTCAACCCCTACCCCTAAGTTAGGGTGTTATGCCTGGAGCCTCCTGTGTCATGCCATTATGCCAGCAAGTCAGCGAATGGGCGGCTTGCGATATGTTCGTGTTATTTACGGGGGACCATAGTAAACAGGACCAAATATTGTTAGTAAACATACCTAAATATATAGGTTTTTATGTATGCCATAGGTCCTGTTAACTATAGACCCCCGTAATATTACGGGGGACCGCAGTAAATGGGACCAAATATTGTTGGTAAAAATAAGGAAATATCTAGGTTTTTGAGTGTACCGTAGGTCCTATTTACTATGGTCCCCCGTAGTAGGTTGATGACGTACGTGTCTGGACAGATCCTAACACTGAGTTGTGATTTTACTGTGGTCGTGTACAGACCACGGCGTAACGCTGTTGCTGCCGTGCCAGAGACGCCGAGATCAAGAAGAAACTTTGACGTGAATGCATCGTAGCGTTCGTTTTGATATGCATGTGAAGGCTATGTTTCCGCGCTACGCCGTTGCTCCTCCAGTGCTAACGCTCTTTCAGGGCGTGGCTTAAGCCGCTGCGTCAGGCCCCATATAACGTAGATGAGTGTTTGTCCGAGTGGTTCTTTTCCGAGAGGTGATACGAAGTGAAAAAAAAACGAAACCTTTTTCTGGACGACTTTGCGAAAAATCAGATTTTTTTTTTTCAACGTTTTTTTTTGTTGATTCTTGGATTTTGACCCATAGTTTGTTCGTTTTGTTTGTCTGTTTGCTCGTTCCTCCATTTTGTTTTTTTTTTGTTCTCCCGTAGGAAAGGGAAGGGTACTGAATACCTCTCGCGTGCTGTGCATCGGCGCACCTTACCAATCGAAACATGAACCACGAGCCACGCCGTACTCTCTTTTTTTTCATGTTTACTTACTGCACCCCCGCTCGCACCTCTCTACCCATACCCTTGTTTCACGCGATCTGCTCACAGGTCGAGGCACGGTGGATTTCGTTTCGTCGCGATTAGCGGACGTTCTGTCGGAGGAGCTGAGGGCGGACGACCACAGCTCAATCGAAGAGCGCATCACGAGGTGGGGATATACAGTGGAGCGGGTGCCAAGGTACCCCGGTTTAAGAGCGCTCCGTGACAAGCCTACCGTATACTATTGTCAAGATTACACGCCCCCCCCCCCCCTAGGGCGAAGTTCCTGGTCGATTTTATCCGAAACAAACCTTAAGGGCCGGTCCTAACGAGGACCAAAAAACAACATAAACGAACAGACTTTCGTTTTTTCGTAAAAAACAGCAGGTTGAGTTCTAACGAGAAGAAAAAAAAAAGAAAAAAAAGAAGAGGCCGAGTCGAATTTGCACGCGGTGCAATTTTTCGGAATGACTCAACCGCCACAGCACGTGATTCCCGGCGATAGCGCTCGACAGCGACGGTGGATACGCACAACTCGCATACGCAAGGCACCCTCCACAGCGGGCGGTTCTCGTGGTCCGACCCGCTCCCTCCGGAGTGCTCTATTTCGGGGATCCATAGTTAACGAGACCAAATTTTGTTTGGAAAAATAGTTAAATATATAGGTTTTTATGTATACCATAGGTCCTATTAACTATGGACCCCCGTAATAGAACTTGTGCATCGGCCATCGCTGTTCGATGGCAGACGCTTGAATGTTGAGTTGGAACTCATGTAGAAAAATTTACCGCCACAGCCACTTCCTGATCCCCCGGTTTCTTGCGAGGGCACCCCTTGGCGATTCTCTACCCCTGTATGCTCGCGCCGTCCGCAGACAAGCCGCGTGGCAGCCACATGCACTACCTCGGCCACCGTGCGCTTGCCAACCGGTCGTAGAAACTTATCGGAACTTCATCCCAACGCTTCGAGCTCCTCCTATGTTCCTCTTCGACCCTGGGTGGCCTATATTTCGTTTATTTGGCACCCATTTCGTTTTTTCGTTTTTTCATGTAAGTCCTCCGGGACTAGAACAGAACGAAACGTGAAAACGGAGGTATCGGGATCTATTCTTGTAATTTTTTTTTTTTTTTTTATTTGACCAATAAAACTCATGTGGTCTTTAGTTATGCTCTTCGTTTTTTTTTATTTCGTTTTTTTTTTTTTTTTTTTTCCCTCGTTAGGACCGGCCCTGAGGGCACACACAACCGAAAATGACTGGCGGCTTTGGAAAAAGCTCGTCTTGGTCTTTCTTCCGTAGACGGTAGGCGCATCGCTCGGCGTTTGTTTGCGCTCTTGCCCATTTTGCAGTGAGAAATTAGCTTGGAAAAATGTATCGGAGGGGGGCAAAAGGGTATATACCGAAAAAAAAAAAAAATTGACGCGCCGCAGATTTTATTTTCGCTTCGTACTCGCCAGACAGGGTGAAAGGGGGGGTACTCTAAAACCAAGTGAAAATAAAGATGAAAATGTGCACGAGTATGTGGTATTTTTCGTATTTCGTCCTGGAAATCACAACTCTCCTGTTGGTTTTCGGTTCTTAGCTCTGAAGTTTTTGCGTGTCGTTTTCTCTTTTGCGGGGGGGACGCCCCCGGAAGGAGGTGTCCTATCTTTTCGTGTGATTGTGCTGTACCTTTTTAGGGCAGCTACTAGGGGGGGGGGGGGCATAGTTAGGAGGACCTCATAGGTATACATAAAAACCTGTATATTTACATATTTGTACTATTACGGGGGTACACAGTCAATAGGACCTATGGTATACATAAAAACCTATATATTTACATATTTTTACTATTACGGGGGTACATAGTTGAGAGGACCTATGGTATACATAAAAACCTATATATTTACCTATTTTTGCTGACAAAATTTGGTCCCGTTAACTATGGACCCCCGTAATAACAATATGTGGTCCTGTATACTATGGCCCCCTGTAATGATATTGATAGATGTACCCGTTCAGGCGAAAACTTCCTCACAAGTAGCCGAGTAAAATGATGCTGTTCTACTTTGAGGTACATAGGGTTTCGCGAGGAAACTGCTGTGAGGCGTTTTTTTTTTTCCCCGACGGTGAGATTGTATTCAGGTTTCGGTTAGTAGGCGGCCATCACCCCGACCCGGAACTGTACCCGCCGTGATAACTCTAACCCTATATAACCGGAGGCCCGCTTGGTTGGTTGGTTGGTTGGTTGGTTGGTTGGTTGGTGTTCCAGCTGGTCGTCGTGCTCGGAAATGCTCTATTCGATGTTAGGGTACACCTGAGGAAGTTTCGCCTGACCGGGCAGATGTCTGCGCGAGATTGGTCCCCCGGTGTGAAGACCGCCCCCGCGACAAAAGGCCTACGTACATGAGCTACACAAGCGCTCGAGAGCAACCCTTTTTTTAATATGAGTAGTGCTGCACCGCTGTGCAGAAGAACCCAAACCCGACTCTAATTGCAAGTAATTTGTACCCTCGACGAGAGTGCGGTCCTTAAGGCTGCCCTTATCTGCGGTGGGAAATCGTATATTATATATTAAATTTATATAACGTAGCAATTTGGGTGGAAATATAAGGAACGTTTGTACATTAATATGAAGACCAAGCGGTCTAGCTATTATTTCCGCCCAGAGTGGTAGTTTTCAGTATGGGGCAGGACAAGCCAGCCGATTTGATCACGCAGGAGTCCCGAATTTTGTTATCCAGGCCTCCTTTACCCACTGCTGTATATAGCGATCACGGAGCACTCGTACATACGGTTAATGTTGGATATCGTATGGAAAGTTCTCGAGAGCACTCGCACAGCGATTTTTTTAAACCTTTTCGAAAGTTTCAAAGTTTCGTGTGTCCAGACTTGGAATTTTCGATATACTGAGTATCGTGTACGTACCATGAACCCTCCATCTCTGTGGAAACCCCCTTTTTTTTTCTGAGCATGTATTGCTTCATGTTCTATTTACAGAGCGTATACTCATACCCATGACACCCTGACGGACGCGGTCGAGAGCAAGAAGGCCTCCGTTCTTACCTCGGAAGCAACAGCTTATCCCGGTAGAAAAACGCCGCGATGTCGAAACCCCCTGCCCTTTTGTTTCATAAAGTGTAGTCTTTCGTTTTTGGATTGCAGAGCGTACACCAGAACGGATGTGGAGAGCAAGGAGGCCTCCGTTTTTACCTCGGGAGTAACAACGGCCTATCCTCGGTAAAAAAAAAAACGCCTCGTTATGTGTGTCGAAACACCTCGTCCTTTTTTTTTTTCGGAATATGTATTATTTCGCTTTTGGGTTGTGCAGAGCGTACACAATTACGGACGTGGAGAGCAAGGCGGCCTCCGTCCTCACCTCGGGGGCAACGGCGGTTACATGCCTGCTCAAGGTGGGTGGGTAGTGTTGGATATCGTATCGAAAGTTTCGATATCTCATATGATCGAAAGTATGAAAAATATCGAACTTCGATGTATCGCGTGTACGCATCGAGCGCGTCTTTCCCTCGGAGGCAACGGCGGCTACACGCCTGGGTAGGGTTCGGATGTCGTGTTGTCGAAACTTTTTCGACATATCGGAACATAGAAAATATCGCAGTTCGAAATATCGTGTTTGTCGAACGCGTTGTTCTACCCTCGGAGGCAACGGCGGTTGCATGCCTCCTTCGGGTGGGTAGTGGGTGGTAATGCTGGATGGCGTGTCAGAAGTTTGGATATATCGAACTATCGTATCGAAAGTTTCGATGTATCGAATTATCGTTTTGGAAGTTTTTACATATCGCAATATCGTATCGGAGTTTCGATATATGGAGATAGTGTATCGGAAGTTTCGATGTATCGAAATATCAAACTTGTATAAATTATGTTGACCTTTTTGCCCTTCCGTCCCCTGGCAACGTAATGAGCGCCCAATGGTTGGAGGCGTGCCTATTAGAAGTAGGAACGGTGCTCCGTCTCGAAAGGGATGCGTGGTCAATTGTCGAATGACCTAGGCAAGCAACAAATAAGTACGCCCCCCCCCCCCCCCCTCCCTTGAGGAACGATGGTCCGTCTCGAAGGGGATGTTTGTTCAATGATTAAATGACCAAGGCAAGCAACTAAATGAGTACCCCCGCCCCCCCCCCCCCCCCCCCCCGTCCATGGTCATACGACTACGGCCATGCATGACAATGAGTACACCCCACCCCCCCCCCCGTCCCTACCCTACCCCCACGTGCCCTTGTCTGGCCCGTGTTGTTTTTATTTGTTTCGGGCATCGCTGATCACCCGGGGTGGCGTCTCCAGGCAGAGCGCGGGCAAGTGACCCTCTACACACGCCAACATCGGCGATAGGTGGGTCTGGCGATGCGGCTCACGATCGCGGAGCAGCAGTGGTCCCTCGATAGGACCGGTTGAGTAGTGCAGTACTAGTAGTGGTCCCTCTATGGTGCCGGTTGAGTAGTGCCGCCTGCCCGCTATGTGTAGTGCCTGTTGAGCAGTGCAGTAGTGGTCTCTCTGTATTGCCGGTTGAGTTGTGCCGCCTGCCCCCGCTGTAGAGTGCCTGGAATCGCTCGGCACGCATGGGACTGTAGTCGTCAGCAGTGTGGCAAGTGCGCGGAGTAATGCCGGTTACCGCCGTTTATTCTGCCGGTAGTGTTGGCTGTGATGTTCCGCGCTGCACGGCGCGTGCCGCGATCGGTAGAGTTGGCCGCTTAGCTCGACACAGAAGGCTTCGATACGGTTGCAGAGGTGCTCGTGAACTTGTTTTTGAGAGGACTCTCACGGGAGTGAGCTCAGCATGTAATACTCCCGGTGACCCGGGTCTTGAATGAACGAAAAATGTTGTGAAACGGAACGATGCTGTGGGTATGTTCCTCTCAGTTGAGAAGCCCCATCAATGCTTGCCTTGCAAGGCATAATGTGCTGCTCCTCTACCGTGGAAGGCGTGGACAGAATCCTTTGATACGGGCGAACAGAAAAGATTGGCCAATCATGTATCATTGCCCCCCTCCCCCCCCCTCCCCCTCCCCCTCGCCCTCACCCCCCCATCTGCCCGCTTATGCCCCTGCCGTGCCTTTACTCCTGTTTCTTTCCCCTCCCAAACCATCCTCAAACCCCCCTTTTTCCCTCTCTCCCCCCCCCCCCCCCCCAACCCATTCCTCTCCCTTCTTCCCCCCCCCCCCCTTTTCCCCCCCCCCCCCCCCCCCCCTCCCCCCCCCCCCCCCCCCCCCCCCCCCCCCCTTTCCCCTCCCCTCTCTCCCCCCCCCCCCCCCCCCCCCCCCCCCCCCCCCCCCCCCCCCTCCCCCCCCCTCCCCCCATCCCCCCATCCCGCGTTAATAATGCGTTGGTGGTACCTCTAGTCGAGCTGTCTTGGCTAGGGGGGGCAAGGCGGAGCGGCTGAGCTACGACCACAAGGCGGAGGACACTCCCGAGCAGGAGAGGGTGGAGGCCGCCGGAGGCTTCGTGCTGAGGAACCGCGTTCTCGGCATCCTCGCCGTCACGCGCAGCTTCGGGAATCAGGGAATGAAGGAGTTCGTTACCTCCGTGCCCTTCATCTCGGAGACGAGGTAGGAGGGTTGCAAGGTTTCGTCTCGATGACGCGGCGTGACCGGGGGAGGGGGGGGGGGGGGGGGGGGGGGGGGGGGGGGGGGTCGTTTACTCGGTACCGTTCATGTATATAGGATGCGAGGTAGGGGAGTTGAGGGGTTTCATTTCGATGAAGGGGGGGGGGGGGGGGGGGGGGGGGGGGGGGGGGGGGGGGGGGGGGGGGGGGGGGGGGGGGGGGGGAAAGGGAGGGGTACATTGCCTTCCGTACCGTTCATGTAGGAGGCAAGGTAGGGGAGTTGGGTGGGTTCATCTTGATGACGGGGATTAGGAGGCGAGGGCTCGGGGGGGAGAGGGGTCGTTTCCTCCCGACTGGGTTCATCTCGGAGACGAAGTAGGAGGGTTGGAGGGGTCTCATCTCCGTGAGGGGGGTTGGGGAGGGGAGTGTACTCAATATCATGCATGGCCGTAGTCGGTTGGAAGGGGAGGGTACTGGAGAGAGGTGGTTCGTTGCCCCCCGTGCCGGTCATGTAGGGGATGAGATGGGAGGGTTGGGGGGTTTCGCCTCGATGAGGGCGATGGGGGGGCAAGAGTTCGGTTCCTCCGTGACATCCACATATAACACAAGGCATCAGGGTTGAGGGTTTCGTCTCGATAACGGGGGTGGGGGTGGGGCTGGAAGGCTTCGCCATCGCTGCGCCCTTCATCTCGGAGACGAGACGGGAGGAGTAGAGGGGCGGGGGGTTGCATCGTGGGGGAGGGGGGGGGTGGAGGAGTTTGTCACCTCCGTCCCGTTCATCTTGAAGGCGAAGTACGTGGGAGGGATGGGGAGGGGGGGAGGGTGTACTCACTATCATGCATGGCCGTGGTCGTATGACCATAGACCCCGGCATCCCTACAATGCCGGGACGGAGCACGTCGGGTTTTCACCGACCAGGCAGACATTGCTTGCACCAAGCGCGAAGCGCCGTGGGGTGTTGGGCGAGTCGCATGAAGGGTTAGCTGCATCCTACTAAGAACCGCTTTAGATTGCATATGGACGACAACATCAAAGAATTGATTTAATTTCTGGTGTGGCCACTTCCAGAGACATCAATGGGTTTAATATGTAGCTGCCTCGTGGGTGCCTCACCATATACACACTACGTGATACGATCATCCCCCTTGTGCGGAGCAAAAGGTTCTCCCCGCACAAAACTGGTCTAACTTGACCGCCAGCCGTGGGGAGTGGGGGGGGGGGTGTACTCGATAGGAGAGATGTACTCGATCTCATCCATGGCCGTAGACGTATGACCATAGACCCTCGCATCCCTACAATGCCGGGACGGGGCATGTCGGGTTTTCACCGACCAGGCAGACATTGCTTGCACCAAGCGCGAAGCGCCGTGAGGTGTCCGGCGAGTCGCATGAAGGGTGAGCTGCATCCTACTAAGAATCGCTTGTGAGGCGGACTTGCTATGGACGACAGCTTCAATGAGTTACTTTAATTTCCGGTGTAGCCACTTCCAGAGACAGCAATGGGAGTACTATGTAACTGCCTCTTGGGTGCCTTACCTTGAACACTACGTGATACGATCAATTCCCTTGTGCAGAGTAAAGGTTCTTTACCTCGCACAAATGATCTAACTCGACAACCAGCTGTGGGCGACCGCCAAAAAAAAAAAAAAAAAAAAAACGGTACCCTGGATGTCTAGCTCACGTAGTGAGCGGCATGTTTTACAGTGTCGTTGCCAACCGACGCCAACCCAACCCATATATAATATATATAATAGGGGGGGGAGTGTGGGGGGGGGTGATTGGGGTGCGCGCGGGAGGGGGGGGTGGGGGGCGGGCGCGTACTATTTTGTAGATTGCCTTTGTCATTTTACCATTGACCACGCATCCCTTCCGAGACGCGGGAGGGGGGGGGTAGGAGGGCTTGTTCTCGTGCGGGAGGCTAGGGGAAAAGGGGGGGGGGGGGGGGGGGGGGGGGGGGGGGGGAGCAACGGGGTTGTTGGCGGGGGGGCTAGGTAGAACGGGGGGGGGGGGGGGGGGGGGGGTACTTGATATTATGCATGGCCGTAGTCGGGGGTGAGGGTATTGGGGGTCGTTGCTGAGGATGCTGGGTGGGGAGCCGCCCATACCACTGACCTTGCACCCTTGGGAATTGCACTCGTATTTTCCGGCATCGTTTGATTTCGATAAAAATTTTTCCGTGTCCGTGTTTCAGAACTGTACCCAAGTTTTTGGGGACAACGTACTTGGGTTTAGCGTGGGATTTCCGATAGTGAGACAGACGGGCTTGGCAACATGTTTGACGATCCGCTGGAAGATTAAAAAAAAATGGCTTACGAGTATTCACGGTATATTACAAGACCAGTCTGACAAATATTAAGTGACACATGTAAAACAACTAGTACAAGCCAGGTATAAATACACATATTCATTTTCATTTTCATTTTCGTTTTCATTTCGGACGTTTGTTTTTCCCGGCCCTTGTGCAGGTTGGGGTCGGATTGCCCGTTCTTGATCGTGGCGTGTGATGGGGTGTGGGACGTGTTCACCGACGATGAGGCCGTTTCCTTCGTGACGCAGGCGATGGCCGGCATGGTGAGAGCGGAGCGAGTGGGCGTTTTCGGCACGGTAGTGTGTAGCAGTATGTGGCAGTATATGTTGGTATGAGTGTGTGTTATTGTGGCAGTATGTGACAGTATGTTGGTATGAGCATGTGTTGTTGGGGCAGTATGTGGTGTGGTGGTGAGGGTACTTTCGGTACAGTAGGACGTGTTGATGCGGCAGTATGTGGCAGCAGATGTTGGTATGAGCATGAGGAATTGCTGTGGCAGTATGTGGTGTGGTGGATGCATCGTGCGTGTTGATGTAGTATTGCGAGGGGCCGTAGTAAATAGCACCTACGTTAACACACAAAAAAAAAACTTTATGTTTCCCCTATTTTTGTCAACAATATTTGGTCCTATTTACTACGGTCCCCCGTGATCGTATTTTTTTGTTTTACTCTTTTCCATGCCATTCATTGCATTCGCCTTTCTTTTCTCTCTCCTTCCTATTCATAGTCGCAACTTAAGGTCTGGGGTCACAAAGCAGGCTCTTCTTTCTCCCTCCTCCCTCCCCACTACGCTTCTTGCCTTGCAATGTTTATCACGAGAAGACTTCCGCCCTTTCTTCCCTCGTCGACTCGCGTCTGTTAATAGTTGTATGGTGCCGGTGTGCGTTTTTATAGGGGTTAAGTGTGGCGGTATTAAAATATGACGGGGGGCCGTAGTAAATAGGACCAAATATTGTTGGTAAAAATAGTAAAATATCTATTTTTTGTGTGTGTGCCGTAGGTCCTATTTACTATGGTCCCCCGTAACGGTAGTACGTATTTGAAGGGCGAAATATAAACTAAGCTGTGATAGAAATTTCCTCAAGACTCGTCTTTGCGTGGTTGGTGTGATAGCACTAATACTATTAATGCTGTAGTCGTGCATCCATCGCGCTGTGTTGATGTGGCACTGTGCGTTGCCGTAGTATTACGGGGGGCCATAGGACCTAAGCTACACACAAAAAACAATATATTTCCTTTTTTTTGTTGGCAATATTTGGTCCTATTTACTATGGCCCCCCATAGTAGTATACCTGTGTTGGCGTAAAGGTGTGCATTGTGGCGGTGGCGTTTACGTGTGTTCACATCGGAGAGTTTCCCCCCCCCCAGAATTTCCGTAAAAAAATACCTGGTATGTTGTTTTGGGAAAAATTGGAAATTTGTATCAAGACATGGAGGCGATCTGTCACGCGTTGTTAAATTTAACAGAGCGCAAAATGCTGCGTGATACAATTGGTATTTGTTGTGTGATTATTTATTTTCTGAATTCGGCAAGACGAAATGCAGCATGCGTCGATGGGGTTTTTGTGTTTTGTGTCGGTAGGAGGCGTTGTCGCTGTGAAGTTAGGGTGGTTATGGTAGGAAGAGGTTTCTGGGATAGTTTGTGTTGATGTAGCGCGTCGACCCTTTCTGAAGCTTCCAGAGGGAAATTGTCAGATGTCACACATCCCCACAACAGCACACCCGGTGATCGTTTCTGTGTAGGTACAAAAAGTGTTTTAGTAAAAAAACAGCGCATCGGTGATCATATTTTCATGGGTAAAAAAGTGTGATATAAATAGCACGCCCGGTGAAAATATTTTAGTACGTGGGTGAAAAAATTATCGCCGGGGTGCGCTGTATTTATGTCATGCGTGTAATACGGTATCGTCACCCTTGAGAGGGGGAAAATGTCGGGAGAAAAACTGTCAACATACGGTATCGGCCACTCGAAGCTGAGGTAGGTAGGGGGTGTACACATGCGAAGAAAAATGCTGAATTATTCCCGCGATAAAAATGAAGGCATTTTCGTAGTGGGGAGGGGGGGGGAGGGCCCGCTGTGTGACCCCGGATTTGAGTTAGTACTGGGAGGGAGCGAGAGAGCAGGACGACGATAGTAAATGGGATGGAGAAATTAAAAATAACATGAGTAATGAGTGTAACGTAAGGAGCTGCACTACGGTACGTACACGCGCGCCGCAGCATGATTAGTGATGGGATATGGAGAAGAAAAAATCGTTTTTCACTACGATCATCAATAAACAACGAAACCATTCGATACGATACCGATAAACAAACGAAACCAATCGATACAATACCGATAAACAACGAAACCAATCGATACGATACCGATAAACAACGAAACCAATCGATACGATACCGATCAACAACGATTCCGATCGATACGATACGGATGATTTGATGACATGGAAGCTTTCGAGACGATTTCAATATTTCATGCATCGAAGACTTGGTTCGTTATCTGCGTAAAAAAAAAACAAAGAGGATGCCAGGGGGTGGAGCACGATCGATATATCAAAAGTGCGATATTTCGAAATATCGCAACTTTCGGTGAGACATCCAACACGAAGCGTGGTGCACTCGTAGTGCTTGCAACGCGTTCTTCCTAGCTGAGTGATGATAATGCCTCTTTTATTTTCGCTTTTTTGGTCGCTATACTGCTGCACATACCGTGGTCCCCAAAATACACTATAGCGTGTACGAGTATAACAAAAGGCAGGCTGAAGTTTCCCGGGAAATATCTAAATTCAGGAGTCGTTTTGGTGAATTTCGTGTAGAACGCACCCATTTTCTCAAGAAAAAACCCAGCCCCCGGGGAACAATTTTCCCGTTCCTTGTTGTTACGGGGGGAAATATTAACCAGAACCAACTGCTGATGTGTAAACGTTGGTGGATACGTGGGCTTTAGGTCCATCGTGGGTTCTGATTATTACATATGCCCACCCGGAATCATATGTATGATTATATTATGACGGGGGGCCATAGTAATCAGGACCAAATGTTGGTTTGGGGGATAAGTGGTTCTTTGGTCCATCGTGGGTTCTGATTACTACATATGCCCACCCGGAATAATATGTATGATTATAATGTTACGGGGGGGCATAGCAATTAGAACCCAATGTTGGTGTGCAAACGTAGGATGATGCCTGTCTTTTGAATCAATCTTGGGTTCTCTTTTTTGTTTTGTTTTTATCCTCCGGCGGATTGGTAAATATAAAGCTTGAGCTCACCACACTTCCACGTTTAGAATACGTGTCGTGTGTCAACTTGTAACCCTCGTAGCTCCGTTGCAACGGCAGAACAGGCTGCTCTTACCACTGGCGCTTGGGCATGTTGACCCGACCTGACTGGCCCCCGAGAGGGGCAGGTTCGGTGGAGATGGTTCTGATTACTATGTAAACCCCCGTAGTATAGTACACTACTCTGGGCGGAAATACAATCACTGATTGGTATTCATCTTAATGTATAAACGATCCTTATATTTACGTCCAGAATGGTGTTGGCGAGTAATCCTGGTCAGCTCTTTTTGCATCCTGGGGCTTGTATCTTGTCAGTACTGCTTTTATTTTTATTTGTCCCCGCCTGTCCTTTCTTTGGTTTTTCACAAAAATATCACAAATCAGGTGTACGCCAGCTGTGAGTTCGACCGGCTGCGTGATTTATACCTGGTACTCAACTATTGCAACCTATTTTTTGTTTGTTTGTTTTGTTTGTTTTTTTCAACCTTACTGGCATATGGTTCGTGTCTCTGCCGGTCTGTCTGTCTGTCTGTCTGTCTGTCAATCTTGTCTGTCTTGCCTGTCTTGTCTGTCGATCTTGTCTGTCTGTCTTGCCTGTCTGTCTGTCTGTCTGTCTGTCTTGTCTGTCTGTCTTGTCTGTCTGTCTGTCTGTCTTGTCTGTCTGTCTATCTGTCTTGATGATAGGAGGAGGGTCTCGTCGCGGGTGCGTTACTGAACGAAGCTTTGGCAAGGGGAAGGTAAGCCTGCTCTTGCTCTTATAGATGAATCGGCGGACAGATCGAATAGATCTAGATCCATCCAGATCATCTGGACCCGAACTTGCGATTGTGCAGGATATCATATACCTGGTACTAGTAACTGATATAGTATACGGCTTCCGCGGTGGCTTAGTAGGTTGTCCTCGTGCCTACTCAAATCGTATTGGGGGGTTCAAGTCTCACCGAAAGCGCATACGCACTCGTATATTCGCAGGGACTTTTTGTTCTTGCTTATAATGCGTACCAGGTATTGACTAGCGGGAGTCAGGAAAATTCGATGAAAATCGACGAGCAGTATGAATGATGCACCCTATCAATGCGCGATAAAAATGAAGGCACGTAACGGGGGGGGTAAGGGACACGACACCTGTGACCACAGCTTGTCCAGAAGAACGCTGAGCGTAACTCCTACCTGGTACGAGTTTAGCTCGAGAGTAAAAGTGAGGATCAAAACTATAATAATAACAAAAATACTGGGTAACAATGATATCGGATGTCGAAGTCGTACGTATCAGGTATCGATTTGATTTTTCTTTTTTCGGTATCGTATTTTTATCACTCTGGGCGGAAAAGTAAGGGCCGTTGGATATACCATGAAGATCTAACGGTCCGTACATTTCCGTCCATAGCAGTGGTATCGAATATCGAAACCGTATCGAACTAGATTATCGTTCGATGTCCATCCCTTATGATTCTCGGTTGCTTAACGACTGACTGCTTGCTATTCTGCGCTGTCCTGTCCTTGCCTGTGCTGGTCTGCGCTCTGCTGTGCCTCTGCTGTGCCTCTTCTGTGCTGTGCTGTGCTGTGCTGTGCTGTGCTGTGCTGTGCTGTGCTGTGCTGTGCTGTGCTGTGCTGTGCTGTGCTGTGCTGTGCTGTGCTGTGCTGTGCTGTGCTGTGCTGTGCTGTGCTGTGCTGTGCTGTGCTGTGCTGTGCTGTGCTGTGCTGTGCTGTGCTGTGCTGTGCTGTGCTGTGCTGTGCTGTGCTGTGCTGTGCTGTGCTGTGCTGTGCTGTGCTGTGCTGTGCTGTGCTGTGCTGTGCTGTGCTGTGCTGTGCTGTGCTGTGCTGTGCTGTGTGCTGTGCTGTGCTGTGCTGTGCTGTGCTGTGCTGTGCTGTGCTGTGCTGTGCTGTGCTGTGCTGTGCTGTGCTGTGCTGTGCTGTGCTGTGTGGTGTTTGCTGTTCTCAGTAAGGACAATATCACCGTCGTCATCGTGTTCTTCTAAGAGCAAAGAGGGGTGCTGGCGAGGAAGGGTGAAAAGATGCACACACGGGACCGATGTATCAGATATAATCCCACTGAGTGGCCTACATCTTCTTTCAGGGCAGAGATAATCCTGATCTGCATTATTCAGCTCCTTGCCGGATGGAAGCCGTATAACTCTGCATAATCTGTTGATAGCACATGTTTCCTAGGTTGGATATGTACTATGCAGATCCTGCACAGCATCTCGCAACGGCAATTTAGGGCCTAGATGACGTAGATCGTGACCCAGATCGTGATCTAGATGGTGAGCTGTCTGCTGTGCTGGAGTAAGGACAGCACCATCACTATCGCCGTGGTGCTTTTTCAGAGTGTAGCTTTTGAGAAAGGAGCGGTGCTGGCGAAGGAGGGGCGGGGGGGGGTGAGGCAGGAAGGATGGAAGGGTGGATGGCTGGACGCGGACGGATGGAGGTATGTTGTTGTGCTCAGCTAGGACAACCCCATCATCGCCCGTCATCGTGATCTTTCTTTATGGGGGTCCTGGGGAGGGTGGGTAGAAGGATGCTGTTGTACTCAGCAAGGATAACGTCGTCGTCACTGCGTTGTTCTAGGAGGGGAGCTGCACGGGCGGTGCAGAAAGGGTGGGAGCGTGCTGTTGTGCTCAGCAAGATAGCATGAACCGTTGTCACCGTGTTCTTCGAAGAGCGGTGCTGGCCAACGGGAGGGGGGGGGGGGGTTGGATGGAAATATGCTGTCATGCTCAGCGAGGATAACATCATACCATCATCACCGTCATTGCGTTGTTCTGATAGAGGAGTGGCGCTGGCTCTGCAAGAATGGTGGATTTTGTGCTAATGTGCTCAGCAAGACAGCATTGCCGGTACCATCTGAAAGCTGTGCTGGCAAGGATAGATGGAAGGTGGGGGAGGGAAGGATGTTGTGCTGTTCATACTCAGCAAGGACAACAGCATTACCACCGTCATGATATAATCTGTGAGGGGGGTGTCGCTGGGGGGAAATTGCAGGGCAGAGGGGAGTACGTTGCCGAGCTCGGCATGGGCAGCATCGCCGTAGTCGTCACCTGGTTCTGCTGCAGGCGCGTTACTGCCAAGGGACACAGGTAGGACGGGCGGATGATTGGATGGAAGGGATGTTTGTTTGAACTCAGCAAGGGCAGCATCACCATGATCGCCAACCCTTTCTGCTGCTGCTGGCAAGGAAGGAAGGACGGGATGGTGTGTTTGTTGTGCTCAGCATCGCCAGCATCACCGTTTTCGCCTTTTGCGTTCTATTGTGGGTATAGCGGGGCAGGCAAGGAAGGAAGGAAGGACGGACGAAGAATGTTTGAATATGGTGAGAGTGTTGTTCTCAGCAGGGACAACATCGCTCTCATCATCATCATCATCATCATCGTGATTTTGTAGAGTGGTGCTGCGAAGGGTGGACAGATGGTGGATGGAAGGGATGGAAGGAAGGGTGCTGTTCTTGTGCTCAGCAGCGGAAGCATCACCACCGTCGATGCGTCATTCCAGGAGTGTAGCGGTGCGCGGGCAAGGAAGGAAGGAAGCGAGGGAAACGATGGAATAGAAGGGGGATGGCGGAGAAAGAAGAGTGAAAGGATGGAAGGATGGGGGGGGGGGGGGAGGGGGAGCGAGGGGGGGGGGATGTAAATGTGTTTTTCTCTACTAGAGCGCGAGGTTCACTCGCCACCCCTCCGTCCTGTACGGTACATGCGGCGTAGTCAGTTGAATGTTCTTGTATGCATGCGCTCATAAAGCGGTAGAAATTGCGCCGCTTCTTCCGAGGGAGGTTCGGAATATTAGCGCGACCCAGACCAACAGCTGACGTTACAATGCAGACGTTTCGATGCTGACCTACAATGCAGGCGTTACAGAACAGGCATTACGATGCTGGTGATGCAGTGCAGGCGTTACGATGCTGGCATTGCAATGCAGGCGTTACGAAGCAGCCATTAGGAAATTGGCGTTTCAGAGCTGGCGTCACAAAGCGGGCGTTACGAAACCTAGCGTTGCGAAGTCGGCTTCTCAGAGCTGGTTCGATAGATCTTCCGATGTAAAGCTAGCTTGATAGAACTTTCGGTACATTGCGTACTCATACAAGTCTGATATTTACATTCGTGGCTCGTTTGGAGCTGTGTGGATGAAGGCTAACTTTACAAAGCTATCGTTGTGAGAAGCTGGCACTTGATACAACTGCCTTTACAAAGCTGTCTTGACAAGGTTGTATCTACAACGCTGCCTTTACGATGCTTGCTTCCCAAGTCCAGGCTTAACAGGATGGGCTTTCAGAACTGATCGGCTACGTACGTGCGAGTACTGCAAGGATGTGTTTTGTAGGGTATATACTGGTTGACCCCGGGTATAGTGGATGTACCCGAGTATCTACCCGGGTATGATGGGTGTGCACGGGTATATAGTCGGGTATATACCCGGGTATGATGGATGTACACGGGTATATACCCGGGTATGATGGATGTATCTGAGTAGTACCCGGGTATCTACCGGGGACTAACCAACATAACTGGGTTTGGTACCGGGCTGTACTCCAGGAGTACCGTATAGAGCATTGAGTTCACACAGGGATTAATGCGATCGATTTTCAGCGCTCGGTTTTGACAGGACGTTAAGGTTGCCAATATCGAACAAGACGAGGTGTTTTCGGAAATATCTGGTCGAGAGCCATCTGACATTGTGATGTTCGACGTTATAGCACCCTTTTATACCGTTCTTGAAAGAGAAAAGTATCAAAAGCGCTGAGAAACGATCGCGCCTTGCCCTGTGCCAACTCAATGATCTTAGTTACGGTATATATCCAATCAAACACCCCCTTGGGTGTGCTGCTGCTGTTGTGGCTGGCGGTGGGAGAGAGGGGAGAGGCGGGGGGGGGGGGGGTAGGCTAGGCTTTACAAGGGGTGCTTGAGAGAAAAGAGCGTCTCGTTATGTACACGTACGAAATACTGTACTCTTGGATTCAACCGGGTATCGGGTATGACCAACATAGCCACGTTTGGTACTCGAGTACCGAAGTGCACCCGACTCAGCACAGCCGGCAGTACTGCTGCCGCCTAGGGATGGCTGTGCCCGGGGGGGGGGGGGGCGAAGGGTGTGCTCATTGTCATGCATGGTGGTAGTCTATGATGTTTTGGTGGGTTTGTCGCTCTGTGCGTTATTATAGGTATTATAGTGAGTTTTTTCACGCTGCATCATTCATTCATTCATGAGATAATGGTAAGTTTATTTCGAACCTCAGTGTCATTAACTGCCAAAGTACGGCGTAGACGGTGTGCATACGTTGGGGGGGGTGGGGCATGCCTGAAATATAAGGGGCGGAGGGGGGAGAAGGAGGGGACGGGACGGGACAGGAACGCTGGTCAGCGTTTTTTTTTTTTGTTTTGTTTTTTTTGCCTTTGGGTAGAAAGCACCTCAGCCATCCGCCTGTTACCGTGCGTATGTTTCTTACGGTGTCCGTTACGCGCTCACTTCATGCATGCTGGGTATTATAGTATATTGTTGCATTTTTTCATATATGGGTGATACGTACATATATATATATTCTTGCCGCGAAAAAGAGACCTACTTACAGTAATAACTTTTCGCGACTTTTTTTTTCTCGTCGTTCATTTTTTATTTTTATTTCCGTTTTTTTTTTTTTTTTTTCTCGTTGGTGGGTTATGGGTGTAGTCTTGATGCACCGCCCGCATTGTGATGGCAGCGCATACGAGGTACACGGCGTACGTGGACGGTTGGCCATGCATGCGGGTGGATGATACGCTATCGGAGACCGTGTGTTGATCCCCTCGATCCTCTGAAGACGTCAGATGGGAAAAAAAATTACGATAAAAAAGAGGGACGGTTAACGAGACGGCCACTACGTTTTATGTGGGGGATGGTACAAATTCAGGTGTCCGCCGAAAATATGTCATGCTATCATCGGAGACCGTGTGTTGACCCCCTCAACCCCCCTTAAGACGTCACATGTGAGAAAATTACGATTAAAAAAAAGTGACGGTTAGTGCGACGGCCACTGCGTTTGATGTAGGGGATGATGCAAATTCAGGTGTCCAAGTTTCGATGCAAGGAGGCGTGTGCATATGTATAGGGCACGGCGCGCACATTCGATCCTATGCTCGTGCTGCTGGGGGCTGTCACGCCCCTCGTGGACGGTCGATTTGAGGCGTTCTACGTGATATGGAGTTACCATGATTGGGGGGGGGGGAAAAACATTCGCAGCCACACCACGACGGCGTCCTTGTCGGGCGCCAGCTGAAGGATGAGTATGTAGCTACTGTACCTTGTTCTCTACATTGCTGGACGTACACGTACACGTAAAATTACGGGGGTCCGTAGTTAATAGGACCTATGGTGCACATAAAAACCTATATATTTATCTTTTTTTACTGACAAAATTTGGTCCCATTAACTATGGACCCCCCGTAATATTAATACGAGATACCGGTAGCATCAGTCTTATTCATGTATATATGGCTTATCCCAAGTTGAATCCCGCATTGTACCTTGGGAGGGGACATAGGAGCCTCAGAAAAATTAGGGTAAACCTCTATCGTAGAACGCCTCGATACTACCGACCTTGTCGTTGTTATTATCGCTATCTCGGAGCCCCGCCACGAAGAGGTGAGCGCCCACTTGTGTACCCGTACAATGACGCGAGATAACCCCGCCCCTCCAACGATTTTCCGAGCTCACTTTTTCTCGACCAGCGCCGAAAAGTTTGCAAACGCCGAGCGGCGCGTCTCCCACGGAAAAGTCTCAGTACAGCAAGAGGTCCCCCCAGAAGGTGTTGTGGGTAAGGAGGCGGTATCCCGATAAATAGGGCGGTCGAAAAACCGCTTGTTGCGACTGGAGAATTTGCCCTGATAACCTGGAATGAGCAAGGCGGCTTCCCCTCAATAAAGCGGTCGTTGTTCTGGCACACCGCCGCCTTCTTGCTGGGGGCGAGGGACTCTTACTGTTACAAGATCTCCCCAAAGTCGCCGTGTTCGTTGAGTGTGTCCCTTACTTCGTTGAAGCATCGGCTCGGAAATTCATCCCGGTAGGGGGTCTTGCTATTTCATCTCGCGTGTTTTACGGTACACTAAAACTAAGTATCTGAGCCACTCAGAACTGCACCCGCGTTTTTTCTAGAACGAGCTGCTTGAAAATGGTGTAGTAGGATTTTTTTTTCGCGGTTCTAGAAAGGTTAAGGCCGAAAGAGGCCTTGACCTGCCCGAAAAAAAAGGTCTACTTATACCTCAGCGTGATACCAGTCTGCTGGTCGTATGTTTGAGGGATATTGGGACTTTTTGCGGAAATAGAAAAATCCAGTTAATTTCGAGACTAATATATACGATGTATATTTTTTTAGCGTTTTTGGCCGGGGTATGGGGGAAAAACGCCCGAAGATAGGTGGGTTTTTTTTTTTGTTTTGGTGAAAAGGACCATGGGGTGGAGTGATATGGTCGGGGGTATATACTGCCTCTATGCAGTATACGACGCGTCGAGAACCCACAGACAGGTGTTATTGATGATTATTAGTTGGTTGACTGGCTGGTAGACATTTCGAGTTGGTTCAATGCGGTGGGTTGCTCTCCGTGTACGACAGTTGAACCCTACAGCAGTAGCAGCAGCGGTAGTATAGTGCTCATAGTGCGAAAGCTCGCTCTCTCTGGTACCGGTATTTTCTATCGATATATCGATACGATATTCATTGGAACCTTTCATTGCATTGAACGACTGCTGCCCTGGTTCGCACATTTTTACCTCTTTTTATTATTATTATTATTATTATTTATTATTATTATTATTATTATTATTATTATTATTATTATTATTATTATTATTATTATTATATTATGCTTGCCTTCTGACAAAATAGCGTAGATGCCGTTTGTATACAAACCAAATATCCTTCCTTAGATCAGTAGTATCCCTCATACTCTTCTCTGCCTGTCGTTTCCAAATTCCCATTCCTTCGGTTCATACACTAGAACCGCACAATATGATGCAATGCGATAGTTGGAGCCTACTGGATTTTTCTCTGTATGCCTGCCCTGCTTTTGTATAGCACGATTATACGTAGTGTTTTTTTTTCGTACGTTAAAGTTGACAATGAAGGGCGCAATGATAATGAAATGTGCCAGGTATATGTATACGCCAGAGATCGAGAATCATTACCGTCTGGGGCTGGCAGACAAGTTATGTTCGATCGCCACGTCAATTTTCTTAGTCGAAGAAGACTTTGAAGACTTGCTCTGTTTTGCGCTGGTTGACATAAGATTCGTAGTCCAGTTTATAGCGATCCCTTTGTGGTGGTGCCGGTACGCGCTATTACGGAGGACCATATTAATACCTGGTAGTAAATAGGACCAAACATTGATAGTAAAAATAGGTGAATATATAGGTTTTTATGTATACCATAGGTCTAAATAGCTATGGACCCCCGTAATAGTACTACCTGTAGTAGGGCCGGCCCGTATGCGTCAGCCAACAACACCGGCACTATGGCAGCAGCAGCCGGCACTAACTACTCCGCACACTACGATACCGACCGGTGAAACCTATTTGTACCAAGCGATTCCACAGGCACTATAGCGGGAAACCGGCACAATAGAGGGAGCACTACTGTACTGCGTACTTGTCTTGAGGGCTGTGAATATGTGCATGATGAATTCCTGTTGCAGGGGACCATAGTAAATAGGACGAAATATTGTTGGTAAATGTAGGGATATATATATGTTTTTGTGTGTACCGTAGGTCCTATTTACTATGGTCCCCCGCAATAGTACTTATATTACGAGGGGACATAGTAATCAGAACCGAATATGGCAGGTAGGCATATGGGGATGTGTTGTTTATGGGTCCATCGTGGGTTCTGATTCTCACTACATATGCCCACCCGGAATAATAGATTGCGTACGATGTTAGCTACATGATCACTTATGCTCACGAGTTTGCTCGCTCGGTTGCTTTGCTTTTTGCCTTGCTTTGCCTTGCTTTGCTTTGCTGTGATTTACTTGTTTTTTGTTTCTTTGCTTGATGCTCTGCTTGTTTTTGCTTGCTTGCTCGCTTGCTTCGAGTGAACCCGGAGATCGGAAGTCGGATGTCCCCACTGTCCGACTCCGACTAAAACAAAACTCACAAAAAAACAACCACGACAAACCATTGCCTTGCACTAGCGCCACCGTTACTACAAACCACGAGAACTACGTACCTTATCTGTTGCGGCTGTACTAAAATCGTGTGTACACAGCGTCAAGTAGATAATGAAAAATACGAGTGGTTAGCCCTCTTTCTTCTCTTCGCTCTGCAATCAGTGAACGCTGACGAGAGGAGTACGGGATAAACGAGGGTTGGCCATCAAGGGAGGGAGAAAGGCGCAAGTAGGAGCCTTCAAGGCGAGGGAAAGTGGGATGTAGCACTCTGAGCGAAAAATTAAGGATCGTTTAGACGGTAATATGAATACCAATCGGTCCTTGATATTTCCGCTCAGTGTGGAATGTAGTGGTTCAGAGTGATGTATATAGAAGGTATTCGATTCAAGTCGGAATGGAACATGTACGATGTATTGTCGGGGGCCAACAATCATAGTACTTTACAGTGAGCGGTCATTATTTATTAAATCACCTGCGCCGCACCTGACAGGAATTATATACCATTCCAATCCCACTATACGTCCAGCCTGGGAGAGGGGGCATCCGGGACACACACACTTTTTTTTTCTTGCTTTTTGTGAATGCTTACCAGTTCGTTATATACGTGTGTATGGGCTCGAGGCGAGCGAAACACCCCCCCTTCATCCCCGCGTTCTGTGCTCGTTTTGGTAATTTTCGAGCTGCTGTGAAGGCACTACCCACTGAGCTATAGGGGTAAAAGGCCGATCGAACAACCAGCCCGGGGTAATCCTTGTAACACTCTCCTCCCCCCCTCTGAATATGGCGGGATATTTTGGGGCGTCGGTACGGTATTCGGCCGTACGCTCCGGCCCAAAGTGAGAGCGAATCTACCATGAATACATGTTTACCACTTCGGTTCGGAATATTAGGGCCGTTTAGACAACAATATTAAGACTAAGCGGTCCTTATATTTACGCACAGAGTGGTATCAATACGTACGTGAGAGCACTGTTTTTGTCTTCCCGTGCGGTCCCTACATAACTCCTTTGGGCTGCTTCCCCCACGTTTTTGGAAGCAGAACAACGATCGCTTGAGGTGAGCGTGGGATCATGTTTCCAGCAGGAAAAGACTATCCACTGACACCCATATAACGCGAGCGGTTCTCTCTGTCTATGTGAATACCTGGTAGAGTATAAAGGTGGAACATACGTAGCCGGCGTCCCCGGTGGCTTGGTAGGTAGAGGTGGTCAGCGTGCCTACTAAGATCAATTTCGTGGACTCAAGTCTCACCGATTGCATACATAATTTTTCTTGCATAAAAATTGATAGTTGCAGAAAGCGCGAGAGGGTGAGTTAGCAGCGTTCGACGAAAATCGACGAGCACAATGGGGAATGAATGCTGTACCCTCTGCGCGATAAGAATGAAGGCACGTACCGGGGGGGAGAAGGGATGTCACCTGTGACCACGGCCTTGTCCAGAAGATCGCTGAGGGTAACCTCCTGCTGGTACGAGTTAAGCTGGAAAGTTAAAGTATAGTGATTGAAAAAAAAAGAAAAAAAATGTAACCAATGCCTATACTGCTCGTTGTAGTAAGAATACACCTTATAGGTCTTTGTATATATATATGGTGGGTCCTGATTCATTACAGGGCGGAATCATAGTAAATACCACGGTAGGACCAAATATTGTTAGTAAAAATAAGCAAATATATAGGTTTTTGTGTTTATGCCGTAGGTCCTATTTACTATGATGGTCCCCTTTAATGATAGTTGTATGATGCATATTATATTAATAGCAGCATCATCGTCTCTTGGGAACAAGAATCCGTATGATATACGGTGCCACACCCTGCGTGTGCTTCGGACCTCGCTGGGGCAGAAAGAATAGCGTCAGCAGAGCAGCACACAGCAGCATATCTCCCTGAAAGCTTGCGCACAAACGGTTCGTCTCGAATCCCAGGTATCGATAAGGGGCTTGTCCTCTAGACGGTCGCGCGCGCTGGGGGGAGGGGTTCAATGCCAAAAACATCAGCCAAAAACTTACGAGTAATTTACAGCAGCAGTAGTAGTACTAATAGTACATACCTTGCACCTGGTACAACAATCAACAACACTTCGTACCAGGTACTCACTAGCGATCAAAGACGTGTACCCCGTAAGTATATGCATGCCTCGGTGAGTACTGGTCCACCAGGGGGATGTTCTGAGACACCCTTCCCGTCTGCTGCATGCAGCGCTTTGAGCGCGGTCAACAGTGATAGCGCGTTCAATTCAATAGCATGAACTATATGAGCCGGGGGCAGATTACTTCATTTCACAGACAACACCGATATTTTCCCTCTCCCAGTAATAAAGCATCCACATCTGCACGAAACCTATCGATGGTTGTGTTGGTGCTTTTTCATGCTATGTCTGTTTTTCCGCACTCTGCTGCCTGCTGCTGGAGACTGGGACGACATGGAACGGCGCGGCAGAGCGAGGCAGCTGTTCGGTCTCTTGGCCTTGATTCTTGTTTTTGCTGTCAGCCACGCCAAAAAATCGAAGCGATGGACTTATCCGAGGTGCGTCACTCGTCACTCGGCCTACCAAACTGCTAATAATGTATTTGGGATATACATGCAGCAAGAGACCACTGGTGCTGTAACCACGTGCCAGGTGCCTGGTACATGTGAGGACTGCTGTGGGGATCGATGCACATTGTTGCAAGTCACAGGAGATGAGAGATAGCTGTTGATGGGGCACTGCTGCTCTGTGGTGATGGTGGTGATGGTGATCGTGGTGGTTGTGGTGGTGCTGTTGTTGTTGTTGTTGTTGTTATTGTTGTTGTTGCTGCTGCTGCTGCTGCCGTTGATGTTGTTATTGTTGTTGTTCCTTGTTGTGCAAGGGTAATAATGGCTCTAGGGGGTAAAAGCCCGATCGATTACCCACAGGCCAGGGTAAAATCCTTACGACACTCTCCCCCCCGTCTGAACGGCGGAATCTTTGGAGCGTCGGTACCGTAGACGGCCGTACGCTGACCTACCCGCTTCGTTTCAATAACTTGGGAAACCAGGGAGATATGTTTTCAAGGGACGCACGCGCAAGCGTTCCTATAAAAGAAACGTTCGACGCGAGGTAGCACATCCCCTACTATTAATAACACGCGTGGTAAGATAGCACACTGCCTGTGAAGGTGCTATGAATACTTACTGAACCAATAGGGATAAAAGACCGATCGATGACCCGGCCCAGCTGTACATTCGATGAAAGTCGACGAGCAGTGGGAATGCTGAATGAACCCTATGCGCGATAAAAACTAAAGGCACGTGCCGGGGGGGAGAAGGGACGACACCTGTGACCACGGCTTGTCCAGAAGATCCGTCGAGGGTAAAACCTCCTACGAGTGGGCTGGAAAGTAAAAGTGACGGAAAAAAAAAAAAAAAAAAAAAAAAAAAAAAAAAAAAAAAAAAAAAAAAAAGGGTAATCGTTACAACAGCCGTTGTTGCTGTTGCTTGCTGTTGTTGTTACTTGTTGTTGCTTGCTGTTGTTGTTGCTTGTTGTTGTTGCTGCTGTTGTTGTGTCTGTTGCTGCTGCTACTGCTGTACCTGGTATGAAATACCGCTGTACGGGTACCGTAGTAATGCGAGTAAACGCCCCTCTCGCGGTACTCCCCCCCTGTCGAAACGAAAATGCGAAAAAACGCCCCCGGCCTTCCAGCAACTCCCCCCCCCCCCCCCCCCCCCCCCCGTATCTTTTTTTTTTCGGGAAACACCCCGGGACCGAGCTGGCAATTAATTGGAGTGCGGGAGAAGGAGCTGTTTTCAAAGCAGGCTAAGGCGCGTTTTACATAATAGGAAACTTGATGTCTGGGATGTCGGTAGGCACATGTTTTTTGCAGATGTTTAGCGCAACGGCAGCTAAACAGACTAGAAAGTCAGGCGCGGACAGGTAACCAAACGTGTTTCACTTGACGTTCTGGCCGCTGTCGTTGCAGCGGAGGCGGGGGTAGTCAGTCGATCACCCTGAGCTTCGTCGCTGTCGAGGGAGAGTGCCCCGCGCGTTCGGCCCCACTGAACGCGCCAGTTTGGATGTCGGGAGGGCAAACACAAGCGGCTGGTCCGCGCTGTACCACCTGAGCATCGGGCGCGGGAAATTGGGACCGGCGTGCCCTCCCTCGTGGGCGCCGCTTCACCAGGACGACGCGGGCTTTTCTCCCAAGAGTTTGATTGATCGTCAGTGTTTTTAACGGTGCTGGGTGCCTTATCGGTGCTAGGTGCCTTGTAGGTGCCGCTGGGTTGCGACATGATCAACACCTACTACTGCTTGCTGCCTTGCTGTTGCTGTGTGCGTGTGAAAGGTGTGGGATTTTTTTCTTTTTTTTTTTTTTTTGATTTTTTCGTGTCGCCCCCCCCCCCCCCCCGGGTGTGAGGGAGTGTGCGCTTTTTTTCTTCTTTTTTTTCGCATCGCACCGGGGGGCCAAAAAGCTCAAAAGTATTTTTTCGTAAAGCGCCTCGGTATCTCAGTAAACAACGCCCCCGGGGCGTATTTTTACGCCTCCAAAGTTAAAGCGCCCCGGGGGGTGTTTACTCACGTTGTTACGGTGTATTTTAGGTAGGCACGGAGAGCTTCGCGCTCTTTGTGCTCAAGTGCATAATGGGCATGGCCTACGCAGGGTGTGCATGTACATACTTGGGGTGGACGTTTCTGAGAATGTAGTGGTGACGGAATTCGCCAGAATGTATTCGCATCACCATGGGGGGTGTCGTTTCATTTTGGAGCTGGGCGGATTCCTATAGGAATCACGGAGCGAGGGTTGTTACTGCTTGTACCCTCTCAGAAACACCCGTCAACCATTGTACCCGGGGGGGGGTGGACGTTTCTGAGAGTGTGGTGGTGACGGAATGAAGTATCTCGTGTGTTCGTGCTGCTTGGAATACGACGTCCATCGATCCGTCTCGTGGCTTCGTGCTCGCGGGCAGGTTCCCACGCTGCTGACGTGTGTATATATACCTTGTACATTTGTGTGTGTGTGTTTTTCGATGTTTTTTGGGTTGTCTTGCACATGATTTTCCTCGCTCTCAGCTGGTTCCCAGCATGTACCCGACGACATCTGCATTCAGGATACATACATGGAGAAAAACAAAGAACCGAAAGCTGTTGAGATCGAAAAATTACTCAAAACTCGTCTTTGCAAGATTTTTACTTTTTACGGAGTGTCAAATGTTTTTTTTTTTAGTTTATAGATATATCTAATTTTACAGGATTTGGGGTCGGTGTCACTTGCCAGCTCTTCGGTTCGTACCACAATCGGTCGGTACGACGAGCCCGAGCAGGCTGGCTTTTAGGTCAGCAGCTGACAGCAGGCGACGATGCACAGCACGACAAGCCTGCAGCAGGCGGGCTTTTAGCGTCAGAACTTGAGGTGATGTGCGCACGCACGGCACGACTAGCCCATATATAGGTACTTCCGAGTCAGCAGTCAGCAATAATATGTCACGATTTGCCCGCATTCCGTCACCACGGACAGACAGCTGCTGTGTCTTGACAGCTGTGGCTGTGTCTTGACAGCTGTGACATCAAACAAACAAAAGGTACCTGTACGTACTACAAGGTTCCCCTGCGGGAGGTGCCTAGGGGAGTGGCGCAAGAGTGAAATAATACTCGTATGTTATTATCGTTTTGAAAGCAACGATGTATAATACCTGTTCTTCATTCATGTAAGCATGTGCCTCTGGAACGTGTCGTATGACCCCGACACGACTAACAGACTACGTAGAAATTGTGTTGGCTTGGTTGTGCAGTAGTTTACCTGCTGTCATCTCATTCTATGACTCCATTTATAATCCAACACTATGTACGAGGCGCTCCGCGCAGCGGGCTGTTCCCGCTCGCTCACGAGGAGAAAGAATAGAACGGAACATATGGCCTAAACAATCGGGTGCAAAGAGGCGACTTACAAATGCCAAGAGCTCCATGCTCCATCCAAGACAACGACTCGTACGCCGCATGCATGTACGTACATACTGTAGTCGTTTTCTTTGATATGTACGAAAGAGAAAGCACAGCACGGCACCTCACCGCACCGCGAAAACAAATAAAAATAGAATGAAAACGAAAACTTGAAAACAAAACAAAACCCCTGTCCCCTCTGATGTACTTTTTTCCCGCCTGGTTGGAACACCTTTGCGCCGGTCTCGCGACCATCTTGCCACCGATTCGGTCTGGGTAAAACTTTCCTCCCTCTCTGCCCCAGTGAGCCCCGTCGCGCGTGCCGCGTGAAACCCGGTGCTCGCCGTGGCCCACGCTCGCCAGCTCGACAATGTTGGTGCCCAGACTGCGATGCTCTCTCTCTGAAATTCAGCTTGGTCGCAAAAATAAGGACCGCTTGAATGTTCTTTTGCAGACCAAAACGGCCCTTATAGACTCGTACATATTACACCCAACCGACATCAGGAGGCAAGACAGAGCACATTCATGCTTCCCTCGTGTCTCGATGCTCGATGCACACGCGACGCCTAGCCACGAAAACGGCGACCGCGCTCCTTCCAACCCCCCCCCCCCCTCTACCCGCCAGCGCCCGCCGACACCCGCGATGGCACCGCGCTCGCCCGCGGTGCCGTGCCCTGGGTACACGCACGCACACAAAACCAAAAAAAAAAAACGCAAGAAAGGAAAAAAGTATCTCGCTGGCGAGTAATAGTTGAAGGCGGCGTCCAAGTGGGAGCTCTGAGAGGCCAGGGATGTATCAACCGAGCACGCCCAGGAGAGATATAGGTAGAACCACAGTGGGGCTATATGTTTGATGAGGAGTGGGGTAAGCGAGGGTTGCCGCGTGAGAGAGGTGCAAGTACGAGCCTTCTAGAAGGGACACTACTACAGCACTACTGCGGTATTAGAAAACTTACTCGTTTCAAGTCGGAATGGAACATGTATGATAGATGATAACAGTAATAACGATAATAATAATAACAACAATTATATCAGTAATAATAAGAATAATATTAACAAGAAGAAGAATAGCATCAACTAATACCTGGTAGTATTCTACATAGTCATAATACCTGGTGTTAATAGCGTACTTCAACGTTGCCCGGCGCTTCCGCCCTATTTTCCGCGTCCGTCCGTAACGATGATGATTATCGCCTTCGCCGACACCCCGCCCCCCCCCTCGCCCCCTGCTGTCTCTGGAAGTGGCTACACCGGAAATTAAACTAACTCATTGAAGCTGCCATCCATATGCAAGTCCGCCTCACAAGCGGTTCTTAGTAGGATGCAGCTCACCCTTCATGCGACTCGCCGGACACCTCACGGCGCTTCGCGCTTGGTGCAAGCAATGTCTGCCTGGTCGGTGAAAACCCGACATGCTCCGTCCCGGCATTGTAGGGATGCGAGGGTCTACGGTCATACGACTACGGCCATGCATGAGATCGAGTACAGCTCTCCTATCGAGTACACCCCCCCCCCCCGCCCCCTGTATTCATCTGCCCCAAATGACTTGGGGGGGGGGGGACAGATTACAATCGTACGAGTATATCACTTTGGGAATTGGTGTGGGAAAGCATTCACAGTTTTGTAGAAAAACGATTGCGCTGTAGTAGTCGGACAGACGATCGAATTTCCAGTCCATGATCCTACGTAATCCGGAGCAGATGTATTCCAGGGCTCTTCACGGGTCGGGTCGAAAACTTCGCGGTTGAGGTCAGGGCGGGTCGGGTCGGATAAAAACGGTGGCCGGACCCGATCCGTGACGATTTGAAAAAAAAGCTCCCAACCAATCCCAACCCGACGCGACCCTCGGCCCAACCCGACCCGTGAAAATTCGAAAACCTCCTGACCCGACCCGCGGGGGGTTGGGGTCATGACCCCGCGAAGAGCCCTGATATACTCCTGGTATGCGTGGGTGTCATACCATCTGCGTGATCTATGGGACAGGTTTCATGGGTTGGGTCTGTTCTACTGAGTATTGATTTTAACATGAAGACCCCGCACGGCGTCCTCATAGAGGCAAGCTACCTAAGGCCCAGTAGATGATCTGCAGTAGATAGATAGATGGATAGATAGATAGATAGATAGATAGATAGATAGATAGATAGAGTAGGTATAGCGTCATCTGTCCGACCTGTGGAAGTTTTGCCTTGTTTGCCAAGCGCTTCCGTTCTGTGGGCATGCATGATGATGATCATCACTTATCACCCCCACCATCCTCTCCCCCCCCCCCCCCCCCTGTATTCATTCGTCTACCCTTCGTTTACCTTGAATTGTTTCTACCGATTGGTGTTTTTCCTTCCCGCAGACCGCAGTGGCCGGTTCCGGAGCACCCCACGGCGGCCCACCCCTGCCGGCTGTTCCTTTGGGACGTGGTGTCGGCGTTTAAGTTCTGCGAGTGCAGTCGGCTCGTGCAGTCCACCGTCAAAACTTCATTGTGGGAAGGCAAGAGAGTTGGCGCGGTTCTAGAGCTAGCCTCCCCCCACCCACCCGCCCACACACCCACCCCAAACCCACCTACCTACCCCCCATCCACCCCCCCACCCACCTACCCGTCCACCCCCACCCACCCATCCACCCACCCACGCACCTACCCACCTACCCACCCCACCTACCCACCCCACCTACCCACCCACCTACCCACCCACCTATCCACCTACCTACCTACCCACCCAGCCATACTCGCCCACTCACCCACCCACCCACACTCGCCCACCCACCCACCTACCCAGCCCTGCAAGACATGTACACGACCGTATGCCTCGGTGTGATCTTCACTGAAGTTTCTGGTCTTCTTTGTGAGGTGTATGATATTGGAGGTATTTTGCGATCGTGTGTGCCCCCTTGACCGAACTGGGGGGCATGGCCTGCCGGGCGCTGAGTACATGCTCCTCGTGTGAAGCCTGGTCAATGGTGAAATGATTAAGGCAGGCAGCAGACGAGTACACTACCTGGTGGATAGTGCCGAGAAGACGATCGCTGTATCCCCTAGGAGGGAGATGGATGGTGGCCACTAAAAGGCAAAACAGGAAGGGGATAAGGTAGGAAATACGTTTAACGTAGAATGCGGAAAAAAATACGTAGTGAGCGCCCAAAATGCTGGAGGTGCGTCTCTATCAGGAGTAGGAACGGTGCTCCGTCTCGAAAGGGATGCGTGGTAAATGGTGAATTGACGAAGGCAAGCAAACAAATGAGTGCGCCCCCCCCAACCCCCCCCCCCACGACGACTACGACCATGCATGACATGATTGCACTCCCCCCCCCCTCCCCTCCGTCTCGAAAAGGATGCATGGTCAATCGTGAAATGACTAAGGCAAGCAACAAATGAGTACGCCCCCCCCCCGCCCCCCCCCCCCCCCCCCCCCCCCCCCCCCCTCCCTCCCTTCCGCTTCCCCGCTCCCCTCCCTCCCTCCCCCTCCTTCCCCACCAACAATCCCGCAATTTTCTCACCGATTTTGTCAGACTCTCACAAGCAGCTGTGGCTGCGTGTGCCGTACGCTAGCCCTCTGCTGCGCGTTTTCCCGTGCCAGCAGCACAGCCTCAGCCGCTGCGCTAAGTGCGGCTACGACTACCGCGAGCACGTCGAGTGGGCCGCCGAGAAGAACAGAAATCGCCCCTTCGACAGGGTGAGCAGAAAAGGAGGGTGTAGAAATCCGCCTACTTGCAGTCCGCGCACCTTGCAATATGCCCAAAGTCCAGTTTTTGTTGTTTGTTGTTTTGTTGTGAAACACGAAATACAGGGTTGATGGGGATCGTCGGCCTGTTTTTGCGAAGTCGGCGGATCGTGACATGAACCAGACTCCAGCTTTATACTGGAGAGTACAGGCTTGATGGGGATCCATCCGCCTATTCGCGGTCTGCAGGCTGTGCAATATGCCTGAAGTGCATTGTTTAGTACTACTACAATGTACTGGTACAGGATTGATGCGGGTCGTTGGCCCATTGGCAAAGTCCTCTGACTGTGTCATAAACCGCAGTTACTGTAGTCCAGTTTTGAACCACAAAACACAGGCTTGATGGGAATCCACCTATTTGCAGAGTCCGCCGACTGCGAAACATAACCAAAAGTTCAGTTTTACAAGTACTGCAAGATACAGGCCTGATGGGGACCCGCCTATTTGCAGAGCCCGCGAACTGTGAATTAAACCAAAAGTTCAGTTTCGTACGTGCTGCGAAATACAGGCTTGATGGAGATCCGCCTATCTGCAGAGTCCGCGAAATGTGAAATATAACCAAAGATTCAGTTTCGAACGTACTGCAAAATACACCGGGTGCAGGTTTGATGGAGATCCGCCTGAGGATCCGCCTGTTTGCAGAGCCCGCGCACTGTGAAATGCATAACCAAACGTTCAGCTTCAAACGTACTGCAAAGTACAGGCTTGATGGAGATCCCGCCTATTCGTCCGCTTACTGCCGGATATTACCAAAAGTTCCAGTTTTATACGCACTGAAAAAAATACAGGTTTTTGATGGAGATCAATCACCCTGTTCGCAGACTCCAAGGACTGTGAAAGAAAACCAAAATTTCCAGTTTTGTACTATTCCGATGGGCATGTAGTAATCATAACCCACGATGGACCCGAAACCGAAAAACCGTACCGCTGCCGTGGACGAAAATAGAAGCACCGTTGGGTTATTCGTACTTATGTGTGGACGTTGCTTATATTTCCGACCGTAGTGGAACATACTAGCCCGAAAAAAGATAAGAACAGGCTCGTTTTTTTTTGTTGAAAAATATTATTTTGGGTGGATCACGTCTGGCGCGGCAATTGAAACAAGGGTTTCTGGATGGGCCCTGCGGCGGGTAGTTTTCCACCGTGGGAGGCCGGTTTTGGCGGGATCAGGTCTGTGGTTGGATGAGGCCTGGGTGGGGGGGGTCGAGGGGTGTCATGTGGGAACTGGCCGAGTATGTTGGGTGAAAACGTGTGGACGTTTTGGCTTCTCTCGCAGTCCGTGGACTGCGAGTAGGCCCGCCCGAGGGGACGGGGAGGGGAGGGGGGGGGCGGGCGGGCGACGGGGCGACGGGGCGACGGGGGCTCATTGTCATGCATGGCTGTAGTCGTATGACCATAGACCCTCGCATCCCTACGATGGCGGGACGGAGCACGTCGGGTTTCACCGGCCAGGCAGACATTGCTTTGCACCAAGCGCGAAGCGCCGTGAGGTGTTGGGCGAGTCGCAACAAAAGGGGGTGAGCTGCATCCTACTAAGAACCGCGCTCTTGAGGCTGATTTTCTTGCATATGGACGACAGCGTCAAATGAATTGACTTAATTTCTGGTGTGGCCACTTCCAGAGACGCCGAGTGGGTTTACTATGTATCTGCATCGCGGATGTCTTACCGTATACAACACTACGTGATTGATAAGCGGGGCGAGGGGGGGGGGGGGGGGGGAACCCTCTGCTGCGCGTACTGCGCCGCTCTGCGTTGTCCTTTTTTGTTTTGCGCCATCGCGGGGTCTGCAGCAGATACTCTTGCTCACCCTTCGGGATTTTTACCGTAAACCTGTTTGTTTGTTTTTTGTTTTTTTTTTTTCGCGTGCGGGGTTTAACAGCAAAAGGTTTCGCCGCGTCCGCCCTCTCCTCTCGGTGGTGTTGTACTTTTTTTCCTTCTCTTTCTTCCATCCCGTTTGCTGTCTTCTTCGCGCTCCTTGCTCTCCTATTAATAGTCATTTCTCAGAGCTGGGGTCACGTATTGATATTACGGGGGACCATAGTAAATAGGACCAAATATTGTTAGTAAAATTAGGTAAATGTGAACTTTTTTGTGTGTACCATAGGTCCTATTTACTATGATCCCCCGCAATAATGGGCTCTTCTCCCCCCTCCCTGCTCGCACGGTACATACGTGCTTTTGCCATTTTGACGCGCGAAGGGTTCAGCGCTTCTTCCCTCGTTGACTTGCGTCGAATTGTGCTACTAATGCTGCTTGAGACTACAATGCCCCCGAAAAATACTCCCCCACTCCACTCCACCCCCTCAACTGACCGGGGCTTCCTAACCAAATATCGCTCGACCACCCTCCTTACTGTTCTACGAAAGGATTTTAGTGAGATGCCTACTGTACTGCAAGGCTTTGGGAGTGTTAGTGTTCGTGGGGGTTTGCAGCAAATTTTAGCTTTTCTCTTGAGTCCGTTTTTTTGGGTGAGGTATAGAGCTCCTATATTGTAATCAAGCAATTAATTAGGTGCTACCTCTATGAGGCACCACAATAATTACCTGGTAGGTGCTACCCCGAGAAGGCAAGCACGCGTTCCTGCTCGCCTTATTGTAGCTCCACCCCCCCCTCCCCCCCCCCCGCCCCCACCCCCTCCCTCGACTTGCCACCACCACCTCTCTCGCTCTGTTGTAGCTCCTGCGAGCGACCGCACCCATCGGCACCAGAGGGACAACCCTTGACTACCGCGAGGTTTCGGTTCTCCTGAAGAAGGAGGCCGAGGGCGGAGGGTTGTTCGGGGGCGGATGGGGGAAGCAATGCGGCAGCGGTAAAAAACAGCGATTCCGGCAGCGAAAACAATGCGAGCAGCAGCGAAAAAAAAACGCGGGGGGGGTGGGCAAAAAGTCGGGCGGACTAATAACTGCAGGCGGATTGAAAAATTCGAGCGGCCGGATTGCGGGCGGTCAAAACGTGGGCAGCAAATATTCAGGCAGCAAGAGTTTGACCGGCCAAAATCTGGGCGACACCGCTCAAGCTGGTGCTGGTGGGAAGCAGCCCGTCGTCGATAAATATCGGCGGTCTCGCACGGGCATCTCCGCCCGGAGAAGAAGAAGCAACCTGCTTGCCGCGCTCGCGGAAGCCCAGCGGACGACCCTGCTGCAGCTCTCCGGGGTCAGCGTGACCTCGGCCGTCGCCCGTGCCGGGTTCGAAGAGGCGCGCGAGTCGGCAAGGAGGGCTGTTGAGAAGAGGGAGCGGGCTAACCGTGGTGGTGGTGGTGGTGGTGGTGGTGGTGGCGAAGGTCGCGGTGCCAGCGCGGGGAGGGGGGCAAGGGGTGGTTCGAGCGGCTCGTCGAGTGGAGGGGCCCGGAATCGCCGCCGCAGCGGTAGCAGCCGCAGCCGCCGTGGGGGTGGAGGTGATGGTGGTGGTAGAGATAGCGGGGGTTCGGGCGCGGGGGGGGGGGGTGTGTCACCGATAGGCAGGTCGCGGAGCGGAACGTGCGGGCTTTCGACCAGGTTAATTTTGTTTAGACTCGATTTTTTTTTGCTGCCGTTTGCGGGACGGGGGGGACTTCGATCAAGTTGCTTATGTTATGATTGTTTCTTGCTGGGGTGGGAGGGGCGGAAGGCGGGATGGGGGGAGAGGCGTACTCATTTTTTTGCTCGCCCCGGTCATTTGACCATTGATCACGAGACGCGGCGGGGGGGGGGTGGTTCTTGATATGTCAACTACAACTGTATCATGACTCCTTCCTTCTGGCATTATTCGGGGGGGGGGGGGGGGGGGGAGGGGGTTCTTCTCTCCCTTGTGTATGGAGGGGCGCCTTTTAGAAAAAACGGGTTGTTCGCCGACCTACTGTAGTTTGTGGTGTGCTTTGAACCGCTCCTACAGCATGTGTGTGTGTCTTTTTTTCGTTGCTGCGGAGTGAGAGGGGGGGTGTTGGTGGGAGGGAGCACTTCTCCTTTTTTTTTCTGTTACGAAGCTTTGCTGAACTGTGGCTGGCAGATGCAGACGGGGGTAGAGATAGAGATGAAAAAATTTGGGATAATGTGGGCAAACAGGCTGCAGAGGCAAGACACGGTGAAATGACCCAGTATGTAATTCGAAGGGCAAGAGGGAAGTCGACCCTCGATGGGCAGTGGCTGACCCTCAACTTTGGTCGGCGTGGGATCAGGTTGCTTGGAAGGCCCTCCTGGCGCCTGTTATATGGTGCTCTGTCTGTCCCTGAATACAGTGATCTTTTGTACGTTAATATAAAAAAACAGCGCTTATATGTTGGGACAGAGTGGTTCTAGGTACTACCCAGCGTCACTCCGGATGAGATCAGGCCGGTTGTGGAAGCAGGGTGCCCAGCGGAAGCAGGGTACAAGTATCATATACCTGGTATGTATGTGTGTCTGTTTTGTGCTGATGGTGTGCGTGTTAACCAGCGAAACGATATCGGAACGTCAGTCAGCAGTTTGCTACTGGATGGGAATTATCGAATACCGGCGAATGGTAAAACTCCGTGATTACGTACTTGTTGCTGCTGGCGCCCCTGCGGGGTCGGTCTTGACCAAACAAAAGCCGCGCGGTGCGAGGTCCCATTACAACCTGTGAGCTCGGATCTTCAGGTTGGTAGGCTATTCAGGTGTTTTGGTTCCTGTTGGGATAAGGTACACGGGCGAAGACACAACCCAACCCCTAACTCTAACCCTGACTCCAAACCGCAGCCGCAATGGGCTAAAACTGGCCATAAACGCGGCTGCGCCGCGGTTGCATCTACTACGTAACCAGGAAGCTTCTCAATTGCGGGCGACGATTGCGAAGTGCAGACCGCGCGACGCAATTTTCAAGTCAAAAACAGTCCTAAAGATCCTATTACGGGGGGTCCATAGTTAACGGGACCAAATTTTGTTAGTAAAAATAGGTAAATATATAGGTTTTTATGTATACCATAGGTCCTATTAACTATGGACCCCCCCGTAATCGCTCGCAGATTGCAAAACCTACTCCGCGGTGCATGGTGGGATAGAGATAGATGCACACGCGCGATGTCAACCATTTTAGGAATGCAGTCCCGTTTTTTGGGACAAACAAGTCAAATGCCAAGTAATTTGTCCTCAAAACGGGACTGCTGTCCTGAAAGGGTTAAGACATGAACCCTGGTACCATATTAATATGAGCCAAAAAAAACTTGGAAACATGAAAAAAGAAAAGAAAAAAAAAAATCTTGCCGTGGTCTAATGGTCGGGCCTGGGTGCAGGTGCAAATAAACTCCCGAAGAACGTTCGGTGAGAGCGTGGCTTTCTCACTTCCCAGTCTGTACGTCTGTACAAAATGGGTGGTGTGTGTTTCAGCCGCCTTTGTCCCTCGCGCGCGACCAAACCAACACCGTCTTCGACGCCGACGATGGCTATGTAGGCAGGGGCCTTGTTTGCACCTTCATCCTCCTCTGCTCGCGTCTCAACCGGTGATGAATGAATTCGCCGAGCTTGGTCGTGGTAGGTAGGTAGGTGGTCCAACTGCCAGGGATTCTTGCTCGAAACTGGGACGTGATAATTCGTACCAGAGTGCACGGCAGCAGCGGTGCCGCAGGAGGCGGCAGCTGCGCTCGTGATGTTTCTGTTCGAATACACTCCACCAAAAGATATCTCCGAAAACGAAGGGCTCCTTTTTGCATTTTAGCTCGTACACCGGTTTGCATCATTCCCCAATCACGTACAGCAGTGGTCGTTGCCGTAGTCCTCGCTGTGCATCGTCAATTTCCCCCCCTGAAGCCTCAAGAGGTTGAAGCGAGAGGAGCCTTAGGTGCGTGCCACCACCAGCCACATAATAGCGTCGGGGAGCAAAATCAAACATCATGGCACACCGTGGTAAATTTCGAAGTTTGTGGTTGGTCGCTTTCACTTTCCACAGCTTTTTTTTTTTTCGCCCTCGAAAGGCTTTTTGTCTACACACACGCGCCGTGGTGACCGGTGTCTCCCCCCCCCCCGATCCTTACATCTATCGCGGACTGAAATGGTTCAGCGCTCCCACTGGGCGTCGATTCTCATCGAAATTAGCTGACTCGTGCTGACATGAAAAAAAGGTGTGTGCATGTGTTTCTTTTATTTCAATACCAATTTATAGTTATCTGCTATTCTAAGGCCTCTGCCAGGAAAGGCTGAGACCGAAAGAGTTCTACCGTGGACCTTTTTTATTTTTTACTTTTTTAATCATCGCTTTTACTTTCCAGCCCAACTCATAGGAGGTTTTACCCTCAGCGATCTTCTGGACAAGCCATGGTCACAGGTGTCATCCCTTCTCCCCCCCGGTACGTGCCTTTAATTTTTGTCACGCATGGGGCTCAGCATTCTTCTCACTGCTCGTCGATTTTCATCAAATAGCTATCTCACGATCTCGCGCTTTCCGCTAGTCATTTTTTTATGCAAGAAAAAGTCCTTACGAACATGCACTCGGTGATGCTCGAACCCACCAAATTGATCTTGATAGGCACGCGGCTACCTACCAAGCCACCGGGGACGCCGGCTATTGCACTTGAACAAAGACAAAACAATCAATAGTATAATTTTTATGGTAAAAACGTACACGGTCCCGGGCCCGGAGCTCGCCGTTAACCACTCACTCCACAACAATTCAGAAAAAAAAAAACAATCGCGAGCATGCCTCTATAAGGTGGAAACCCAGCGCGTAGTGAACAAAAGTCGCTGGCATCTCCCATCGAGGGGGGTGCAAAGGTAAAAACTTGGCACTACACTTAAAATGCGCCACGAAAACTTTTACGTTTGGCCTTGAGAAAACAAAGTATCCCCAGCAAATCAAAAAGTCACGAGTATATCTCGGCCACTAAAACCAAACCACAAAGAAACCGAATAAGATCAAATCACAAACAAAAGCATCCAAACCAATCACATCAAAGGATATCGAAACCCAATCCAACCTCAAACCAAAACCCAAAAAAAGCCGCTGAACTTCAAACGTGTAAACATAAGCCTTGCCGTAGCACATACTATACACCACGATAGGTCGAGCAGGCAGACGCAAAACTTGAACCAATGTATACTGTAGATTAGCGGCGACATCACCACCACCACCATCATATATGGCGAGCATATTCCGCATCGCACCGCTTCCCATTGCATCCGAATGGTGATGGGATATCGGAACGATATATTGCCGAAGTTCGACACGATAAATCGAAGTTCGACATCTCGATATATCGAATTTCTCAATTTCTCGATTCGATACCCCAACACTAGTTGCATCACATCGCGCCGCCCTTAGCCTCGCCCACATCTCATTCGACCACGCGCTGCAGTTTTATTGCGTACATGCTGCCGTTGTTGCCGGCAGAGACGCACCCGAACGGTTTCGATTCGGGTGTGTACACAAGAGACTCAGAAAACCAAAACCAACAAAACGAGCAGAACGTATTATATAGTAGAACGCATCAATCCAACCAGTGTACCCAACGGCTATATTGGACGTAAGAGACTAAAATAATCAACCGTTGACACATTACATAGCGCAATAGACGACGAAACAGTACAGTGTGCTGTTGTGTAATAATCAAAATTCAAAGAGTCACTTCGCGTACATCCCATTTCTCGCTCAGAGAGAGAGAAAGAGCCACTGCGCACAAGTTATCTTCGCCTCCCCACCACCCACCCACCCCCCCCACACGAAAACGCCCCTTCTCTCCCCGCGCACAACTGGCCTTCGCGCCCCCCTCCCCCCTCTACAAGAACGCCCCCCCCCCCCCCCCCTCCTCCCTCTCGCGCACAATTTTCCTTCAGGGTCTGCGCTCCCCCGTACGAAAACTCCCCACCCCCCTTCGCATTATCCCTCCCCGAGAAGCCTGAGGCTGTACATTATATCTCGAATGCTGTTGCTTCTGCCGTTGTCGTCGCCACCGAACCGGCCTTCTCCCCCCTCTCCCTTTTCTCTCAATACGCCTCTGCCGCCACCGGAAGCTACGAAAATCGGCAACGACGCCTGTTTCGATGCATTCGCCGTCGAAAACGGTTCCACCGCCGTCAAAACCGGTTTCGCATCCGCCACCGCCAACGACGGTTTCACTTTCGTCGTCGTCGACGTCGTCGTCGTCGAAAACGGTTTCACATCTGTCGACGCCATCGAAAATGGCTTTACATTCGTCGTTGTCGTCGTCGAAAACGGTTTCACATTTGTCTCCGTCGTCGTCAAAAACGGTTTCATGTTCGTCGCCGCCGACGACGCCGAAAATGGTTGAAAGTCGGTCGGTTCCGCCGCCGCCGTCGTAGCAGCTGCCGCAGCGACCGCCACTGCCGCCGGCGCTGGTGCAGCCGTCACCCCCCTCCCGGAAGCCTTTGCGAGCGCGAATCCCGGCGGACCGCTCAACTCCTCGGCGAAGAACATCCCCCGGGGAGCGAGTACAGCTGACCCCTGTCCTCGGGGGGGCGACGCCGCCGCGACCGCCGCCGCCCACACGGCAGGAGAAGAAACAGGACCAGAAATAGTAGTAGGGACAGCAGTAGCAGAGGCAAGACCAGAATCAGTGGTGGCAACCGAAACAGTAGCAGCAGGAGCAGCAGCAGCAGCAGCAGCAGCAGCAGCAGCAGTAGAAGGAGCAGAAGCAGAAGCAGGAGTAGTGATGGTCTCGATAGCGACGGCAGTGGTGGTGGTCTGGGTGGAGATGGTAGCGGTGTCGGTGTTGATGGCAGCGGTGGCGGTGGCGGCGGGAACGGCCGGCCGGTGGGTGGTCTCCTCCGCCTCCTTCTCCACCTTCTGGAGGCGTTTGTGCAGCTCGCAGATGGCCGCCCCGGCGAAGTCCTTGCCGGTGGCGGCACCGTGGCAGAGCACTCTCGCTGGAACGCCTGACCAATGATAGTTAAGGGGACGGGGGAGGGGTTCGTGAGTCGCCATCCGTGCGGTATCGAGAGGGTTCGGGAACGGTAAAACAGTTTACATAACGCTGTTGAAGGGTGGGGGGGGGGGGGGGGGGGGGTCGACACAAGCAGGTACGGCTACAGAAGGAACTAGACAGCGGTGACACGTCGCCTGGTATTCAGCATACGAGCTGACAGCTGGGACTTGGAGTTGGCTGGAGCTACAGTAGTCGATGCTTGGCTGGCGGACGGAATAGGCCAACTAACTTACAGGAGTCGATTTTCGATTCAAACTAAGCGCGCGTCGAGCCACCAAAATAAAAGCGCCAGTTATATATACACTGCACGTACCTAGCCAGCTATTACGGGGGACCATAGTAAACAGGACCAAATATTGTTAGTAAAAATACCTAAATATGTAGGTTTTTATGTATGCCATAGGTCCTGTTAACTATAGACCCCCGTAATAATAAACCGTCAAGAGTCAGCGGCTTATTTCAAGTCGGGGTGGCTTTTGATAAGTCGGGCGGATTATGAAAAGCCGGTCAACTCACAGCTCTACTGATATCAGACAAGGTTGGCAGCAGTAGCAGCAGCATCACCACCAACACCAACACCAACACCCCAACACCAATTTCTCTCACCTACTGCCGTGTGGTTCCGCGGCACCGGCTTCGTCACCACCGAGTTAGCTCCGACGAGGACATCGTCCCCGATGACGATGTCTCCCAGGATTTTGGCGCCAGCGCCGATAACGACTCGGTCGCCGATGGTGGGGTGCCTCTTCTCTCCCGCCGGCACCTGCACCGAAGATACACAGCAAGTGAGAAAACATCCTTATATACGAAATCTAGCCTAGAAATTTGAATAAATGCACATATACGAAAGTAAGAAAAAAATAATAATATGAAATCTAGCCAGGAAATTTAAAGAAATACAAAAATGAGAAAAGTATTTAGCCCATCATAGGCGCTCGTCGTCTACAGGGAATTAATTGTTAGCAGTAGAAATCTACCCCCTTCTCGGGCCGCCAGAATCAGCATGTTAGCCCAACATCTCACCAGAATAAGGATGTTAGCCCTAACATCACACGAGAAAAAGGATGTTGCCCCAACATCTCACCAGCATAATAATGTTAGCCTACCATCTCACCAGCATAAGGATGGCTAGTATGACTAACATCTCATTTCAAGTTTACTACGAGAGGTTAATGCATAGAAGTAACACAGCAGTGTACAGACTAAATGCTGGTGATGGTCTCCTGGACTACTGCTATATGGATATAAACCGATTACCCACTCAAACACTAAGCCTAAATATCCCCCCCTTCCTCCTTTGGAGATGCGAGGGTCTATGGTCATACGACTACGGCAATGCATGATATCGATCACCCCTCCCCCCACCCTTGCCCAACCCGGTCGGAGGGTGGACGGGTTGGAGGGTGGACGGGTTACTTTTGGACCCCACTCAAAATTACTTCCCTGTTATGTATCTGAGCTTGGGTGTTAAGTGTACATACGAACCTGCAAGACCAATTTCAGCACAAAAAAACTTGCGCTTTTTTTCTTGCATTTTTTTTCGCCCAAAAAGTCTACCAGGTACGTACGTACCAATAACCAAAAAAATCAGGTTCAGCATTTCTTACTCCTTCACGAAAAGTCCTAACGCCTCTCAAAATATTTTGTTTTATTTTGCTCTCTTCCCATTTATTATGTGCGCCCTTTCTTGCCTCTTTCCCTCCTATTGCGGGGGAAAATAGTACAGGACCCACGGTACAGACAATAACCTGCATATTTACTTATTTTTACCAACAATATTTGATCCTGTTTACTAGGGTCTCGTGATATTAATAGTCGCAACTCAGATTCGGGGGTCGACATGGCGCAGGCAGGCTCTCTCCTCCCCCCACCACGGCGCGCGCCTTCGCAGCTTCCATCTCGACAAAATACTTCACCCCCTTCTTCCCTCCTCGACTCGCGTCCAACAGCTACTGCTGTCTATTACGGGGGGCCACAGTAAATAGGACCCACGGTACAGACAAAAACCTACATATTTACCTATTTTTACCAACAATATTTGGTCCTCTTTACTATAGCCCCCCGTAAATAGATACATATACCCGATGTATATATATATATATATCCTCGTACACGCAAAAAAAAAACCCACCTTTCTGCCCGAGTTTCCGAGAGTGACCCCGTGATAAAGGGTCACACCCCCCCCAATCACGGCCGTGGCTCCGATGACCAGGCCCGTGCCGTGATCGATCAGGATGCCCTCGCCGGAAATCTGCGCCGCGGGGTGGATGTCGATGGAGGTGGCGTACCGCACCAGGGACATCGCCAGTCTGGGCAAGATGTCGGAGACGACGGGAATTTTCTGGTGGAGGAGGGAGTGGCTTAACCGGTACCAGAAGAGAGCCCAGAAACCTGCCGGCGTGTCGAAAACATGTATTCAAGAAAGCGAACACATTAACAACAAAAAAGGCGGGGGGGGGGGGGTGGGAGGGCGAAAAAAACACCTCAGATAGTGCAAGCACGAACTTGTTTCAGCTTCGATCTCTCCTGTATATTAATACCAGATACGTATGAACGATATGGTATGGTACGATATGCGGACATTGCCAGAAAGAACAAAAAAGGAAAACCGAGGGAAATAACTGCTGCTGTATTAATAATTATAACAATAAAAGAAACTTATACTCTTCCCTCACTTCTGCAGTACTGGAGTATGATCATCTTCGCTACCTGCGCAGGGGGGCATCCGTGAAAAAAGAGAAAACGACACACGGGACCCCCAGAGGTCGGAAAGGAAAACCGCTGCAACCGCCGTTGTGATCACATGATGAAATAAGAAAAAGGAAGAAGAACGAGATCATTTTTTCATTATTTTTCACTTGGTTCTACAGTAGTAACCACCCCCCGCCCCCGCTGTCAAGCGAAAAAAAATCTGTGATGGTTTAACATTTTTTTTTTTTTTTTCGGGCGCCCTTGTTACCTCTGCCTATGCAGCATGATAAATCGCTCACGGTACGGGCATGACCTCGTAAAGGACATGTTATATACTCCAAGGATACAGCACCCCTGAACCACTGACCGCAGCCATGGCAGTTACATGGCGTTACGTGACGTGCGTGATTGTTGGCGGGGAAACGCTTCCGCGTTTAAGCTCTGGCCCTACGTACTGATAACAGTAATGGGATGACGACGGCAGGACGTTCAACGTGACCGGAGGGCGCTTTTGGGCGGCAATAAACTTCCACCAAGCATCCAGATATGTAGTCAAATATTATGAACCATAAATACCGATGGCATGACCTGACGAGGATTATTATGGACGACTAAAAGAGGGTCTTAACCCTTTTTGAACAGCAGTCCCGTTTTAGGGACATACTACTGCTACGGGGGGCTATAGTAAATAGGACCCAAATATTGTTGGTAAAAAAATGAAATAATATAGGTTTTTGTGTGTACCGTAGGTCCTGTTAACTATGGTCCCCCGTAATATTGTTTGACTGGTTTGTCCCCATAAAAGGGACTGCAGTTCTATCTAAAAGGGGCTTAGGCGCCCATTAATGAATAAAACATGATGACAATTGCACGGCGTTCAAACGTGACGAGTATGTTTACGTTTACTGGCGGTTATTATTACGGGGGTACATAGTTAACAGGACCTATGGCATACACAAAAACCTATATATTTGCCTATTTTCACGAACAATATTTGGTCCTATTTACTATGGTCCCCCGTAATACGAAAAAAAAAAACGTTTACCTGGTATGAATAATCACATGGCAACGGCATGAATTACGTCTATCCTGGCGAGGATGTTCCTTGCCCGCGAATAGAACCAGCGCCCAGAAGGAAATGACAGATGGCATAAAATGATGGTTCAATGCTACGAGGACGACTGCTTGCGGCGTATGAGACCAGCCGCCACAAAACTCTTACTAACTGTCTTGAGGCTTGGGAGAGGAAAAAAAAAAACGAGGACGAGTTTTGGAAGCAAATAATCTATCAGCGCTGCTAGCAGAAACCTATTTTTTTTTATGTCAACCTTTTCAGTTGCTGTTGTTTGTTGTCGATGACAAACTTAATCTTGATTTTATAAAATTTCGAAATACGTCAGCTGTGAGTTCGACCGATTAAATAGTTGATACTCAACTTTGCAAGCTGCGTAATACGCCTCGTCTATACTGTATATTCCATTTTTACCTTTGATTTGTGGCACATCATTGGCAATGGCAAAACCCAGCCTGCGTGCTTGCGAAACGGAACAAGGGTCCCACAGACAGGTCCAATGCACAATGTAGTACTTCGTAGATCCAAGGAAAATGACGGCAGGTGACGTGGACGCCTGTTGGCGGCAACAGGACGCTTTGTTGACAATTTCAGCGTATATATATATATATATATATGGGTCGACAAAGAACAGGTAGTTCTTTAGTTTTTTGGGGCGCTCTGCATGGGCCTAAAAAAAGTGTGACTGTACGTGACGCGGAGGGATGGTGGCATACGTGGCCGATAAAACTCTCGACACTTGGTTCGAGGGTGTCGAGTAAGTGGCGTACTCCGCTCGGATATATTATAGATGCATACGTACTTTGTACCCTGCACACAAAAACAATCACATGCGTCAGAAAGGTCGGGGCAGTTACATAGTTCCAGATGTTGAAAAACTTTGGTTCGGTACCGCGAAGCAAAAGGAGATCATACTGCAACCACGAAATCACCGAACGTCGTACGCGTATATTGCGTGGCGCACTCTTCTTGCCTGTCGTGATAATATACAGGTAACTTTTTACTACTGCGGGGGGGACCATAGTAAATAGGACCAAATATTGCCTGTAAAAATAGCAAAATATATAGGTTTTGTGTGTACCGTAGGTCCTATTTACTATGGCCCCCCGTAATATGAATAGTGCACTGACTAAAATATGCCTCTAATTCTTGGTATTTTGTCCTGACAACGGGAGTGCGGTCTCCTTAAGGCCTAGAGGGGCTAACCTACTGCTGTACTAGTCGTATAGTAGCAAAAAAGAAGCAAGAGTTTGTCTTGAACCCGGTGGCATACAGCAGTAGACTTCAAGCAGTGTTCTACGTGGGCTACAAGGCAGTAGGTTCATTTGCGTTTGGACGACGACAGCAGACACGTACCGCTGCTGCTGTAGACAACCAAACCTGACGGCACTGCTTACAGCAGTACTACTGACTCCATCATTTAAAGTCTCTCCAACAGTCTATTTATAGACGCCTAAGTACGGTAGACTTGTACAGCAGTACGACAATACATTGTGTAGGTACTGCTTGTAGAAAACAGATTAACTTATTGTGAAACACATGCAAAATCTCGGACAGATCGTCGGTTCCCTCTCGATAAAACTAGATTTTTCAGGGAAGATACAATCATCATCCGGATTGTATAATTTACACTATAATAGTAGTATTACGGGGACCATAGTAAATAGGACCAAATATTATTGTTGAATAGTAAAAACAGGTAAATATATAGGTTTTTGTCTGTACGGTAGGTCCTATTTACTATGCTCTCCCGTAAGAGCTCATGTTTCCTGGCGGGAGCCGTATGGAACCTGTACGATCTACGGCGGACTTCCCGGGTTGGATCTGTACTGTACAGATCCTGCACAAAAATCTCACAAGGGCAGGTTAGGATCTAGATGATCTATCTGTAGATAGATAGATCGTGATCTGTTTTGAGCCGTGAACAACATCCAAGAAGAACATCCAATCAATCCATCCGCACGAGGCAGACACTTCGAAACACGATGCGTCTGTCTGCGGATGGGAAACCGAAATATTTTAAAACCCTGGGACAGCAGATCGTAATCTATCCCCCCCCCCCTTTTGCGAGGGTCTATGGTCATACGACTACGGCCATGAATGAGATCGAGCACATCTCTCCTATCGAGTACACCCCCTTCCCCCCTTGCTCCGGAGAAAATCGACTCGGAAAATCGTTCCGCAACAACAAGAGCAGCAGCAGAGTTTTATCTCGAGCGTTACCTGGTATCACACTGTTTGTATACTTATTAATATTCAAGACAAAAAAATCCTTTAAGTTTCGGGACAGATGTGTTTGTATGCACCGTGCTCGTTCGCATGTAGTACCCGTGGTATACTACTACTGGTACAACAGCGGTAGCCTACTTGCTGTGTGGTCTTGGGGACTACAGACTCAAAAAATTGTGCCGTGCCAGGCAGGTATCACACGGGCACGAGTAGTCTGGAACAGCAGTACAGCAGTACTTAGACTGCAACAGCAGTAGTAGACTCGTACAATTTCGAGCATCCTTTTACGAAGCAAGCGATCATAACGTCATGCACACAGCCCAAGCGCTGGTGGGTCAGTATGATGCCTGTACCTGGCACGTTACTACGCCCCACCGAGCACTTTGCGAGTTGCCATGAACAAAACATCTAAAGTAAAGTACGCCACAAGCCAGGCAAGGGGCATTGTGTACTCGTCCTCGAGGACCTCGTCGTTACGAGCAACGAGCGCCCCTCTGGCCGTGATCGACAGCGAACAGCAGCATGCCCTGCTCTATTATAGGATATTGTACACGGATCCTGCATGCTGTGTCTCGTGCCAGGAACAACATGCAACTTCGCGAGAAGAAAACGAAAGGCAACGTCGAAAATCGGGCCGAGTCTATTTTTTCTTGTTCAACCTTCGTATCAAGAACGAAAGCCACGCAATCCCACGCCGAGGACAACATGCCCGCGTTTTCTCGACGCTCGACACACCACACCTGGGTAAGCGTAGAGGACCTCGAAGTTACTCTGGAGGGCGGGGTCCCGAGAGATGATGCGTGCGTCGTTGAGGATGGCCCTGTAACATCGTGGGAGGTGGTACACCAACGGGAAGAGTCCAGTAGCTGTGAAGCCCAGTGTAATGAGCCACATCATCTGCTGTTCCATCTCGCCCTTCTCTGCACCAGGTACTCGTATATATAGATATTTTGTTGGTAGCTCCTCGAGACAAGAGCACTAACCACGAGGCTCGGAGAGATAAATGGAGAGAGGACTTCGGTGGGCTTTGGCGAGCGGGGAGGCCTTGCAGCGGAGGGGACGCCTGGCCTCTCTATGGCTCGTGCGGCGTGGGTGTGGTCTGGTGTGGCACCTCGTGTGTGTCCTGCTTGAACGTGTCGAGTACAGAAAAATGCGGCGGAATTAGAAACAGTGGTGAAAAACAATGGGGCGTTCTTCCCTCCGTGGGGCAATTCTGTCGGGACAAAGCGGAAGAATCTCGGCTCGATAGTGTGGGAACATCGAACCGCAAATCCTCCAAGATATGCACCTCGTGCAGGCGAGGAGGGTGATGACGAGGCGATGAGCACTGGATCATGTGGACAGCGATGCGTCATGAAAAATGCTACTGCTGCTACTGTAAAAAGTAACGTGGACCGTGGCATCCATGTCGCGTACCTGGTAATGATCACACCCCACAGGTACATTTTTGGATCTGATTCTGCACACAGGGTATCAATATATGTGCGGAAATGTAACGATCGTTTTAATATTCGTAGAAATAACAAAATGATTACTAAATTTCCGGACAGAATGAATGGTGCTATGTTTCAGTCAGTTTGTTGCTTTATGTGCTCTTGCCGTTGATTATGGTTGGACGATCCTCCTGCGCTCATACAATTATCATACACATACATATGTACAGCAGTGCAGTCAGTAAGTAAACAACACCATGATGAGCAGGAGCAGTAAGTAGTACTACAGTACAGGGTAGTATTAGTAGTAGCAGTGGTACTCATACCTGGGTAGGTGCTTATTAAGCGATATCACCATGTTGAGATCATGCGGGCGGGACGCTTTGTATCCCTGGGCAGGTTTTTGCCTATTAAGTCGGTACTCGTTGGTACTCACGTGTGTTGCCTGCTTGGAGATAGAAGAAGAGCAGTTTTAGTCCTTTCGTGCACGCGGAGACTGAGAGCCGAGCTCGTGCGTCGCTGGAAAATCCCTGGTTTTCCACCTAAGATACGCCTTCCAAGTATTACAAATACGATCCCAGAGCCTCAAGCCAGGTAATTACCGGGCTTTCAACCTCATTCAAGGCAGTATCATAACACTAGCCCACTCTGATGAGCCGTATATGCAGAATTATGGGAAATTCATTGAAATCCCTATTCCACGAACTAGAACATGAGTCGAAGATGCGGCTCCTCAAAACCCACTCCCACACCTCTGAACGGCAAGGCAACGAAGCCGGCAAAGTACGTAAAAACATGAAAGGAAGACCTAGCCTTAAGGGGCAGGGAGAAATCGTCAATGAAAGCCATCGCCATGCCACCCGCACAGGGGGGGAAGGCGAGGACGATTCATGGAAAATCGAAAGGTGAATACAATAAACGAGAAGAAAAATGACACGGAAGACGGCAAGAACCACCTAAAAGCCCAGCCCACAACTCTGGAAACGCGTCCTGTGCCGCAAATGAGTGGCCCGATTACCCAGATCAGCCCCGACACTGAGCGGGGGGGGTAGGCAGGACAAAATACGCAAACATCATCCCCAACCCAGCCCCAAAAAGAGAAAACAAACCAGAAACACACCGAACAGAAAAAAAAAAAAAAAAACCCGAAGTCCACAAAAACCAGGGCTTTTCGCGGGTCAGATCAAATCTCACGGGTCGGGTCGGGTCGGGTCGGGTCGGGTCGGGTCAGGACCCGCGAGATTTTGAAAGCCTCTTGACCCGACCCGACCCGACCCGCGAGATTTAAAAAGTTTTTGACCCGACCCGACCCGACCCGTGAGACTTGAAAATATCCTGACCCGACCCGACCCGACCCGCGAGATTTCAAAACCTTCTGACCCCACCCGACCCGACCCGCCACCACCTCGGATTGACCCGTGAGACACGGGTTTCATGCGGGTCGGGTCACCTTGACCCGTGAGACTATTTATCTTGACCCGCAGGTCCGACCTGTGGATCCGGCCCGTGAGTCGACACTTCAAAAACAATTTATTATCCATTTTTGTGCCCACAAGCGATATGTGGCCTGGCTGTAGTGGGTATAAATAGATGCGGGCATGCGTATATGGATTTGGCAGTGTTTTAATGTGTGAATAAGATACCAAAGGAGCATTATTGAGTATTTGTACGAGAAAAGCCTTTGGGTAAGAGAGCGGGAAGTGCTTTGAGTGCCGGATCCGCGGGCCGGATGCGCGGGTCCGACCCGCGCGTCAGCAGAAAAGAACTCGCGGGTCACGCTGGGCCGACCCGCGAGTGACCCGTTTCTCGCGGGTCATGACCTGACCCGACCCGTGAGCTTTTCATCACTTCTTCACCCCGACCCGACCCGACCCGTGAGATTTGAAAAACTCTTGACCCGACCCGACCCGACCCGTGAGATTTGAAAACCTCTTGACCCGACCCGACCCGACCCGTGAGATTTCGAACACTTCCTGACCCGACCCGACCCGACCCGTGACATTTTGAACACCCCGTGACCCGACCCGCGGGTCGGGTCATGACCCGCGAAAAGCCCTGACAAAAACGACATATATATATATATAGTGCAGTCGAGAAGCGAAAATCAGCTATCCACGGCGTCGCCTCGAGATTTATCTACGCTACGCTGGGCCCCCGTGCAAACGCGCTAGCCAAGTGAATTTGCAGACACCAAGAACCTCGTACAGCTCTCGTCGAAGTCGTGTAGCGCGCCGGAGAAAGAAGCTAGATCGGTCCCGGGTCGTCCAAAAATCGAACCAAATATACTCCATCCGTTGGCGTGGTTGCGCTGATTTTTCCGAGCCACCACAGACCGTCGTCGCCCTTGTACCAAAAGTGAGCCCTGTTGGGAAGCACAGTGTTGCGGTATCGGCGAAGCCAATCGGCGTGCGATACACAGTCATAGCCAGGTGCCAAAAACCGCTCGCCGTTACTTCTTCGAGAAATCTCCCGTTGTGCCTCGCCGATTCTCATGCGGCGGTACAGGCGGTTGGGTTGGTGGTGTTGGTTCGGGGTGCCGGCCCAGTAGCGCAAAATTGCAGGGCGAGAAAGTTGAAGGTATATTTCTCGTTCCCAGGATGGACGGGATAGTCCTGTCCAGTGCGTCTCGTACATCACCACGATGACGCCACCTCGACCTCTAACCGACTGGTGTCCGGTATTCTTTTCCACTTCGATCGTTGAACAGGGGTCGAAACGTCGTCCTCGGTGATGTCGTACGGAGGGGATTTCTTGGAAAAGTTGTTGAGCACGTATTGCGTCAGCCCCGTCGGCAAATATTTCGGCATATCGCCACGTTCGTGGGGGTTGGCACAGGGCTTGCAGCGTTGAACGGATACGCGCCGGCGAGCCTCAGCGCCGGGCATATCGGAAGGAAGATCCAAATACAGGAAGAGCTTTGCGCCCAGAGGAGATCCGCCCGGGGTTTCCGCTGAGGAGCAGGGGCCAAACTGCGAGGACTTTGTAGGGGCTCGCCCAGTTGAGTGAGAGTTTGCCCTTGAGGACCTTGGCGTCCGTGTCGGGTTTCGCGCCCTGGCGGATGGTGGCCGCCGTATTGTACACCCACACCCAACCGCCAACGTCAAATTTGGGGACCGGACGCAGAGCGTCGGAGAGAGAGCGGAGTTGCGGCGGTTCACGCGAGCAACAGTGAGGGCGTGGTGTTCGCAAACGATATCGTACGCGCGCTGCTGGCGGTCCGTCGCCAAGTCAAGGTGATCGCGGGCCAAGCTCTGGCGGCCGGCGACTCCAGCACGCTCTAAAATCGTGAGAGGGAGGCGTGGCAGCCGACCCATGTATACCTCGTTGGGAGCCAAACCCGTGGCGGCGCTGACGGCAGTGTTGTACGCAAATTCGACGTGAGGGAGCTGTTCATCGCAGTTGTTTTGGAGCTCGTTGACGACCATTGCCAGCATCTGGGCCATCGTGTGGTTGGCACGTTCCACCCCACCATTGCCGTTTGGGTGGTAGGAGCTGGTGGCAATTTTTCGAACCCCGAGAAGCTGATACATGGTGTGCGAAAGCTTGGAGCAGAACTGGAGGCCGTTGTCCGAGAAGATGCTGCGCGGGCACCCCCAGAGGGGGATGTACCGGTTGATGAGAATTTTAGCCGTGCCCTCAGCGGTGAACTCTGCCGCTGTAACGGCGTACATGTCGGCTCGGCGGATGAAACGATCCGTGAAAAGCAAGATGTAAGTATTACCTCGAGGCGTCACCGGGAGATGGCCGAAATAGTCGATGCTGACGGCGATGCCGGGCCCTTCTGGCAAGGGCAACGTGATGGTGGGCCACCGGACTGTCTGCCGCGACGTTTTGCGTGCTTGGCACTTTAAGCAATTGCGTAACCACCACCGGGTGCAGATTCTCATACCGATCCACCATTAGAAACGTTCGAGCATGCGTAGGGTGCGCGCGGTTCCTAGGTGGCAGGAAGCCGTGGAATGGCAAGCCTGCATGATCCAGGGGCGCATGAGCAGCGGAACATAAATGCGAATAGGCTCGTCGTTCAATAAACAGGCCGGACGACCTACCGGGCGCTGCGTATCCGACGCAGGGGGGGGGGACGGCTATCGGACAGGTAAAACGATACCCACGTCGGTGGTGTGCAAGCGGCCTTTGTTAGCCAGCTCCTGAACCTCCGAAAAGGGAGGCGCTGGTGGGAAGGGAAACACGACAAAAAGTCGGCTCGCAAAACTTCCGGCCGGCCAAGGGCTATGTAGCGCATGGCGGCGTTGCACGCGGGCTCGGCCTGTTGTTCCCGAGCCCAGTCGGCGTGCGAATAGCGCGCTGCGGAATCACCGAACTGAAATTCGGCAGCTGCGCCGAGAGCGTCCAAATCGGTCGTGGTGACGGGCGGTGCGTCCGTCGGCAGCGGAAGCCGTAAAAGAGGAGTCCCCACGGGCTCGGCGCGGTCGCGGTAAGACGGAATGGGTACCGTCGGGATCGGCGAGGCGGCAGGAGCCGGGGCCATAACGACGGAGTCGGGCTGTCGCGGCCGTGGGGCTCGCGGTGGGGTGACAGCACGCCGGGCGGGTGGTCTAGGGCCCCCGCCGGGCCCGAAGCCGTAACCAACAGCAGGCGGCGCGGTGCCAGCGGCAACGGTGGTTCGTCGGCGCGTCCGAGTGGAGATGCTCCGTGAAGGCGGCAAGACGTTCGGAGGCGCCGGGTTACCAGGCGGCACAGGGGGAGACGCGGCCGGATCAGTGATCACGGTGGAATCTTCTCCCTGTAGAGTGCTCGTCGGGAGAGGAGCGCGCTGGGTGATAATCGTCGCTTCAGCGGGGGCTTCTGCAGAGCCCTGGTCGCCCCCGGAGGGTACGACTAAAACCGAAGCGAAAGCGGAGTTGGCGGTGGGGGGAAAAATCCTCAAGCCAAGACGGCGATCGACGGTGGCGACGGGAGCAAATACACGAGCGACGAATCTCCCTGAAGGAGCAGAGAGGTCGTCAACCTCATACGTGGCCCGTGTGCGCGAAAATCGCGAAAATCCGAAGAGGTGAAAGGCAGCCCACCCGAGACGGCACTTTCACTGCGGGGTACCAGCCCACCCAAACCGACACCAGGGGTCGGCGAAGAGCGAGTGCGAAGCCCGCAGGCTCGGATGAGGAAGATACCACCGTCCTCGACGGGGTTGAGGCAGCTAGACCCACTGCGGTCGTGTTCTGTGGCGGGCTCCGGCAAACGGGAGAGAATCAGCATTTCAGTTGGCGCTGCCCTTGCGGTACTCGAGGGTGTAGTCGAACGCGGTGAGGAACTCAAGCCACCGCTGGACGCGCACGTTGTGGTCCTCTACTTTGCGGATGCTCTCAAGTGCTTTGTAGTCCGAAAAATATTCGAAACTTTGTGCCCCATAGGTAGCCTCGGAGTCATTTGATGGTCCAGACAATGTTGCCAGCTTCCAGGTCCAACGGTGTCCAGTACCTCCCGGAATCGAGGGTAGCGCGAATGATATAAGCAATGGGCCGCACCGAGCCGTCCGGTTGGTCTTGTTCGAGCGCTGCACCAAAACCGTCGATGCAGGCGTCGCAGTACACGTGGAAGGGGCGGGAGCCGTCGGCTACGGCGTCCCAGTCAGGGAAGACCAGAATCGGTGGGGCAGCGAGCTCGGCGAGGATCTGGCGGACGATAACTTCCATAGCCGGCGTAAAGACATACTTGATGCCCTTCCGAAGAAGGGCAGGACGTATCCGTTTAGACAGGTCGGGCTGGAATTTACGATAATATCTCACGCCACCCATCAGGGCGCGGACCTGCTTGAGGTTCTTAGGCATGGGTATTTTCATCAAAGCCGAACCTTTTTCCGCATTGAGGCTAATACCCGCGGGCGAAATGGAGTGGCCCAGAAAATTGGCGTCCGTGGCACCGAGGCGAGCCTTCGAGGGTGAGAGCTTGAGGTTGTGTTTGCGCAGGCGTTCGAAGAGGGCTCGTATCGTGGGCCGTCGGATCAGAGTCGAAAACGATCGAGGTAGGCCGCCACCTGTGCCAGACCTTTAACGACTTCGTTAATCACTTTGACGAACCAGCCGGGCGAACCACTGCTGCCTTGGGGCATGACGAGCCGCTCGTAAAGGCCCGTGGGAGTGCAAAACGCCGTTTGAGGGACGGTGTCCTTGTGCGCGGTAATCTGGTGGAACGAGGAGACCAAACCCCGAAGAGGGAAAACACCCGTCCCTTCGGCAGGGAATCGAGGACTTGGTCCACGCGAGGAATAGGCAGCTGGCTGAGGTTGCTGATCTGGTTGAGTTTCTTGTAGTTCACGGTGATCCGAACGCCTCCAGACTTCTTCGGGATGACCACCAGCGGGATCGAGCACGGAGAGGTCGAGTGCTGGATCAGGCCTGCCGCTAGGTACTGAATCAAGGGGGCCTCCACTTCCTTGGCCAGGATGGAATTGATGCGGCCTGGATCCGACAAGAGCGCTTCCTTCCGGGACCGAAATCACGAAAGGCAACAACGAGCAGGAATCAAAGACAGACTTGGATTATTGGCGGGCCGGGGCCCCGACGGGGCGGATGACCGCACACCCGTCGAAGAAGCAGGCAAAGAAAAATATTATTCGTCGTTGACGGCAGGTGTCTTATTAATTGCAAGACCCTCGAAAGCCAACCACATGGCGCCCAAAGTGCCGAACTGCCTCGATACCGTAGCTAAAACTCCCGGGTACAGCGTGGGCATCAAGCTGGGGTACAGCTCATTCACTGCCATCCGAACCACCTCCAAAACAACCTCCACCCCCGGTTCCAAAATACGCTCAGTCCCCGTCGCTGCCGACACCACCCCTCGAATGGCACGGCCAAAATCCCAAAAGGGGGTCCCGTTAGGCACGCCAAAATGATTCAACTTGGTGCAGCTGACCCCCGTGTCGATGCGGTCGAAGTGGTTGCTCAGTAACCTCAGGAGGAGCGTGAACGCCTCCGGTCCCGTCGACCCAGCTGCGAGGGCGCGCGCGCGCGACACCCGTCCAAAAAATCATCCATCAAGGTAGTGAGAGGGGCGGTCGTGGGCTTGTCAGGCGCGATGGCGCGCGCGAAGGATTTCTTGAGAGGGAACTCCCAACCGGGGACCCAATAAATAGAACTAAGGCCTTCATGGCTGCCATCGTTGCACATCATGAGAATATCAGAGGCGGAGACCTTGACCGAACGAGTGAGTTGTTGCGCGGCATCGGAAGGGTTGATCGAAGGGGGAAAGGTAGGACAGAAATGCGCGAAATGTCTTTGTGTCCTAGGTATTGTACGCCCGTTGAACGTCGGCGGTTTGATTTTTCGCGGCGGCAGCGGCGGCGGAGTCGATCGCCGATGTTCGGGCCTGAGCAACGTTAGATGACACGGGCATGGCGCGGTCATCGGGCATGGTCAAACGACCAAGAAGCGCGGCGGAAGAAGCAACAGCAGTCAGCGAGGGAACCACTTGCCTCTTGCTGGTAGCGTCCGGAACCTCGGGGACTGGGGCTCTTTTGTTGCCGTCCGAGGAGGAACTGGGAGAAATGGCTCGAGAAGAGTTTCCCCGTGGGCCGTAGCGGCCGTCGCTCGAGCTTTCCTTCCCCTTACCTCGGTTCCTCCACCGTCCAGCCCCGTTTCGCCGAGACGTGCTGCTACCGTTGTTCGCGCCTGAGCCCCGGGGGAACTTGCCGTGTAGACCGGCCGAATCCCCTCCAATCCTCGGGCGCCGGCAGTCCTGGTCGCCAGCGCGGCAGCGAGAGCGGTCCCGGGCCACAGAGCTGGCGTCAACTCCCGGGTGTCCGCTGAAGGAGGCGGGGTGGTGTTCAGCATCCAGCCCCTTGTAAGGGAGGTGGGGTCCCTGGTAGGCGAAGTGTGCCCGCCGCTTGCAGTGGAGGAGATAGGCGACAGATTTGGACCAAGAAACGGTGGTGGAAGAAGCGTCGTGCGCCTTCCGGAGGCTGACCACCGGAGCCATGGTGTACGCCCGGCGTTGCTGGGTCGCCCGGAATCGTTCGTCATCATGATCCTAGCGTCGTGGACGGAGAGGTCGTCTGCGGGCATCTCGCGTCGGAGGCGGCGAGCGGCAGAGACCACCAGTGTCGCCGCCTCAGAGAGGAAGCACGGGTTGGGCTCGACCGCCATGCAGGCGACATTCCCCTGTAAGAAGTCCAGATCCCCGGTATGCTTGGTCCTGCCGTCGACGCCACTTGTTAAAATCATGCGGGCGGGACACTTTGTATCCCTGGACAGGTTTGCCTATTAAGTCGGTACTCGTTGGTACTCACGTGTGATGCTTGCTTAAAGATAGAAGAAGAGCAGTTTTAGTCCTTTCGTGCACGCGGAGACTGAGAGCCGAGCTCGTGCGTTGCTGGAAAACCCCTGGTTTTCCACCTAAGATACGCCTTCCAAGTCTTACAAATACGATCCCAGAGCCTCAACCCAGGTAATTACCGGGCTTTCAACCTCATTCAAGGCAGTATCATAACAACCACCAGGTATTTATTATTCATAGACGAAACTGCGTTTCTTCCAGCTAGTTTCTAATTTGCGATGCACCTCCCTTCCTCCTTCTCCCATTTCCTGTTCTTGTTAAGATCAAGCAGGCGGGACACTTTGTATCCCTGGACAGGTTTTTGCCTATTAAGTCGGTACTCGTTGGTACTCACGTGTCTTGGTTGCTTAAAGATAGAAGAAGAGCAGCTTTATTCCTTTCGTGCACGCGGAGACTGAGACCAAGCTCGTGCGTCTCTGGAAAACCCCTGATTTTCCACCTAAGATACGCCTTCCAAGTATTACAAATACGATCCCAACCCAAGTAATTACCGGGCTTTCAACCTCATTCAAGGCAGTATCATAACACTAGCCCACTCTGATGAGCCGTATATGCAGAATTATGGGAAATTCATGGAAACCCCGATTCCACGAACTAGAACATGAGTCGAAGATGCGACTCCTCAAAACCCACTCCCACACCTTTGAACGGCAAGGCAACGAAGCCGGCAAGGTACGTAAAACAAATGAAAGGAAGACCTAGCCTTAAGGGGCAGGAAGAAATCGTCAATGAAATCCATCGCCATGCCACCCACACGGGGGGGGAAGGCGAGGAAGATTCATGGAAAAGCGAAAAGTAAATACAAAAAACGAGAAGAAAAATAACACGGAAGACGGCAAGAGCCACCTAAGCCCAGCCTACAACTCTGGAAACGCGTCCTGTGCCACAAATGAGTGACCCGATTACCCAGACCAGCCCCGACACTGAGCGGGGGGGGGTAGGCGGGACAAAATACGCAAGAACCATTCCCAACCCAGCCCAAAAAAAAATGAACCATGAACACACCTAGCAGAAAACCCCCCGACCCGAGCACGGTTCTTAACGTCCTAAGCCGAAGACGCCACTTGTTAAGATCAAGCAGGCGGGACACTTTGTATCCCTGGACAGGTTTGCCTATTACGTCGGTACTCGTTGGTACTCACGTGTGATGCTTGCTTAGAGATAGAAGAAGAGCAGTTTTAGTTATTTCGTGCACGCGGAGACTGAGACCAAGCTCGTGCGTCTCTGGAAACCCCTGGTTTTCCACCTAAGATACGCCTTCCAAGTAATTCCAATACGATCCTAGTGCCTGAACCCAGGTAATCACCGGGCTTTCAACCTCATCCAAGGCAGTATCATAGCATTCTTCCTTCCAAAGATCTTATTCTCCTGTCTTTCGGACCGTCTACTAATAGTAGCAGCAGCACAGTGGTAATAGTAGTAGTAGTGGTAGTACTTAATAATACTACAGCAGTGTACCTGTAGTGGATTCTACTATATTACTACTACTGCGTACTACTGTACGTACAGTAAGTAATATCTTTATATATCATGGCCACATCACATCTTCAGGAAGAAGAAAGGACTACGAGTTTTAGTGGTGAGTGAGTATATATATATACCGTACGTGGAGGCGCATCAGGCAGTAAAAGCGGGTCTCCCTCAAAAGGCTAACTAACTATGAATCTTATGGAAAACTGAAAAAAAAAAAACAGTCGAGGTACGCCAAGAGTGTTATGTGCAAGGCAGTATGGGCCTAGGGACCGATCACTGCTAGCAGGTGATGCCTTTGGCTCTGCTCTGGTCACTCACACAAGGTGCTTGACGATGTCAGATGTTATAAGATCCTGTATTATTAGTAATTGCTGCCTGCCTCGCCAAATGTCTTCTGAAGGGGCGAGGCACTCATCAGAAAGGCAGGCGAAAACGCCTGCCAGATATGATGAGTGGACGATGCTACAAACCATAATGCCGCAACAGGGGAGAGGGGATACGATGACACCAGCCCACCCTGAAGGGCCGTATATGCAGATTCATAGGAAACTCACGCACGAACCAAACCAATCTGGAGAAACCGGAGAATGGGTCGAGGATGCGGCGCTTCACAACCCACTCCCACACCTTTAGCTTGCGTGGCTGTAGCCGATTACACGTGGACACTCCGGAGATCAAGGGCCACTGCCTCAACTGCCATGGCACGGATCACTTTTTTAAGACCTGCGCTGCCCCCTGCACCAACTCTAGTCACTGTCTCAGCCCCGAGCTAGGCCGACTTGGTGATAACGGTGAAACCTACCGCCGTTGGCAGCGCCGCATGCAGTCATATCGTCGTCCTACCCACGTTAGCGGCGAAACCGCACACTCGCCGGACAGCAAGGGGAGGGACACGATTTCTTCGTGTCGGTTTGGGTGGGATGTCGCCCTCAGCCCCAAGCTCAGGCTTCGGTGTGGGCTCCCGCTCTCCCCACACGATTTCCGCGATTTTCGCCAACACGGGCCCCGAATGAGGGTTGACGACCTCGATGCTCCATCTGGAGAATTCGTTGCCCGTGCTCCGCCCCATTACGCCACTTCGCGAGGTCCCAGCTGGGCCCTTCCTGCCAACACATGTGCCAGCGATTCCCAGGAAATGGCGCGTCGGACGATCCTCTTCTTTCCACCAGATAACGGTGCATAAGGACACGATGCCTCTCACCGTTTTCTGTACACCCACGCGCCTTTTCGAGTGGTTGGTTATGCCTCAAGGAAGCAGAGCTGCTCCAGAGTGGTCCGAAGCGCTACGTGAAGAGAAGCCGCGAGAGGAGGAGGCGCCGCCGCTGTGGTCCCGGCGACCCTTGGAGTCAACGCTGCGCGAACCGCGTTTCCGGTCCAGGGCGGGTCCGTGGCGGGGAGGGGGCCGTCTGGCCAGGAGGGAGTGGCTATTTTTTTTTTCTTTCTTTTTGTGTTCCATTTGTCAAGGTCTTAGTCCGTTAAGCTAAAGAAAAAAGGTCAACCAATTACCTACCCAATCTAAGCCTTGTAACACCCCTCCCCCCGTCGGGACAGCGGGGTCCTTGGTCTCAGTATGGGGCCGTACGAGCCTTGTCCGATGAATTCTTAACAAATCTCTGGGGATCCAGGAAGAGTGTTTATCAGATTTTTGACATGAGGAAGTTCGCTTTTCTTGAAAAAACGTTTTCATGGTGGACGTGAGATTTGAACTCACGACCAACGACCCATGTACTGCCGATAGACGATATTTGCTAAGTGTAAGGCAGGATGGACCTAGGGACCGACTACTGCTAGCAGGTTAATGGCTTTGGCTCTGCTCTGGTCATTCACACAAGGTGCTTGACGATGTTAGAAGTTATAAGCTCTCGTATTAGTTGTTGCTTGCTTCGCCAGATGTCTTCTGAACGAAGGAGCGAGGCACTCATCAGAAAGGCAGGCGACAACGCCTGCCAGGTATGATGAGGGGACAATTGCTACGAATCATAATGCCGCAACAGGGGAGAGATACCATGACAAGAGCCGGCGACACCTGGCTGACGAATTTGACCTTTTTTCGTACAATATTTTTATCAAAACCAAGTTGCTCTTTTTCTGGGTATCAGATATGACAAAAAAAATGCCGCCAGCCGCCCGGAGGTGGGTGCGTGGAGTGTGCAGTCAGCTAGTAACTAACACAGCAGTAAACAATATGTCCGGAAATATACGGAACGTCTCGGTGTTTATATTAATACCCAAAAGCTCCTTGCAATTATTTCCGGGCAGAGAACGGTACGTACATACCTGACTGGAGGATTTTTTTCGTGATTTTAGCTGCTCGCCCGTAAATAATGACTAAAAAGCACCACCAGACAGAATCCTATATTCGTCGGAAAAAGTTTAAAGTAACTTAATTCTGAGGAAGTGTTGAAAGGAACTACAATAGTAGTAGTATATGTGTATTCACACTAGTACCAAGCAGTCACTGCTGTAATATTATTAATAAGGAGATACCTGATATTATTATACTGTACCACGGTACGAGTACTTCTCTGTACGAAATAATAGCAGATGATCGTGTGGCACGGTTAGTTCCGGTTCGACTAACATATGTGTGGAACATGTGCGCCTATAACCTGTTTTGCTTTCTTGTCTTAGTTCCGGTTCGATTAACATGTGCGGAACATGTACGCCTATAACCTGTTCTGCTTTCTTGTCTTAGTTCCGGTTCGACTAGCATGTGTGGAACATGTGCGCCCATAACCTGTTTTGCTTTCTTGTCTTTCTTTTCCTGGGCAGCAAGCGGCAGCAGAGCAGCAGTATCATGTTGGCACTCCACACCAACACACCTACCTGTCCACGAGAGAAATATGCCGTACCGTAAGATTATTGAGTTCGCATATGTTAAGATCAAGGTTGCGGGACACTTTGTATCCCTGGACAGGTCTGCCTTTTAAGTCGGTAATCGTTGGTACTCACGTGTGATGCTTGCTTAGCTATATAAAGAAGGGCAGTTTTATTCCTTTCGTGCACGCGGAGACTGAGACCAAGCTCGTGCGCCTCTGGAAAACCCCTGGTTTTCCACCTAAGATACGCCTTCCAAGTACTACAAATACGTTCCCAGTGACTCAACCCAGGTAATTACCGGGCTTTCAACCTCATACAAAGCAGTATCATAACACTAGCCCACTCTGATGAGCCGTGTATGCAGAATTATGGGAAATTCGTGGAACCCCCGATTCCACGAACTAGAACATGAGTCGAAGATGCGACTCCTCAAAACCCACTCCCACACCTCTGAGCGGGCCTCAGCGGCTCGGCCGCCGTGAGGGGAAGCAGACCCTCCCACCTCTTGAGTCTCCATCGTGCAGTGGCCGGAACAAACTTCTCTACAACAATAGGAAAGCAGACAAAACAAAACGGTGACAACCAACACAAACCGACGAAAAAGCGGAAAGTCCTAAGCCGAAGACGCCACTTGTTAAGATCAAGATTGCGGGACACTTTGTATCCCTGGACAGGTCTGCCTTTCAAGTAGGTAATCGTTGGTACTCACGTGGGATGCTTGCTTAGCTATATAAGAAGGGCAGTTTTATTCCTTTCGTGCACGCGGAGACTGAGACCAAGCTCGTGCGCCTCTGGAAAACCCCTGGTTTTCCATCTAAGATACGCCTTCCAAGTACTACAAATACGTTCCCAGTGACTCAACCCAGGTAATCACCAGGCTTTCAACCTCATACAAAGCAGTATCATAACACATAGATAAGGATGCGATGGTTTTTTTTCGGCGCTCCGTTTTCTTCCAGAACGGGAAGGAAGGTTGTCAGTACCGAACAACCTTAAGGTGTTTTCGGAAATACCTGGTCGATTCTTCCGAAAGTGAAACGTTCGACTTTTTTAGCACCGAGGCGTTTTACGATAATTGCAGGGGTTCACCCTAATTTTTCTCTGAGGCTCGTACTGTATGTTACCCCAAGGTACAATGCGAAATTCAACGGGGACGAACACACGAATACGACTGATGCCTCACGTCTACATCTCGTATTAACAATGCGTGTATGTACGTACCTGGTCGCATTGTGCACAACGAAGATTTGCAAGTTACGTATACGCATTGTAGAGCAGGGCAAGGGTTGCCCTGCTGTTCCCTAGGTGTTACCATTTACTGTAGTACAAGGTTGTGGACTGCGGTATGGAAAATTCTCTCGGGACGTGGATACTTGCTACAATAGGTAGAATTTTACTTGTTCGAAGATGCTACTGTTTGTTGTTGACGCTATATGTTGTTCATTGCGTGGCTTTTCAGAAGAAAGAAGTGATAACAGAGGAGATACCAGGCATGATTATACTGTAGACGCTGATCACCCGACCCGAACTCTAAACCTAACCCGAACGCTATGGGGTGACCTATGTGCCTGGATGCGAAAAAGGTACCGCGGATTGTGTGGGTACGGAGACGTCAGTAGTAACACTGTAATAGTCTTGTTTCGACCTGGTGTAGAAGGGTAGGTTGTCCGTCGTCCTTTGTCGTTGTTGTCGTGGGCTCTTTTGTCGCAGTCGACCTCTAATTTCTTGGAAATAATTATTGTGACTCTTTCAAGCCTACCTATTAACACTTAGGTCAGCATTGTTCTTTGAATTAATAAAAACAAATAAATGATACAACATCAATCGGTCGGCCTGTCGGAAGCTATCACCATCGGGCCAGTAGTAGGTACCAAGTAATCTCGACCGGTTGTCTGTGATCGTTACGTATACTCATATGCGGCCGGGGTCTATATATCGAGGTTCGAAACACGATGAGGCGTTTCGCCCGCGGTGCTGACGAAAGTTTTCAGTAGTGGACAAACCTTGATAGTAGATCTTCCTGGGGTAGCTAATTAGGCACTCTGATTGGCTAGGGGTATGTTTTACGCGGCTTAATCAACTTTGGAGTCTTTCCCAGCCACAGCATCCCGAGTCATCCCGAGTCAACCTAGAGTCTTCCCAAGCTCAGCTTCCACGCCGGCCGAGCCAGCCTAGAGTCTTAACAAGCACAGCATCCCAGCACTGACCACTGGCATAGGGTTCGGGTTCGGGTTCGGGTTCGGGTCGGAGGGTCGGCTTCAGGCGTCCAACACAAAACCCCCATAAAGATCTACTATCAAGGTCTGTCCACCCCTCAAAGTTTTTTTCCCAAAATGTAGGTTTCCGTAGGATACTGGCGTTTGTGAGGCGGGTTGAATTCGAGTAACGAAATAGTTTGAATTAGGCCGACGTACAAGGGTGCGACGCACTCGTCCAGTCTCCAGTCGGTATAAGACAGCGGAGGCAACGAGCTACGAGTACGTCGGAGCGGACGAAGGAGAGAGCTGGCTCGTTCTGTCGCAGGTGGTGGTGTCGTAGTATCACAACCTTCGCGTGGTAGAAGACAGCGAGACCAACTGGATCGATCGACTTTCCCACCCGCCCGCCCTGTCACTCAAGAGAGGGGGGGAATCAGGTTGCAACAAGTCGGTGTGATTGTTGGGGCTGTACGTAGCTGTAGGAGGCAGTAAGTAGGACGGAGTGTTGGTGTGAGATGTTACTTAACCCCGCAGGGGAAGACGCGGGGCATAAGCTGCGGGTTAGCCGGTCTCACTGATCTTCGTGGGGTTTTCGTAGTGGGTAAAATTGACAGGGACCCCACGACGGGTCCAGGGGTTTGGTGGCGGGTTTTTGCCACACCACTGGCAGGCCTTTTTAGCACGTCGGCGAACGTGCCTTGCCTGCAGTAGAAAAAAACTAATCCGAGAATTCTTGAGCTATAACAAACGTGATACCTCTATCGTATGAAAAACGCCTCCACCCTTTTTCACCGCTTTCGTCGAGAAAACGAGCGCTGAAAATAACACCCCTGTGCAAAGAGTCAACGCTCTTTATCGTATTATACCAGAGGTAAGGGTTATAGGGTTAGGGTAACCCTAACCTAGCCCTGACACGGGAACGAGGGGGCAGATCTCGCGCGGCGAGGTACCCGGCTCGACTTCGCACGTATAGCAGAGACGGGAAGCTACCATGTGAATCCATGTATGTATACTATGAATCCATGTATACCAGGTACGCAGAAAAATAATCATGAATAATCCTGAATCACTCCTTGCTTGGTTGTTCATACTATTGCTTCTTTCTGGTTCCTCCCTTCCCCGACGACGCACGCCGCGAGAAAAGGGTGAACTCCTTTTTTTTTCACCTGTACCATCATACACCGGAGGCCCAGCAAGCCGACATTTCACGCCCTGCTCACTAGTCGTACACTACCTACATGCTTGTTTTTTCGGGGGATCCATCGCATCCGTAACCGACCCTCGTTCTTATGCTTTCTCGCGCTCGAACCACCAACCCCAGGACGGTCTGGGCAGAAACAAAATCCTTCTTACAATAATGCGCACATGGCACCTGCTCAGATAGATCTCAAACTGCCGTTCTGAAAATCTTTCCGCCGATGTGTGCAGCGCTAACACGATGCTGTTGACGTGTCACAACCAACACCTTACTATCTGAATTGCTTAGCTATATATTGCACAAGAAGAAGAGGAGAGAGCAGAGCGAATAAAAAAGAAAACAAAAGAGAACGGGGGGGGGGGGGGGGGGGGGGGGGGGGGGGGGGGGGGGCGGCGGGGCGGCGGAGGGAGGGAACGATTGTAGAAATAATGAGAAAAATACGACGAGAAAAAACAAAAAAAAAAACGGTCGGAAACCTAACCTTATCCAGAACACACAAAAAGTAAACACAAAAATAAAATGAAAACGATTGCTCTTTTTATATTCATGCCCTCGAACTCGAGACGAAAAGTACTACCTGGTATATAAAAAGGCAAGAAAAAAAAAACTAGCCAACGCTACGAATACTGGTGAACCCAGCAAAACACGCAACTAAAGAGGGGAAAAACACCCCCCCCCCCCCCCTTCCACCGGACGCCTGCCAGGCCTAGGAACACGCGTATCACATCAAAACCGACCCATACCACTACATTTTCATTCAATGCCCTCGAGGGCGCCATATACATAAACGAAATGGGGAATGATGATCAACTATCGTCTGTTCGGGAATAATGAGGAGGCTTTTTTCTTCCCCCCTCCCCCGCCCCATGCAGCTCATCCTTTATGCGACTCGCCCAACACCTCACGTTTCGCTTCGCGCTTGGTGCAAGAAATGCCTGCCTGATCGGTGAACACCCGACGTGCTCCATCCCGGCATTGTAGGGATGCGAGGGTCTATGGTCATACGACTACGGCCATGCATGACATCGACTACACCCCCCTCGCCCCCCCCCTACATCCCTCCTCGCTCCGCCCACTCTGAATATTTGAGCTGCTTCAACCGTGGCTTGTTCGGGAATTATGAGAAGGGGAGCTCAACCCCCCAACCCCCCCCCCCCCCCCCCCCTGTACGTCCTGAAATATTGGATCTCCCTGAAAATAACTGCGAAAAATATCCGACACTAATTCCAAGTAGTTTCGCTCGAAAATACGGGCGCAGTTCTTAAAGATGCCGAAACAAAGTGGACGGTCTGGTCGGGGGAGCGTGGGGCGGAGCTGGGTCGGGTCGGGTCGACCGAACGTTGCTTCCTTTTTTTTTTTTCGGGGGGGGGGGGGGGGGGGGGGGGGGGGGGGGGGGGGGGGGGGGGGGGGGGGGGGGGGGGGCGCAGGGGAGCGAAAACAACGAAAGCCACAAAAAATGACACCAATGAAACACACACGGAAACAAGAAACGAACTAAAAATAATGGGATCGCACGCATGGGGCCCACAACATCCACCCTCCTTTAATTCGGCCAAAACCAGATCACAACGGCACAAAACACCTGAAAGTGAAACGCTGGGTGGGGCGAGCGGGCGCGCGATCTCCGTCGCATAATGGATGCGTGAGGGGGGGCGGGGGGGGAGGGAGGGAGGGAGGGGGGACGGGAGGGAGGGGGGGGGGGGTTCAGAAACCCCAACACAGGTAATACTAAAAAGCCCCACCACTCGGACAAGCAGGAGGGGACAGCAGCACCTGGGGGAATGAAACAACAACGACACTTTACTGCAGCCATCAGTTCCGCAAGCCACGCGCCCCCACCACTACACAGCAACAGCACCACGCACCTGAAAAAAAAAATTAAAAAAAAACTTTTTTTTTTTTCGTCACATTTTCGACCCCTCGGGGGGTCAATTTTGTGTGCGACACTTACGTACGTACGAGTAACCATAAAAATACCCCCACGAAAAAAAAGACGAGCCAGCCTTGAACGCACGTGCACCGCTCTGTCTGAAAATAATAGAACCGTTGGGAAGTCACAGTAATACGCAAACAGTTCTCACGTTTCCCCCCCCCCCCCCCCCCCAAAAGCGGTATGCATGATCCCCCCCCGCCTCCCCCCGACACCGCAAAAACAAGCCTGACACGATTCCGCCTCCAACCTCGCTGTGTCTACTTTCTCGTCCCGCCTCTTTTCCGTGCTTTAACCCCTTCTAACACCTGCACCCCCAAGTTTTTGAGGACACACTACCTGGATAATAGTGTGGGACAACTTTGCAGTATACAGAAAAGGGGCAAGGCATTGGGAAGGAGAGGTGGGGGGGGGGGGGGGGGGGGGGGGGGGGGGGGGGGGGGGGGGGGGGGGGGGGGGGGGGGGGGGGGGGGGGGGGGGGGGGGGGGGGGGGGGCGGGGATTTTCCCGGTTTTACCTGCAACTCCTTCCAACAGATATCGCCTTCTAGCAGAATCACGCGCGCGCCTCTGGTGATTTTTTATTCCAGCTGAACTTACATCGGTCGCAACGAGAGTGAGGCGACAAACACACCACATCACCCGCCCCACCCTTCCTTCCTCCCTCGGTCCAATTTGGCACCATAATATAATACAACAGCGTAGCGCAACACTGCGTGAAAGGTTCCTTCCCCCCCCTTCCACCTCCCGCCTCTTTGACCCCCCCCCATCGAATACACCCCCCCCCCCCCCCCCCCCGTCCCACCTCTCGCCGCCCTTACCCCTCGTGCTTGGTGTAAGCAATGTTCTGCCTTGTCGGTGAAAACCCGACGTGCTCCGTCCTGATATTTTAGGGATGCGAGGGTCTATGGACATACGACTACGGCCATGTAGACATGATTACACTCCCCCCCCCCTCCCGATTCCCACCTCCCGATTTCCTACCCCCCCTGCCTCCCCCCCCGCCTCCCACCTCCCACCTACCTATATCCTCGACGGTCGTTGCCTCAATCCGGCTGCTCATGAAACAAGAAGCAAAGAGGCGCGCCGCGGTTGGTCGAGAGTCAAGTCGCCCTAGGTTTGCCCGCCCCTAGTCAGACAAACATGTTAGCCTTGGCAGCAGCAATAGCCACCGCAGCGGCAGCATTCTAGTAGCAATAGCCGCCGCAGCAGGCATGCGCACCAGCACGATGGAAAGGCCAGCCTTTTCGTAGTCGTCGCCGCCGCCGCCGCCTCCCGCCCCCCCCCCCCCCCCCCCCCCCCCCCCCCCCCCCCACACCAACTCCCGCTCCTACCCCCGCCCACTCCATCCACTCCACTCCCCCCCCCCCGCTGTTCCAACCGTAAAACGGAATACCAGCGATGCTTCAAACGGAATCAAACCCTTCGAAAAAATAGAGCCGTTGGCGAACATACACGCCGCCCTGCTCAGTGCGTTGACAACGTCACAACGGTGCCACATGTCCCGAACAGTACCCAACCACGCCGCCTCATGCAGCCAAATCACACCGCACCCCAGCCTAATCACGCCGCGCTCTGAACCGAACCGAACCGAACCAAACGGAAACAGCCCAATCAAGTCCGCCCTAGCCTAATCGCGCGCCGCACTCTGAAACCGAAATGCCACCACCAGAAACCAGACACATGGCGTGTCCCGCCCCTTAAATCAGGTAGCACCCTAGCCAAATCACGCCGCACTTTGAACACCGAATCAACCGGAACAATATGAACCGAACCGGAACACCTAAACCAACCGAACCGAAACTCTAGAAGAACCTGAGAAACATGGCGTGTCCCGCCCGGGAACCCGGAGAACCCTGGAGGCCGCCCGAAACTCTATTTGGGCTTTCGCTGATACTTATGTAGCGCCGTTGGGCCTATCTATCCCCTATCCACTCTGTGCGTTGGGCCGGGCCGTTGGGGGGGTACTCATGTCATCCCTGACCATAGTGGAAGGGCTCTGTCCCCTATCCCCTTCGTGCGTTGGGCCGCGGGGATGGAACGGTGCTGTCCCCGTATTCCTTCCTACTAACGCCTCATCCCTGCTAATGGCGGCTTTCTTCCCGGTATACCGTTCTACGCGAGCAACCCCTCTTGTAGTTGTGTAATGTTTGGCGACGGGATGGATGGATGGATGCTGGCCGATCAGCGTCTAGCGATCCCGAGCGAGTCGCTCAGAGACTTCGCAGACACTTTCACCTTTTGTAACGCGTGGCCGTCAGGCGAACTTGCGGTACGCAGGCAGACGTACGTAACTCATGTGCAAGACGTACACAACATCTATGATACGTCATGCGACGCACTCGTACATGACATGATTGCAATCGCGCCGCGCATCAGAACCGAGCGTTTTGATTCCGAGAGCAACCGAGGAGCGAGGAGCAAAAAAAAAAAAAAAAAAAAAAAAAAAAAAAAAAAAAAAACGCAGGCAGAAAACAAAAAAGGTTGCCGCAATACCCGAGTATATCTGTGGACGTATCCGACATAATAGCGAGGACGTAATTTTCGCCAAAATCACGCACAGTGCTGGTACTAAATATCAGGTACCATACATCACGTCCTACTGATACTAGCCACAAAGAATACCAACTATTCTAGACTATAGCAAATACGAGGTACTAAAAATACTAAGTGAAATCATTAGCAAAAAACACCAGGCACTATCAAGGTACCTGGCATCATAGTATTACCGACGACACAAAGCATATATAGTGTCAAATGCCAGGAATATGGTATGATACGGTGCGTATGAAACGATAAGCAGTACACCGGGCACGTGGCACGGAACGCTAAGCCCGGACGCAGGCAGGCAGGCAGGCACGCAAGCAGGGACGCAAGCAGGCACGCAAGCAGAGCAAGCACTGCGAGCAGACCAAGCAAGACCAGGCACCAAAGCAAGCAACACAACTACAACCCTAAAAGACACAGTACACGAAAAAAAGCATACACACGGCGCGCACCACAAACAAAATGAAGAGAAGCGCCCGAGAATTCCGAGAAAATCCGAAACCCCGAAAATCCAAAATTTCTAAAGTTCAAAATTCCGAACATCCGAGAAATCCGAAAGAATAAAACGGAAACCACCGGTCGCCGTGAGGCCAAATTAACCCGTGAAACCACCAAAACTGAAAAAAAAAAAAAACAATATATATATATATATGTCATCATCGCTTCCCCCCCCCACCCGCCCCTTCCACCAGCGTCTTTTGCCTTCAAAAGCCGGCAAGAAAAGGAGGGATGCGGGGGGGGGAGGGCAGGTTGAAAGGGGGAGGAATAGGGGGGAGTGGGGGTGTGGGGTAGACGGTGGAGAAAAGGCAAGGGCGGGGGATAGCCAATCTCAAGGCGGCTATAATCAACCCATACATAAAAGAAATAACTCCGTTCGGGCCCACAAACAGAAGCACCAGCAGAAGCAAAGAGCAGAAGCTAAAAGAGGACGAAACAACCGCAGCAGAAAAAGTATCAAGCACGAACGAAAGCACAAGCCAAAAAAACAGGAGCAAACAGCAGAAGCAACAGCAGCAGGAGCAAAAGGAGCAAAAAGGGGACAAAATAATGCCAACACAAGAAGAAAAAAAAAGAAGCACAGCGCAAGAAACGAAAACCAGAAAAAAAAAAAAGCGAGACCAAAAAGCTGGAAGCAAAAAAAAAAAAACTGCCTTGAACGGCGGCCCCGAAGAGACGGTTTGTTGCAACATTTAGCCAAGGCCGAGCCAAAATACAAAAGGCTGAGCCGAAGTTAAAAGGCCGAGCGTTTCGATAAAAGCCCCATCCTCTACCACCCTCTCACAACAGGCAGATAGATCCTTCGACGACAAGGCCGTTCCTACAACAACAAAAAGACCTATCCTCCGATAAAAAAGGCCCAGCGAGTTCCCTCCTTCGGAAAAAGAAAAACAGGCCGATCCCATTCGTAAAAGCCCCCAGTCTTGCAAAAAAAAAAAAAAAAAAAAAAAAAAAAATAGTCGTGATCCTGTTCATAGAAGAACGAGCTCTTTCAACAACAAACACCACCAGCCTTTTTCATAAAAAGGACGAGCCTTCATAAAAAGGAAAAACGTGAGGGAGAGCAAGGGCGGCGGCCACAGCCTTGTGACATCACATAGACGTGCAGCCTTCCCCCGAGTCCGGGCCGACCCCCCCGAAAGGGGGGCTTCGCATAGCCCCTAACTCGGCCGCCTCCGTAAGCTCCTGGTCAAGTCAACGATGGTAGTGGCGGTGGGGGGGGGGGGGGGGGGGGGGGGGGGGGGGGGGGGGGGGGGGGGGGGGGGGGGGGGGGGGGGGGGGGGGGGGGGGGGGGGGGGGGGGGGGGGGGGGGGGGGGGGGGGGGGGGGGGGGGGGGGGGGGGGGGGGGGGGGGGGGGGGGGGGGGGGGGGGGGGGGGGGTACTCATTATCGTGCATGACCGTAGCCATGGGGTGGGGGGGGGGGGTACTCATTTGTTGTTTGCCTTGGCCATTTGACCATTGACCACTCATCCATTTCGAGACGGAGCACCGTTCCTGCTCCTACTCCTAATAGAGACACCTCCAACAATTGGGCGCTCATTACGTTGTTTCCATATATTACATACGTATTGCATAGAAACTCAATTGCTAATCTTATATCCCCTTCCTGTTTGGCCGCCTGTGGCCACCACCTATCTCCTAGGACAGCGATCGTTGGGGAGGGGGAGGGGTGTACTCGACAAGCAACCAGTTTAGCTGTTGCAACGGGAGCCGCTACGGATTAAAATGACACACGATACGTATTCTAAACGTGGAAATGTGGTGAGCTTAAGCTTTATTTTTTACTAATCCGCCGGAGGACAACAAAAAAAAAAAAAGGAAAAAACAAAACAAAACATGCCATTCATGCATGGCCGTAGTAGTCGTACGACCATAGACCCTCGCATCCCTACACTGCCGGGACGGAGCGCATCGGGTTTTCACCGACCAGGCAGGCATTGCTTGCACCAAGCACGAAGCGCCGTGAGGTGTTGGGGCGAGTCGCATGAAGGGTGAGCTGCATCCTATTACGGGGGTCCATAGTTAACAGGACCAAATTTTGTTAGTAAAAATACCAAAATATATAGGTTTTTATGTATGCCATAGGTCCTGTTAACTATAGACCCCCGTAACACCAAGAACCGGTTTTCAGGCTGATTTTCTTGCATAAGGATGACAGCATCATTTGAGTTGATTTATTTTTCTGGGGTGGCCACTTTCAGATGGGTTTACTACGTAACTGCCCGTGGATGCCTCACTATATACACACTACGTGATACGATCATCCCACTTGTGCGGAGTTAACGTTGTCCCCGTAAAAAAAAAAAAACGATTTGACACGACCGCCAGACGTGGTAACCGCCAAAAAAAAAAAAAAAAAAAGCAGGTACCTCGGTTGTCAATTACGGGGGACCATAGTAAACAGGACCTATGGTAAACACAAAAACCTATACCTGGTATCTCGGTTGTCAATTACGGGGGGCCATAGTAAATAGAACCTACGGTACACAAAAAAAACTATATATTTACCTATTTTTACCGACAATATTTGGTCCTATTTACTATGGTCCCCCGTATTAGCTCACGCAGTGAGAGGCGCGTTATACAGCGTCGTCACCAACCGACGCCCACCCAGCCCATCAATACACTAGGTATATAGTATACGGGGAGGGGGTGGATGATGATGACGGGTGTTAGCGTTGGGTGGCGATGGCCGTGGCGATGTGCATGTCGTTGGGGGGGGGGGGGGGGGGGGGGGGGGGGGGGGGGGGGGGGGGGGGGGGGGGGGGGGGGGGGGGGGGGGGGGGGGGGGGGGGGGGGGGTACTCATGTCACGCATAGCCGTAGAGGCTCGTACATACGTATACTATATGTGAATATTGTTATAGCTGCCAAAATGATGTTGTTTCTTCTCACAAATACAACTCCCGTTCGGATGGCTTTCTTTAGAGTATTGCCTCAATCGCAGCGTATAAACTGCAATAATTGGCGGACTAGCCCAAAGACAACCAAACGAAGTCGTACTGGTACAACAAACGACTCCATCTTACTACGACTCCGAAGGAAAGCCTTGTATATATATATATATATATAAATACAAGAAAATAAAGCAGTACCCGGTATAACCACGGGGTTTCCTTTCGGAGGCATTTGGACGTGGTGGGGTGACGCAAGGTAAAAACCGATGAGGTTTTGAGTAGCTGAAAAAAGAAATAAAGAAAAGGCCGACCACCCGTAGGTTTTTTCACATCAATACGTATAATAGCCTACGTTGCGAAAGGAAATCGGTACATGTACGCGTGCAGTACAAGCCTGAACCGCCCAAACACACATACGGGGTACGCACTGGTACAGAGACCACTACTGTAGCGGAAACACGTATGTCTACGAAGCACACGTTAAAGAAAAAAAAAAAACGACCACAGACAGCGCAACGCAGAAGCATACCCCAAGATGGAGGCGTTACGCAACGGGGTTCCCCGCTCACCTGCCCCCTGCTAGACCCCTGGTACGCCATCTCTAGACTAGAGGGCGGCGGAGACGGCATCTGTTTCGCTTTCAACTCTAACCCCCCAGAAGAACGCCTGCATAACATAAAAAAATAGGGCGAGATATATCGTACCAGTACGAATTAAAAAAATAATAGGTGAGATGTTTATAGAAGTTTTTACTACCAGGTAGATCATACCGGTATGTACCTGGTACAATAAAAAGAAAACGAAAAGTGTGAGATATCGTAGGTACTGACTGTAGAAGTTTTACGAGGTGATTAACACACAAAAAAGGTGAGAGGCTACGTAGTCTACAGAAGTTCACGAGATTTTACACACCAGACTGGTTTCGTTGGAGAAAGAACGGCATGTTTCTTGAAATAAACGCGCGATCGTAGCCCCTTGTAAGCAGCGCCTACTACTATTGATAGGGCGATCACGGAGTGGTGCCTAACCACCCCCAAAAAGGAAGAACGTCTGCAGAAAAAAATCACAGGTACACAAAACAAAACAATGAAAAAAAAAAACAAACACACACTCATCACGTACGTATCGGAAAAAAAGCAGCAGAAGGCGGGGGGGTTTGTTTTGCGCCGAGTCGAAGTCCTTTGTGCCGCAACTCACTCTCGGGGCACAAATTATCCAACTTCGTAATAAAAGTACATTTCTATGTGCATACAGCAGTGGGCGCCCGCCGTTAAGTGGCATCACGTTGAGAAAAATAGCCGCAGATCGGCACGAACACTAGGAAAAATAGAGGTAAGAAACACAGCTCAATAGCGGGACCACTTCTAAATCCTACACACCATAGAGTTAGCTTATCACGGGCATAAAAAAAATAAGGCATTGAGCCTGGACACCAAATTTGACGCTTCTTGGAACCGGGCCGCCCACCGTTCAGAAGCACTCAGAACCTTGAAATATAGAAAGGGAAAAGCGTATCGAAAGCCAAAGCTATTAACATGACATCAAGGGCCACCCCCCCCCCCCCCCCCCCCCCCCCCCCCCCCCCCCCCCCTCCTCATATACAACAACGCCCCCACCCCCCACTCTCACGTCCGATGCCTTAATCGTCCCTCCCTCCGCTGCTCTCCTCTCTCTCCTATCCTACCGTCCCGTCCCAAAAGAGAAGAGGAGCGTTTGGACTAACGGACTACTACGGGGGTCCATAGTAAATAGGACCTAGGGTGTACACAAAAACCTATACATGTCCCTATTTTTTACAAACAATATTTGGCCCTATTTACTATGGCCACCCGTAATAGCATAAAAAAGGCCCTCGTGTTTTGGGGCATACAAGCAGTGATACATGCCACTACGCGGGCCATAGTAAATAGGACCAAATATTGCTACTGCGGGGGTCCATAGTTAATGGGACCAAACTCTGTTAGTAAAAATACGTAAATATATAGGTCTTTATGTACACCATAGGTCCTATTAACTATGGACCTCCGTAAATAGTAAAAAAAAGGTAAATGCATAGGTTTTTGTGTTTACCGTAGGTCCTATTTACTATGGTCCTCCGCAATAGCCCTGAGCGGTACCCTCGTCACCCTTTAGATGCGGGGGCCTTCCCATCCTGTCGTCTCCTACATCTTGACCCTTACCCTAGGGGTGTGTGTGTGTGCTCACGTCATGCATGGCTGTAGTCGCATGGCAAACGACCCTAGCATCTCTGCAATGCCGGGACGGAGCACGTCGGGTTTCCACCGACCAGGAAGACATTGCTTGTTGCACCAAGCACGAAGCGCCATGAGGTTTGGGGCGAGTCCTAGTATGGGTGAGCTGCATCCTACTACGAACCGCTTCAAAGCCGGGGGGGGGGGGGGGGGGGCGGAGACGGGGGGGCACGAATTCTAACCCCCCCCTTCCTCCTCCCTCCAACACCCTTACCGTCTTGCCATCCCCCACACCCGCTGCCCGTTTTCGGCGTCCAGCGTTGTCCCAGCATCACCGCAAATAGCATTTATTCCACCCCTCAACCTCCCCCCCCACAACGCCTTCCATCCCTGAAGACGCGCCCCCCCCCCTCCCTCCCACAAGGCCTTCTATCCTCCACAGACCCCCCCCCCCCCCCCAAAATGCCTTCCATAGCTCAAACCCACCTGTCGTTTCCGGCGTCCAGCATTGTCCCAGCATTCCCACTTGAAGCGTTAGCATTAGGGTCAGCGTTCGCCTCCAGCAAAGCCAGCTCCTTTAGGAGAGCCTGATCTCTTGGTGCTGTCGGTTCCGCGCAATCGACGTTTGGGCTTCCGCTTTTAGGAGCGGCTTCTTGTTCCGGCACCTGGCGCGAAACAAGAAAAAAACAAAACAAAACAAAAAACAGTGAGAGCTACACGTTCAGCAAAAAACAGAGCTCTACAAGCGACACGGCACCTTTGAGTCGGTTGCTGACGAGAACACAGCAGGCGTTCGTTCCTCGTACCAGCTACTCGCACGTAGCCACCGAAGAAGATCCCAAGAAAAAAAAAATTGTGTTTGATAACAAAATGGGAAACATCATCACCGCGCGTCTCTCTCTCTCTCTCTCTCTCTCTCTCTCTCTCTCTGCATATCTCTCTCACCCCCCCCCCCCCCCCCCCCCCATTCCCCCCCTGCTTTCTCTGTCTACAAACCCCACCTCTGCCGCCATGGGTACGATGTCATCTTCCACAGAAGTCACAGAAGTGACCGGGTCATCGGAGCTTTTCGTCCCAGCCCGAAGCACGCCAGGAACGGAAAGCGGGGAAGCTGACAAAAACAAAAACAGACAAACAAACAAGCACATAAAAGACGACGAGCCTCAAGAACAAAAACAGGTCAGCATCTACGGCACGTAAAAAAATAATAGGAATCAAGTACCCGAGCAAAAAAAAAAAAAAAACGAAATATAACCAACAAACAAAAAAACACGCACAAGAAAGAAAGAAAAAAAAAAAAAAAACTAAACAGTAAAGACGAGCACATTCAAGATAAAAAACAGGTTAGAAAACTAAAATGAAACATGGAATATCCGAGCAAAAAAAAACTATTAATATATGCCAAGTACATACACGTGACGGAAAAAATACCACATTCATTTTTTGGGTCGCGCGCTAATATTCGACGTACAACACGTAACCTAAGCGCAAAGAGAAAACACCTCAAAAGTAAAAAAAGAAAAAAGAAAAGGGAACGCGGAAACACGGGTGGGCAAAAAGGAGGCAGGCAGGCAGGCAGGCAGGCAGGCGGGCGGGGGTTCTCACACCTTCGAATGTCCGCGCCGGGGCTTGGATTGCGTGCTCCCGCGCTCCCCTCTGCGCCCCGCCCCTCGCTCCGGGCCTCCCCCCACGTACGGTGTGCCCTGGGCCGAGAGTCGACGAGCCGCTGCCTCTGCTCTCCCCGACAAAATTCGCCCCCCCGTGCCCCCGCCCCCCCCCCCTCCCGTACCCAACGCCGCGCTGACTGCGGAACTCCCTTTTCTCGTCTGCCCCTGCCGATCGCGCCTCTTGTCTATGGTTGTTGGTGGCGGGGGTTCCTGTTTTTTTTTTTTTTTGTCATGGCAATGGCATGTTATCGGTATCGCATCGGATTGTTTGATATCGACATCAGATTGCATGGCATTGCATGACATCGGATATTGCGTGGCATCGGATTGCGTGGGATTGCAATGCATTGGGTTGCACGGCATCGGATCACACCGGATCGCATTGCATCGCATGGCATCGGGTTGAACGGCATCGCACCGCATTGCATTGCGTCGGATTGCGATGCATCGGTTTGCATGGCACCGAATCACACCGGATTTTACTGCATCCGATTGCATGGATGGCATCGGACCGCATGGCATCGGACCGAATGGCGCCGGATTGCATGGTATTGGATCGCATTGCATTGCATGAGCATCGCTTCGCATCGGGTTCGCACTGACATACATTCATCACATCCGCATCGATATCGCATTAGCACCGCATCGGCATCGGGTAGAGCATCGAATAGCATCACATGACAACATAATCTCTACAGAACCTGACACGTACGGAACAGGTTTCAAGCAGGGACACATGCACTTGCCACCACAACATGGAATGGGTTTCAAGCGAGGAGGCTTGCCGCGGACGGGACTTCGACTCAGGATCAGTACACGTGCACGAAACCATCGGAGCAGCGCAGCAGTACCTAAACCAAAATTCAGTATTGTTACCGCCTCTACATCATCACTTTTACATTTTCCAGCTCAGCTCCTTGGAGCTTTTATTTACTCTCAGCGATCTTCTGGACAAGCCGTGGTCACAGGTGTGTCGTCCTTTCTCCGCCCCCCCCCGTACGTGCCTTCATTTTTGTCGCGCATAGGGCATTCAGCATTCCCACTGCTCGTCGATTTTCATCGAATGTTGCTGCATACCTCACGCTCCTGCCCTTTCCGCTGTTCAATTTTTCAAGCAAGAAAAAGTCCTGATACACGAGTATGCACTCACTCCCTCGGCAGGACTCGAAACCACGAAATTGATTTTAGCTGGCACGCGGACCGCGTACCAAGCAGCTCACGGACCACCTACCAAGCCACAATGACCCCTCTGCACCGTGAGTACCAATATGAGAGCAGCAGTATGTATGTATACCATATTGGCACAGATGCAACTCAAAGAGGTATGATGCATACCTCGCATACACACCAACTCATCAATACCCTACTTCTTCATCACCAACACGAATACCAGGCACCTCGTAGCATCTATACATCAGTACGTACACCAACACTCTACTGCTCTACAGCAGTAGGTTACTATTACGGGGGACCATAGTTAATAGGACCTACGGTACACACAAAACCCTATATATTTCCATATTCTTACGAACCATATTTGGTCCTATTAACTATGGCCCCCCCGTAATATCAACACAAATACTGCATACCACTCTGTCCCAGAATATCATCACCGGTTTTGCACTAATTGCTGAACCAAAAGGTGTTTATATTTCGGGACAGAGTGGTATTTATACTGCTGTATATACGCCTCACGGAGGGGAACCATTTTACATGTATGTATACCTCGTCGTCCTCCAACAGTGCCGAGCCCTCCGAGGCCGGGAGGAACTTGCTCCAAAGGAAAAAGTGGTGACCTCGGTTCACCGACCACGACGTGGGGAATCGATCGGACAACGACCTGTTCACCTCCACCTGCAAACAGTCACACAGCCGGCCAGCACAGAAATAAAAAAAGAAGCCAGAGTCAAGAAGAAGAACAAGAAAAAAAAGAACGAGAAGAAGAAGAACAAAACAATAAAAAAAACAGCAAAAAAAAAAACCGAGCGAGTGAAGAAGAAGAAAAAAAAACAGCACGAGCCAGAGTCGAGAAGAAGAACAAGAAGAAGGAACGAAAAAAAGCAGAAAAAAAAAAAAAACAGCAAAAACATCGAGCTAAAAAAAGCGGCGTGGAGGGGATCAATCGGACAACCCTTTCGAGGCACAAACTGCAGTCCCGTTTGGAGGGCAAACTACTTATTTACGGGGGACCACAGTAAATAGGACCAAATATTGTCGGTAAAAATAAGTAAATATAAAGGTTTTTGTGTGTACCGTAGGTCCTGTTTACTATGGTCCCCCGTAATAATAGTCAAATTCTATGTAATTTGTGCCCCGAAACGGGGCTGACTGCAGTACTTCTGTAAAAAGGCTTTTAACCTCATCTTGCGAAAGAGAGCCAGGAGAAAAACTCAACAAAAATCGAGCAACCGCAGCAAAACATCCATCAAAATCAGCAAAAAAAAAAAAACGGCCGAAAACCACAAAAACAACCATATAGGAGGGCGAGGGGAAGGGGGGGGTTCCGCGGTGAGTCAAAAGGCCGGATTGCTCCATTGGTCTTCCTCCCATGAAGAAAAAAAATATTTACGGGGGACTATTAGTAAATATGACCAAATATTGTTGGTAAAAATAGGAAAATATATATATTTATGTATTTGTGTGTACCGCAGGTCCTATTTATTATGCCCCCCGGTAAATAGTTGTTTTTTTTTTAGGGAGGGGGGGGGGGTATCACTGTTAAAATGTCCAAATACGTATGGAGATTAGAAAATCACCCCGAAAACGCACCGTGAAAAAGAGAAAACTACAGCAGTATTCTTTCACGCTGTCAACGATCCTTCGATGTAAGTATTGGCTTGCATGAGGCCTCCTTCTCCGGAGCAGGGGGGCCTCGCCCGGGATAAACCCCGCGGTGAGTGCGCTCTCGGCGCGGCGCCCATCCCTGGGATTGAAACGATCGTGTTGAAAAAAAACCCTACCAAGCCTGTAGGGTGGGTGGGAAGGTTCTGTATTTTTCCTGTGCCTGTGCCGATCACCGTGTTGTCGCAGGGGATATAGGCTAGGCTTCGACAGACTGATCGCTTCGTGCGTTCTAACTCTTGAGTAAATCCAATAAATCCTGGATTCATATCGTTGTACCAAAGCTTGGTTCCTTGGATTGGGTCACGATTTTACTACAGCATTCTTTCACGCTGCCATAGATCATTCAATCTAAGTATCGGATTGGACGCAGCCTCCTGCCCCGGTCTGTGGTCCTGCCCAAACTTCCTTGTGTTTCTTTGTTCGTGACTAGCCACCTACCGGGCGCTGCGTTGTCTCACCCAAACTTGCTTCGTACTGGTATATTTGAGCCGTGCGTGGGCGCGTACGCAGACAACACTGGCTCAAACAGCTGGAGACAGTGGCAGCTCGCTCGTGATCGGGTATTAGTGGTCCCGTTTCCTCTTCGACGGTTGGACCTGAGTGCAGGTGGTCGACCCGATGTAGCAATTCGCTTCGTTCTCCGACTTACACCTCCCGATCTTCTGGATCTTGTCAACGGTCGTACCCGCCAATGACTTGCTCAACATACCCCCAGAGGTCGGAATGGAAAACCGTTGCAACCGTTGTGTGATCAAAATGATGAAATAAGAAAAAAAAAAAAAAAAATCATTATTTTCACTTTTGGTTCTATTAATAGTAACCCCCCCCCCTGTCTACGTAGCGAAAAAAAAATCGGTGACGGTTCACATTTTCTTTTCCAGGCGCCCTTGAGGTATCTGGTACGCTCAATGTGCATATTATACCTGTCGGTAGGGAAATGGCAAGTTGCTCCACATCTTTCTCAGATCGAGGTACGTCAACGCCTGCGATCCTTTTCGCATCCCCGTCAGAAATATCGCGAGCTGTGGATGAACATCCGAGGAGACGTCGGTCTCTAACAAAACCAGATCCGCCTGCAAAACGGGAAGGAATGTAAAAAAGAAAAAAAAGAAAAGAGAGAATTGACGTCGAAATACAAAAAAATGGAATCGTTGACCAAGCAACTAGAGCAACCAAAGCAAACGGAGCAACCGAAGCAGCTTGAAAGAAAAAACTACAGCAAGCTATCAACTAAAAAGCGGGCAGACAAGCGATCAGGCAAGCACGCTATCAGGCTAGCAAGCGATCAGGCAGGCAGGCAGGCAGGCAGGCAAGCGATCAGGCAAGCGATTAGGGAAGCAAGCAAGCAAGCAAGTCATAAGGAAAAAAAAAACAGAAGTACTCGTAAAGCCAAAAAAAAAGGTCCAAACTATCAATCAACGAATCGACCAAACCCCCCTGCTTGCGGCCGCCTGCATACGGCCACCGACACCTCACACAACTGCGCCCACCCCCCCCCCCACTCCTCTCTCTCCCTCCCGCCCACCCAACCTCCCCCTCCGGCCCTCTCCACTCAATATCCTCCCGGCACTGCACGGCTGCTAGAGTCTATGGCCACACGGATGACGCCAGTACACCCTCCCCCCTCAAGCACCGGAAAAAATGGGTACAACGAGGAATGGTTTAGAGTAAAGGATAATGCAGGAGCTAGGATAATACGTAGAAGGACGGGAGCAAACGATCAAGACCACAGCAAATAAAGCAATAAGGGAAGAAGCTGATGCTGATAGTATGCAGCAGAGCAGCGAAATGGCGGGATGAGGAAGTAAAAGAGGCTGTAAGCGTAAACGAGAAAGGCACACGCAACGTATGCATCCAGTAAAACTACGACAGGATGGGAGGAACATGCTATAGCTAGAAAGAAAGTAAAAGAGACGGTCGAGAAGAAAGGGATGAGGAAAGACGTAGTAAGTAAAACGAATGAAGACTCTAAGGGTGGAATGAAGCAGATGCGGGCGGGGACAAAAGGAATATCGGGCAAACAAGCAGGAGAGGCAGACACGGGAATAGCTACCTTAAGAGCACAGAACGGTAAAATGGTAGGTAAATCGAAGGGGAAGAGGGAAGTAGAGCAATACCGCAAAAGCTACAGCAGGAACGTCCTCAGTCAACGAAACTGTTCGACGCCGAATTCGAGACGGAAATCAACGCGTGGGCAGAGGCGAACGTAGATGCATCAGAAAGGGAAGACAGTGATTTCGAAGGATTGCAGAGATACTTCACAAGGGAAGAAGTAAAGAAGTGTGCAGTTGAACATGTGAAGAAAGGCAGCAGGGGCAGACCAAATAGTGAACGAATTATTGAAGCACGGGGAAGAAGGAATGCTTTCCATGATGCTTATGTCGTACAACTGGATATGGAAAAACGAGTACGCATCTATGAGGTGGAGAGGAGCGGTAGTAAACTTAGTCACGGACGGAGATGAGGCTGACCCGGGGAACTAATGGAGGGATAAGGCTATTAAGCACAGTAGGGAAATCATCTCGTAAGATTTTGAACGATAGAATGTAAACAACGTTGGAGAAGAAAGACAACACAAAGCGAAGGGCAAGCAGGGTTTAGGCCAAACCGTAGCCGCGTAGGCCATGTTACACACTAGGTAAAGTAATCCAAGGCAGGAAAGACGCGGGGCTAACCACGTACTGTTTCTCTTTCTACATGTACAGAAGGCCTACGAAACAGTACGGAAAAATAGATTGTGGAAAAAGCTGTGGGTAACTGGCATCACGTGAACGCTGTGGAGAATGATGAAAAATATGACGAACATATGAGGAGTGCTGTGATGCTGGACGGGAAAATATCGAAGTATGTTGCTATTTTACAAGGAGTTGCACAGGGACGTACGGCGGACAGTTTAAGACTTGGCATAGATGCTTGCTCGAAGACCTTGGGGAGTTCCGAGCCACCGAAGGGTCAACGGAACTTGCCCCCTTAGTGATTGGAGTTGAGACCGCACTGTGGCCCACTGCAGCGAAAAAAGCGGGGAAGTAGTACCGGGGGATCCTCGAAGCAGCCGCACGGTTCATGGTGAAGTGGCATGAGGACGGGAAGAGGCACAGCTGAGTAGGAAGCGCCGTGCATCCGCCGTGAGTGGTGTCCAGGGGAATGGGGGGAGGGGGAGGTGACAAGAGGAGTGGAAGGAAACCCGACGAAGGGAATGCGGGGAGGGGGGGGAACAGGAGGAGTAGACGGGAAGCCGCGGTGTAAGAACTCAGGAAGGAGACGGCAGACAGGGTAGCATGGCACCAGGCCGACAAGGAAGTAGAATATGCCTACGCTACTCGTGCCGCCAACTGGTGCAGTTGGTACGAACGTGACCTTCCTTGGTCTTCTTTTTGTTTGTTTTGTTTTGTTTTGTTTTGTTTTGTGTGTGAGTGTTTTTTTGCGCTTGATTCTCTGTGATTTTCATTTTATACATTTATTTCTCTTCCTTTCTTCTTTCGATAAGCCTTAAGAAAGGAGTCATGCGGCGTGGGTGGATGACGAGTCTGCTTTGCTTCTTTCGTATTGTCTGACGCCGAGGGGCGGGGCACAATTGACAAACGCAGGACGGGGACGGCAGACAGGGTAGCAAGGTCCCAAGCGGACTAGTGAGGACAACCTGGCTATGCTACTCATACCACTAACTGCTGCCGGCACCTGGAAGGTACTTTGTGCTTCGGTTGGCCTGTTTTTTTTTCCCCTTAGTTCTTAGTCTCACTCTGTTTATTAAGTAGAGTAGAGTGGTGTTTTTTTTTTTTCTTTAGGCCAATTCCTATGCAGTCGGAAACTAGGATTGAAAAAGCCAGTTTCCGATTGGTGTTTTTGTCCGACTGGATTGTGAATAGCCACCCTTCTTATCGTCCGTCGGATCGAATACACAGTTCGTGTGTTTTTTCTGGAGACGTTTGATGCAAGGGATTGACTTTCAATAGATTGACTATTAATAGCTCCAATAAGAAAGGGTACGGCAGGCGGAAGTCGGTTCGAAACTGCTTCGCCGTAGTGCTCGTGGGGTCAAAGAGGTCTCCATCTTCTGGCAGCTGCGCCCCAACCACACACATACGCTAATGTCCCGCTTCTTCCTCGAGCAGCGTGAGAGCTTCACACGCGGGGCGTTCTCCTCCATCTCCTCCCCCCCGAGGCCATCGCGGCGCTGGATTTCTTCGAGAGTCGCCAAAGCTACGGCCAGCGCAGCAGTTGGCAAAAGCAATCGATACCGCGCACTGCGGCCATCGGGTGCTGTCACGTGCTGCTGACGGGCGTAGATAAGGATGTATCGCGCTGACTCGCGTCGAGCAGCAGCAGAGGTCACAGCAGCCAAGCCAGCGTCGCCGATGTTGTGGTGCTGTGTGGGTGTGTGATACTCGTACGAGTATGCGGCGGGACTTCTCTAACATTTCCGATGCATGAATCCGACTGGCAGTTAGTTGAATCGAAAATCTCATTTTTTCCGATTGTCTCGTCCAGTTGGAAATCATGATCGAATAATCCTGGATTGAAAAGGCGCTTTTTCAACTGCACAAGAATGCCAATTTTTGTCTCCGATCGGAAACCGGCCTTTTCAAACCATGTTTCCGACTGCATAAGAACCGGCCTTAGCGCGCTTTTTCTCGAGTGTCTGCTACATTCCCTGCAGGGAGGCACGAAGTTTTTTTTCTCCTCTTTTTTCCTTTTTCTCTTTCGATTTGTTTTTCTTTGTTTCCTTTCGTTTTCTCTCATAGAAGATGTACGTCGTGCCTGTCATACCGACTGTGATGACATGCCATTGCATTGTCCACTGCGTTTACTGCTGGTACGTAACAATTTTGAATCACTGTGGCGCAGTTGGATGACCACAAAACCACAGAACTTGTATCTCCGTAGGATTGAAGAATCAGCACGGACACTGGTTGTGCTGGATGTCGATGGGTAGAAAGAACGGTTTAATGTGGAGACGTTTATCATATAATCTATTCAAGATATACTGTAACGACCTGATAGTAGCAGTCGAAGCAGCAAAGGCAGGGAGGGAGTCACGGTAGAGGGCAAGATACGGTTTCGGGATTGATGTTTGCGGATGAATTCGCGGGGATATCAGAAACACCCAAAGGAATGCGAGAACAAATAAAAAAGGCGCTATTAACAGAACACACTAGGAAATGGAGGGTGACGGCGAACGCCAAGAAGTGCGCAGTAGTTGAATATAACGAGGTAAGTTGAACCCGGCAAGGGTAAAGCTTTAAAAAAATTTAAAAAATTTGATGTAGCTTTTTTAGATATTTTGAAATATTTAAACAGTGGGGAAAGACGAATTGCCGATCGTAGACCAGTATACGTACCTTGGCGTAGAGATATCAAATTACTGCTCTTGGGACACACACATAGCCAGAGCAATAGGAAAAGGTAAAGCGACGTGGGCAGGATGGATACGATCCTAACAGACTCGCACCTTGACACGACTATAGAATCAAGATATATATCCCGATGAACGTGACAGTACCAAAGCTAGAATACGCAGGAAAAGAATGGGAAGGGAACGCGAAGTTAATAAAACAGACGGGAAACACAAGTAGGGATTACAGCAGCAAAAAAAAAACTACCAAGAATGCTCAAGCACGACGATTAATAGTTGTACAGTATCAAGAGAAGAACCGGGAGTGTACCCACTAAAGACTAATAGAGACACGAGAAAGTTGAAATGGCAAAATAGAGTAAGGAACACGCCAAAAAAAAGGATACCAGCCATAGTTGATCGAGCTGTATGAGAGAGTAACAAAAAGGCGAGCTGGACGGGATGGCGTAGTTGAGAAAGTATGGAATAATATAGGAGGAAACCAAGAAGAGATGATGTCCGCAGACAAGTTTGGGAGGTACAAGGCAGAAGTAGAAAAAAACATAGAAATAAGGGAAAGGCTAGCGCCAAGAACCAAGGTGAAATCGGAGAAACACTCAATGAGATATACGGGGGATTAAGCGAAGGGATAGGAATGAAAACGTATTTGCACAACCCGATGGACTTCGCGAAAACGCTGAAACTGCGATTTCGTGTAGGTGACCTGGACATTCAAGAAAGAAGAAAGAGGTATACCAGTAGCCGGGAGGAGGAGGAAGTAGACGCACAGATGTGCCCGCGTGGCAAAGCAATAGAGAGTAGAACTCACACAGCAGGAGAATGTGAAATACACAAGGAGGAACGGGATGTGTCACAAGAGGAGATGAGGGAAATAGACGAACGTGGCATGGAGGAGTTTGGTACACTAGATAGCAGCGAGAAAACGATCGCTATCCGAGGAGATAGACGGTGGCCACAGACGGTGAAACAGGAAGGGGATAAGACAAGCAAAACGTTTCTATGTACTACATGGGAACAACGTAACGAGCGCCCAATGGTTGGAGGTGTCTCTATTAGGAGTAGGAACGGTGCACCGTCTCGGAAGGGATGCGTGCTCAATGGTCAAATAACTATTGCAAGTAACAAATGAGTGCGCCCCCCCGCGCACCCCCGCACCCCCCCTCCTTTTTTTTTTTGGCGGTCACCACGGCTGGCGGTCAAGTTAGATCATTTTTGTGAGGGGAGAACCTTAACTCCGCACAAGGGGGAGGGTCGTATCACGTAGTGTGTATATGGTAAGGCACCAACGAGGCAATTACATAGTAAATCCACTGCTGTCCCTGGAAGTGACTACACCAGAAATTGAATCCAGTAATTGACGCTGTCATCCATACGCAAGAAAATTCACCTCGAAAGCGGTTCTTTGTACTGTAGGATGCAGCTCACCCTTCATGCCACTCGCTCAACACCTCACGGCGCTTCGCGCTCGGTGCAAGCAATGTCTGCCCGCTCGGTTAAAACCCGACGTGCTCCGTCCCAACATGGTAGGGATGCGAGGGGGTCTTATGGTCATACCACCACGGCCATGCATAATAATGAGTACCCCCTCCCCCTCCTCCCCCAACCTCCCCCCTCCCCCCTTCCCGCCCCAACCTTCCCCCCCCCCCCCCCCAACCCCCCCCCTCCCCACCCTGCCTCCTCCCTTATCACCTTCGGAGGATGCAGCTCATCCTTCATGGGACTCGCCCAACACGTCACGGCGCTTCGCGCTTGGTGCAAGCAATGCCTGCCCCGTTGGTGCAAACCCGGCGTGCTCAGTCCCGGCATTGTAGGGATAAGAGGGTCTATGGTCATACGACCACGGCCATGCACTATAATGAGTACCCCCCCCCCCCCCCCCAGTACCCCCCCCCCCTCCCCACCCACCTCAACCTCCGCCTTCGCCCACCCCCCCCCTCCCGCCTCCCCTCTCCCTCACCTTGGCGAGGTTCGCCACGTCAAACAAGTTCCCGCACGCAAACTCCAGCGTCCTCCCCGCCGCGCCTCTGCAAATGCGCGTCCCCGCCCCCCCCCCCCCACCCCGGCTCCGCTCCCTGTGCCTCCTCCCTGCTGCCCCGTGCCCTCAGCAAGAGAGGGCTGTTCGGGCTGCTGGGGCAGCGACTCGATGGACATGAACTCTCCGGGCACGTGCCGCTTGATCCGGTACACTCCCGGCTGCAGCTCCATCAGCGCGAAAAGTGCCTGCGGGAGAGAGAAGATGTCGGGGGGGGGAGTGGGGATGGGGTTGGGGGTGTTTAGCCTTGCGGTCGACACAGTGGCTTTGAACACAAAATGGCTGGAGTGCTTGGTACGAAGGCAGATCAAGCCATGGCGGGCCCAGCCAAGCCGGGAGAGCCCAGCACAACACAGCATTGTAGATGCCACTGCGACACAGCTGAGACCAACCCAACCGCACCTAGACACAACCCAAGCTCATGCCGCTACCACCACCACCACCACCACCACCACCCCCCCGACTCCCGACCCCCCTCCAACTCCTCCCACCCCACACCTCGACTCGTCCCCCTCCGTCTCGAAAGGGATTCGTCGTCAACGGCCATGTGACCAAGCAAAGCAATTGATGAATACGCTTCCCTCCCCACCACCACCACCACCACGCCTCCGTCCTTTACACCCCCCTCGCCCACATCAGAAAATCATTGTCATTGGCGCTGTCATCCGTATGCAAGAAAATCCGCCTCAAATGCAACTCACCCTTCATGCGACCTGCCCAAACACCTCACGGCGCTTCGCGCTTGGTGCGAGCAGTATCTGCCTCGTAGGTGAAAACCCGACGTGCTCCATCCCGGCACTGTAGGGATGCAAGGGTATATCGTCATACGACTAAGTCATACGACTACGGCCACGCGTGACAATGAGTACACTCTCCCCCTGCCCCCCCCCCCCCCCCCCCCCCCCCCCCCCACCACCAGCTCTCACCGCCTCTCCCAGCTCGAAGCGGGCCTTGGACAGCTCGATGCCGTACACCCTCGTGAGATTGGTGTACTGCAGGAACACCTGCATCGCCACTTTGCCAGTGCCCATCCCCAGATCGTACACTGTCGAAGCCTTCCCGGCGTTAAGGTGTTTTGCCCCCATCGCCTTGTTCACCCCCCTGGGAAGAAGCTCTCCGTACAGCAGAGAACCCTTTTGATTTCGTGCGCGTTGTCACCCAGGCCCGTTTTTAACGTTTTTTCATCCAAGTTGCGACGGTTTCATCCGCGTTTTTTGCGTTCGGATTAGAAGGAAAGGGAAGGGAAGCGAAGGGGGGGGGGGGGGGGGGGGGGGGGGGGGGGTCGAGACGGCGGATACATTCGAGTTGACGGTTTCGGCGGATTTTGGTGGGAGGCGTTAGAGTTGAAGGGCGAGAGGGGACGGGGACGGGGGGTGGTGAACAAAAAAGCAACAGCCACAACAACACTACCAACAAACACGGCAACGACCACATGCACAACACCACTACCACCACCACCACCACCACCACCACCACCACCACCACCACCACCAACGATATCCAACACCATAAACACCACCGCTACCACAATGATACCAACAGGTACGAAAACAACCACCACCACCACCATGACTATTATTACGGGGGTCCATAGTAAACAGGCCCAAATATTGTCAGTAGAAATAGGTAAATATATAGGTTTTTATGTATACCGTAGGTCCTATTAACTATCCATCACTTTTTACTTTCCAGCCCACTCGTAGGAGGTTTCGCCCTCGACCATCTTCTGGACAAGCCGTGGTCACAGGTGTCGTCCCTTCTCCCCCCCGGTACGTGCCTTCGTTTTTTGTCGCGCATAGGGTTCAGCATTCCCACTGCTCGTCGATTTTCATCGAATGTAGCCAACTCACGCTTTCGCGCTTTCCGCTTATCAATTTTTTATGCAAGAAAAAGTCCCTATGAGCATGCACTCGGTGAGACTTGAACAAACGAAATTGATCTTGACAGGCACGCGGACCACCTACCAAGCCACGGGGGTATGGTCCCCCGTAATATCAACAACCAACACCACTAGCACCATCAACACCACCATGAGCAACAACAGCAACAACAACAACAGCAACAGCAACACCCACCTTGACCTGTCGGGCCGTTACTTTGTCCCGATCCGTGACGCAAGTATGACCCACGGTCTTATGCCCGGTCTCCTGCAACCGTTCAAACCGTAACCAGAACGGAAAGGGGGTGGGAAGGGGTGGGGTGGCGTGGGGAGGGAATGGGAGGGGTTGGGGATGGAGTAAGGACGGGATATTAGTGGTGGGGGTTGGGTGATGGGGATGGAATAGAGTGGGGTGGGGGTTGGATGGGTGGGGTAGGGTGGGAGTGGGGTATGGGCAGGGGTGGATGGGGGTAGGGGTCGGGTGTTGGGGGTGGGATAACGTGGGGTGGGGGTTGGGTGGACGGAGTAGGGTGAAGGTAGGGGTGGGGATGGGGGTGGCGTTGGTTAATAAAAAGGGAGGGAAAGGGAGGGGGGGGGGGGGTTGGGGTCGACAACGAATTGCCTGCTCGCTCCTCTGGCTTCGACGAAAAACGACGCATGAAGCTCTGTGCGGCGGCATCTGACCTACACGCCCCCAGCCCTCCCCTCCCCTCCCCTCCGCCCCTTCCCTGGGGAAAAAACGCCTCCTTCCAGTGCTTCTCGAGCTCCGCAGCCAGCCCGCACTCGGTCTCTGCGTTCGGTCGGTACGATTTAGCCAGGTCCGCAGTGGGTCCCCGTCGGGTCGGTGCTCGGTCTGCATCTGCGACGCATGTGCTTTGCAGTTGCTCCGCATTCCATTCGCATTCGGTCTGCACTCGGTCCGAAGGCGTTCTGCATTCGGTCCACAGCCGCTCGGCCTACACCCGCGCCGCATTCCAAGTGCATTCGGTTCACCAGATCGTCCGCACCCGTTCTGATTTCGGTCCGCATCTGCTCCTCATTCGGTGCGTCCCAACCTCCCCATTCGGTCCGCCTCGACTCCCAATTCGGTCCGCATTCGCTTCTCATGTGGTCTGCATCTTCTCCCCACTTGGTCCGCCCCAGCTCCCCGGCTCGCCATTCGGTCCGCCTCAGCCCCCCATTCGTTCTGCATCTAAATTCGGTCCGCTCTGCTCCTCATTCTGCCGGCCTCTCCTCCCCGTGCATTCGTCATTCAGTGCGCCTAAGCTCGCCAGTCGGACCGCGTCCGCTCCCCATTCGGCGCCCCATGTGGTCTGCATCTACTCCTCATTCGGTCTGCATCCGACCCACAACCGGTCGACCTCAGCTCTCCATTCGGTCGGCATCAGCTCCCCATCCGGTCCGCATCCGCTACCGATTCGGTCCGCATCCGCCCCCCGTACGCCATATGCGCCTCATTCGGTCAGTGCCTCAGCTCCCCATCGGTCTGCATCCGCACCCCATTCGATCTACCCCATCCCTCCATTTGGTCTGCATCCACTCCCCATTCGCTCCGCTTTGCGCCCCGTTCGACCGGCCTCCCCCCTCCCCATGCAATCCACATCCGCTCCCCATTCGGTGCGACTCAGCCCCCCATTCGATCCGCATCCGCTCCCCATTCGACCAGCCTCAGTCCCCCATTCGTTCTGCATCCACTCCTAATTCGGTATGCATCCACCCCCCGTTCGGTCTGCATCCACTCCTAATTCGGTCTGCATCCACCCCCGTTCGGTCTGCATCCACTCCCCATTCGATCCGCATCAGGTCCCAATTCGGTCTATAACACACTCGGTCCACATTCGGTCCGCCCGACGTCGGTGAGGGCTGCACGGACGTGGTGTCTCGCCTCGTGGGACGCTCTATTTTTTATTCTCCCGACGCCATATTCCACCACAGCGAAAAAAGAAAACGAAAAAAGAAGAAGAAAATAATATCCCTTTTCGCCTTTCCACCCTTCCACACATCGGGGGGCAGGTCGCTGACAGATCATCGATTCTCAGTTCATGATATAGATCCTTCGGGGCAGACATATAGATTAATTTCCGATATTGTACGTATGCTTCACACTGTTACGGGGGGCCATAGTAAGTAGGATGTACGGTACACACAAAAACCTATATATTTACCTATTTATATTAACGATATTTGGTCCTATTTACTATGGTCGCCAGCAATAGCTCATATCGCCGGATGGGAGCCTTGTAGCATGCATGATCTAGTTCCTGGGTGAACCTGTACTGTACAGATCCTGAACAAAAAACTCAGCATGGCACATGCTACCGCCGTAGAGGTGCCCCGTTTTTTTTTCTCCTGAGGCTCCTTGCTCGAGGAGCTCCATAGCTCACCCGAAAACTGACTCGAAAAAAAAAAAAAAAAAATCCCCTATGGCTCAAGTATACCAAAAAGATATTTTTTCGAAACGAGAATGGCATTCCGACGATTTTGGGTTAAGGAGCCTCGTCATTCAGAAAACATTTTACCCGAAATGTGCTCTACCTCTTATCATAGCTCGCGTCTAATGGCAGGTTAGGATCTACATCAATCTACAGTAGACGGTGATTCTAGCCGACGCGTGCATCCTTCTTCCCCTCTCTCACCTGAACCCGGGAGCCGTAGGCTCGGTGTAGGAGGGATAACGCCACGCAGAACTCCGGTGAGATGTCCTCCTCGTAGTGCCACTTCTGCGCTCGGGGGGTGACGGAGAGGGGGAGCGAGAGAGGGGGGCGTTTAGAGGGGGGGCGGGGGACGGTAACAACAAAAAATATTGATAACTCGAGAGAGAGAGAGGGGGGGGGGGGGGGGGGGGGGGGGGGGGAACGCTACGGAAAGAACAAAATAAAAAAAGGAAAAAAGACCCAAAACGACGGGCACCCTCTTTTACCCCCTTCCATCCACCCACAGACCAGCTGGGCGAGAATCTCCCTCCACCGACCCCACCCCCACCCCAACTACCACTCCCGACGTTCTACCATCACCATCATCACCACCACCACCACCACCACCACCGCGCTCCTCAACAAACACCATCACCATCACCACCACCACCACCACCACCATAACGCGATAACTCGTACCTCGGCCCACGCTATACACAGCGCTATCACGACCGACCGTCGCGGATCTATCACCGCTACCCTACCGTGACATTCGTGGCACACGGTAGCCGGCAGGAGACGACAATCCCCCACGACCCCCACCCCCAAACAAGACCAACCCCGCGAGACAACTCGCGACTCCGCCCCGCTGGCGCTTGTATCGCGGCACCCGACAGCCTCAATCTGCGCCAGCCCCTCGGTGGGGTCGGCCGCATCTCTTGCCCCTCCTCGCCTCCGTTTTCCGACTCACCCCGAGATTACCGCTGTTTCCACAGCCCAAATCCCAACCCTCCGCCATCATCGCCCCACCCCACCACCATAAAGGTCCCACCCCCGCTACCATCGTCCTGGCGCGATACCTCCCGACCCACTCCACGCTCCTGTGTTACCGTAGCTACCGCGACAGTAAACAGCATAGGACCCGCCACCAGACCATCACCACCACCACCAACATCACCCCCCACCTCCTGCCCCTCCTTTTTCTTTTTTTTCACCCTCCGGCGGATTGGTAAAAATAAAGCTTAAGCTTCACCACACTTCCACGTTCCAATTTCGTGTCGTGTGTCAACTAAACCCATAACTCCCGTCGCAACATGAGCGCAGGCTGCTCTTACCACTGGCGCTTGGGCACGTTGACCCGACCTGACTGGCCCCCGAGAGGGGCAGGTGCGGTGGAGATAGCCACCCAGAAGAGGCATCTCCTCCGGGTAGTGTGGGACTCGCGCGCCCCCCCAAGCAACAACAAACGCCACCCCCATCACCTCCACCACTACCTCCCTCACTCCCCAAGCAGCACCACCCCTACCCCCGTTTCTCCCCTCCCTCCCTCCCTCCCTACCTCCACCACCACCACCCTCGCGATACCCTCCCCGCACAGTCGCTACCGTCCTTGCTATCGAGTCGGCTCAACTTGCCACGGCATTCAAGCCCAGCACAACAGCAGTCGCAAGCAACCTCAATCGCGGCCAATCATACCACTTTGTCCAGAAACATATAGGAGCTGGGTACTGGCTGACTCAGCCAGTAGCGATGATACTGTTTGTCGTCAAAATCAATCAGTATACTGGATTGCAGCAGTATACTGTCTCCCGTCTCTCCTCTCTCCTCCGCAAACGCAATTGGTGGGTTTCCGTCCTATAATATGGCGTGTACCTTGGGCGTTACGTACGATAACACAAGTACTGGCGAATATACTGGCCACGTCAATCAGCAGATGACTACTGTACTGTACTTCCAGTACATACTGGTATTTGCCAGTGCCCAGCCCTAGGATTACGAGGACCGTGTGGATGAATTATTAATAGTAGTGTACAAACGATCCTTGTATTAATATTATGGAAGGTTTGATCACGATCTGCACTACATCTGCACACCTACATTTGCCATTGCGAGATGGATAGATGCTATGCAAGAGCTGTATCAAACAGATCCCGCCAGGCAAAAGACGTTCGCAAGAAGAGCCGTATCAGACAGATCCATCCCACCCCGCACACACGTTCGCACAACGAGCCGGATCACACAGATCCCATCCCCCCCCAAACACGTTCGCAAGAAGAGCTGTGTCAGACACATCCATCCCGCCCCGGCAAACACCTTCGCACGAAGACCTGTCTCGAATAGATCCCACCCCCCCGCGATCACGTTCGCAAAAAGAGCTTTGTCTAACAGATCCCGCCCGACCAATCATGTTCACATGGAGATCTGTGCACAACAGATCCCACCAGGTGAACATGCTTCTCAACTATGTACTGTAAGACGCCTGTTACGGTAGGGGGGTGCACCTTCAACTTTCCTGAGAACTTTCTTCAACTTTTATGGTAATTTTCTGAGGCTGCTTCCCCTACTTGAGGAGATAGATCTGTCTCACCCGAAAATCTGACAAAGCATGAAACGGAGATCACCAATACAATGCTCTAGGTATACAAGGCACGCCTTATTCTAAAACAGTACTTGGTTTCCAACCATATTCGGTAGTGTTGTAAGTGCCCTTAGGGAGCACCGTCAGTCACACATTTTTGCCAAAAAACGGTATACCGGTATCTATATCGTAGCGCGGGTCACAAGACCTGCGTCAACCGTACCCCACCCGCCAAACATGTTCGCCTAAGAAGAGCTGTTCCAGACAGATCCCACCCCACCAAACAGCAGCAGCAAAAAACTGACCTCGATCGGGGCCAATCCTTCCGTCGGGTCCGGCTCCATTTCCTTCACTTCCCCCCCGTTGGGCTGCGCGCGCTCCACGATGTAGAAGGCCGTCCGCAGCATATTCACCCACCGTTTCTCCCCAGACCTGCGGTACTCCACGCAGTGCTTCCCGGACTTGTGGTACTGCACATTTACATGTATTTGTTTTCGTTTTCGTTTCGGATCGTGATATTGAATTGCACATTTTTTGTGTTTGTTCAATTTTTTTCAACCGATTTTTCGCGCGCGGGAGGGGAAACGGAAGGCATTGGAGGGAGGGAGGGGGGGGGATGGGGGGGGGTTACTTGCTACCGCAGGATGCGAAAAACGAGGCGAGTGTTGCCAGAGATACCAAAATGATCATGATGGGGGGGGGGGGGGGGGGGGGAGGGGAAGGGAGAGGGGGGCGGGGCGGAAGGGGAGGGGGTACATGCTATCACAGAATGGAAAAAAGCGAGGATATCGATACCAAAAGCATTTGACAGGTACACCAGACGGTATTTTATTTTATTTTATTTTATTTTTTCATCATCACTTTTACTTTCCAGCCCACTCGTAGGAGGTTTTACCCTCGACGATCTTCTGGACAAGCCGTGGTCACAGGTGTCGTGCCTTCTCCCCCCCGGTACGTGCCTTTAGTTTTTATTGCGCATAGGGTTCAGCATTCCCACTGCTCGTCGATTTTCATCGAATGTACAGCTAACTCACGCTCTCGCGCTTTCCGCTAATCAATTTTATGCAAGAAAAAGTCCCTACGAGCATGCACTCGGTGAGACTCGAACTCACGAAATTGATCTTGATAGGCTCGCGGACCACCTACCAAGCCACCGGGGTTGATCTAGACCCGAAAAAACGAAAACATAGTATAGCCGCGACTCGGTACGAATTTCGAGTCACCAACTACCACGTAGTTAATACTACAGCAGTAGGACAAAGAGTAAGTCGTTTCCCGGAGGTGCCGACTATCCGACGTATTAGGTTTCCATAATGGTAGGAAGGATTACCGAATGCGGGATTCGTAGGTACTTTTTTTGGGGGGGGGGGAAGGGGGGGGGGGGCGGAGAGGCCCCTCTCGGCCGGGAAGCAGAGCTGATTTGGCTCGATTCGTTCGTCGGACTCAAGTCGGCAAATCGGCTGGCCATCAGCTGGCTTCGCTAGCCGACTTGCCGACTAAACCCAGTTCATCGGCTACCAACACCTATGCCGACTAGCAGTTAGTCGTGAAGTCCTGCGACTAGCGCTGTGAGCTAGTTGATAGTTGACAATTCGCTGGCGACCATCTGACTGAGTTGACCAGCCGGCTGGCACCGTTTCGGCTTCAGAACACAACGAAAGACGACGAAAAAAATAAATACCAGCGGCCTTCGGGACTGCAATCGGCGTCGGCGCCGTCGATGGCGACGGGTTCCGATGCGCCATGAGTTAGTTGCAGTAGAGGCCTCTCAACTCTCTCTCTCTCTATCCCCCTCTCACAGCGAGTGGTCTCACGGGGAAAGGCGCACGCCGTCGCAAAAGAAGCCGTCTATAAACAACGAAACCCAACTATTACGGGGGGCCATAGTAAATAGGACCTACGGTACACACAATAATCTATACATTTCCCTATTTTTACCAACAATACTTGGTCCTGTTTACTACGGTCCCCCGTGACAGTGGGACGGTTGGCACTCCTGCGACGAACCATATTACCTACAGCTATCAATAGCGACTTTCAGTCATCCTACTCACAGCTCTACTCGTACATATACAAAGCTACACGCTTTCACGACGCGCGCTCTTCTTTCTTTGAACGCCCTTCGTGGTGCCAAAAAACGCGTCGTAAATATATATTGTTTGTCGTTCGAGTCAGGCCGCTGTATTTCGCTGAATTCATCATGCATATTCAATGAGAACTCGTATCGTATGCTGAGTATGTTGTTGTTGTTGTTGTTGTTGTTGTTGTTGTTGTTTTGTTCACATTAAACCGTTCTTTCTACGCGTCGACATCGAGCACAACCAGTGTCCGTGCCGATTCTTCAAACCTAGAGAGATACAAGTTCTGTGGTCACCAAGCTACGCCACATCAGAGATACTACGTTGCCACGTATGCAGTGCAATGCCATGTCATCATGCTGCGTACGACAGGCACGACATACCCATTCCATGACCTAGAGAAACAAAAACGAAACAAAGACAGAGAAAAAACAAAAAACAAAAAAGAAAGACAATTCGAAAGAGAAAAGAAACAAAAAAAAAGAAACAAAAATATACCTGGTATATGTATATACTTCAGTATAGCAACAAACCATCGTACTATTTTTAGCTCATTTTATTGTTTTCTTTGCGGTGACCCTATGTGATTTTCATTTCTCTTCCTTTCTCCGATTGATAAGCCTTATTGAAGGAGTCGTGTGGCGTGGGTGGATGACGAGCCTGCTTTGCTTATTTCGTACTGTCTGACGCCGAGGGGCCGGGCATAGTCGACGAACGCTGGACGAGGGTGGCAGACAGGGTAGCAAGGTACCAGGCGGGCCAGCAGGGAGACCCTGGCTGTGCTACTCGTACCATAAACTGCTGCCGCTACCTGGAGCATGCCTTGTGCTTTGCTTTGGTTTGCCTGTTATTTTTCCCTTGGTTCCTAGTCTTACTCTGCTGACGAATAGTGGTGTTTTTTCTTTTTCTTTTTTTTCCAGCTCGTTCCTTTCAAGTGTCTGCCACGTCCCCTACGCGGGGGTGCGATGGTTTGTTGCTATACTGAAGTATATACATATACCACGTATATTTTTGTTTCTTTTCTCTTTCGAATTGTCTTTGTTTTTGTTTTTTCTCTTTGTTTCGTTTTTGTTTCGTTTTTGTTTCTCTAGGTCATGGAATGGGTATGTCGTGCCTGTCGTACGCAGCATGATGACATGGCATTGCATTGCATACGTGGCAACGTAGTATCTCTGATGTGGCGTAGCTTTGTGACCACAGAACTTGTTTATCTCTAGGTTTGAAGAATCGGCACGGACACTGGTTGTGCTCGATGTCGACGCGTAGAAAGAACGGTTTAATGTGAACTAAACAACAACAACAACAACAACGCCGGACGTGGCAGACACTTGAAAAGAACGAGCTGGAAAAAAAAGAAAAAGAAGAAAACACACTATTAATAGTCGTCAACAGAGTAAGACTAAGAACCAAGGGAAAAATAACAGGCAAACCAAACAAAGCACAAGGCATGCTCCAGATAGCGGCAGCAGTTCATGGTACGAGTAGCACAGCCAGGGTCTCCCTGTACGTAAGTATAAACAGCAGTTGATACAAAACAGCACTCCGCCCAGGAGTTCTGCACACGTACAATAAATGAAGAAAATGAACATGAGCACGAAGAAAAAGCGTGCGTCTTCCTTCTCGTGCGCGCAGAGAACTATTCCGGGAAACCATAGTAAACAGGACCTAGGACCTACAGTTAGTAGCAATACACACAAAAACCTACCAGGTTCGTACCAGGTATATATTTCCGTATTTTCACGAACAATATTTGGTCTTGTTGACTACGGTCCCCCGTTATATTAATCGTAATAGTGAGTACGCGCGTACCGGTAGCCCGTTGATGGTTACTCGCCCTTTCAGGACTGCAGTCCCGTTTGGAGGGCAAACTATGAATACTTATTTACGGGGGGCGATAGTAAATAGGACCAAATATTGTCAGCAAAAATACGGAAATATATAGGTTTTTGTGTGTACCTATTTACTATGGTCCCCCGTCACAGAATATGAGTGGTCTGTCTCGCAAAACGGGACTGCAGTCCTAAAAGGGTCGACACTATTAATACAAAAAAAAAATCTACTGCTGTACCGGGTATATCGTATGACAACAGCAGTAGTCGTCGGCATCGACATCACACGGACGGTACGAGTTCTCACAAGCGGTCGCTGCATCCAACATGTAATACATAGATGTAACACCTGGTACATTCTAACGGTACGCAGAAAAGCACCGCTCATAGCAGCAGTTGCATGTCAATCACAAGCTCTTCATAAATTTCGAGAAGCACAGCGTGACATCAGCAACCTACTGCAAAATGAGCTAATTCTACTATTAATACTACTATTACGGGGGACTGTACCAGGTAGTAAATAGGACCTACGGGACACACACACAAAAAAAAACCTTTGTACTTACCTATTTTTACTAAAAAAAATTGGTCCTATTTTTGACTACAGTATGGTCTCCCCCTAATGCTAACAGCTGTTATTAACAGTGGAGGTTTTCCCGCCGCTCGAGAGCAACGAAAGTACCATACTACGTGGAAGTGCCACCAGATCCCGATACAGCAAGCACCTCCCCAGCAGTATACTTCTTTCTTTTCTTCGTTCCCCACCCCATTCATCATTTCCGCCCTTCTTTTCTCGTTCCTGCTATGCTTACGAGTCACGACTCAGATCCGGGGTCACACCGCAGGCTCTTCTTATCCCCCCTCCCCAAGCCTTGCATTTTTCATCGTGGAAAAGACTTCAGCCCTTGCTTCCTTCGTCGACTCGCGAATTGCGCCTACCCACGCCGCGCAAAAAACAGGCGCATTCGGCGCTTGGTGCCATTCGAGAACAAACTTGATTCGATACGGAGAAAATCGAATTCCACGATGCCAACACGCTATCAAAACAGCAACAAAAACTTTCAAGTATGTCAGGACAAAGCACTTTCACCCCCCGACAAGACCGCAACTTCGCCTTTGACATGCCATGACTTGACACTAAACTGCTGTACACTATCACGGGGGGGCATAGTAAATAGGACCAAATATTGTTGGTAAATATATGGAAACATATGGGTGTTTGTGTGTAAAGTAGGTCCTATTAACTATGGTTCCCCGTAATTCTTGGTAGGTTTTAGTGTGGAACGCTTGGCCCTACACCCTTGACAGCGCACATTTTGAGTGGGCTTTGACAAGACATGTCTCTCCTGACGTATTTCATCAACAGCAGCGGTATTCGAGGTCAACCCCTACCTACTATTATGGAAGACCATAACAAATAGGGCCGAATATTGTTGGCAAAAAATACGTAAATATATAGGTTTTTATGTACACCATAGGTCCCATTAACTATGGTCCCCCGTAATACACCGCCGGGGTGAATAACCTACATCAACCCTTTCAGGGCAAACTGTAGAGCAGCTCCATTTTGGTGACAAACCACGCAATTTCCCAGTAGTTTGTCCCCTAAACGGGACTGCTCTACAGTGGTAAATACATACGGGGGGGGGGGGGGGGAGGGGCCCAGTAATCATAACCTACGACGGACAAAAAAACCCCCCCAGATATCCCCCATGTTTCGACACCACATCTTTGGCCCTGTGTTCGACAAAATTGTCAACAAACCCTGTGTACGACACCACCAAAAACTGACCCTAACCCATTACATCCTCACCCGAGGGCTCTTCGCGGGTCATGACCCCACCCCCCCCCGGGTCGGGAGTTTTTTTTTTCTTTATTCTCACGTGATCGGGTCCGGTAACCGTTTTATCCGACCCGATACGAAGTGACCTCAACCCCGATGTTTTCGAACCGGCTCGTGAATAGCCCTGATCACAATGATTAGCGTTGGTCTCGTTGTCTCGTGTACACCGGTGTGTGTCAAGCGTCACTTCAAACTATTCTTTCGAGCAAGGCGGTATGGCTCTGCTGACTATTTCTGGCGCTTCTTGCCCCACAAACACAGCAGCAGGGGTCTTCCCTCTACAGCACAGCAGTGTCAGCTTTAAACTGCCGGCGCACGATATATAATGCCGGTGAAATCGCTCGACACAGTCCAGCAGATAGAATGAAAGCCAGTGAGGCACTATTATGCGGAATACTGCCGCTGTTCGTATGCGCCTGGCATATTCCGGAATGATAGAGGCACCAACCACCACCGCTCTCTGTTCGGGAAAAATAGTGGGTCAAGGTGGCACGCGTCAGAGGGTCATAACGCCTACGAACACATCACACGTAGCGTGTGTAGTCACAACTCGACGCGTGTCGACGAGGGAAGAAAGCGCTGGGCTCTTCCCGAGAAAAAAACGAAGGCCAAAGGCATGCAGCGCACGTGTAGAGGGGGGAGGAGCGCCCGCTGTGTGCCCCCGGGTTTGAGCTACGAAAGAGAGGGGACTGGAGAAGAACGGGGAAGCTACTACTAATGCTGTATTAGATGGGAAAATAATAATAATAAAAAAAAGACAAAAACAAAAACAAAAACAAAAAAATCCAAATGTCAGAATCCAGACGCGAAAGTCAGAGTCCAGATGCGAATGTCAGAACGCCGGTGTGCTACATAGGAGCACCGTGCCGGGATCTCGTCCACAAAAAAATCAGAAGAGAAACCCCCCCCCCCCCCCCCCCCCCCCGACAAAACGACAAACAAAAAGCAGAACCCTGACGGTCGGACCGTTCAGAGAGCTCACCCGGCCGATGCACATGTATGTGTACACGATGTTCGCTGCATGTACGAACCACCCCCCTCGGAAGTTTAAAGGCCATTCGGTAGACCTGTGAGCCGGCACGACTCAAGTCGCCGACTAATTATTAGTCGGACCAATAGTTACTCGTTTATCGGAGGTGTCGACTATCAAACTTGTACGAGCTGGGCCAGCCGAGACACTGTCGATTTAGGAGGTCGGCCATGCAGCGCCCAATTTTACGCAGTTGGACATGAATTTTTGACACGGTGGTGTCCATGCACCAACCGAGACGTGTCGTTCCGAGCTTTTTTCGTTTTGTTTAATTGTTCGAGAGATATGACCGCAACATGAACCCCAAAAAACAGAAACACGACTGAAACTCTAAAAAACGAAAAATCAAAAAGCCAGGAACGACATAAATTTCGCATGGGCGTCACAAAACGCGATGATAAAATTTCAGATCGAAATCGCAAAATTCAGCGCTGCATCGCAGTAAATGCCATTTTTCTCCGTTACACTTGATTCAAGTACGAAATATTGTTTTTGGCCACATCTCGTGATAGGCAAAGAACTGGGCATTGAAACTGATGTCGATATTGTCTTTGTATCCCCAGCAACGTCTCCACCATATTTCGCCTTCATCGGGAACGACGATTTTACTACGGAGTTTCGTGTAAAAAGTTGGTGTTTTTGAGTTTTTGGCCGATATCTCGTCGAGTTTTATGAGTCCAATTACTAACAACATGTCATATTTTTCATGTACTTTTTTTTTTTCGCACATGCACTGATATGTCAGCGTCAGTGCCTCCAAATTTCAAAGTCCTAATTCGCTGTGGTTCACGAGAACCGACTCCATCACTGATTGCCCGCTTCATGGCTGGCCCAGCTCGTAGGGTTTCCATATTTATTTTTGTAGAAAGAATTGCTGAATGCGGGATACACCTTTCTTTCTTGGGCGGTTGGGGGGTGGGGGGGGGGGGGGGGGGGGGGAGCTCGGCGTCAGTAGTCGGCAAGTCGGCTGGCCATCAGCTGCCTTCGCCAAGCGACTTACCGACTAAAGTATTTTTAGTTGGCTAGCATCACCCACCGATTACGGTAGCAATTACTACGGGGGACCATAGTAAATAGGACCAAATATTGTTAGTAAAAATAGGTGAATATATAGGTTTTTATGCATACCATAGGTCCTATTAACTATGGTCCCCCGTAACAGTCGTGGAATCCGCCCCACCCACAGCTTGTATCACCGTTTGGGCAAAATACGATGGCAACAGAAATGGACCCAAACTGCAAACGACGAGGGGTACACACAAACAAAAAAAAAAGAAGGGAAACCCGGAGCCCGCCACACTCGCGTGATGTAGTATCGCACCAGAGGTACGGCGGTATTCACCTCGCATGTATACACCACTCTGTCAAGACATTTAAGGGCCGTTACTATTACGGGGGGCCATAGTAAAGAGGACCAAATATTGTTAGTACAAATATGGAAACATATAGGTTTTTGTGTATACCGTAGGTCCTATATACTATGGCCCTCCGCAATGATAGGGTCTATTTATTCTAGTACTATATAGCACTATTAATAATAGAAACGCCAAAACCGGTCCTCAGATGTTTCGGACAAGGAGCAGTCTCCTGCATACCCGCGGGTAATACTCTCCCGGATATATACTCGTAGCATTTACATCAGTCCCACCCTGGCCGTCAACATAAGGAGCGGTTGGTCTTCGTATTTGATCTCTTAATGGCCCTTCTATTTCCGCCCAGCGTGTTGATACTGCACCGACCGGAGATAGGGCGGGCTGTGAATCGGCTGGATATTGGTCGCCGACTACTCATCAGTTGGTTAGGTATTAGGGTCAAGTCAACAGGGAGGGAACACAGTACTCGGAATTGTGGAGTGTAAACATACCAGGGGGAGACTACGGTTTTTTGGGTGCATCACGGGTTCCGATTGCTGTGTAAGCCCCTCCTATTACGGGGGGGGGGGCACATTAAATAGCACCTACGGTACGGACAAAAACCTATATATTTCGCCATTTTTATTGACAATATTTGGTCCTATTTACTATGGTCCCCCGCAAATAAGTATTATTAAAAGTAGTGGTGTAGATCGTAGGTAGGTGAACGCGGGTATATTCGCGGAATTCTACGTCCGTCCGTCTTCCGTGGCTTGACTTGGCGCGCGTTCGTGGCTCGACGCGTGTGTTTTTGTATTGCTAAAACAACAGTAAAAAGTCGGTTAATCGGCTTACTTCACCACCCAACTAATAAGTGCAGTAGTAGTACCAACATACATAAATATATATACATGTCTCGAAAAATATAAGGACCGTTTGTATACTAATACCTAATCAAATAGGTTCTTATATTCCGGGACAGAGCGGTAACGGACAAGCCCTGCCGCCTTATCGCTCACAGCCCCAGTCTCAGGACAAAAAGTGTCAAAACGTCGCCTGTACTGCTACGTACTGCTGTATGTGTAGTCGAAATGTCAGAATTCAGACGCACGCGCAAAGCCAGAATTCAGACGCGAATACCGACGTACCACAATTAATGTCAGAAGGCCAGAAACGGCGGACACACAGACAGACGGGGCGGGCGGGCGACGGGTCTTCGTCCACAAAACAAGAAGAGATATTATACCGCCGTACCACATTGGACGTGATTACATAAAGTAAGACCGTTTGGGCTACGTATGAATGTTTAGATGTTATATAGATGGTCCGTCCGCCCAGTACCCAGGGTGTCATGAATCTCGTGAAACACTGCGAATTAGGCTACACAAAGTATGAAGTACCAGGTACCAACCTTGACGCGCACCACTGCTGCTGCTGGTGCAAACAAACAACTATTAATATGTACAATGAAAAAAAACTAGTAATAACCCGTTTTTTCCCGACGCCATCTCGCCGAGATAGATATCCGCGAAAATCAAAACCATAAACTTTTTTTTACACCAAAAATTCGTATAAAAACTGTCATTTTTGATCAAGATGAAATATTTGGGAGACAGCAGTGCTGAAGACACAAGGAGACGATCGATGTAAGTCTCGCCGCCCAATGCGTCACCAATCACGTATGAATGTTTAGATGTTAGATGGTCCGTCCGCCCAGTACGTACCCAGGGTGTCATGAATCTCGTGAAACACTGCGAATTAGGCTACACAACGTATGAAGTACCAGGTACTAACCTTGACGCACCACTGCTGCTGCTGGTGCAAAAAAACAACTATTAATATGTACAAGGAAAAAAAACTAGTAATAACCTGTTTTTTCCCGACGCCATCTCGCCGAGATAGATATCCGCGAAAATCAAAACCATAAACTTTTTTTACACCAAAATTCGTATAAAAAACTGTCATTTTTGATCAAGATGAAATATTTGGGAGACAGCAGTGCTGAAGACACAAGGAGACGATCGATGTAAGTCTCGCCGCCCAATGCGTCACCAATCAAGACATGTAACATAAAACAATTACACACTAAATACAAGTAATAACGGGAATGAATTGACGTTATTTCTTCGATGCCCCGCTCAATTCTGCAAATTTCCGACTGAAAATTTAACCTCGTATTTGGACCGTATGCGCAAATAAATGTATTTCGTACGAACCATCCCGTTTGAATTTTCGCTTTTTCACGCTATTAATAGTTGAGGCCGCTTATTATTTTTTCCAAGTTTTGGATCGGTCGTATATCCTGGGGGGAAACAAAAAAAAAGGGAGGGCATCCCAAACGTCGGTGGGCACAAAAAGAACACCGTTTAAAAAAATCACGTCAAAATACATACGCTTTCGGAGCATAATAGCCAATCAACCGTTTTAAAGCAGCGCCGTGGCTGGCCCAGCTCGTACTCGTACGGTGTTCACCTCGCATGCGCAAGCACACCCGCTACCCACGCACTACGAGTATAATTGTCCAATTGTGTTCCCCTCCGCAAGGAATACCTATCCTTCATGACGGCAGATAAAACCCCCATGTACTCGTAGTACGCGCGATCCAAGTATCTTACGGGTGTCGACGGGTAACAGCAGCATACGTATACCAGTCCGGTAGGAAACATAAGGTACTTCAGAGCGTATTGTGGCAATCAAAATGTAACGCATATCTTCGGTCAGACTGGTAGAAAGAACGGCTTTGATGTGACGAACACACACTCAAATGCGCAGTTTGCAAAGACGAGATATTGCGGGGGACCACAGTAAAAACAGGACCCACGGTACACACAAAAACCTATACATTCCCTTTTTTTTAAAAATTAATATTTAGTCCTAATTTACTACGATATGGTCCCCCGTAATCGTAGTCGACTACTAATACGGGGGTCCATAGTTAAGAGGACCTATGGAACACATAAAAACCTATATATTTATAATTTTTTTACTGACGATATTTGGTCCTATTTACTATGGTCCCCCGCAATAACAGCTCGTTTTTTTTTTATCGACTTACCATAAAATCCAAAAGAGGTTATGCCGATGGCTGGCGTCGCTCCCGTCCCTTGACGGTTCAGCCGTCAACAAGAAACCTCCAACGCGAACACTTCAACTGCGTGTGTCTACAGTACGTACTATTACGGGGGTCCATAGTTAATAGGACCTACGGTATACATAAAAACCTATATATTTGCCTATTTTTACTAACAAAATTTGGTCCCGTTAACTATGGACCCCCGTAATAATAAACAGCAGTATATAGGCATGTGAGGAGGCGGCAGGAATTCCACGATTGACAAACCAATCGGTACGTGCCGCTGACCAATCAAAAGCTGAATACGGTCGGCTAGTCGGCTGGCGAGGGCAGAGGTCAGCTGATGGCCGGCCGACTTGCCGACTTAAAACCCCTTGAGAACTGCACTGCTGCGCAGAAACACATATCTGAGTCCACTTTCAACTAATCTGTCCCCGAAACCAGGGTGCAGTCCTACGAAGGGGTCAAGTCAGGCGAGCGCATCGAGCGAAATCATCCCTCTCCGGCAGAGGGGTGGTGCCCGTCCAACGAAAAATGCATTCCGCATTCGACAAGCCTTCCTTCAAGTATGGAAACCCAACAACTCCGACAGCGGAACGACCAAAGAGCAGTCTGACGAACAGCTATTAATACATTAATACTGACCATTAATAGTAGACGGTGCGTTAAGTCGTGCCGGCCGTAGACTTTACTCGTATGGGTTTCAGGGTTAAGGTCACGGTTTCAAAAGGTCACCCCACCCGAAACAAAATATGAAACAATGCCAAAAAATGCCTCGAGTTCTCCCACAGGCTCGTTGGTGTCTACAGAAAGTTGTGCGCATGAGTATCATACTGAACAGGGAGTAGAGGTTACGTATCCCATGTACAAAATCTCTGGGTACTCGCGAGTACAAGCTCTTTCAATGCTCGTCACGGGTACGAGTAGCGCTTTCGTGCTCGCTAGTATTTGGGGTCCAATAGTTGTACGGCATTCAGTTTCCTTTTTTTTTTCTTTTTTTTTCACCATCACTTTTACTTTCCAGCCCTCTCGTAGGAGGTTTTACCCTCCTCAACGATCTTCTTCTGGACAAGCCGTGGTCTCACAGGTGTCGTCCCTTCTCCCCCCCGATACGTGCCTTTATTTTTAATCGCGCATAGGTTTCAGCATTCCCACTGCTAGTCGATTTTCATCGAATGTAGCCAACTCACGCTTTCGCGCTTTCCGCTTATCAATTTTTATGCAAGAAAAAGTCCCTACGAGCATGCACTCGGTGAGATTTGAACCCACGGAATTGATCTTGATATGCACGCGGACCACCTACCAAGCCACCGGGGACGCCGTACAACATATTAAAACCCATAGGCAAGTAAGTACATACAATCGTATGGAATTTTAGTGTAGTTGTACAAAACCCAGACGGTATATGATGGGGATACGCAAACCCATACACTTGATCAGTATGGCGCTTAATGTATCAATAGTATACAACACTAAAGTCCACACAAAAAAGAGCGGAAATACTCGCGAGTACCCGGGTACTTTTTCCCCAGATTTGGCGAGTACTCGTTGGCCGCGAACATATACTATTACGGGAGGCCATATTAAATAGGACCTGCGGTACGCACAAAAACCTATATGTTTCGCTATTTTTACTATCAATATTTGGTCCTATTTACTATGGCCGCCCGTACTAGCAGGCGGTAAAACCCTAATAGAGAATACCTGGTGTAACATGTTGGTATTATCGTCAGCTTGACCGTGAACTTCATACCTGTGCTGAGTAGAGCGTGCCTGATTATAACATGTTGGTAGCTTCAACTTGACCGTGAACATCATACTCTGTGCTGGCACACACGGAGCCCGCGTACCTTGATAGAAATACCTGGTGAGTTGGTATTAATAGCTTCAACTTCCCCATGAACATCATACTGAAAAGGGAATACCTGGTACAATATACACACCCCGTACGTAGCACAAGCAATTGAAGTATCACATGTCGTACGCGTGGATGAACTTTCGAGGAAGTTTCCGATCCCACAGCTAAAGGTGTCTTTCAACTCCTGCACACCTGAGACAGATCGTGATCTAGCTCGTCTAATTCCTCACCTGCCGTAGTGAGAAGTTGTGAATGATCTGTAGGTAGTACAGATCATCCGATCCAGAAAACGTGTGCTAGAGCGTGCCGAATATACAGGTCCCACCCGGTAACATGAGCTAGATCATACAAGATCGAAAACAAATGGTCTATCTGCCTTGATTTATCTAGATCATCAAGTGGGAATCGATGATCTGTCAGTGATCTATCTATCCGAGCTGTGGCCTTTTTATAAAAATGTACAAATGCGTCAGCTGTCAGTATGACCGACCGGTTGGAACTCAACTAACTGCCTCGTGCAAGCCACGTGGTACGTCAGACACGCTCATCTAGGCGTGCGTGTTCTTTACCAGGTAGCCGGTATTCAAATTTTTATATGATGGGTGTTGAGTGGATGAAACCTACCATATGGCGACATAGCAGTCGCTACTCAGTTCGTAAATCTTCTGGTAGCGTCACCTTGACCGTGAATATCACACACAAAAAAGGGAGTGCCTGGTGTACTATACCGACTGCTGTGGCACGCGCGATCGTACTATAGTATCACACAGATGAGTTTCGAGGAAATTTGCGATCCCACAACTCACGTGTCTTTCGACTTTTGTAAGTGTGCTGGTAGCATCAACTTGAAGCTTTTGGGGCTAGAGAGTCGACAGGGGGCGAGGTCAACGGCAATCACTTACAGCGCTGGCCACAAGCAGCAATCAGGGAAGTCTGGGATAAGGGGGCGGTTCGGACATTTTCCACGTAAAAATACGAGAGATTTTTTCTCGAACGAGTGAGAGTTACTAATTTTGACGACGCCAAAAAAATAGGGTGCCCAAAAAAATGCCTGCTGGAGCCCTCGTAGTGACGTTCAGTAGTGTATGGTGAGGCGTTTTCTGAAAAACATGGGATTTCATGTCCCCGGGTTTGAAAGAGAAAAACAAAAGAAACACGAGCGAGCACGAGGCAGCTGTCGATCAAACGACAAGCAGCTGAACAGCGCCGCCCCCGCTGCGCGCCCGGAGCCCCAAACCAAACGGGAACGGAACCGCGTTTCTGGGCTCCGTCCTGTTGGTATGCTTTTTGCTGTACGATTGTGCGCCATGGAGAGACATGCTACATCTCGGCAGCCTCGACCCAGATACTCCGACGGAAGCACAGCTACCTCCAGCTGCAGCAACAGCAGCATCCCGCTGTTCCTGATTTTATTTTTCCCCACTCGATGTTGACTCCAGACTCCAGAATAACGCCATACCATAAATAGTACTGTACGCATGAATGTGATGGTGCAGAAGTGATGCTGTTGTTTCTGTGTGGTACTACTCGCAGACGACATACGAGCAGTATCGTATCTGAGCCTGACGCCTGACCGGAATGTCGTTTCTCTTATGTGCGGTACTACAGCATTTACAGTACACAGCAGTAGTATTAATAGTATTATAATAGTAGTCGTAGTAGCAGCAGCAGCAGGAATAGTAGTACTAGCAGTATTTCGGAGGACCATAGTAAATAGGACCTACGGTAACACAAAAACCTATATTTTTACTTTTTTTACTAACAATATTTGGTCCCATTTACTATGGTTCCCCGTAATAGTAGTAGCAGCAAACCTAGTAGTAGTACTAGTAGTAGCGCATGGGAGCCTGATCCGATGTTTTCTGCTTTGTGACCGAACAATCCCAACTGTTTTCACAGCGAAGACACATTTTGCAGTGCCGACGAGACAACAACGACGGCTATTAAATACTAGCACAACCGTCTACAGCAGCACCATCCAGCAACGCGCACAAATCGTCGACTGATACAAATATCCTGCTGCGCGAGTTCCTGGCGACAAGCGTATACTATTTTTGTTGTTTTACTCGAAACTGTTGTGTTTTTTTCGTACGAGGACCAATGCACGCCGTCCTCGTGATATGTACGAACAGTTCTGCCATAAATCAAAGAAACATAAGACATGGTCTTGTAGCTTCCCGATCTGAGGCACAACCAGATAATCGCGAGCACGGCACCATCGCAGTCCCTGACACAACCACGTGACTGCGAGTGGTCCTCACGACGTTCTTGAGCTCGTTTCTCCTCCGTGTGTCGAAAATCGTACCTCGTGGTCTTTTTTTTTTGCGATTTTAGGTTCACCGGGCCTGCTTGGGCCAGGTAGCCCGATGAGTGAGAGCCGAGGGGGATTTCGACCGTTTTGCGTGCTGGTCGGCCAGTGGGCGAACGTTGCATAGCTTTTCTTGTGGCTGATGGGCAACATAGCAACTACAGACAGTAGTTTTTGCGGGAGTCGCAAGAATTTTCGGTGTGGGTGGAGAACCCGGTCCTCGAAGTATGGGTCCCATTTTCCTTACTCGTACGGACAAGGGCGGCGCAATAGCACCGGGAAGTGGGGAGGACAGCGGTAGGAGCATCCTCGCGGCCGAACGGCGTGCTCGCCACCGCTGACATTCAGGGCACGTCTCGGGATACGTACGAGTATTTCAAACAATCTCCCCCGTGTAGATCTGAATGAATGCGAGGCGTTGCTGTCTTGACCCATATGGGACTGCAGTCCCGTTTTGGGGACAAACTACTTAGATTTTGAGTGATCTGTCCCCAGAACGAGACTGCAGTTCTAAAAGGGTTAAAAAGGAGCCATTTCGGCCTAAATTGTACGATTTGCGATGCGCCGTAACTCCGTACGCACATCATGAACACGACCGTCGGCCGAGACAAAAAGATGCCCTCCGGGGCGCAAAAAAAAAAAAAAAAAAAAAAAAAAAAAAAAAGCCTGATGTGCTTGGCTTTCCGAAAAGGCTACCAAGGTCGATGAACCCGAACGCCCCTGAAGCAAAGCTTTCATTGCTGCGTACGTACGAGTACCCGTTTTTTTTTTCTTCTCTTCCTGCTGTACACACACGAAGATGCTAACTTCCTAATTTCACCGATTGTTCAACGATTTTAGGTAATATATATATATACATTTTTTGCGACTCACGCAAATCGGAACACAGAAAGAGAGGGGAAAAAAAAATGCTGAATCTCATTTCATGAGGGATCTAACTATACCCTCAAGGGTTTGACCACTCCGTCCGGAACTACGAGCATTAGAAATAATACCCACGCAGTCCTTAAACTTCCACAGAGAGTGATGCGACGTTCCAGGTACGATATTCAGTACCGAGCGACAACGCAAGGACTTTCAGAGGATGTCAATCCGTCTGGAAACGTGCGGACCGTTTCGGTACGAAATTCTTGCGGATATACAAGCGTTTTTTTTTTTTATTTTATTTTTTCGGACAGAGCGTTACAGTATGGCATTCCGAGTACTACAGTCTGTATATAACGTGATATAAAGGCCGTTTAGACATAATATTGACATACGATCGGTTCGAATGTACCAGCAAAGAGCGGTATTCGTTACCTAGCGACACTGCAAGGAGTCGTTCAAAACGCTCCAAGCACGATACTGCTGTATGCGATACCACGCAAGTTTTGTGGCCGCAGAGCTTGCACCCCCCTCAGGGACAAGAGTCAGCCCCGGACACCGGGTGTGCTGGGTGTCGACGGGTAGGAAGAACGGTTCGATACGAGGAACACACACACATGCTAATACGGGGGACCATAGTAAATGGGACCAAATTTTGTTGGTAAAAATAGGGAAATGCGTAGGTTTGTTTGTGTACCGTAGGTCCTATTTACTATGGCCCTCCGTAATAACAGCAGTTTCCGCTCTTCCATCCCGAAACGATCTGAGAAAAAAACTCTCGGCAAGACACGGAGACCAACAAAAGTTGAAAACAGTGCCCCCGTCCCCGACTCAAGCGGAGGCCATGCCCAAGGCAGTCAGTCTGAGACTTGAGAGAGATATATCCTTCCGCTAGCCTTTGCTTCTTCTTCGGACCAAGAAAGAAACGAGAGGATAGGTAAAGATCGTCCAACCCTATTACAAACGACTGGTGGTTTCACAAAGGGATTTGAGAGCAGAGGCTGCGGGATAAGTAAGATAAATCGTGCCCGTTGCGGTTTTTCTAATTGCGGGCAGAGTGTCACGACATTCCAAAGATTCAGTACCGAACATCAGAACGACTGAGCAAGGAATTTGTTACACACGCTCGCAGCATGGCACAGCCCATGCCACAGATCGCTCAAGTACATAATCCTACCATCACGGGGGGCCACAGTAAATAGGACCAAATATTGTCAGTAAAAATAGGTAAATATATAGTTTTTTATGCATACCATAGGTCCTAATAACTATGGACCCCCGTAATACAACAGTAGCAGTAACGGCAACAGGCGCGACTGGTGAGATCGCGTTTCTCACTGTTTTGGTGCTTGCACATGGGCACCAGAAACGGTACTGGAGCCCCAAAAGAATGCTCCAAAAGTGGTACTGGGGCCCCAAAACGGGTTAACGGGGCCCCCAGAAAGGCTACTGGGGGCCCAAGAGTATTTCCGGGGGTCCCAGAAGGGTACTGGGGCCCCCAAAGAGGTACCGAGCCACCCAAAAGGGATAACGGAGCCCTAAATGGATCACCGGGGGGGCCAAATAGGGTGCATACGCCCCGAAAATGTCAACGGGGTCCCCCAAAGGACTAAAGCAGAGATTGCAGCAGATAAACGTACCAGGTGACCGCGTTTCTCACACACCCCCTCCCCGAGAAAAAATGAGTACTGGGCCCCCAAAAGCAATAACGGGGCACCCAACACGATTCAAGCAGAAATTGCAGGAGATGTATAGGCCAGGTGACGGCGTTTCCCATATTTTCGTGGTTTCACCGGGGGACGCCAAAAATATTACTGGGATTACCGGGGTCCCAAAAAGGTTACTGGGGCCCCCAAACATTTTCAGAGGGGCCCCCAAAAGGATTGAAGCAGAGATTGCAGGGTTATGTACAGTATATGTCAGGTGACGGCGTTTTTCAATGTCTGGGTAGTTTCACCGGGCCAATGTTACGTAAATTAAGGCCAGAGGTTGCAAGAGAAGTAACCTGGTACCTGGGTACCTGGTGAATGTCCTCCCACCTTCCGACAGAGCGGTACAGCGTTCCTTGCCGAACGACACTGCAGGTTGCTGCGGGGAGTTGCCCAACAACGCTCGCAACACGACATTGTTGCTGCTGTACCAGCACGTCCTACAGATCACTTGACCCTGATATAGGCGGCTGGCGGTTAGACCGGGGGCCCCAAAAGGGTTCACCTGGTATATAGAGATCTACCGTGTAATACCATCACACTGGGTGGTAAGATAACACACCCCCCGGGACGAATTTCAGACCCGGTTTCCTCCAAAACCATGGGGGGCACACACAACGAAAATGGTGGCCTTGGACAGATTTCGTCGAGAAGGTTACATAGACGCCTCGCTCGGCGTATTCAGTCCGCCCTTTCCGTTACCGAGAACCCAGCTCTGAAAATCGTCCCGGGGGGGGGGGGGGTTATCTTATCACCCTCGTGTGATACGGCATGCGTGCTTCTCAGCCGGATTTTGATTCTTCATGTTTTTTCGGATCTTCCCATTAATAGGGCTCCAGCGCTTTGAGGGGTCACGCACTCCTTGATTTGAGAATTTACGTGAATCAACAACAACACCGGTAACCTGGTATCACTGCCCCTAAATACAAGGACCGTTTGTACATTAATGTTCAATAAAATGTGCCTTATATTCAGGGACATACAGTAGTTGGCATTATATCACCGTAACGACCGCTGAGTTCGCACATGGGGTGGGTACGATCGTTTTTTTCGGCGCTCGATCTTTCCAGAACGGGAAGGTTAAGGCTTGCCAACACCGAACAACATATTCCCGGAAAAAAGTTGTCCGAGAGAGAGAGAGAGAGAGAGAGAGAGAGCCTTCCGAAAACATAATGTCCGACAAAACGAGCGCTGAGAAAACGATCGCATCCCTCTGTGCCAATTCAACGCTCTTGAACCTTATAAAACGGCAGGCCCGTTTTGCGGACAAACCGCTCAAATTTCAAGCTGTTGTCCTCAAAACGGAACCGCGATTTTACAGGGGTTCAGGTATACACATCGTAGTCTGGTCTTGTACGAGGTGTACGCGCCAGTCGAGCTTGAGGGGAAAAAAAAAAAGAAAATCGCCCGGCGTACAAGGCGTTCTAAATTATCAGTACGTTCCGAATACCGAGCCACCCGGGGTTTCCTCACAGTAGACGTCGTTTATACTACGGGGGACCATAGTAAATAGGACCAAATATTTTTAGTACAAATAGGTAAATGTATATGTTTTTGTGTGTACCGTAGGTCCTATTTACTATGGTCCCCCGTAAATAGAAGAAAACGAAGAACGGTCCATCCCCTTTAGGGAGTGCCTCGTACGAGATCGAACTACAGTCAGTATCAACTTCAAGAGATTAACACTTCGCACAGAACGCTGATTCCTACTTCATGTCATGATCAAGCTCTTCCCGAGGGCAGATGTACTCCTGATCTACATGTAGCAGGTGCCTGGTGTGATGTACCAGGGTATCTCATCATGCCGGGTGAGAGCCGTATAATCTAAACGATGTATAATAGCGCGTGTTTCCCGGCTTGGATCCGCCCTACAAGGTAGATCCTGCACAACCTCCTCTCACAACGGCAGCTGAGAGGAACTAGATGTGTACTGCTGTAGATCATGATCTGTCCGCGATGGGAACTTGCAATGTGGGCTGCTTTGTTTCCATGGTAAAAAGCAGTCCAGGCACAGAAATTTGGTACAGAACTCTACCGGTACGTATAATAAGAAGAAATAGGAAAGCTGGTCCAGTGCTGGATTTCATCTTCGAGAATCGGTCGGTGCGTTCTACACCAACTTCAGTACAGCGACCACGGAATTTCTTACGTTCCAAAATCTCAGCCTACCCTTCCCATTGGTCGTTTTCTTATTCTTGATTCTTAGGAGGTGTGCTGTGCTGCTGAATACGATAAGTTTCATGTGTACCAAAAGGTACAATACATGTTGTTATACCTACGTACATACAGGAACACCAACAAATCAACATCACTATTAATGTTATATTTAAAAAACTGTTACATGATATTAAGCTGCAATTAAGCTGCAAGTGACAAGTACGTGAGTAAAGAATAGCGCCGGCGCAGCGACGCAGGGAGCCGAATCCTGGCACTTGGAAACTAACTCACAAGAACAAATCTCTGGTGGATTTTTCATATTTCGTAGTTTTTCGGGCTTTTCCAGGAAAAAGAGTTGATGTGAATGCTGGTTGTATGCCGCTTTCATACGAACAATCCGATCTGCAGGATGAAAAATCAGGTGCTGCGGAGAGATTGAGAGACGGAGGATGGAGGGAGCCGAGAGTCGAAACTCACAGGGCATTTTTCTAGTACGGGGGACAATAGTAAATAGGACCTACGATACAGATAAAAATCTATGTGTTTTCCATATTTTTACCAACAATATTTGGTCCTATTTACTATGGTCCCCCGCAAATACCTAGCTATTAATAGTACCTTCATCAGCCAGCAGCAAAAAGACTTCTGCAACAAGAAACAAAAAGCAAATGACGAAACATTCGAGCCTCGCGATGAGTGTCGGTGTCCTAAGCAACCAAGCAACGGGCTTCAGTCATTTCATAAGCCGGCAGGCATGTTCTGTCTGGTTTTCGATAAATCGGCGAGCCCGGTCAGGTCCCTCGCCTTGAGCAATCCCCCCCCCCCCCCCCCCCCCCCCTCCCCCGTTCCCCCGTCTACGACAGACTCAGCGGCAAGTATGATACGATGTGTAGAGCAGGCTACATCTCGTCTCCATCTCGACTCCGTCCGAGGCCATGCGCAGATTCGGATATGCCGTCACACACTACTTAATAACAACATACCAGGTACCTGGTACCTGGTACAAGACAATCACCTGACGATATGCATACCCCACTCTGTTCCAAAATATAATGAACATTTGTAAGTCATATACCTGGTACATATTGACATCGAAACAATCGCAAAAATTACCCAATACCTGGTACGCATATCTGGTACCTACCTGGTTCCACCCTATCCGTATCCGTAAATACAAAAGGGCTTCTTGTATTCATACTGATACCCAAACGGTGCTTACATTTCCGGACAAGTTTGGTCAAGTTTGGTCCAACAAAAAAATCATCGAGTGCCTGCAGGTTCAGCAGCAGCAGCAGTATGCACCGGTTGTATCTCGCACCCTGCTGGTACGTGATACCTCTATGCTAACATTCTATCCGAAAATATAATAACCCTTTGGACATTTATTTTCATACCAAACGATGACTACAAATCGAAACATTTGTTGAGACTAAAAACACGCAAAAAGAAAAAGAACACGAAAAAACAAAACAAAAACCAAACCTGAGTGACAAGGCCCTCGTGCCATTCCCGGTTGTCCACTAGGCAGCTGACCCTGCACCCCACCAGCCCCTGGTTCGACCAAGCCGTCTTCCTGGCCATATGCATCTGCAGCTCCGGCACGCTCCCGAAGCCCAGCCCGCACTCATTGCACAGGTACTCAGGCTCACCAGGCCTCGACCCTCCTGCCTTGCTGCTGTTACTATTAATATTACTATTAGCTCCGCATTTTGGCTTCGACGATTTCCCACCCCCTTCGCCACCAAAGCCACCCTCCATCCCCTCCTTCTCGGTGGGGCGGCCGCGCCCAACACCACTGGCACTGCCATCCTCGGCCGAGCTTGTGCGCCGAGCTTGGTCTGCCACGTTGGTGCGGGAGAAAAATTGGCCTCGTTTTGCCCCAGGCTGATCGCTGATTTTCGGCGATGCCGCTGCTGCTGCTGCTGCTGCCGCGGCCGCCGCCAGCGTCTGCTCCTGCTGTTGCTGTTGTTTTACTATTGCCGCCCGCCAACGCAAGGCTGGTCTATAACCGAGATCGCTTCAGCCGGGGCCGCTGCAACCGCTGCAATCACTTCTACGCCTCCCGAGGGGTCTCCGGGGCACTCCATGCTGTCGACGTCGTAGCTCGGCGGCTCCATGCTGGCAATGGTACTTTCGGCCCGGAGCACTAATCTACGATGATGCAAAACCCGAGATATTATTGACCCTGTTCGGGTGGAAGGTCAACTTCAGTTATCACAAACTAGGGCCAAAACAAACTCGGAATTTGTATGACCACTCTATCTCGGCAAACGTCGCGTTCTCGAGACACTGCGGCCTTCTTCAGTTGAACACAGAGAAGCAGGGTATGTCTCGCTCGAGGATTGGGCCTTCGTCCGGCAGTGCTACGCACCCTCGGCCACGCACGATAGCGGGCAAGAGAGACTACCACACTTCCAAGTTTTTTTTCAGGGTAATGGAGTTCAAATTTCTGTGGCATATTTCACAAGGGAGAGGGGATGTATACGTTCTGGGGAGGCTCCGAGATCGAGCCTGGAGATCACGAAAACAAAACGGAAAACAACAAGGAAGGGCAGACCACAACATGAAATCCAAAGAGGTCCCTTAAACTGCTTGTAAATTCAAAAACGATAGAGTTGAGCTCAACAAGGTTGACCACTGAGCCCAACGATTGCGACCGACCTGGTGTTTCGTGAACTCTCTCGAACTTCGTAATGTATGTGATAGCAAAACTGTTTATTACGGGGGACCACACATAGTAAAAAGGACCAAGTTTTGTTATTAATAGCAAAAAAAAGAGACATACATATATATATATAGGTTTTTGTGTACCGTAGGTCCTATTTACTATGGATCCCCATAATAATAATAGTAATAATTACCAGGTGTAATTTAATTAATTGTTGTTGTTTGTTGTTGTTTTCTTCACACATTATAGTAAACCCGTCGACATTGCTCACCACGCACCACATTAAATTTCGTAGAGCCAGCTACTACTTTATGAGTTTGTAGCGACCTCAATAAGGAGATAAAAGGTTTCATCTACCGTACTGCCTGTGCTGCTGTACGCTGTACCCGTAAATTGTACTTAACTGTGCATCCTGATATCATCGGGTACCTCTCGTGAAGTGCGTAATGTGTGTGTGGTGTGTTTCGGTGCTGCTTTGTGTGTTAAATCTGTACCCCTACTTCCAGTACGTGACGTCACATCGCACATACAAAAAAAGGAGTCTTATTTATCATCTCGGTACTCTCGGTATACATGAAGAAAATATCTCCAGCAGAGAGAGACAAGCGAGTCAAGTGTCAAGTGTGACGAAAGCAAGGAAAAAACATGCACTCTCAATCTCTGAAGAAAAGTGCGGTTTATGTTTACCAATTCGCCGGACCGGAGGATAAAAAAAAAACTGAAAAAAAAAACTGATGATGGGCTTCAAAATTTGCTGTAGGGCGTAGGGCTAAAAAAAAAAGTGTTCCAAATGAAGACTGTTTGTTGTGTATAATACCAGAGAGATCCTCCCCCCCCCCCCGCGCGCCTGCTCAACAAAATGTGTGGGGCTAAAAAAAGTTGTTGCACAGAGATTGAACGATGTAGCAAACCCACCCAACGATCATGAATTACCCTAGAGTAAGTATTAATAGTGCCTACTACTTGTGTTGCGAAATACGTGGGACGATAATAATAATGAGTAAATAGGACCTACGATAAATACCAAAAGGAGGGTTGTTTACGCCCGCCCACATTGTGCAAGGGGGGAAGCCCCCGGCCATCTACCTATCTGTCTGCGAGGTACTTGGTATACCAGGTATAATAGTAGTATAGTAGTAGTAGTAGTAGTAGTAGTAGTAGTAGTAGTAGTAGTAGTAGTAGTAGTAGTAGTAGTAGTAGTAGTAGTAGTAGTAGTAGTAGTAGTAGTAGTAGTAGTAGTAGTAGTAGTAGTAGTATAGTATTGTACTATAGTAGTATAGTAGTAGTAGTAGTAGTAGTAGTAGTAGTAGTAGTAGTAGTAGTAGTAGTAGTAGTAGTAGTAGTAGTAGTAGTAGTAGTAGTAGTAGTAGTAGTAGTAGTAGTAGTAGTAGTAGTAGTAGTAGTAGTAGTAGTAGTAGTAGTAGTAGTAGTAGTAGTAGTAGTAGTAGTAGTAGTAGTAGTAGTAGTAGTAGTAGTAGTAGTAGTAGTAGTAGTAGTAGTAGTAGTAGTAGTAGTAGTAGTAGTAGTAGTAGTAGTAGTAGTAGTAGTAGTGTAGTAGTAGTCGTAGTAGTAGTAGTAGTAGTAGTAGTAGTAGTAGTAGTAGTAGTAGTAGTAGTAGTAGTAGTAGTAGTAGTAGTAGTAGTAGTAGTAGTAGTAGTAGTAGTAGTAGTAGTAGTAGTAGTAGTAGTAGTAGTAGTAGTAGTAGTAGTAGTAGTAGTAGTAGTAGTAGTAGTAGTAGTAGTAGTATAATAGTTACTAGTATTAAATATTAATAGTAGTCTTTCTTGTTGTGCTGGTCAACACGAATTCGCTCTGCCAAGGCGTGAAAGAAAGTGATTTATCATCCGCCATCGAACATCTTTTCGTCGGTATAAGAAGTAGTGATAAAGTGTATAACAGATGGACATCAGCCACCTCCTTTCCCACGTGCCCCCCCCCTCCCTAGGCGAAAACGCCAGACAGGTTGAAAAGATCCGTCCGAGTGTCATGCGCAGCATACAGTATGGGCCCGCCAACAAGAAACACCTAATAATCTGGGCAAGCCTGAGATTCCTTATTGGGGCGCCATCTTCAGACAACCTTGAGCATAGGCTATTATATAGGATCTAGTGTAGAGTTCACCACTGAGCCGTTTTTCTTAACCCAATTTTGTAAGCGTTCTCCAAAATGTCGGCATTATGTTCTTATTGGCGGGCCTATATATATTTTTTTTATAAATTTTGAAATACGTCAGCTGTGAGTTCGACTGATTAAATAGTTGATTGATCAACTTTGCAAGCTGCGTAGTAGTACGTCTCGTCTATATTTCATTTTTACCGAATTTCACAAGTATTATTATTGTGATAAACCGAACGCGCGTATTCTGTATGTAATTAATTCCTTGTCAAAGATATAGGCCATCCAGCGGCTCCCCTGGATGCTGCCCGGGTCAACAGGACAATTTTAAATAATCATTCTGCGCACTGATACAGTATATACTATTATATAACCCGAACGAGGGATATAATGATACACTATGATGTTGCAACATGTTGAAACCTTTTCATTTCACAAATATTTATAGATTGATTGAGTGTTATTGATTTTTTAGGGTGGTACGGTTCTAAATGTGCATAATTCTTCCGGGGATGAGCTGCTTGCTGCTGTTCTTGCTGCTGTTTTTGTTACTTCTTCTGTTGTTTTAATGTCTAGATATTATTTTTCTTTTTGTTGTGTAGATATTATTGTATTTGAACAGTTATATTTCGTTTATCTTGAAGTTGATATGGTATCCCCTCTCGCCTGTTGCGGCGATATGGTTTGTAGCAATCGTCCCCTCATCATACCTGGCAAGCGTTATCGCCTGCTTTCTGGTGAGCACCTCGCCCCTTCGTTCTCCAGACATCTGTGTTATTAGGATTACCCTGTGGGCTGGGTAATCGATCGGTCTTTTACCCCTCCCTATAGCTCAGTAGGTAACACCTTCACATTTGTGGCATCGAGGAAAACAGCAACTATTAATAATACAAGAGCTTGTAACATCATCAAGCGCCTCGTGTGAGTGACCAGAAAAGAGCCAAACAAGGCATCAACCTGCTAGCAGTAGTCGGTCCCTAGGTCTATATACTGCCTTCGTAACAGTAGTGCAGCATCAATGCATTAGTCTTTCGCGTTCCGCTTCTTCCACAACCTGATCATACATCTTTCTTTGAATCAATTAAATTATATTAAATGTCAAGGAATGTATACTGCTGTGTGTGTTAGTCGTATTAATAGTTTGTTAAGAGTGCAGTATACATACGTGGCCGGCGCCCCCGATGCCTTGGTAGGTGGTCTGCGTGCCTATTAACAGGAACAATTTCGTGGGTTCGAGTCTCACCGAGTGCATACGACTCGTAGGGATTTTTTCTCGTGTAAAACTGAGTAGTAGCAGAAAGCACGAGCGGGTGAGTCATTACAATAACAGCAACGTTCGATGAAAGTCGACGAACAGCGTGGAATGCTGAACCCTATGCGTGATAAAATGAAGGCACGTACCGTGGGGGAAAAGGGAGGACACCTACGCACACTACTGCTGTGACCATCACGGCTTGTCCAGAAGATCGCTGAAGGTAAAACCTCCTACGAGTTAATTTAAGCTGAAAAGAAAAAAAAGATGATATGTATGTGGTATAATTTTTAAACGTCGTAGCTACAGCAGAGCAGTAGTAGCCGTAATAAGATGTAGACGAGCCGACACTTTATCATCACGCCCCACTCTCAATTTCAAGCCTATTATGTAACTTCATACAACATAGCCTGCCCCGAGAGCAGGCTTCAGCTTTCCAGCCTCTCGGCTCCGTTGAAAACCTCCTCTACACACGCTCTACATACATAAGAGACGTCTAAAAATGTTTTCTTTTTTTGTTTGTTTGTGGTTCGCAGTATCGGCGCTTGCACGCCATCCAAACGGCGAACAGCAGCAGACCTGAAGAAGCGTGTGTCATGAGGGGTGGACACACCACAGTGAATATTGTGGGGGGGTAAGGCTGTTCGCCTTTTCAGGCTAGGAAAACACTTCCCGGCGGTATCAAGGTACGCGCGTAGACCCAACTCAACCCCTACAACCCTATCCCTAACCCCAACCCGAGGCCAAAACCGACCAGAAACGGGCGAGAAACGCGGCTGCGCCATTTATTGTCCTTATTATTCCTACACCTGCGGATGTCAATATATACCCCTCGGCCACTCACAGGAGGAGTGCGTATAGTAAATAATTCAAATACCAACTTCTGTATTCGGTACTGGAAATAGAGTTAATTATTTATTTTCCGAATTCGGGCAGCAGACGAAATAGCCACATCTTCGGAAGGCTCACATTCAAGGTTTGTCCACTACTGAAGCGTACCACTCGCTCACCACACGGGTGTGCGTGTACCGGTACGTCGTACGAGCCTCCTCGCGCACGAATGAATGTTTGTACTTCGATGAGGGAAAAAATCCCATGTACGAGATTCAACAAGAAAAAACAATTTTTGAACATCAACCCTCCCTGTAGGCCTGGAGGTACCAAGCACCGCGACCGGTACGAGGTACTACTGCTGTAGCCATGCTCTTATCAACAAATCCTACTCGTAGAAAGCAGGAGTACTCCGAGTATGAATACTCATAGTATGACTGAAGTAGCAGACGTAGACAGTGTGGGCAGACCTGTACCATCCCTCTCCACTCTCGACGTCATCAGATATATATATTCAAGCTCGAGAAGACTCATCTTCGTATCAATAGCTAGCTGTGTTTGATACTTCCATCACGCGTACTATGGGACACGTGCGTGTAGTTTGAACCATTATACTATCAATAGTAGTGCTCAATTCAACACACCGGCATCACGATATCTCCACCGATAATTCGACCACAGATGGTGTACGACGACAGACACCGAAAAAACTTGCATGCTGGAAACGACGCCCACCTTCGAACATCAATCAGGTTCCTATAAAATATATAACGGCCCCACCACCACCACCACCACCACCATCGCAGTTTTCCTCTACGTTGTACATGCTACTTGCACCACTACACGCCTCCGTAATCCGAAGCGATGCCAGACTGTCCCTCCGTAGCCGCTTTCACCTCCGTCTGCCCCACCATCGCCTCCAAACCCTTGAACTCCCTCTTGCTCAAAAAATCGGCCGCAGGACTACTCCACTCCACCAGAGACCGGTCGCCGATCGCAGCCAGTGCCCCCCCCCCCCCCCCCCCTCCTACTGCTGCTGCGCCAGCATCGCCGGGACCACATGTGCCCCTCTTCCTTCGGGAAACCCCGGGGATACTTTTGAACGTCCCCGTGACGAGGGAGAAGAACGGCTCATCGTCGACGGTTTCATCCTCCGTTGTGGCGGTGTCGGCTTCTTTCACACGGCCGAGGGAAAGGGTTTCCATCGCGGCCCCGTTAGCGACGCCGTTATCGTACGAGGCCGTACATGTCCCGGGGCCGGTCTCGGGGTCTGTCAGCGGGGGCAGCGGCGGTGGCGTCGGCGCGTTTTGCAGGGCCAACACGTCGTCGAAGTCCGTGCTGTAGAACCCATCCCACTCGCGTATCCCGAGGGCCACCTCCAGCTCGAGAGGGGTCACCTGCAGCGGTTTTGGGGGGGGGAAAGTTTCACGGAAGGGAGAACACGAACGAACCAAAAACCGAACGGAACGAAACGACAAGCAAACGGAAGTGAAAAGAGACATAACGAAACGTGGCGAACTCGTGACGAAATGAAAATGGGCGATATCGAAACGAGGTGAAACGAGACAAGACGAAAAAAACGAAGCAGCACGAAGGATTTATTTACCAGTACGATACACACACATAAGATCGTGTCATATACCAGGTATAATTTAAGCTGGCGTTGTTTTGGAGACCCCGTGTGCGGGGGACCACCCCTCTCTCCCCCCCCCCCCCCTGGTCGATGGTCAAATGATTAAGGCAAGCAACAAATGAGTACGCCCTCCGCCAGTTGCAAGGGGATATAGATGGTGGCCACAGGCGGCGAAACAGGAAGGGGATAAGATTACCACAAGTATGCTACCACACCTGATATGTACTCGTAATACGTATACGTATACAACGTAACGAGCACCCACTTGTTGGAGGTGTCGCTGCTAGAAGTAGGAGGTGTGCGCTATGTGCAGCTGGGTCCAGAACAAAAAATTGTGCAGGACCTATGTCGCCAATTTCAACCTTGCACGTGGACCCAGGCCAACCCTACCCCAGGCCTGACCCTACCCGAACCCGAACCCCAATACTTTGGGGGGCTCGAGGTCGGCAGGGGCAGTCATGCGGCTCCACCGGGTGTTTTGGTGGCGTTCTTCCAAAAAAACGCCGGGCGGCCGAAAGACCCGCCTTGACCAATAAGAGCCGCTTCCCGCACAGTGCTTTGTGCAGCATGCAGCCGCACAAAGGTCGAGTCGGAGTAGGAACCGTGTTTCGCCTCGAAAGGGATGCGTGGTCGATGGCCAAACGTCTAAGGCAAGCAACAAATGAGCGTATACGCCCCAACCCCCCCCCTACCCGTCCCCCACCGGCAGGGGCCACGCACGGACATGTGGAACCACTATTACGGGGAACCATAGTGAATAGGACCTACGGTACACACAAAAACCTATATATTTCGCTATTTTTACCTGCAATATACGGTCCTATTTACTATGGCGCCCCGTAATCTACGTACACCGTTTCTGTTGCCAGACTGGCGCTGTCAGTACGTTGGCGAAAACAGCGACTATTACCCCGGACTGGCTGCTGGTTGGAGTGTTTCGAAAGGATAACGGTAGCCGTCGACGTACAGTCAACCAACTGACGGCATTTCAGCCGATCGTCGGCAACTCGAACCCTCTCAGGACCACAGCCCCGTTTCCGGGACAAACCAGTCAAATTGTGAGTACTACGGGGGTCCACAGTTAACGGGACCAAATTTTGTTAGTAAACATAGGTAAATGTATAGGTTTTTATGTATACCATTAGGTCCTATTAACTGCGGACCCCCGTAATAGTTTGTCCCCGAAACAGGACTGCGGTTCTAAAAGGGTTAAACGCCACCAGATCTCCGCCGGGGACACCACAGATAAAAGCCCTCGACAGCGAACATGTCCGGAGACACAGGACTTCTACCCCTTGATAGACTCTTATGAAAAAAAAAACTGGGACACGAAATAAACACCCCCTCCCTGTTTTTTCAAGAAACGCCTAACCATACCCTTGACAATATCGATGTTGTGGCTGCCTGTTTTCAGTTTTCGTTTTTGTTTTCCGATATTTAGTTTAGATTTTCGCGCTCCGTCTAGTACAGTATCGAAAAAAGAGCACTTGAACCAGAGAATCTCCGTGCCTGGGAACAACCTCATTGGTAAAGGAGTAACCGGCAGCAGCATGAAAAAGGGGTTTCCCTACATATAGTCAGTTTTTTTCACAGTAGGGGGTAAGGGAACATACGCCTAGGCATGGGGATTTGTTTTTGAGACGCAGGCTTGACAGATGTACACCTTAGCATTGACATGTCTCTTGACATTGGCGCGTGAAAGCCGCTCCTGATGCTGGCAGCGATTGCTACATACATGTGAAGAACAGAAACTACGGAAATACTCGCAGTATAGCATGGTTGTCGCGTGTGTGCCAAGGGAAAGACGTATACACCGGGAGTTGATACGATCCGAGCATATTCGGCACACAAACGAGAACACTCTTTACAAATTAATGTAGGCATGCCGATTCACCCAATTTTACTCGGAGCGATTCAAATCGGAATCGGAATCGGAATCGGAATCCGCTTATCGGGACGATGTTTTCTTGCCGGCAAAACAACGGCAAGACATCGGCAAAACATCGTCCCGATTTGCACTACTTGATCCTTTGAGGACTGCAGTCTCGTTTTGGGGACAAAATCACTCAAAATTCCAAGTTAATTACCCCTCTTAGCAGTGCACTCCCGTCTTGGAGACAAAACACTTGGAATTAGTGCAACATTTAGGTTTCTGTGCAGTGCTGGACTAAAAAGGGTGAAATCGTGACCCCCCCCCCCCCCCCCCCCCCCCCCACGGCTGTAGTAGCCGGCTAACCGCGAGCATTGACGTTTCCCTCGGAGGTTAGCGGGAGCAGGGGCTTCACAATCTACCTACCAGGTACCAGGCACACATGGTATCACCACACACTGGCTACTCTCCAAATTTTTCGATGTACCGCTGTATTCGCACGCAAGCATTTCTCGTGATTGGTGGCCACAGAGCTGGTGTATCTCTGGGGCGAAGACTCGGCACGGACATCGATGGGGTGTGCTGGACATCTACGGGGAGAAATGACGGCTTCAAGCGAAGAACACAAAATATGCTTTCTTCCTTTTCTTCTTCGCATTCAAAATCTTCGCCCTTTCTTCTCTCCCTCCCTCCTATTAATAGACGTAACTCAATCCGGAGTCGTACAGCAGGCTCTCCCCCCTCCCCTCCCCCCCCCACTATGGCCCGCGCCTTGCTTTTTTTTTTACCGCGTGAAAAGTTCAGCCCTTTTTTTCTCTCGACCACTCGCATCGAATTGCCACTACGAAACTGCTGTCCACGAAAGCCGTCAGCGGGTGCTGCGTGTGTTATGAAAAAACCCAGACTATTACGGGAGTCCATAGTTAACAGGACCAAATATTGTTAGTAAAAATACCTAAATATATAGGTTTTTATGTATGCCATAGGTCCTGTTAACTATGGACCCCCGTAATAGTACCGAAGACGAATAACGTGGAGCGCCCATTTTCAGTGCTGCTTTTCAAAGTTGTTCCCGCGGACACTCCAGCCGGTGTTCACGAGTGAATAACGCCTTACTTACCACGGGGGCATGGAACTCCCTCGAGTTCAGCAGCGAGTTCTCCGCGCAGGCAACGAGGCAGAACACGTCGACCTACCCGTGTGCAGGGGAGGGAGTAGGAGTTCGACGGTACGCGTGCAGAGGGAGGGGGGGGGGGGGGGGGGGGGGGGGAGGGGTTAAGTGCTCAGTGTCAGGGTTTATTGTTATTGGGCTGTCTGGAAGAGAAAACCCTTCGTAGCCAGCTGCACCCGATACACGTATCAGGTTCGAATTAAATTGGTTCACACCTCGGAGAGTTAATCGATTCCCACCTGATGATGTCCTGTAGATACGTGCGGCCAGGGCAGATGGATGGATTCATGATCTGTGTGATCTGCGTGATCTAGCTCATGTTGCAGGGCGGGACGCCGTACAATCTGCATGACCTATGGCACTGGGTTGGATGATCTGTACTACATACAGATCCTGCACAACCTCTCATAACGGCAGGTTAGGATCTAGATGATCTATCTGTAGATGATATATATGTAAATGACATATCCGGAGATGATCTATCTGTAGATGATCTATCTGTAGATGATCCATCTGTAGATGATCCATCCGTAGATAATCTATCTGTAGATGATCTATCCGTAGATGATATATATGTAGATGATATATCCGTAGATGATATATCTGTAGATGATCTATCTGTAGATGATCCATCTGTAGATGATCCATCCGTAGATATTCTATCTGTAGATGATCTATCCGTAGATGATATATATGTAGATGATCTATCCGTAGATGATATATCTGTAGATGATATATCCGTAGATGATCTATCTGTAGATGATCCATCCGTAGATGATCTGTCTGTAGATGATCTATCCGTAGATGATATATCTGTAGATGATATATCTGTAGATGATCTATCCGTAGATGATCTATCTGTATATGATCCATCCGTAAATGATCAATATGTAGATGATAGATGATATATCCGTAGATGGTCTATTTGTAGATGATATATCCGTAGATGATCTGTCTGTAGACGATCTTTCCGACGAATGGAGGGAGGTTTTCGTCGGCGAGCAACCAGAAGGACACGACGTTCCGCAAACGAACCTACATTTTCGACACTGCTGCTGGGTAAAAAAGCTCCTGCCGGCATGTACAACACATCAAAACCGATGGGAAAAGATGCTACGTACAACACTCGATACCATACAACAGCGCGATCGCAGTATTTGTAACGCGGCTTGCAAATATCAGGTTGGACCAAGTGCTCCATCTTTTCATCACCGCTGGTGCTCGAAGAAAACAACAAAAAACTATGGCTCTGCGCACTACAGCTCATTTTGGCTACGATATGTAGGAATGTATCCCTTCGCAGGCCGGGACCACGGAATATGTTCATCTCCATATAGATACGCAAAGGAATAACAGCAGCATGTACGGAGCTAGGGCGGCGCGCGCGGGGGGGGGGGGGGGGGGGGGGGGGGGGGGGGGGGGGGGGGGGGGGGGGGGGGGGGGGGGGGGGGGGGGGGGGGGGGGGGGGGGGGGGGGGGGGGGGGGGGGGGGGGGGGGGGCGCTGCATGCGCTTGAACAGTGACGAACAAAACGAAACACGATTGAAAACCAAATGTACAGCAGTTACACCGCGTGCGCGAAAAATACAAAAACAGGACGCGCGAGCCGACCTCTGTAACACCGACCACTGCCTCCGCCCCCCCCCCCCCCCCCCCCCCCCCCCCCCCCCCCCCCCCCCCCCCCCCCCCCCCCCCCCCCCCCCCCCCCCCCCCCAATCGGCGACTCCCAGAAAATAAATACCGCTCTGTCCGTCAAGGTATACGAAGGCGTATTGATAAAATATTTCAACACACTAACCAGCCCGCGTAAGCCTGCCTTGTCTGGCAAAGTTCTTCAGACGTGCCCGAACGAAATGATTCTGTCCCAATGAGGAGATTTTGGGGTTTCGTCACGGAAACTGTAAGGGATTTTTTTCCCGACGGTGAGATTTTTTTGCCCGGCTTCGACCATAAGAAGCGGCCTCCGCCCAGACCCGGAACTGTAACCGCCGTGATAACTCTTAACCCTATATAACCAGAGGTCCGCTTGGTTGGTTGGTTGGTTGGTTTGGTTGGTTGGTTGGTTGGTGCGCCAGCCGGTCGTTGTGCTTGGAAGTACTCTATTTGCTGTTCGGGCGCACCTGAGGAAGTTTGCCAGGCATGGCAGATCTACGCGAGCACTATTACGGGGGACCAATAGTAAATAGGACCTATGGTACACATAAAAACCTACATATTTCCCCAATTTTACTAACAATATTTGGTCCTATTTACTATGGTCCCCCGTAATATGAAAACGGCCCCCTTGTATTCAGGGGCAGAGTCGTACGCAAACCCTGCACAACCTTTCACAACGGCAGGTGAGGTACTAAATGATCTAGATGATCTGTAGATAGATAGATAGATCAGATAGATCAGATATAGATCATGATCTGCTACAGCTGTGAGAGGTGCCCAGACACTCGGTGTTCATACCTTATCAAAATATCAAAAAAATCAAGATTCAACAACTGCGGTACGTGCATGTCCTGCGACCACAGAATACACTGCATTGTGGCGATGAGTCAATGTGAGAACAGCAACAGCAACAGCAACAACGCTACCAGTACAGACAAGACGAAAGACAAACACACACCCAAAACAAAAAATCGCGAAAACGACTACTCGTACGTACGTGTACTCGTTACCAGGTACACTATTTACGGGGGTCCATAGTTAATAGGACCAATGGTATACATAAAAACCTATATATTTACCTATTTTTAACAACAAAATTTGGTCCCGTTAACCATGGACCCCCCGTAACACAAAAAACACAAAAACTAAAGTGCGTGAAACAAAAAAACAAAATCGCAAGTGCGGCAAAGACACCTATCACACAAAGAGCAAGAAACAGGGATTTGTCCGCCCAGCCTAGGTTTCCTTTCCTATCTGGGAGAGGGGCGTGTTCTACACTAACTTCAGCATAACGGCTCCCGAGTTTGTTGTTTCCTGATAAAACTAAACCTGCCTTTCTGAGTGTTCGTTTTTCTTAGAGTAGTTTGAGCCCCTCTGGCCGAGAATATAATCCAAGTTTGATATTAATGTAAGAGTCAGAACGGGGATTATATTTGCCGGCCAGAATGGTAGGTGTCGCGTACCAGTCAGTATTGTGCTCTGGCAAGCTTTTGCCACGTTTACAAAAACACAAAAACACACGAAGCAAAAGCACACACAAAGCACACACACGAAAAACACACACCAACACAAAACACAACACAAAACACAAAGCACACACAAGAACACACTCCAACAAAACGCACACAAAAAATACAACTATTACGGGGGACCACAGAAATTAGGACCAAGTATTGTCAGTAAAAATAGGTAAATATATAGGTTTTTATGTACACCATAGGTCCTATTAACTATGAACCTCCGTAATAGACAAAAACGCCGAAAAAAGAACCGAAAAACACAAAGACTACCACACACACTACCCCCCCCCCCCCCCACACCTACAACTCTCCGAGGCGTAGCTTTGTGACCACAGAACTAATCTCTCTAGGATTGAAGAACCGGCACGGACACTGGTTGTGCTGGATGTCGACGGGTAGAAAGAACGGTTTAATGTGAAGAAAACAACAACAACAACAACAACTCCACCACATCGCCACGTACCACACGTACCACACCACATCAACGAATATCACACTGTCACAAAACCACCCTACATACTCTTTCTTTATGGTGTATTTTGGTTGCTGGCGTATGTATGTATGTATGTTGTGTCGGCCGCACCTAGTGCGAAGGCATGGTATTGCGTAGGCTATTAATGCATTACGGTGTGTTATCTCTGTGTCGTCGTCTGTGACCACACAGAGCTCGTATCTTTCTAGGGTGAAGAATCAGCACGGACACTGGGCTTGCTGGATGTCGACGGGTAGAAGAACGGTTTAATGTGAAGAACACACACATACAGCACCCACATACCACACCTACCACACACCGCCTCACTGCCTCATAGCTACCACACTGCCAAACTACCGTATTAATACCACACGACCGCATCACGTACCACACTACGGCAGTGGTCCCTCTATACACTGGCGGTATGCTGGCCTATACATCGGCATTGTATTCGTACTGGCGAGAACCGGCATCATTCCGCACTCTGCCCCGCTGGTCAATCCCACACGGGCCAAGCGATCTCACCGGCATTATATCGGACACCGGCAATATTAAACGGCATCATATCGGACACCGGCAATATTAAACCGGCATTATATCGGACACCGGCAATATCAAACCGGCACTATATCGGACACCGGCAATTTTGAACGGCATCATATCGGACACCGGCAATATTACACCGGCACTATATCCTATACCGGCAATATTCAACCGGTATTATATCAAACACCGGCAATATCAAACCGGCACAAATATCGGACACCGGCAATATTAAACGGCATTATATCGGACGCCGGCAGTGTTAAACTATATCGGACACCGGCAATATTAAACCGACATTAAACCGAACACCGGCAATATCAAACCGGCGTAAAAGAGGGACCCCTACTACTACTGTACCCCACCTATATATAATACCACACGATCACAGCACTGCATCGCACCCACCACACCTCTGCGAAGTTGGCGAGCTTTGCCACGTTAACCTTTCCCACGGCGAGGGTGTATGCCTTTCGACCGGCGTCCTCGATCATCCTGCGGAGGGAGCGCACCACACTGCTGTACCGCTGGACGCCGAGCGTTCCCACGACGATGCCGATGACCTCAGCCTCTTTAGCCCGCTGCACGAGGTAGTACCTACGCCCCGACAGGCGAAAAAAATGGCGTTCGTAGGATGTTAAGAAGCGGAAGGGGTGGGGGGGGGGGGGGGGGGGGGGGGGAAGGGGGCGGGCGCGAGCGAGAGGGAGAGCAACGGAGAAGGGAAAGGGAAGGGCGTGAGGAAGGGGAAAAGGGGAAGGGGGAGGATGGGGTTGGGAAGGAGAGGGTTGGGGGGGGGGGGGGGGGGGGGGGGGGGGGGGGGGGCGTACTCATGTTATGCATGGGTGTAGTCGTGACCATAGACACTCGCCGTTGAAACAATCCCGAGACGGAGCACGTCTTTTTTTTTCACCGACCATTTGTTCGCTCCAAGCGCGAAGCGCCGTGAGGTGTTGGGCGAATTGCATTATGGGTAGGGGGTGGGGGAACAGGGGGGGGTGGGGGAGGGGAAAGAGTAGAAGAGACGAGATCACGTGGAGTGAGGAGCGCTGGGCGGGGGGGGGGGGGGGGGGGGGGGGGGGGGGGGGGGGGGGGGGGGGGGGGGGGGGGGGGGGGTGCTCGATCTCATGCATGGCCGTAGCCGTATGACCATAGACCCTCGCATCCCTACAATGCCGGGACGGAGCAACGTCGGGTTTTCACTGACCAGGCAGACATTGCTTGCACCCAGCGCGAAGCGAAACAAACGTGAGGTGTTGTTGGGCGAATCGCAAGAAAAGGGGGTGAGCTGCGAGCTGCATCCATCCTACTAAGAAGGGAGGGGGGGGTGTACTCGACAGGAGAGATGGACTCCATCTCATGCATGGCCGCAGTCGTATGACCCCATAGACCCTCGCATCCCTACAACGCCGGGACGGAGCATGTCGGGTTTTCGCCGACCAGGCAGACATTGCTGTCACGGGGGGGTCCATAGTTATCAGGACCTACGGTATACATAAAAACCTACCAGGTATATATTTACCTATTTTTACTAACAATACTTGGTCCTATTTTCCATGGTCCCCCGTAATAGCACCAAGCGCGAAGCGCCGTGAGGTGTTCGGCGAGTCGCATCAAGGGTGGGCTGTATCCTACGAAGAACCGCTTGTGAGTCGAACTTGCATATGGATATCAGCTTCAAAGAGTTAATTTAATTTCCGATGTAGCCACTTCCAGAGACAGCAATGGGAGTACTATTTAACTGCCTCTTGAGTGCCATACCATAAACACTACCACGTGATACGACCATTCCCGCTTGTGCGGAGTAAAGGTTGTTTACCTCACACAATGATCCTATCTCGACAACCAGCTGTGACCGACCGCCAAAAAAGAAGAAAAAAAAACGGCACCCGGGTTGTCTAGCTCAGGTAGTGAGCGGCAAGTTTTACAGTGTCGTTGCCAACCGACGCCAACCCAACCTATATATAATAGCGGGGGGGGGGGGGGGGGGGGGGGGGGGGGGGGAGGATAGGAGGCGGATGAGGAGAAAGGGGAGGTGGCGGAGGAACACAAGGAAGAGGATGAAGAAGAGGAGAAGGAACGAGGAGCAGGAGTTATTCGAAGGCAGCGATCATGAACTCTTGTAGGTCACGGAGAACCACAACCCTCCCACCCTCGCAACCGTCGGTTTTCCGATCGACTCAACACTTGCAGCACTGCTGTTCCGTTTCGGGGACACACCACCCAAAAATCGTACCAGGTACGAATTTTGTCCCCAACCACGGATTGAACCCAGCTGGTCGCTCGCCTGCGGACAGCGCTTTCTAGATATTTCGTGGTATTTTCGCCCGGTCTGCCTGTCTCTTGGGCTTGCGCCTGGTCTGCCCCTGCCTGAGCAACACATCTCATTTCTCCGGAGATGCCCCCTTCTCTCTCGCTCAGCGAGCCATTCATCATTACTTTGAGCAAGGGCTGGATGACGGTACGATTCGGAAAACAGAGGGCTCTTCACGAGTCATCACCCGAACCGCGGGTCGGGCCAGCCAATCGTCAAAACCTCACGGGTCGGGTCGGGTCGGATGGGGTCGGGTCAGAAGCCTTTATAATTCTCGCGGGTCGGGTCGGGTCGGGTCGGGTCGGGTCGGGTCGGGTCAGGAGCCGTTATAATTCTAGCGGGCCGGGTCGGGTCACCCCAACCCCGCACAACCCGACCCGACCCGTGAACATACATACGGCGTGCGCTTCCTCTCCAAAATACGCGGGTCGAACGCCAGTGTACCGCCGCGTGCAACTGCCCTACGCAGAAACGTAGACATGTATTTTCGGTAGGGTGCGTATAACGGGGGTCCATAGTAAATAGGACCCATGGCAGACACAAAAAAAATGTATATTTAACTACTTTTACTGACAATATTTGGTCTCCTATTTACTATGGCCCCCCGTAGTAGTACGCAACAAAGAATACCCACCGGCGGAAAAAAATGCACGTACGCGCGAGGCTATTATGAGATTTACACGTATTTGTTTTCACCACCTGGGACCCTGTTCCCATTCGGTACATAGACCCCGCATTTGGGCCCATCCCATTTTGCACCCTGCTCCCACTTAGCGGTGCAGATTATAATCAGCCCTCTGCAGGAGCCGCCGGAGGCCCACCTGGCACCCTGATCCCATTTGATACCATGAAGGCCATACATATCGAAAACAACTCCTGCTACGACATACATTACAACCGTATTGGAATTACGTGCAAAATCTGACTATAACAGCCTTGCACGTACGCGCAATCTCCGCTTTTCAAGAATACCTGGGGTGTTTGCTGGGTAAGGTACGTACCCTATCGAAGTCTTCGGTAAGGTTCGGTACGGCCTCAATACCCTACCAAACACTTCCGTAAGGTTCGGTACGAACGACACCTGTACCCAGCACTTCGGTAATTCGGTAAATTCGGTACCCCCACCAAAAATACCCCGATTACGGGTAGATGATCTATCGGACATACCCTACAGAATACCGGGGGGTATTTGTTCGGTTGTTACCCTACGCAAGTCTTCGGGAACGTTCGGAACGGCCTCTCAATAAACACCCCACCGAACACTTGCGGCAAGGCTCGGCACGAACTCGATACGGTAGTGCCGGTCCCTCTACAGGGCCGGTATGTATGCGCCAGTCAACACTGCCGGCACTATAGCAGCGGCAACCAACCGGCACTAATTACTCCGCACACTGACATACTGGTTCATCCCATCAGTGCCAAGCGATTCCGCTGACACAGCAGCGGGCAGCCGGTACTACTCAACCGGCACTATCTATGGAGAGGACCACCTCCACTGTACCGGTACCCGACACTTCGGTATCTTCGGTACGCCCACCGAGCATAACCCGGGTACGGGGATGCACCCTATCGAATAAATACAGTGGGCGCAACCGCAGTCCCCCCCCTCCCACCCCTACCCCGTCCACCCTTCACCCTCCCTCCCCTTCTCACCTTCTCATGAGGTCCTTGTTCCCTGTCCCAGTGTCCTGGACGACTCTCTGCCCGCCGGGCAGAGAAGGGTCATATCGGACTCGGCCCACACAGCCGGCGCAGCGCAAGAGAATGTTGCTCAGCTGCCGCCCCTCCCCGCCGACAAACACCAGAGTGTGCCGCTTCAGCGTCTCCTCGGAATCCAACTCCACATCCAGCCCTCCTATCCTGACGCGCCTCTTCGCGCCAACCGGCACCGGTAACCCCGCCTCCGCTATCGACCCCCCTGCCGCCCCCGCCGACGCCCCATGTCTCACCTTCTCGGCGTCAACCCCAGCACGTGCTCACCAACAGAGGAGGGTTTCCTCACAGTCGAGGCGTCATCACCACCCAGAGGGGTTTCGCTTTCGACGGAGATGGCAACGTCGGACGTTTCTGTCGTCGTCGTAGTAGTAGTAGTAGTAGCAGTAGTAGTAGTAGAAGCAGGAACCCTTCCCCGACCCCTGCGCCCCCGCCGCCACTGCTGCCACTGTTTCCACAAGCCCTCCCTCCGTCGGCGGCGCACACGGCCCCGCTGCTGCTCGGCTGCTGCTGCCCTCCTCCCTCCCGCGCGTTTTCACATTCGCGTTTGCTTTCGCGTTCGCTTTCGCGGGAGTAGCAACCCCTGCCCCCTGCGACGACGCCACGGGCTGTTGATCCCACGCCGGGAAGACAGCCGCCAGTCTGACCTCTCCCTCCCACCGCATCCGGCGTCCCTTCTCCACTGAGGGCATCCCCCCCCTGCTGATGCTGTTGTTGCTGCTGCGGCAGCGCTGAATCTACGCCGCATTCGCAACCTTCCCCTTCCTTCCCGTTTTTCTCGGAATGTCTATTTCGCCCTAGCGGGGAGTACGCCTGCGGCGTTGGAAACCCCACCACCAGCTTGCCCTCGCGCGTGGCGTCGTCACCCAGCAGCTCTAAGAGCTCGCGCACGGCGTGGGCGTAGGTCACGTCGTACAGGAGCAGGACGGGGGGAAGGGGGGGAGGTCCCGTCTCCACTGTCGCTGCTGCCGCCGCCTCGCCTCGCCTGCGAGGCGTTACCGCTCGACACGCACGGCCCAGGGGACAGGGGACCGGACAGAAGGGCGGATGCGAGGTCTTTGACGTCTAGGTGGCCGCGGCCGAAGACGTACAGAACCGGCACGGAGGAGCTCGTCGGGCTAAGACACGCGCGCCCTCGAATTTGACAAAATAAAACAAAAACACAATGTCGAGGGAGAGAGAGAGGGAGCGAGGCGAAGGCGGCACAATACAACAAATGGGTCGCCGTCGGGCGGACATATGGCGAGCAACGGCGGTGCAATGGGCAGGCGTGGGAGAGGGGGGGGGGGGGGGGGGGGGGGGACAGTCAATGATCACAACAGTGCGTATTTGCTTTTTTTTTTTTATCGCCCCCTTTAGAGGTGGAGATACAGCGACGAGCACAATGGGGAAGGCAGAAAAATCATCCACACCTCGGACATATCATGATCTATCTATCTGATTTGTCTACAGATAGATGATCTAGTTCCTCCCCTGCCGTTGTGAGAGGTTGTAAGGGATCTGTATGTAGTACAGATCGTCCAACCCATAAAACGTGTGCTAGAGCATGCTGGCCGTACAGGTCCCGCCCGGCAACAAGAGCTAGATCATACAAGGTCGAACATAAATGACCTATCTGCCTTCAAAGATCTAGATCATGATCTGTAGACGAACTGCAAATGATCTGTCCGGTGTGAAAACCATCACCATACTAGGGCTGTGAGTTGGTCAAACTATCACACACACTAGGGCCGCAGTAGGAAAATCATCACTATACTACGTACTGTAGGGCTGTGACCTGGCTTGACTGTAAAGGTCGGCGACTATGAATAGTTGATAGTTGGCTAGGTAACGCAGCTGATTGCGTGCGGAAAATTGCGTGGAGTTATGCATGTTTGTGTCCGGCTGGCACGTCTGGGGCTCGGATTGCGTTATTTTGTTGATACGAACTCTCTCGGGACTTCAGAGAGGAAAAAAAAAAAAAAACTGACGATAAAAATTGTTGGTTATGGTTGTTATCGAGGGGTCTCGAAGTGGTTAATAGTTAATAGCTTGTTTTTTTTTTTTTTCAAACTGAAGTCATTTATAGTTGGTGCACCGATTTCCTTTCGCTGGTCTCTATGTTATGCCCTTCTTGTTTTTGGGACCCGTGAAGACTTAGTAAAAAAAAAAATCAACGGCTGGTGGCTGGAGGGCCTTTCGCTTTTTTCAGCCGCGCGAAAACGTCATCGGATTTTTACCTTGCCTCACCCCACGTCCGAATGCCTCCAGAAAGGAAAACCTTGTATGAACATAAACTCTGGAATATCGCTTTCTTCGGAGCACGCCCTCGGCATTGCTCCCGCCCCCGAGGAAACCTCCTCAGTCCTCAGCTCTTGCTTGCCGATCGGGAATTTATTTTTTCAGGATCGATCCTCGCGTCGCGTTCTTTTTCCCGATCTGAAAAAAATATATATATATATTTTTTTCCAGGAATTTGATCGTGGAGTTTTTTTTTTTTTTCCTGTTCCTTTCTTTGGTTGTTCCGCGTTGGACTAATGTATTATCTACCACAAGCAGCTGGTCGTGCGTGCAATTTCCGTTCTTTTTATCCATGGACATGTATGTGAAAGCACCGGTATATATGTAAAGTAGTGGTAGTAGTAGCAGTAGTAGTAGTAGTAGTAGTAGTCGTAGTGGTAGTAGTAGTAGTAGTAGTAGCAGTAGTAGTAGTAGTAGTAGTAGTAGTAGTAGTAGTAGTAGTAGTAGTAGTAGTAGTAGTAGTAGTAGTAGTAGTAGTAGTAGTAGTAGTAGTAGCAGCAGCAGTAGTAGTAGTAGTAGTAGTAGTAGTAGTAGTAGTAGTAGTAGTGGTAGTAGTACTAGCTAGCAGTAGTAGTAGTAGCAGTAGCACCAGTATGTAGTAGTAGTAGCAGTAGTAGTAGTAGTAAAGTAGTATTACGGGGAACCATAGTAAATACCAGGTAGGACCTACGGTACACACAAAAACCTATATATCTCCCTATTTTTACCTACAATATTTAGTCCCATTTACTATGGTCCCCCGTAATAGTAGTAGTAGTAGTCGTAGTTGACCTTCAACTTTTTCAACAAACGGCTCGAAGCGCCACAGCACTACAAGCCACCATCATTCCCAAGTCCCACAACCAAGCTACTGCTGCTGTACACCAGCTACATCCGAAGTATTACAGCAAGGACACGAGAAGGCCCCGGCATACCATGACGGCTTTTTCCTGCATCACCGAGCTCTTGGCATGTGCAAGTCGCCCATTCGTTGCACCACGTCGCGAGCGTCCTCTGCCCTCTGTCAGCATTGCACCTTGTTCTATCTGCTCCCTTTCGGCCGAGCTTCCGCCGCCCGCGGAGCGAAACGCCTTGCATATATATTACTGTGCACCAAATTGACTTTACTTTTCCGGAATACCTTACTTTTCTCGTCCGGCCGCGGGTCTTCTGTCGCGCTCTAGGCCTTGTGGCACACAGGGAGCCCGCGTGTACACCACGGCGCAAATGCGAGCCCCGGCCGAGGTCCGTGGCGCGTGCTCTGGGCCTCCGAAGTCGCGAATTCTGGCAAAAAACTACGGGGAATCATTCCGACCTGCTATTGATAGAGCCAAGCAGGACAACGGAGACCCCACAATTTCGAAGATTTTTTTGTCTGCTGCTGGCTGCTGCTGTATCACGTCCGATCACACCGTCCCTCGAGCTCTCTACAGAGGCAGTCCCGGCACAGAAACAGTCGTTCATCAAGATTTCCCTTTGGTGACGGCCACGGATAGCGCATTTTGTGCATGTACGTGTGTGGGCCGTGATTCCCGTCAACCTAGGAAGTACCTGGTAGGAAAGAACACATACATAATCTCGAGAAAAGGTGCAAACAATTGGATGCTGCGCGGGGGCAGGACGACGATTCGTACGAACTCACACTTGCCCCGTATTTTCGAGAGCAACGCGCAGCCACGGTGCGCACTACAACAGCAGCAGTGTTCGTATATTAATACTTGCTGCTAGGAGGGCGCACCCAACGAAACTGGCGGTTTCGGGGGAAGATGTCGTCGAGATATTTCCACTGCAGACGCATCGCTCGGTGTATTCAGTACGCCTTCCTCGTTATCGAGAACAACCATTACGGGGGTCCATAGTTAACAGGACCATTTTTTGTGAGTAGAAATAGGTAAATATATAGGTTTTTATGTGTACCATAGGTTCTATTAACTATGTACCCCCGTAATAGCTTGGAAATTCGTACCGAGGGGGTGTGGTACATTATCACCCGTGTGATACCGCAAGTTAGAAATTGGGCAAACGGTGTTGCACCAGTTTATTTGCAGGGTGGTGTGCTGCAATCAGCTACCCCCCCCCCCCCCCCTCCCCGCGCGTCTCACAAGCGGTTCTTAGTACGAATAGGATGCAGCTCACCCTTACATGAGACTCGCCCAAAACACCTCACGGCGCTTCGCGCTTGGTGCAAGAAGCAATGTCCGCCTGGCCCGCGAAAACACGGCGTGCTCCATCCCGGCATTGTGAGGGATGCGAGGGAATAGAACTACTTACTTAGATTTCGATCTCTGAGCGTGCTCGGTTGGTACATCCCTGGCCTCTCGGAGCTCCCACTTGGGAATCGCCTCCTTTTATTACTTGCCGGACCGTTCCAGCGAGTCTTTGTTTTCTCCATTTATTTCTCGTCGTACTTTCAGTCCTTCTTTCCTTTTTTCTTCTTTCGTTTCGTGTGCGTGCGTGTACTCCGAGCAAGGTTGCGCGGGCGAACCCGGCACCGTCGCGGGTGTCAGCGGATGCTGGCGAGTAGAGGGGGAGTTGCAAGGAGCGCGGTCGCCGCTGTCGTGCCTAGGCGTCGCGTGTGCCTCGAGACACGAGGGATGCATCAATAGGCTCTGTCTGGCCTCCATTTGTGATTTTGGATATAGTACGTACGAGTATTTAAGGGTCGTTCGGGATTGTAAGATAATATTCGAGCGGTGCTTATTTCCGCGACCGGGCTGAGAGTCACAAGAGGGAGGTACCCCGAATGAGCACCAACATTGTCGAGCTTGCGTCGAGGTCCACGGTGAGCACCGGGCTTCACGCGAGGCGGGCGACGGGGCTCTCACTGTGGAAGAGAGGGAGGGAAGCTTTACCCGGACTGAATCGGTGGCGAGATGGTCGCGAGAGGGGCGGGCGGCGTACGAGGCTGAGAGAGAAGCTCTGCTGTAAGGTGTTCCACTCAGGTAGTAAATTACTACACGAAAGGGGACGGGGATTTTTTTCTTTTAGATTTTTTCGGTTTCATTTTCGTTGTTTTAGCTGTGTTGCTGTGCCGTTCTGTGCTTTATCTTTCGTACATACGAGTACACAGACACAGAGCATATCGAAGTAAGAAAATAAGTAGCCTACCTGGGGTATGTACGTATGTACGACGTGTGAGCGAGCGTAGCGGAAAACCGCCCGCGACGCGAAGCATATGTGGCGTCCGAGCTGTTTTCTCCTGAAGCATGGCGGCAAGACTCTTGGCATTATCAAGTCGCCAGTTTGCAGCTAACTACAGGGGCCATAAAAAAAAACAATATTCACTCATGGACCTCTGTCCGCTTCGCATAATTTGATGTTTCCTTCCTGAGCGAGCGTAGCGGGCGGCGTAGGCCGCCCGCGGAGCGAAGCGCCTTGTATGCTCATACGACTACGGCCAACCACGACATGAGTAATGAAATCAATTCATTGATGCTGTCATCCATATGCAAGAAAATCCGCCTCAGAAGCGGTTCTTAGTAGGATGCAGCTCACCCTTCATGCGACTCGCCCAACACCTCACGGCGCTTCGCGCTTGGTGCAAGCAACAATGTCCGCCCGGCCCGCGAAAACCCGGCGTGCTCCGTCCCGGCATTGTAGGGATGCGAGGGTATATGGTCATACGACTACGGCCATGCACGACATGAGTACCCTCCCCCCTCTTCCCCCCACGCCTGGGCGGTGAAAACCCGACGCGCTCCGTCCCGGCATTGTAGGGATGCGAGGGTCTATGGTCATACGACTACGGCCATGCACGATAATGAGTACACCCCCCCCCCCCTCTCCCCCCCCCAACCCCGCCTCCTCCAATCCTTCAGTGCTTACCGTAGTGGACGATAGCGTCCGCCTTGAGGTGCTGCGCGGAGACCTCGTCCACGCAGCAGCTCCCGTACGACGTGTCGCCGGTGACGAAAATCAGCGGCTCCTTTCTTCTTCCCTCCCGCTGTCCCTCCCCCTCCCCCCCTTCATGCCCCCCACCCATCTCCTTCTGCAGCTGTCGTACCCGAGCTTGAACAGTCCACACTACCTCCGGTGCCTCGCGGAGAAGCGGGGGTCGGGGAACTGCAAGGCCACCCTTTGGAAATTGCCGTCGGCTATGAACGCCGAGGTCTTGGTGATCTGGAGGCGGGGGGGGGGGAAGGGCATTTATTTTGGTTGGTTGCCTTAAGTAATTTGACCATTGATCATTCATCGCGGAAAATCATTCCTACTCTTAATGGAGGGGGGGGGGGGGTGTACTCGATATCATGCATGGCTGAAGTCGTATGATCATCGACCCTCGTATCCCTGCAACACCGGGACGGACCACGCTGGATTTTTACCGACCAGACAGACATTGTTTGCACCAAGCGCGAAGCGTCGTGAGGTGTCGGGCGAGTCGCATGAAGGGTGAGCTGCATCCTACAAAGAACCGCTTGTGAGCCGCACATGCACATGGATGACAGCTTCAATGAGTTCGTTTAAATCCCGGTGTGGCCATTTAAAGAGACAGCAATGGGGTTACTGTGTAACTACCTCGTGGGTGCCTTACCATAAAAAACATAACGTGATGCGATCATTCCCCTTGTGCGGTGTAAAGGTTCTCCAACCCGCACAAGTGATCTATAACTCGATCGCCAGCTGTGACTGACCGCCAAGAAAAAAACAAAACAAAAAAAACGGTACCCTGGTGGTCTAGCTCAAGTTGTGAGCAGCATCTTTTATGTTTTACAGTCTCGTTGCCAACCGACGCCAACCCAATCTATATGTTATATACCTCTAGCATAGGGGGGGGGGGGGGGGGGGGGCGAACTTAGGCTTATCTACCCAGTACTTTCAGTAGGTACTTCTTATGGGTAGTAATTAGACTAATCCTGTATTATCGAATGCTAGGTGGTGATGGTGAAGTCGCATTGAATCTCCCACGACGATTCCAGTTTCAGGATGCCCCGCCGGTTACCGACTACACCGCGCGCCACCGGACCCCCCGCGGCACCGCGATCGCGCCACGCCCGACCCACACAGCAGTGGGCCTCGGTGACCCCGGCGAAAGAACGGGCGCCGATGCCCGACTCGGCGAGCGGGGGGCGGGCAGAGTCAACCTCCAGGGGACGGTTTCCATGGCCCCCGGCATGCGGAGAATCGTCAAAAAATGCAAATCCTCGGCACGATACCGAACAAACTCGGTACCGGTATGAACCAACGCATCTGCTGCTGTACATATCGCTGTGCTGCTGCAGCACATGATGGGTGGGTGGGTGGGTGGATGGATTGGATGGATTGGAAGGTTGGGTGGGTGGGTGGGTGGGTGGGTGCGTGGGTGAGTGGATACGTGGTTATGTATCGGTGGTGGCCGTGTTTCGGGAGTTTAGTTTCTTGGACCATGGTGCTTCCACCCCTCGACCATGGTGCTGCTGCGTAGCAGCCCGGTCCACATTTACCGCTGAACGTACTACCGCTGTGCTCCTGCAGCACATGGTGGATGTGTCGATGGGTGCGTGGGTCGGTCGGTGGGTAGCCCTGTTATTATTACGGGGGACCATAGTAAATAGGACCAAATATTGTCCGTAAAAATAGGTAAATATATACCTGGTAGGTTTTTATGTATACCATAGGTCCTATCAACTATGGACCCCCGTAATAGTTTAACAACTTATGTTTCGTCCACTGTACGTACCATCGTACCGCTGCTATTACGGGGGTCCATAGCAAACAGGACCAAATATTGTCAGAAAAAATGGGTCAATATGTAGACTTTTGTGTGCACCATAGGTCCTATTCACTGCGGTCGCCCGTAATAATACTAACATTTTAATAGGTGATGCATGCCACCCTCGACAAAAATGTAAGGGCAGTTGGGTATTGATCTACTATACCTGGTATATAGACTACATACAAATACGTATTATTACGGGGGTCCATAATTAACAGGACCTATGGTGTACATAAAAACCTATACATTTGCCTATTTTTACTAACAAAATTTGGTCCCGTTAACTATGGACCCCCGTAATAATTAAACAGGAATACCAGGGGGTGAAATACACACCGGTGGAAAAAATCCCCAGCAGTCGTGGCAAAGCTACGTGCAACCTCGGAAAAAAAATATTTTAATTATTTTCCAGATATAGACACGCACAGCAGTCCTTGAATTCTGCAGCTTCCGATTTCGGCCTCCTCATATCGCACCTGTATACGGGACGTATATCCTGCATCAGGCCATGTAAAACCCGTCGTACGCGCGATCGAAGTATCAACACAGAGCTCGTAAAAGGTGAGCTTGGACGAAATTCTCGATCTCATACGAAGCTGTTGTTTTTAAATCTAAAAAAACACACGGACGGTCCTTACTTGCACTCTGCTCAGGTTATAGGTGTTGCGCTAATTGCCCTGGGGACGATTTCGCCACACAGGGATAGTTTTGGCTCTCCGGTCTTAACAAAGGGTCGCCTGATACATGGAAACCCAATTTGATTTTTAAGGGTCGCCTGATACATGGAAACCCCATTCGATTTTTTCAAAAAAAACTTCTAAAGTTGATCGTCCGCGCCGTTCACAAGCCCATAGCACGCGATGATCAGCCTCACCGATCGCCGCGTGGCACTGCAGCCGTAGCATCAGCGCCTGCCGAGTGAGAACTCTTTCACCTTTTGGGCGACCCTGCTAATGCAGCAAAAGCACGCCTCCGCGCAGCGTGAATGGACCAACTTGCGGTGGTGGGAGCGGGTCTAGCGTATCCGTCTCCAATCCATGCTTGCTTTTCGTTCCTTTTTCCATCCCATTTTTTTTGTCCTCGCCCTTCGTTCACCCCGCCCCCCCCCCCCCTTTTGTCCCCCCCCTATATTATATGGCTGGTATATATATAGGTTGGGTTGGCGTCGGTTGGCGATGACGCTGTAAAAAAACCCTCTCACTGCGTGAGCTAGACAGAAAGGGTACCGTTTTTTTTTTTTTTTGGCGGTTACCACAGCTGGCGGTCGACTTAGATCATTTTTTGTGCGGGGAGAACCTTTACTCCGCACAAGGGGGATGATCGTATCACGTTGTGTGTACATGGTAAGGCACCCACGAGGCAGTTACATGGTAAATCCATTGCTTTCTCCGGATTTGGCCACACCAGAAATGAAATCAATCCATTGATGCTGTCATCCATGTGCAAGAAAATCCGCCTCAGAAGCGGTTCTTAGTAGGATGCAGCTCACCCTTCATGCGACTCGCCCAGCACCTCACGGCGCTTCGCGCTTGGTGCAAGCAATGTCTGCCTGGTCGGCGAAAACCCGACATGCTCCGTACCGGCATGGTAGGGATGCGAGTGTCTATGGTCATATGACTACGGCCATGCCTGATAATGAGTTCCCCCCCCCCCCCCCCCCCCCCCCCCCCCCCCCCCCCATTGTTGGAGGTGTCTCTATTAGCAGTAGGAACGGTGCTCCGTCTCGAAAGGGATGCGTGGTCAATGGTCACTTGACTAAGGCAAGCAACAAATGAGTACGCCCCCCCCCCCCCCCCCCCCCCCCTATGGTCATAGGCCAGTAAAAACCCGACGTGCTCCGTCCCGGCATTGTAGGGATGCGAGGGTCTATGGTCATACGCCTACGACCATGCATGATAATGAGCCCCCCCCCCCCCCCCCCCTTTTGCGGGGAGCCATAGTACAGTAGTGGTCGTCCCGATAAATGGTGCCGCTTGAGTAGAACCGGCTGCCCGCCATAATAGTGCCTGTGAGATCGCTCGGCACAGATGATATTAATCACCAGTGTGGCAGCGTGCGGAGTAATTAGTGCCGGTTGGTTGCCGCTATGTATATATAGTGCCGGTATTGTCGGCTGGCGCATATATACCGTAATCAGAACCCACGATGTACCCAAAAATCATGCATCCCCCCACGCTTACACGCCAAAATTTGGTTCTGATCACCATTTTGACTCAGACCCGGGGCCGCATAGCACATAACAAACAGGCTCTGCTCGAATGTGCTTGTTCAGCATTTTGACGGTTTCATGACGATTCGGGAAACCGGCCTATAACATGGTTTACTTGGTGGTTGCTTCTGTGGGTGCACCTGATGCACACATAGGTCACTTCTTTCGGTATCTACACCCTGCCGGGAGAATATTACTAAAACCTCAAACATCATCTTTTTCTGCGCCCGCGATTTATCGACAGCCTCTTCTTCCCCCTCCCTCCCCAATATCATACATACGTGGCGGCGCATTTTTTTTTTTATCGCGAGAACGGTTGAACCCTTTCTTCCCTCGTTGACTCGCGCGGAATTGCTGCAGACACTCAATAGGCACATTTACCTCTACGTGAACAAACGGCGCGATGGTTGCCGTTGATGGTGACGGAGGGAAGGTGTGAGTCGCGGCTGCAAGGTTGCAGGGCTTCATCTTCATGAGATGTATTCGGCGGATGTTTTTTTTTGCCCCAGCTTGGATGAAGGAGGGAAAGAGGGCACTGCTGTCGTGCAGCAGCAGCAGCAGCAGCAGCAACAACATTAGCAGCAACAGCAAGAAGCGTCTGTTCTGCGCTCTCCACGCCGAGCTACAGCAGGACTATATCGAAAACAAAAAAAGACTGCCGGTGGTCTGGGTCATGGATGACTTGCTGCCTGCCGGAGCGAATCATTTTTACCTATTCTTACTAACAATATTTGGTCCTATTTACTATGGTCCCCCCTAATAGTACGATGCATAGCATTGCAATTCGGGTACATGCCCTGCCCTCGGCGTCCGGGCCGCTTCGAACGGACGATGATGTACCCGTCCGTGTTTTTCGTCCCGTTTTCCCCCTCAAGTACCAAAAAGGCTGGGAAACAAGCAGCGTGCTCCCACTTTGTTGCTCACGTCATGATTTCTTTCATACAGTACTGTAATTAAGCAAGTGCAATAAATTAGTCTACTCTATCACGTATGCTCAGCATTTTCTACCAAAATGCGAAATAAAGCAATTAAAGTGCAGCCAAAAACATACCAGGTACCAGGTAAATAAAACACACCCTAGACAACTACTTTTAGTTCCATTTGCAACACTAGACAACTACTCTTGAGGAAAGTTGCGCAAACAGTTGTCTGGAGACAACTACTCTTCAGGAAAGTTGCGCAAATAGTTGCCCGGTGGACAAGTACTTGTTCAAGAAGTTGCGCAAATAGTTGTCTGTAGACAAGTACTTGTTCAAGAAGTTGCGCAAATAGTTGCCTGGCAGACAACTACTCTTGGGGAAAGTTGCGCAAATAGTTGCCTGGAGACAACTACTTTTCAAAAATGCTGCGCAACTAGTTATCCTGGACAACTACTTTTCAAAAATGCCGCGCAACTATTAATAGTTATCCTGGACAACTACTTTTCAAAAATATGCTGCGCAACAAATTATTCTGGACAACTACTTTTCAAATATGCTGCGCAACTAGTTATCCTGGACAACTATTTTTGAAGAATGCTGCGCAACCGCGCAACCACGTGTTCTGGACAACTACTTTTGAAATTTCTGCTACTGGGTGAGGACGAACACTGTGTATGGGGTAGTAGTAGTGTGCAGGAGTCGGAGGAAGTCTAAGTCTAGCCTTGTGTGGTCATCATATGATGAAAATTCGTACCGGCGAATAAATTCTGAAGTCAATGGAAATGCAATGCATGAACGCATGGAAGAACATCTCCATGGGGGGGGGGGGGGGGTATTCGATAGGAGAGATATACTCGATCTCATGCATGGCCGTAGTCGTATGACCATAGACCCTCGCATCCCTACCATGCCGGGACGGAGCATGTCGGGTTTTCACCGACCAGGCAGACATTGCTTGCACCAAGCGCGAAGCGCCGTGAGGTGTCCGGCGAGTCGCATGAAGGGTGAGCTGCATCCTACGAAGAACCGCTTGTGAGGCGGACTTGCATATGGATGACAGCTTCAATGAGTTAGTTTAATTTTCGGTGTGGCCACTTCCAGAGACAGCAACGGGAGTACTTGTAACTGCCTCTTGGGTGCCTTACCTTGAACACTACGCGATACGATCAATTCCCTTGTGCAGAGTAAAGGTTCTTTACTTCGCACAAATGATCTAACTCGACGACCAGCTGTGGGCGACCGCCAAAAAAAAAAAAAAAACGGTACCCTGGATGTCTACTTCACGTAGTGAGCGGCATGTTTTACAGTGCCGTTGCCAACCGACGCCAACCCAACCCATATATTGGGGGGGGGGGGGGGGGGGGGGGACAAAGCAACCGACAAACGAACCGACATCATCACAATGTCGAGGCAACCGCAATAGTCAGCCGAGCTCTGGCAACCGAAATAGTCCACCGAGCCCCTTGCACGAAAGAAGACACAGCAGTTGAAGCCACCTAGAACGCAAAGAAACAAAACACACCAAACGCCGAACCTCCCCGACATTCTCATCATGCCGTATATATCAAGATAATATGTCAAGCCCTGTCGGCTAACTCAAGCGTATATCCGTCCCAAAGGCCGTGCCAACAGGTTTGGACTGCTGCTCATTTTCGCAACCCGGCCTATCCACCATCACGCCACTGCGCCATCCCTGTAGCCTGGCTACTGACAACCTAAACCTACGCCTCCTCATCGGTGAGCTTCACCGGCTCGAACGCGCCGTCAAGCTCTTCCAGCCCCTCCACGGGGTTCACCAATCGCCCGGGGATCTTGGCTCGCACTTCGTTAGAGTTCAGCTTGGGGATGTCTTGGGGAATCAGGTCCAGGTTGCCGTGCAGAAACAGGATCATTTCAACGTACTCGCTGTCCGCGGAGCTCCTGGATGACGTCATCATACGCCCAGCATCGCTGAAATCGCGCTCAAGCACTGCCGCCGACGCAGGAGCCCCGAAAATCACGCGCGCCACCCTGGCCAGAATTGGGTAGGATTCAGCCCACTTCTTCCACCACATCGGCACACCCTCGCAGCTCAGCTCGGCCGTGAAGCTGCCGGCCCCCACAGCCCTCAGGTTGGTGAGCTCGGCGCGAGCCTTCTGCTCCAAAGACGGAGAATGCACCACCGGCACGTCGCTCGCCGCCGTGAACAGACCGAGGCTGGCGTATAGCTGTGTAGTCGCCTCCTCCTTGTGTGCGGTGGTGGTGTCCTTGAACATGGGGTGCACGCTCCCGGGAGGAGACGCTTGGCGAGCCCGCTTGGCAGCGGGCTCACTAGCAGCGGGATCGTCAGGCGTCGTCGTCCCACCCTCCTTGGCGGCTGCCGCTGCCGCTGCCTCCGCCAGCTCCACAGCCAAGGAGATGACCTTCTCGGTGATCTTGACCTTGACAGCAGCAGCGCGCTCTGCCGTCGGGGCCAGCCCGTCCACGTACCGGAGGTCAGCCGTGGTCGGGTGCAAACACATCTGCATGTCGAACACGTAGTCCGTGTCTTCGGACTCAGTGTCCTTGTAGCGCTTGTCGAACCAACTCCAGTCGACGGCCTCGAGCAGCTGCTTGCGAGTACCGCGGGCCACGGCGGTCAGCGAGTCGTGCTCTCTGGGAGCGCTGGACGCCCGTCGTTCCCCGCCACCAACGCCGGCGGTCCCACCCTTGCGCGCCGGGGTCAAGATGTCGAGCGGGGAGTCGACGTTGAGAGTGGTGAGCTTGAGCGCCGCCAACGCAAGTACAGCAGATTGCCCGGTGGGGGCGTGCGTCTGCTGGCACCGGACGATGACTTGCGCTGCCGGCTTGATGAGGGAGTACAGCTCGTCGACTTCATCGCTCACGGCCGCCAACGGGCTGTCCTTGTTTTCCGCCGTGTACACGCCGTCGATCGCTGAGCGGTTGACGATGACTGACTCCAAGACGCTCGCCACACCAGACCACCGCTGAGGCGCCGCGTTGACCAGCTTGCGGTGGGAGCACTGCGCGTACTGCCGAACCTGCTCCTCCTTGAAGATGGTCTATTGCGTGTGGGGGGGGGGCGCGGGGCGGGAGGCGGGAGGCGGGAGATGGGGGGGCAGGGAAGGGAGGGAGGGAGCGGAGATACGGTGAAGGCGGGGTGCGAGAGACGAGGGGGGGCGGGGGGCGGCGGGTGTCGAACCGTGAGGACAATCAAAGTCAAACGGCGTGAAGCTCATACGACGATTCGAACACAAACACACAAACGGTTCTGCAGGTGCAGAAGCGAGAGGACCTCTCGTCAAGTACGTGCTTTGTGCGTACTGCAGGACAGCGGTGAAAGCATTAGCATTAGCATTGCTTGCTGCTGTCAACGACATCCAACCCCCTTACTCCTGTCTCTCTCTCTGCCCCCTCTCTCGTGCGCGCGCACGTGCACCTTCTTCAACCCAACAAAAACATTCACATTTAACACCTACTGGCACCGCGTGACAACCATATATGAAGTACTTCTACATACACATGTGAAGAGCATTTACATCACCACAGGAAACCTGACCTTCGCTTTGGGGGATTTGCGAATGTGCTCCACGACCTTCTTCACCACGCCGATCACTTTCCGAGCGGCGCAGTTTTGCGACTTTGCCAGATCCACGTGCGTACCGAACGCCTGTCATACCATGTTGCATACGTCGACGTGAGCGAGCAGTATCAGTCTCGCGCGTTTTTTTTTCATCATGACTTTTTCACTTCTCATAAAACCTATCACACACCTGACAAGAACAACCAGTCCTTGTATAAAAAGCATGACGAACCGAAACGATGGGAAAAAGACCACCGCAAAAGCACCTGGACCAGAGCGCAGTTGATCATGTGGCACATGCACCACTCCCACAGCCCCGGCAGCAACATCTTGCACAGCTGCTCCATATCGCTGCCGGCGTCGCTTGTCGCCGAGAAGAGCAGAGAGATGTCGAGGTCGTACTCTTCAAGCACGCTGATGAGGTACTTGTGCAGAAGCTCCGAGAGGCGGTTGCCCTCTAGCAGGTCCTTCGTGGGGTTGAACTGCCGCACAGCGATGAGGCGAGACTTCAGCACCCAGTTCCGGTCGACGTAGAACAACCGAACACCTGGAGTAGAGAGAATTTGGAAACAACACAAACGAACGTGCCAACAATAAATGTAAATGTTAGCCTGACCGTCCACATGCCTTCACATGTCAAACATGAATCATAATCATTCCACTTGTTGAGCAGCAGAGCACCCTCACTCCCTTTTCAATGCGACAAAACGAAGCTCACGGCGCGGGAGGGGGGGTGGGGGCTCAGCTACGCTACGCACGGTAACGTGTAATTTAGAAGGCGCAACAGCAATCACGCGCATGTTCTTACCGATGTACTTCAAGCTCGAGAACTTGTCCACCCACAGGTCGAGGTTCAGGTGCAGAAGCGGAACGCCACCGACCTCGGCAGAAATCTCCTTCTTGAACTGGGACGCGGTCGCGGCGTAGAACTCGGTGACCATGTGCTTGACGGCTTTGCTGTGGATGCCAGTGACGTCGAAGTCCTTCACAGCAGTCAGTCTCAAGCAAGCTCGCACCAAGTCCTTCTCGCCGTGAGATAACGGGCAGAACCCCTCGATGATGTGGCACTTGACCCAGGTCATTTGCAGAAACCGTCGATAGTCGTTGGCGTGCATGGCGGACGACTTGGCCTTGAGCACCCGCAAGTCCAGCCGGTCTGTCTTGACCTTCGCGGCTACAGTCTTCTTCGATATCGCTGTTAATACGAACACCACAGAACACGTACTTCTGAATATTAGTCTTTGGGACTCCGAAATTAAACATAAACCACACTGCTGTACCAGTACATAACGTGTTGTCACGTGCCTAGTATTTATATTTTCCTGAAAGAAACGAACGATCAACAAATTTGCCTCTGTTCATGGTGTCCAAACTGAACGGTACGTAAGCACACAACAACCATGATCAGACCGAGAGGCGCCATAAACTTGAACTGCGTTGAGTGAGGTGTGCAATTATGCTATGTTTGCACAGCATATTTTCACCCGCTAGTTTCAGAAGGGAGGTGGGGTAAAACAATTAAAATGGAGAATAGTATTTAATATTCATATTCATATTTACGAAACCCTTTTCCTCCTGCTGTATGATACGTCTACAGCAGTACTACTACGGGGGACCATAGTTAATAGGACCTACGGTACACACGAAAACCTACATATTTGTGTGGTGCACCGAGACGGTGAAAGTAAAAGTGTATAAGTCCCCTGCCTATAAACCAAGAGCGGAAAAAAAAAGGACCTTATCGAAGATGAAAAAAAATTAAAATACATACATACGGCGTCCCCGGTGGCTTGGTAGGTGGTCCGCGTGCCTGTCAAGATCAATTTCGTGGGTTCAAGTCTCACCGAGTGCATGCTCATAGGGACTTTTTCTTGCATAAAAATTGATGAGCGGAAAGCGCGAAAGCGTGAGTTGGCTACATTCGATGAAAATCGACGAGCAGTGGGCATGCTGAACCCTATGCGCGACAAAAAAGTAAAAGGCACGCACCGGGGGGGAGAAGGGACGACACCTGTGATCACGGCTTGTCCAGAAGATCGTCGAGCGTAAAACCTCCTACAAGTGGGCTGGAAAGTAAAAGTGATCTAGAAAAAATAAATATATATATATACGTATATATATGTATCATATGGCTTTTTCTACACGTTTATAACTATACTCAATGTGAATACTAAATGTAATGTATGTATGTACATACATCGCATATGTACAGTATGTACATACATATGCACGTACCTGGTACATATTTTATGTATGTACCTGTACATATCATACATCAAACAGCAGTGCACACATTTATATATTTTAAAAAGTTTACTCTATGATGTTTCGCAAATGTAATTGTATATGCAAAATGTATTTATATATGTCTGTCATGTTCAAGTTATATCGCAATCACTCGCCTGCGCTGTGCCTGGCTTTGATGTGGTCGGTTGCATTCGATGCCGATTTCTCGCTGATGGCGACGTAGATGCCCCGCTTGGTGTTGTCCCGGCACACTGCACTCCCGAAACACGCGAAAAAGACCTTCTTGCTGCCAGACTTCTCTTTCAACTTGACTCCGTACTGCCAGACCTGCGAGGAGGCTCGGTGCGGCTTGGGCACAATGTCGTGGGTATCCGGAGGCGCAAACTCCTTGATCGCATCTGTAACTGCAGCACCCGCCTGTACGTTTGTTCGGTTCAGAGAGTCAAAGGCGTGTGGCGCGATGAGAAATGGGTGTTGCTCCGGAAGATGGCCGGCAAATGTGCAGACCAAACGTGGTCATTTTCTCGGTTCGAACACACACGCACAGAACAACAGCAGTAGTCACCAAAACCAAAACCAGTGTACAGCAGTGGAGATATACATGTATGTGTTCAGCGACAGCCGTAGTCACGAAACCACCACGCAGCTGCCAAACGCCAGTTAAATTCGACGCACCTCCATCGCAGCTGTGTTGTCGTCGACCGGCACTGGTGCTGCTGCAGACGAGCCAGATCCTCCGCCAGTTTGCGGAGCGTCATTTGCTCGTTCATTGGCAGCTGACATGTTGACATGTAGCCCAACGTGTGTGCTTGCCCATGTGATGCGCGTGTGTATGTGCGTGGGGATGTGTGGATGTGTGTGGTGTGCGTGGTGTGCAGCTGGATTTTCAGCGATTGTTGTTGGACCGACAACTGATACTGTTCTGAGTCCCAAGAGGTCAAATTCAACGGTCCCATTCAACTATCTCCGCATCTCCACGTCTCACTCAAAACTACATTTGTCTGGATAACTACTTGTTCAAGAACTAGCGCAACCAGTTGGTCGGGATAACTACTAGTTCAAGAAATTGCGCAACCATTAACAGTTGTTCTGGATAACTACTTGTTCAGGAAGTTGCGCAAATAGTTGCCTGTAGACAACTACTTGTTCAAGAAGCTGCACAAAGAGTTGCCTGTAGACAACTACTTGTTCAGGAAGTTGCGCAAATAGTTGCCTGTAGACAACTACTTGTTCAAGAAGCTGCGCAAATAGTTGACTGTAGACAACCACTTGTTCAAGACGTTGCGCAAATAGTTGCCCGGCAGACAACTACTCTTGGGGAAAGTTGCGCAAATAGTTGCCTGGCAGACAACTACTCTTGAGGAAAGCTGCGCAACTAGTTATCCAGGACAACTATTGGGTAGTTGCAGCCGTGCACAACTGCCAGTTGTATTTGCCCACGGGTAGTTGTCCAGGGTGTATCTAACCATACCAATCAAACCGGCCCAAGAGATGCTACACAGGAGACCACGGTTTGAGGCCTTGTGCCATGGTATTCACGCGGGATCATCAAGAGGCCACATCAAACTCCGTGAGAAACTGCACGCGTCTAGCTCGACCTGCATTACAGCAGTAGTCGGGCCTGCCCCATGCTCTCCCTTTTTTTATCCGGTATTCAGCCTATACCCAGGCATACCATCAAACACTTGACTGGCCGCCCCCCCCTACGTACATACCAGGTACCCCCTACCATGGTACACACAAACTAGCTTTTTGCTTAGACCACGTACGAGGACAACATACCGTACAGAGCGCGGACTTCGCACAGGGGTAAGATCATTTTTCAGCAAACATGTCAGGAGACAGCCTTTTCACCCCCTGACAGAGAGCAACTTTGCCTTGACATAGACATGCCATGACTCACACGCTACTGCTAAGTTGTAGTGTGAAACACTCGGCACTACATATACACCCTTGACAGCGCACGTTCTGCCTTGCTTGACACATCTCCTGACACCTTCGGCTTTTCAGCGCTCGACGTGTCCAGAACGGGAAGAAAGGTTTGTCAGCAGCAAGCAGTACCGAACGAGGCGTTTTTTGGAAATATCTGGATTGAGAGCCATCTGTCCAAACACGTAATGTTCGACGTTGAAGCACCCTTACCGTTCGTTGTCGAGAGAAAACGATCGCTGGAAAAACGGTCGCGCCCCAATGGCGAACTCAAACGATCTGTACGATATTTGGAATTAGTGTAGGATATGTTAAGCAGTTTTAAATTGGATAGCCCTTCTAGCCCTTTGGGGACAAACCAGTCAAACTCTTAGTGCTTTATCCTCAAACGGGACTGCAGTCCTGAAAGGGTTGAGTGGGGGGCGTCCTGCTGACGGCCATCCTGCTGACGACGCCAACGTGGGGAAACGTGGGGTGGGACGGACGCACTCCCCCCGGGCAGGTTTCTTTTTTCATGCGTGTTCGGGGTGTGGAGTGTGCAGTACGCACCGAGGTTGGGTCCGTATGCGTATACCTCGGGGTCTACACGGAAAGGAGTGGACACACCTTGGGTGCGACCTTGAACTTGGGTGTAATTAGATAACGAGGCGGTAATAGCTATAGGGGAAAATAAACTGGCACCCGGTATCCACACAAGGCCGAAAGAGGGCTTGGAGCGCCCAAAAAGACCAGCCTTCTCGCGTCCGGAGTCCGGAGGGAGTACAAGAGTAACGGCCGGTGCTGCCCACTGAAAGAAAAGGGCACCCTTATCAAGTACCAGGTGCCGGTTTGTGTATACCAGGTACTGGTGTAAGGCAAGAAGTTATCTAAAACAACCTGGAGCGCACTGCAAGGTGACCGGTCGAGAGAAGGGATCGACCCCTACCCCATACTCAACACTTCCCACACGCCCAGAGCAGCAATAGGACCTACGGTACACACAAACACCCATATATTTCCATATTTTTACTGAGAAAATTTGGTCCTATTTACCATGACCCCCCGTAATAGTAGCAGCAACCATTGCCTCACACGACGCAAATAAAAAACGGGATGTTTTGTTTGTTGCTGTTCGTCGTCGTCGTGTGGTCGCTGTTGTCGTTGCCGTACGTCAAAACGTGGTCAACGTGGGTGGCAAGTAACCTGATACCAGAGGGACCGCCGCAGTTCAGCAAGAACGGTACCACATCACCCGGGTTGCCCGTGCCTGGACTGCTGCAATTATAAAGTTTCTACGAAGGGCGCGTATGGCAGTAGTGCGAAAGGGACAAGACTCGTGGCAGCCAGCGGTGGAATACCGGCCGTCAGTATTGATGGAACCGCTGCTCAGGACCAGCGACAGTTTTACTGCTTCAGGGTGGACATCCATCAATAACACAACTGCTGCTGTACAAGTACTTGTGCGTATAAATATGTCCGGGAAAGTAAGGACCGTTTGCGTATTCATCTTGCCTCGTAGTAATCGTCCATGGAGCAGGAAGCCGGCCGTTTGTCCCCCAGCACCACGTCATTGCCTCCCGCGCCCGCCACCCCGGCAGCGTCCTCGAGAGTCTGAGAGATCACCCTGCTTCCGTCGTCGAACTCGATTTTCACGCTCGCCGCCATATGCTGTCAGTTGTGAGTTGGTGGGTCAGACGAACTCTTGAGCTATATACTGCTGAAGTTGCCCCTTGCCACCGAATGTAATTACTGTCCGACGCCGGTACTCGCGTTAGCGTGCTACTGCACACATGAACTAACCCGCACTATGTATTGCACACGAACAGCACGGCAGTTCGGGCTTGCGTCGGAGGGAAAGTATGTTTCAATGGTTATCCCCATTTTGGTATAATTTTTGTTGACCTCTACGTGGGTTTCATGAAATGTTTGAAGGCTTTATTTCATAGGGGGGTTGCAACCGTTTCGTGCGGGCGAGGGATTGGACAAGATGGATCGGTAGCGCTGAGTTTCGCCTCCCCGCAGCTTTACCCGAAGGAAACGAGAAGCGAGATGAGAAGCAGTAGACTTGTTGACCTCCGAGGTGCGCGCTGGTGCGCCGTTTTTGGCGCCGGGCAAGCTCATACGATTAAATCAATTAGGGATCCTGGTATCCTGGATCCTGGATGCTGGTATCCTGGCGACCAAAAAAAAAACGAAACGACCAAAAAAGAACGAAACGGTTCTGAACTGTGTTCGTACCTGGTTGGTTCGTATTTTCTACCTCCCGTACAGAAAGATTGTTAGTAGAACACAGGGCGTACGAAGCAGAGAAGAGGAGAACAGATACGGTAGTAGATGAAGCATCTCTATCATGCCAGGTACTGGTTTAGGTCATTATATATATATGGATACTTTTACTAATAATACACGTTGTTCCTGCTGAGAACTCCGAACCACATTTCTTCGCCGAGGGTCCAATCCCCTCCCCATTCATTGTTTTGTACTATTAATACTGGAAACCAAGATTTCGGCACGGCTTTTCTACAAAGCAACCCGGAACACACAGCCCCTAGTTTGGGTGAGGTGGGGCATAACATCATGGCTGCACGCCGGTTGCCAGTAGCAAGGGAGTAAGAAGTTTGGGTGGGACCACCGGACGGGAGCAGAAGAGGCCTCATCCAATCCAATACTTACACGACATGATCCATATATATGCATCCGTAAAAGCAGAGAGATATAGAACAACCACGTAGTATATATTTTTCGTATCTGATACAGATCCAAGTTTAATTTTTAACACAGGTTAGAAACAACAGCTGCGCTAAGGCCAGATCTTATGCAATTTTTTTTTAGGTGATTATATGGCTGTTTACGGAGGCTTCGGGGTATCTGGTCCCATTTCTGATCAGATTTTATCAAAATCACGTCTTATGGGGCCTGTTGGGTGGAAAAAAAATGTTCCTCCGAGATTTTATCACTCATGAAATTCCAGGAAGTGATTTTTTTTGACGGCCTTTTCTGATCAACTCTGAAAGTGATAAAATTTGCTTTTGCACAAGACCTCGGAGGCATTGTACAATTTTGTATAGGTTACAGACAGGGCTCATGATGGGTCACGACGCTACATGCTTGGTTACTCTTGTACACAGCTGGGCTCCAGCACTTGTGCATCGGCCACTACGGAGAGAGAGGGCATCAATACCTTGGCCACCATCGCGTCCCTTGCGGCCGCCCAACTGCAGCTGCTCTAGGCAAAACAACTTTGGATACGAATAGGACGAGACTACAGCAGTATCAAAACAATCTAACGTTCTTCTTTTCTGACTACGACGGCCGCAAGCAGCTCATGCTCCGCGAGAGCGAGAGCTCCTTGCTGGTCCAGCGACCCCTTACGCAGCTCCCCAGGAGGTTCCACGTTCCGTTCCTTCCTTGGAGGAGCTGGTGGTGAAGGTTGTGATCGCCCAACCCGGCGTGAACGACTCGTGCGTGTCGTGGTCCACGTACGTAGAGTTCAAGGAAACTTCAAGATCTCGGTTCTGTGTTCTTTTTTTTTTGTTCTCCCATGAAATAAAACCTAAAACACCATAAGACGGCACATGGCGCACCGATCTGGTGTGGCTTTTTGCCGCAGGAAAATCCTACTTCCTGCCTTTTTCAATCACTCAAAAAATATTGCAAAAGATTTGGCCTAAGACAGATTTTCTGTACTTCATTGAGTAGTCTACTCTCGTATTTTGTACTACTTATATATATAGTTAGTACTCAGCCCTCGCTTTGGATCCCCTGCTTGGAAACCCCTCCCTTGACCACAACGCAACGGCGAGGCGCCCGAACGACTGCCCCCTCCCTTCCGACCCTCCCTCTCGCTGCCAGCGCCCGCTGACACCCGTGGGGGCGCTGCGCTCGCTGTGACACAGCGCGAGGACGAGATCTCTCGCTCGCGACGATACGGGACTCCGACCCCTCCTTTTCCGAGTGAAATCAGGGGTTTTGGAGCCATCTGCCCCCTCAACATCCTGCTATTATCATCCTATCATGTGGTCCCGAGTAGAAGGGTAGGCTGGTTGGGAGCAGAAGCCTTCTTCCAAGCGCTGCTGCGTGCTGCTCTGCTGGTGGCTGGTGTAGGAGGCAGCTGCTGCTGCAGCTGGCTGTTATATATACTTGTGTGTTCGTGCGGGTCGTGCTGGGTGCCGGATCCGTCTGTTGTTGCCTTTTGTGTGTTGCCTTGTGCGACTCGTGGTGCTTTCGGGTTTGTGGCTGTTGTGCCCCGTGCTGCTGCTGCTTGCTGCTGTGTATGGCACTAGCCGACGATGCTCTTTGTTTTCCTGCTATTACGATCTTGAATCATCTGGCTGCTGTGCTGTTTTCCTGCTGCAACTTGACACACCACGAATTTGAAAATATGCTTACTATACCAGGTAGTTACTGCTGCTGCTGCTGCTGCTGTTTTGTTGTTGATAGTTTACAGGTGGACTGGAGTCTTGGGACGTTTGGCATAAAACGGTAAACCATGATGACACATAAAAAAACGGTAAATAAGTAATCCCTGTTTGGTTTGCTGGGCCCTTTTCTACCATCAACGGGAGTAAAAACCAATGCTTGCTATTAACACTATACTGCTGTGATGGAGTAGCACATCCATTGTATAGGTACGCATATTCCCGTATGCGAACCGTGTACGGTTGCACATAGCTCTTCGTCTTTGCAGATACGAGACATGCCTGAAGACGAATATTATACGGTTGTATGCAGTGTCTTAGGAATGTATCTGCAGGCGAATCTTATATGGTTATACATAGCTCTTAGAGAATATTCAGTGGAGCCAGTTCAGACATCCCCTTTGCCCGCAGATCGTGTTATAAGTCTGGGAACCTTCTGTATGACAACGTCCTAGTAGAGAACGTTATGTTACTATAGTTGGGAATCTTCTGTATGACAACGTCCCGATAGACAATAGTATCAGATTCTCCATACAGGTTAGTTTTCGTCAACATCTGGGCTGAGTTTTGTCCCCGACGATGCCCTCCTTGCTCGATCGAGTTCTCTCCTTTTCTCTCAACTCACTTGAGGAGCATTAACAAGAAGCTCGTGAACTACAAGCAGCGTGCTCTACCCAGCACCGACATCCCTGTTCCCTCCTACCAGCTTATATATCTGCACCCCACTTCACATTTGGCGTCGTCGGCAGGACACGAACCTACGCGTGAAATCACAATGGGTTTCATGCCGACGACGCTACCTATTGTGATTTCACGCGTAGGTTCGTGTCCTGCCGACGACGCTCAAATCCATTTTGATTTCGCGCGCAGGTTCGTGTCCTGCCGACGACGCCAAATGTGAATTGAGGTGCAGAGATATAAGCTGGTAGGAGACACAGGGATGTCGGTGCTGGGTAGAGCACGCTGCTAGTGGTTCACGAACTTCTTATTAATGCTCAAGTTAGTTGAGAGAAAGGGAGAGAAATCGAGTGAGCAAGGAGGGCATTGTCGGGCACACAACTCAGCCCTGACGTTGACCAAAACTAACCTGTATGCAGATACAGTCTATCGGGACGTCGTCATGCACAAGCTTCCCAACTATAACATAATGTTCGCTACAGGGACGTTGTCATACAGAAGGTTCTCAGACTTATAACATGATGTTCTGCGGGCAAAGGCGATGTCTGAACTACCTTGCTCCACTGAATATTCCCTAAGAGCCATCGTGTATAACCATATAAGAGTTGCCTATGGGAATATGCGTTCCTGTACAATGGATGTGCTGCTCCATCACATATATATATACTCTAACACCGTTTCATGTCGAAGTTGGCGGTGACAGACACGTTCTGGTCTGAAACGTTTAGACTTTTGATATATACGAAAGACCCCAGCAAACTGCGGAAGACCCAACAAACGGGGGAATACCGGAATACGCAGAATTCACTGTGTATTATTGTAGAGTACATACTCGTAGCGCCAACGATACGTGTTACCGTGCTGTTTCGCTCGTCCGGGACAGGTATCCTTCGACGAGCGCAGCTACAAACTCGCCACCCTCGCGGTGGAAAGCTTTGGGCGCCTCGGAAAGGAAGGCAGCGATCTAATTGATCAGTTGGCGGCAAGTACAGTCGGAGGGACGGACGGATCGTCCCCGGCGCGGAAAGGCGTCTGCAAAGAACGCCTCTTCCAGATCATCCCGGTGACCACCCAGGTCGCGATTTCGCGCCGAGTACGTAGGTATAAACTAGCCCTGAGGGACCGCCAGGCCGCTAGAGGAAGGGAGGAAGAAGCCGGAGGAATGCGACCAATGACCTGGGAATGGAACGTTGATGAGGAATAGGATATACTATACCCCGGTAGCTTAAATAAAATGATGTGGGGAATGGAAACTGGGAAGCGGCTGGCAGAGAAGCGTATGAGGCATACTACTGACTTACGGAAGGATATTCGGTTTATATAGGAGCGGCATCTACGCTATATAATAGTAATGTTTCTTGGACTTTTCGGGCTTTAAATAAGCGGCATAAAACAGTGCTAGGAAACCAAAGAAAAAACAGGTACTTTTTGGACAGATACGAAAGATTGGAAAACACTTACATACCTGGCACGATCGTACCGGGGGCGGGTTTCGAGGTAAAGCTGCGTATCCTCTCCTGACGTGAGAAAACACATGTTGAAAAAGTGACTTCGTGGTTCGTTTTGAAACGCCCAAAAACGAGGTTTAGAAAAGTTCCCTGAAACAAAAAAAATCATCTTCGCCGCGATTTTTTTTTAGTTTGATTTCGCGAACTTTTTTTTCAGGGAACTGCTGCAATCGACCCCGCGTGGCCGATTTAGCGGGGGTAGAGTCACTCAAAAACTTGATCCGACAAAAACTGGTGCCAGAATCCGAATTTCAAATTTCTCATAAATCTTGAAATTGCTCACGAAAGCCCAGCATTTGTACAACTATAAGTCAACTGCATTGCCGAACTACAGTAGGGTATTATGATGATATATTCGTATTCCCTACCCAAAATTACCCTATCTTGACGTTTGTAGAGCTTAAATTAACACGTGGAATGTATTCCCAGGGAGGGGATATTTCAGTGTCATCCCCGCTTTTTTGCATATCTCAATCTCCCGTTTGGCGGCTTTCCCGCACTTTTTTTTCAGGAAACTGCTTCAATCGACTCCGCTTTTGGCCGATTTAGGGGGGGTAAAGCCACTCAGAATTTCAATCAGACAAAAACTCGTCTCCGGAAGAGGATGTCAAGTTGGCCTATTTTCCCTAAAGGAAAGCTCTGGTTGGTTTTGCTCATGAATCTGGAATTATTATTAATAAGTGCTGGATCTTATACACACTTAACCTACAGTAGCATATATAACACACGTCCGATATAGACTGCCAACTTATACTTAAAACCTACCATACCTTATGGACATCTAACCCGCCCTGCTCGTACACCCCCACGAGTAGAGTACTACGGTAGACGGTCTCCTTCCTCACTGTGTCAACCCTTCCCAGTCTGTCTTCCTAGTTCAACTGACTGCACCCGCCATCTATGCACCTCTTGCCCACCCCCCCTGTCCAAGCATGCCAACGATTCAATACCTCTCCACAAACCCCAGATTTCCTCCGTTAAATCTTCTACCTGGTCGAAACAAAAACTCGAAGGGACGTGAGTAGCGCAACAATTTTGCCTTTCATTTCTGACTTCGGAAACGTGTTTAGCAATGTTACACCCATCACCTCTAAAAAAGTCATACGATTCGCAGGGGTCCGAATTTTCCTCGGGGGCCCCGCGGAGGCGATTTCCCCTCTCTATTTTACCCACTTAATCGTAAATAACTCATCACCCCGATCTCCAAATGAATATATATATATATGTATATGTTTTCGTGATCCACATGACCTACCGCAAGTTTGTGTAATTTTTCAGAACTTTTAGAACGCATTGCTTGCCGCTCTCTGAAAAACTCATCAAAAACATTCAGCTTGACCGCGCGGAACCCACCCAGGAACAACCTGGTACCGTAGTAGATAGCAGCAGGGACGAAAAAACATCAAAGTTTAGGATACACGTTTCGTCGCCAAAGGCGATTTTGGCCCCACAATCGCGCACCCTTCTGCGTATAAAGCACGCCTTCGGTGGTACCGTTACATGATCCTTCGGTGGTACTCTTACATGATAGGGGTAAATGTATTTACAGTACGCGTCAAGCGACCTTGCACGGCCGTTTGCGAGCGGCGGGCAACGACCTCAAAAACACTGTAAGCCGATGCCGCTGAGCGAGCCGTGCTTCTACCAGGTGATCTCACTTTTGTCACGAATATTGCGCTGTAGCCAATTTGCGAAAGGTTTCGCTGCTCGTACCGACACTGGCACAAGCGATTGTCTACAAGCGATTGTCCCGCGGGTGGGCCTGGGTCGCGTATCTCAAGGCGCAGGACTCCGTTGAATCCCAAAGTTGGCCCAGACTGCTTTGTATGTGTGTCCGCTATCGATTCGCGCAGTCTACACGTAAACGTCGAGGGGGGGGGTTGGGACCAGATTTTGCGAGGATTGGAGTTTCCTTTTAAGGGGGGGACAGACAGACAGATAAACTTCGAATCTTCGCTATGGAACCCCAAGGTAAACCTGGGGAATTAATAGCACTTATTTGTGCCAAAGCGAGGAACGGCACTCCAAATCTATATAACAGCATAAATTTGCTTAGGCTCAACGTTGGCGTCACAATAAGCCGCGAGCCTTAGCCACAATAGGAGTTCCTTAACTGCTGCCCCGTACTACTGTACCGCCCCCCGAAGCAGAATATAGTGTTTGTTGATAGTGATGCAGTGCTTTTACGCATGTCCATCAATACGAAATTAATTCAATTTGTTACTGCCCTCGATGAAATGCATTCGAGCGCTGTTCTCAGTTTGCTTGTCTCTTTTTTTGTGAAGTCGCAGGTGGAGTTGTTGAGAGTGACGGGAGAGGCCAGTCGGGACCAGCACAGACGGAACTCCAGAGTGCTGTGTTTGGCACAGGCGGAGCGTCTACTTGTTGACTATCGGTACCGCTTGTTATAGTACTCGGCGGGGACATATATCCAGCAGCAGCACACGAAGGCGGAACGAGCACCCGCACCAGTACCACAGCAATGGGATCGATATCATTGAGGTGTAATTGGGGTTGCAGGCTAAATACGAGACTGTTGGCCAATGAAAAACGAAACATGAACGGGGAGAGATCTCCAACAGTCAGTCAGAAAGCTGACGACGCTCTCTTGGCCAAAGCAACACATGTCGGTTGTTTATTACAACAAGTAAACGACAGATTGACAAGAGATATCTGTGCCGCGAAATAGTTGTTGTTGGCGAAATGAGAACTGAGGTGGATGCATGCTCTAGGGGGCAAGAGCTTGCCGCCGGCGTCTTACGGTATCCTCCCAAACCTGAAAAAAGCCCATTTTTAGTTGTGTGTTGTTACACATTCGACAGGTTACATATTTTCGACTGCCGGGTTAATATTTTTGCGAGTACCGAAGCATACGATGAGGATCGCAAAATACAAATAAAGGCGAAAAGTAGGAAGTAATCCACTGCTGCCGGCGGCGTCCTACGGTATCCTCCCAAACCTAAAAAAAAAAAGCCCACTTTTTTCCTTGCGCTGCTGTAAAAGGCCTGCGATAGTATGCAATTTGTATGTCATTCGAGACGGGTACAGCAATATAGTAGTACTCGTAGATAATTTTGCTGTGGCACCAAAAGTAGCCCACTTCTGTTGTACTGCAAAAGAACTGCTATAGTATGCGAAAGGAAACGCGAAGTACACCAAAAAAATATTATTTCAGCTCGTGCGACGATACACGATAGACGCTCGATCTCGGCAGAGACTCAGCCCACGGACAACCCGCGCGGTGGCGGGCAAGATCAACTAGTATAGATGACGGGCTCGAATAAATGAGGTGGATGCATGCTCTAGGGGGCAAGAGCTTGCCGTCGGCGTCCAACGGTATCCTCCCAAAACTGAAAAAAGCCCATTTTTTGCCATTCGAGACGTTTGTTGTACTGATAGACGAAATACATTTTTTTGCCATTGAAGACGGACACAGAACTCTGCAGTACAGTAGTACTCGTCGATAATTTTGCTGTGGCACAAAAAGTAGCCCACTCGTGTTGTACCGTAAAAGACCTGGTATAGTATGCGAATGGAAACGCGAAGTACACCAAAAAAGTATTATTTCAGCTCGTGCGACGATACACGATAGACGCTCGATCTCGACAGAGACTCAGCCCACGGGCAACCCGCGCGGTGGTGGGCAAGATCAACTAGTATAGATGACGGGCTCGAAGAAATGAGGTAGATGCATGCTCTAGGGGGCAAGAGCTTGCCGTCGGCGTCCAACGGTATCCTCCCAAACCTGAAAAGAAGCCCATTTTTTGCCATTCGAGACGTTTGTTGTACTGTAAAAGACCTGCTCGTGCGATGATAGACGATAGACGTTTGTACAGTAACTGTAACAGACCTGCTCGTGCGACGATAGACGTTTGTTGTACAGTAACTGTAAAATACCTGCTCGTGCAACAATAGACGATAGATGCTCGATCTCGACAGAGATTCAGCCCACGGGCAACCCGCTTGGTGGCGGGAAAGATCAACTATTACGGGGGTCCATAGTTAACGGGACCAAATTTTGTTTGTAAAAATAGGTAAATATATAGGTTTTTATGTATACCATAGGTCCTATTAACTATGGACCCCCGTAATAGTATAGATGACGGGCTCGAAGAAATGAGGTGGATGCATGCTGTAGGGGGCAAGAGCTTGCCGGCGGCGTCCTACAGTATCCTCCCAAACCTGAAAAGAAGCCCATTGTTTGCCATTCGAGACGGATACAGCAGTGGTAGTACTCGTAGATAATGTTTTTCATCTATTTCGTGTACACCAGCGGCCAATGCGCTGCACTGAGCGTAGGACCCAAGCGTCTGAGCCAACTCTTGTATTCATCGCCACCCTTGCACAACAAGACAGCACTACAGCAGTAGCACAGGCACCTGATCTGGTGTATGGACGTCTCCGCAACTCGGTATGGGCGTCTGAGCCAACTCTTGTATTCATCGCCACCCTTGCACAACAAGACGGCACTACAGCAGTAGCAGGGACCTGGTCTGGTGTATAGACGTCTCCCCAACTCGGTATGGGATATGGGATATGTTGGTGGTATGGTATATGGGATATGTTGGTGGTATGGTATATATGGGATATGTTGGCGGTATGGTAAATGGGAATATGGGATATGTTGGTACCAGGTATATGGTATATGGGAATATGGGAAAACCACCGTATGTGGTATGGTATGTGTTGACGGTATGGTACGGGAAAAACACAGTATATGGTATGGTACGTTTGCGGTATGGTACCATGGTACGATGTCGTGGATGTATTATATGGCTAAATTTGCCTGGTGGTATGGTATGTTTCAGTATATAAGGTCCGTAAGGGTGGAATACGTTGTACGAATATCATCTGTAACGAGCTTATATATCGGCCATTGGAAAGTGTTAGAAAATATAAGCCTTGCGGACAGACAGACAGATTTGCATTTACGAAAACAGAGACTCAGTTCTACAAACTGAGAATTGCAGCGCAGCGCCAATGAATATCATTGGCCTCTGCTATGTTAAAAAAAATCCGACGAGCGGACGGACCGACCGACAGCACTTACAAATTGTGTCCGAAACAAAGACCCTAGGTTAAAACTGACAGTGGGGAACACATGCAGCGCGAAACAAATTCCACCAATCAAATCAACATAATGGACATCCTCATTGGACCTGCAGGGTGCCCAACACGAACGCCCGAGTGTGATGTGCCTTTTTTAACCCACACAACACAAAACACGACATAACAAAACGATGACGGGCGAACACGATGAGCATACAAGAAAGAAAACAAACAAAAGGTGCTACACAGCAAAAGGGTATAATATGAGACCCTAGCGCTCACGTATATCACGTATCAAGCTCATCCCAACCGTGCACGATACGAACATGCAAGAAGTAGGAGGCAAAGTATGCCACGTTCACACACAACAAACAGACGCTGCCCTAGCGATCACACCAATCAACTATCAAGCCCGCCCCACCCGACCCGTTGTCGCCCCGAGACTAATCGCAGAGAGAAAAACTCCTGACGACGGTGAATCTGCGATGTAAAAAACATATCACTGAAACAACACTAATTAGCCCATGCATATCCAAGCCGTATCATCCTCGGATGGGCAAAGTTTGATGATCACACACCGAGAAAGAGCCCCCCCCCCCACCCCTCCCAATATTCTCGATAGGGTGAATGTTTTACGATCACACCGCTTCAAGTAGTGTGACCCCCCCCCGCTCCCCGTCCAGCCGCCTTCTCACCACAAGACCCAAGACCACTCGCACATATCAAAAAAGAAAAAACGGCTTAGGCCAGCGCCACCAGCGCTGACACCGCGTTTAAGCCAGCGCTAACGCTGCGCTTCAGCCAGCCTTGACGCTGGGCGTGGCATACACATTGGGCATAGAAGAACCAAGGAAAAAAATAACTCCGGTGCAATTGAAAGAACCAAGGAACAAATGAAATCGGTTGCGCTTCAGCCAGCCTTGAAGCTGGGCGTGGCATACACATTGGGCATAGAAGGACCAAGGAACACAATAAATCCGGTGCAATTGAAGGAACCAAGGAACAAATGAAATCAGGTGCAACCGTCATTGCCCCCCACGAAAAATTGACAGCAGCGAATGTTTGGCAGCAGCCGAACCTCCTCCTCCCGCCCCCCAAACGATCATGCCCAAAAGCGACATGCCGGACAAACAAGGGGCAGCTTTTATTATCGAACAAAGGACAAGTATTATGTACACAGAAAACGCAAAGCAAGCATTCTTAAGCTCGACCATCGCTCTCTTGCTCGTGTTCCACTCCACAAAAGCTCTTGCAAACAAAGACGCACACAACCGACACGCCCCAAGTACATGGAATAATCTCCATGTCAAGTGAGCTTCGCTAGCACCCTCCGTGAAAGATACTATTCATAGGGAACCGCGGTTTGACCTCTTGACTGACCGCCCTTTACACTGAAACCAGTATACATCATCCGCCAAATATGCTCGCAGAACGCGGTTTGACTCTTGACTGACCGCCCCAAACAATATAAAAAGATCCTAGGAGACCGCGGTTTGACCTCTTGACTGACGGCCCCTACACTAAAACCAGTCTGGACCTTTCATCTACCAGTAGATGCTAGGAGACCGCCGTTCGACCTCGTGACTGACCGCCCTCTACACAACATCAGTATCCTCCGTCAAAGATGCTGGGAAACCGCGGTATGACCTCGTGACTGACCGCCCCCTACACTAAAACCAGTTTATATACTCCGTCAAATATACTAGGAGACCGCGGTTGGGCCTCGTCACTGACTGTCCCCTGCACTAAACCCGTATGCATCCTCCGTCAAAGATGCTAGGAGACCACGGTTTGACCTCTTGACTGACCGCCTCCACACTAAAACCAGTATACACCCTCCGTTAAAGATGCTAGGAGACAGCGGTTTGATCTCGTGACTGACCACCCCTGACATTAAAACCAGTATATATCCTCCATCAAACATGCTAGGACATCGCGGTTGGGCCTCGTCGCTGACCGGTCTCTATACTCAAACCAGTACGTCGCATCCGTCAAAGATGTTAGGAGACCGCGGTTTGGCATCTTGACCGACCGGTCTCTACACTAAAACCAGTATACATCCTCCGTCAAAGATGCAAGGAGATCGCTGTTTGACCTCGCGACTGCCCGCCTCCTACACTGAAACCAGTACAATCACGCCAAAATAGCTTTTGACGCGCCTAAAAAGACCGGTCTTCTAGCATAATTTGCCCTCCGCCCTCCGTACGTCATGTTGCAAACGGTAACTCCAGTAAAAGGAATTTCTTTATCGCATTTGACCACCCCGCTGGCAAACCAGAAAAACAGAAGCGGCAGCCGTGCTGCGCCCTCCGTACATACGTAGCATCCATCGCTCGCGCACGTAACGGACAAGCAGACGGCAACAGTAAACAATAAAAAAGGGGGAAACTGCTCGGTTGTGGGCTCCCACCCCTAAAACAGCTACTTCACTCCCAACATGAAGTGTGTGAACGCCTGAGAGCAGAAAACGGGGGGTAGGGGGGGGGGGGGAGGAAACGGAAACGAGAACGGAAACAAAAAAAGAGACGACCGAACGCACACTCGAAGAAGAGCAGACATCGTTCTCACGCGTGAGTGTATGCCTGGCAGAAAAAACGGAGACCGAAAAAAGCGATTTCAAAATACGACCCAACGTACAGCAGCGAGGGCTGTATCTCCTTCATTTAGTACCAGGGAAGGTCCTGGTACACCATCTCCCGATGCCAATGACAGGAGGGGGGGCACTTACTGACCCTTCTGAATTGGTTATAGTGCTGTATCACAGTGAAGCGCCAATCAACGGTGTTCTTGGTGCGCTGTTTCCCCGTGCACTGCGCTTTTATGGGGTCGGACGATCCGACTAAGAGAAACTCCCCGTAATTAGGGCAACAACGCACCATTAAATAGTAACTCCCACCTACGCACAAACGGGACCTAAAACCCGAGAAAAGCGGTCTCGCTAACCATCTATAATGGTAGAAAGGAGCGTGCACAAATATAAGTATCCTCAATCACACTGCGCGCGTGCCGTACATGTGTGTCCCTACGCTGCACTTCGGGCTCGCGTGACTCCCGCCTCCCCCACCCCAGCAGCCCGAACCGAACTGCTTTGTGTAGCCGATGCCGTGATCATCATTTAATCTCGACACGATTCCCTCTTTCTCAAGTCCTGCGTGAGGGGTTAGCAAGAACCTTCTCAAGTCCTGATGGGTTAGTAAGTAATAACCCTTTTCGACTTGGTTAATGGTGTAGCGACCAAAAGCAAAGGACAGGTGCGGCCTTATCTACCACCTACCACTCTGCCTCCCCCGAAACAAAAAGGAAACTTTCTGTATCAACACTTTATCCAAACGGTCCCTCTACCCAGGGATACCGTGGTGGGAAGAACGTGCAGCAGCACAGGTACTGTTTGCGCACGTGTCGCACATCTTCTCCCCCCCCCTTGGGTGGCATTCCGGACACGCTCCCGCTCCCTAACCCCCATCCCGGGCGGCTTATCACGGTCGTCATTAACTATCGAAAACGTTTTCCCTCGGAACCCCCCAAACGGATTATGGACTAATAGACCAATACTACGAGGTAGACCAACAGGCGGTTACATAATTTCAGGCGAACGGGCACCCAGCGATTTGTTTCCCCCTCGACACGACCTCTCGGGGGCCTCGAAAATGTTTTCCCTTGGAACCCCCCAAACGGATTATGGACTAATAGACCAATACTACGAGGTAGACCAACAGGCGGTTACATAATTTCAGGCGAACGGGCACCCAGCGATTTGTTTCCCCCTCGACACGACCTCTCGGGGGCCCGGCGGCTATAACCCCTCTTCTCCATCGCCGGTAGGATTTCAACTATATGATGGATAATTCCGCAGTTGAGTGGTCCCCGTCTCGTCAGCCATGGGACAAAGTGCGCCCCTCTTGAGGGCACCTCCATTACGACGGTGGCATGGCACACAACAGCAGCGTCACGAATCAAAACTGAACCCGCACGTACTTAATTGCCAAAAACTATATCACTTCACATTCCTAGTCGTTTGCCCCCGCCCCCCCCAAAAAAAAACGTGGGTGCAGCAACTACGTATAAAGCATTGAAAAAAAGAAAGAAAAACTTTCACAGCTATACGCACCGAAAATATCAGGTACAGATTACTTGTAATTAGAGCGGGACCATTTTTGCCCGTCGTCTGCCGACAGGCGCTTCTCACGAAAAAACAGACGAGGGTCATGCAAGGACCCCACGCACAGCAGCAGCAGCAGTAGCAGCGGAGGACGTACAACAGCATCCTCCGGCTGCGCGCGAAACGTACCCGGGGAGCGGCGGGTACACAACCTTCAGGCAATATATATGCCGGTTGACGGTCTACTTTTGGGCCGTCAAGGCCCCTCAAGACGAATACACTAATTTTACCCTGGGGAATTATTCCCTGACAGCTGCCCGTTAAGACAGGCAAAAGCGCCGTCCTACCGACAATTTTTCTCCGAGAGGGTTACACCCTATCATCCTCTTCGAGGTTTTACATACTCTCCTCTCTTCTTCGTGGAGAAATAGGGGTCTCATCATCTTCGGGGGGGAAGGGGGGCACACAGCGATTTATTCCCCTGTGACATAGCCTCGAGCGCGGCAGCCAACCCCTCCTCCAGTGTCGCGATGTACACGCCGTCCGGCGCTGCTTCCGCCTTCTCCTTCCTCAACTCCGCGCGCAGCTGAGTGTACTCTTCGCGGAGCTGCCTCCGCTTTCCGATCGCCTGCACAGACTTCTCCTCCCGAACTTTCTCGAGGCGGGCTAACTGGAGGTCCACCTCGGCCTGCTGCCTCCTGCGTTCCAGTTCACGATCGTCGTTTCCGGTGGTCCCTGGGGTGGTAGTACCGGAGGCTGCGGCGGCGGCAGCAGCAGCAAACACTAGCGGCAACGGCAGCAGACGACGCGTTCGGCTCACCAAGCCCGATCTCGCCACCCACCGTTCGCAGGAACTTCTCGAATCCTTCCTTCATCTTCGTCAGCCGTTGCACCTCGGCTTGGCTATCTCTGGACCCCGCTTTCGGTTTCAGCGCCTCGTGTCTTTCCAAACTACCGCCACCACCGCCACCACCACCACCACCACCGCCATCACTACCACCACCACCACCACCACCACTACCACCACCACCACCACCACTAACAGCATCACCATCCCCATCACAAACACCAACACCACCACCACCACCACCACCACCACCACCACCGAAACCGGGATCAGCCTGTATGGCCTCATCGCCGCTGGACTCAGACGACCCCCCCATCTCGGCATCATCCTTTGAGAGGACCGTTTCGGACGCCCGACGCAACTCAGGGTAGCGCTCGCCGGCATAGTACAGGTAGAGAACATCCGTGTCACCTGGAATTATACCCACCAGGTGAGTGGCGGTTGTGAGGGTGGGATGGGCGAGAGATGGGCAGGAAGGGGGAGGGAGAAATCGGGGAGGCGGGGGGGGGGGGGGGGGGACGGGGGCACGATGACGGAGCGATTCGCGACCCTTTTGCTACGTACCTTGTGCGGCAAAGTAATCCCACACTGATTCCAAGTATTTTTCCTCAAAAAACGTCCGTGTAGTTTTAAAGGAGATAAGAGGGGCATCCATCCGGACATCAGCTGCGAGCTCGACCGAATTGATTGGTCGATACACATTTTTATAAGCGTTCCATCTCTGTTTCGTTTCGTTTCGTTTCATTCCGGTCTGTTTCTTTTCGTTTCCTTTCAAACCGTTTCATTCCGTTTCATCCCATCCCATTTCATTTCGTTTCTTTTCGATTCAATCTTGCTCGTTCCTGTGTGCCTCATTTCGTTTGATTTGGTTTCGAATCGATTCATATTCCATCCCATTCCCTTTCGGCCTACCGTTCGGTTCCAGCGGTTTCGCACAAACTCCCATCACCTGCGCAGAAGTTCCAGAATGGCTCGCCCACCCCTATCTTAGTGAACTTTCTCCTCATCCGGGCCAGCTTCTTGCGCACCGCGTTGTACAAGTCCTCGAGCTTCTCGGCCGTCGCGTGAGGCTGGAAGCACGTCCCGGGATTGAGCAGTTCGAACTGAACGTTGGTCGAAATCTTGAAGTTTGCCTGACGCAGGGGAGTGGGGGGGGGGGGGGGGGGGCATGCGTGTTTAGCGAGGGGCACCTGAGAAGCACTAACAACGCCACACGTTTGCGCGCGTGTGTGAGCCGTAATGAGAGGTGTCGTGATCGCTGAAAACATTAACCCGGCATGAGAAGGCCTTCTATTTATCTAAAAAATAATAAAATAATCATCAAAAATCAATCCACAAATAGAATCCTGCTTTAATCACGACCACTTGGTTAATACAATCGAATACTCAATGTATCAGTCAAGCAGAACCAATCCAAACTAGTCAAGACGCAAGAGTCAAGCCCGTTTTTTTTCATTAACTCTACTAACAAATGAAAAAAAGGGAGCCCACTCAACTTTTCAAGCAGTGTTGTCCTCCTACAAAAAAGTGAAAGGGGTCTAAGCCTTTCGCAACAATAACCCTTAACACTCCGGATGGAAATGTAAGGACCGTTTTAGTCCCCATACTCATGCCCACTCGGCTTGAGTCTCCATAATCGTGCCTAAACGTTCCATCTATATAGTTCCATCCAGGGCGGTATTTACTGCTACATACCAGGAACTACGAACCGCCACGATTGCGTCGTGTGTCGATCTAACTCGGGGTGCATGCAGGACACAACGGCGCGGCCGTGACAAACATACGGCAGCGTGAGTACTATGGGGCACGCGAGGAAGCGGTCACCCGCACCTCCACACCTATACTCTCAAACTCGGCAGGGGCCCGGGGACAGTATCGCTGCGCACCCAGCTACAGTAGATAGCTGGGCTCGCACAAGCACGCCACACGCAGGTTGCAAAATGTAGAGTGGTATTGTTATGTGGTGACATCCCAGCAGGTATCCATGTTGCAAGCATGCCTACATATCAGTGGGAAGTCTGCTGGGATATCCTATGATGGCCCAGACGGCACGCTGCAGTATGTCCACCCGCCCTGACCTCCCCCACTGGGGTGCCAGGTGCGGTGAAGATAACCCCCCCAGGAAACAGAGTCAACTCTCCCGCTAGCGCAAGCCGACTATACACAAGTATGGATACACCCCCCCCCCCCTCCTCCTCCACTACAAACAAAATACGTGTGGGCAGCCACCAACGCCTTTCCCCTCTTGTACTTGAAGCGAAGGCAAACAAAAATGCTGCGCAAAACAAACGTTTCTGTGGAAATTAGCCTTCCGAAACCCACTCCACCACAAACTCTGCCCCGACCGATCGACGTTGTGTACGGAGGCCCACCTTCGTCTTGGGATTGACGAAAGCCTTCTGCAAGTCCATCCAGACCCTCCTATTCGCGCCGACAGCGCTGATATCGAGGCCCGCCCTCGATGCCTGCGCCTCCGACTCCACCATCCGCGCCCTGAACTCGTCGAGCACCATGATGTTCACGAGGCGCGGGAAGCAATGCTTCGTCGTGCGGTCGGTCGCAGCCGCAGGGCTCCAGCTGGCCTTGGCCCTGGCTTTGGCCAGCCTCTCGACGCTGCGGCGCCTCTCCAGCGCGTTGAGGACGGGGCCTACCCGGTACCGTTTTCCCTCGTAGGTGATACGCTCTTCCTTTCTTTTCACCACCCCGTCGGCTAGCAGCGACTCCAGCACTTGCAGGGCCCCGTTAGGGATGCCGTCCCCCCAGTCATCGCCCGGCTTGTCTCCTGCGCGTGTGCGTGTGCGCGTGCGGGTGAGGGTGCGCGGACGGGTTGTGTGTGTGCAGTGTGCCTACAAAAGAGGAGGAGGGGCGTTTACAACTCGGGGTCAGCTTCGTAAAAAATAAAAATGGTTTGAAACTTGCTTGATTTGACCTTGAACCCCCAACGGACGCCCGGTTTTTCTCCTGTGTGTGTGCGGTGCGTAGTGTCCAGACAAACGGGGGGGGGGGGGGGGGGTTCACTCACGTAAAGCATGGTCGAAGTTCGTATGACCATACACCCTCGCATCCCTACACTACAATGCCGGCACGGGGCATGTCGGGTTTCCACTGTGTACGTAGGCACAGGACAGGGGTGTTTTCGACCTGGTCCAGCGTCGAATCAAAATTTGAAAAAACTTGACGTCAAACTCTTTTTTTCGTAAAAACCTACAACCCTAGGACCCTAAACCCTAACCCCAACTGCTCAGGAAAAAAAAAATCTCTGAATGTAGGTGTAATGAGAACTTAGCGTGGTCTATCAACCATTTTGCAGAAGCTGGACCTAGCCGTAAAGACTATGTACGTACTGGCGAAGAGAGCGGTGGGCACGTCAATGAACCCGAGTCTCCTTTGGTCAATCTCCCACCAATGTTGTGGGCGAGTTTATCACACACAGAATAAAATCGAACCATTGTGCGCTTTTCGTATCTGCAAGAGCGCCGTTTCGCGGTGCTGTGCGAATAGTATTCTTTCCACACCCTCGACAACAGAAACTAGTCCAATAGCCTATCAACAGTTTCCTATTGCAATTGATTGCCTATTGTGGTCCCTGATTCCAACTATTTGAAACGCATCGAGCTCTCTCTGATGTTCAGAGAATTTCTATCAATAGACCCCCACCTGACCCTATTGTCCAGACAGGATCAATTGATTGAAAGTGCCCGAAATCAATTGTTCAGACAATTCCAATTTATAGGCAGTCTCTGAAACCAATGGTGCGTACAATTTCAATTCATGGGCAACCTCCAAAATTGATTGTCCAGACAATTCCAATTAATTGACCTCCTGATCTTTTGTCCCGACAATCCCATTTAATAGACAGCAGTCTCCCACATCAATTGTTCGGACAATTCAAATTAATAGACCGTCTCCTAATTGTCCGAACAATTCCGATGGACAATCTCCCACATCATTAGCCCGCACAATTCCAATAAATAGACCGTCCGTTGAATCAATTGTGTACCACCACCAATCCAATTAATAGACAGCATCCTAATCAATTATCCGGACAACTCCAATTAAAAGACAGTCTCCTATTAATAAATAAAATTTATACCGACAATTCCAGTCAAGACCGTTTCCAAAATCAATGGTCCGGACAATTCCAATTAATCGCTATTCTCCAAAATCAAATGTCCCGGCACCTGCAATTAGTAGGCCGTTTCCAAAATCAACTATCCGGATAATCCAACTAAGAAAATATCCAAAATCAATTGTCCAGACAATCCCAATTGGTGGACAGTAATCAATTGCCCGTACAAACCAAATTAATAGCGCCTACGGATTATTTTGTTTTGTAACACGCTTTTTAATGACTCCAATGTGAACACATGGACTTGGCCGTATCAAAACGTCCCACGTACGAACATATAATACATATGTACCCAAAGTTGATGCCCCTCGCCCTTTTCCGTTCATGCCTTGGACAATAGACCTAGTGATGGACTATTGCCCCTACAGCAGAATCACGAACTTGTTTATCGATCGGAATCGTCCGGACAAGTGATATCAGAGACTGTCTGCAACAGTATTTGAAATTGTTTAGACACTGGATCTTGGGGACTGTCTATTGATTGGATTCGTTCGGACAATTGGCTTGGGAGAGTGCCTACTAATTGGAGTCGTATGAACACTTGATGTCTTGGGTGTTTTCTACGAATTGGAACTGTCCGGGCAAATTATTTTGGGGATCCTATTGATTGAATCTGTTCCGACGAAAGATTTCAGAGATTACCCATTAATTGGAGTTGACTGAACAATTGATGTCTGGTGCTTTAAAAAAATTAGAATTGTCTGGACAAATGATTTTGGACGCTATCGATTATTTGGAATTGCCCTGACAAATGATTTCAGAGGCTGTCCATTCATTGGAACTATCTGAACAATGGATGTCTGGTGCTTTCTAATGAGCGGAATTGTGCTGACAATTGATTCACAGGTTGTCCAATATTCGGTATTGGGTGATGCACATGATTTGGAATCGTCGGGATAACCACTTTCGGAGACCGTCCATTGAGTGGAATACTCCAGATAATTGGTTTCGGAAGCCATCTACAGATTGGAATCACCTGGACAACCGAGTTTCAGAGGGTTCGGCGATCTGAAAACTGGCCGCTACTTGTGGAGGTACAATTTATTTGGCTAGTACTGTCTGAACACCTACAATACCACGCAATTGTAACCTCTGCAACAGGATCAGGAAGGTCTCTGAATACTGATTAATTTTAGTGTCTCTCATTATTAGTGTTCAAAATCGAGTAAAAGGTACAAGTTCGGAGCTACCAGGTATCGATTTCTTGGACGGCCTCTGAACTGAATTGTGCGGACAATTCCAAGTAATTTCCAATCGCCGAAAATCAATTGTTTGGACCAATTCACTTGATTGATAGCACCTGAAATCGATTGTTTTGGTAGTTCCAATCAATAGAGAGTACGCAAAATCCCCGGACAATTGTAATTAATGGACAGAACACGAAGTAATTTGTCTGGGCAATTCCAATTAATGGACCAGCACCCGAAATCTTTTTAGTCTGGAAAATTCAAATCGATTGACAGTTTCCGAAACCAATGGTTTAGACAACTTCAATTAATAGACAACACTCGAAACCCACAGCTATCACAATTCCTATTGATGGATGGTTTGCGAAACCAATGGTCCGGACAATTCCAATTAACAGGCAATCACCGAAATCAATTGTATGTACAATTCCGATCAATAGACAATCGCCGAAATCAAGTGTCTGGATAGTTCCAATTAAAAGACATTCGCCGAAATCAATTGTGCGGACAATTCCAATTTATGGACAATCGCCGAAATCATTTGTCTGGACAATTCCAATTAATAGACTGTCTCCAATACCAATTGTCCGGACAAATCCAACTTGCACGCAGCCTCCAAAATGCCAGGTATACTGTACACACAACACACGATGAAATAGGAATTGTCCAGGGTGTGGAATTTTTATTATCGTACGGTGCGGCGCGGAGCCGATTTTGGGTTCTTACTAACTTGCAGTACGATGCGACGCGATTATAACTCGTGTGGAGTGTTGCGGTGAGCACCGTCAAAACAAAACGTTTTGTTCACCGCGTCCTTATTCGGGAGTTGCACGGTGCGGTCCGGGCGGATGTTGAATTTTTGGAATCGAACAGTGCGGTTCGGGAAATCCTGCGGTGCGGCGCGGTTATGTGAACCCCTACCGCACGCGTCGCACCGTGATAAAAAATGCACCGTGAAAAGAGAACAGATACTTGGGAAATGGTCACCTTTGTTTGTCTCCCACCATTAATGCCTACTAGTATATTATCCATCAGGTTCTATTGCACCCCATGTGGGAAAAAAATACATGACTGGGTAGGTACACTCGTAGGTATACCAGGTGTATAGAGAAAGCTATGCCTGGCATATATTAACAGTATCGTACTCAAATATCGTTCGATATGCAACAGTACCAGGGGTTACGATGAACTAACTGTCCACCCTTAACACGAAAGGTCCGCTACTGTACAGCACCAGTACTACAGTAGGTATACTGCTACACCAGGCACAAGTACACCTGCAACCTGGTATGATAATACAAGCGCTCCGCGTCGCGGGCGGTTCCGCCCACTACGCTCGCTCACGAGGAAAATTGGAACGGAACAGACTGTCCAAACAATTAGGTGCAAAAAGGTGACGGGACACCTGGCATGACGTTATACTCCGAAGCAGAGCAAATGGCAGTACGAGTACAGCAGTACGTACAGCAGCCGCTCTCGCCCGGAAGAAAAGTATCCGAACCACCAGAAGCCGAATCGTGGGTGGGTGCAATTGAGATTGTCTGAAGGGGGTAATAATACTGAACATATACAACGAGGCGCGCGAACGCGGAGCGCGAGCCTTTTTTTTTGTAATATGACACATGAAACACCGGAGTGTTTGCCTGGTGTTTGGTTGCGGGTGACCGGCAAAATAAGAGAGGTGACCGGCAAACAAAAAGAGAAAAAAAAGCAGTTGAGAGTACTTTGCGACGACGGCAGAAGTTATGCTCAGGCAAAACCATGCTACTCAAAGTTTATACCATGGTAGAAACTTTACAACAAGACTGTTGTGCAGCGGCAGCAGCAGCAGCATGTACAGCAGTAGGTGCGTAAGTACGGGGACTCCTCAACTTCTGATGCGTCAAGCAGAACTTACAACAGTTGCGACGTACTTCATCTCCTGTCTCGTAGTTTTGTGACCACAAAGCTTGTCTGCCCCTCGGATGGAGAATCAGCACGCACACTGGAGGTGCTGAAAGTCGATGGGTAGAAACAACGGACTAACCCTCGTGGGACTACATGAGGGAAAATTGACAGGAAAAAAAGTGACGGCGACGGCCACTGCGTGATTGGGGGGATGATACCATACAATGGTTGGTGTCCGAGTTACAATGGTTGATCCAAGGAGTTGTACGGCACGGGCGCGACGTGATCCAACCCGTACTGCTTCCGGGCCCTCACGGCGCGTGCTACGACAAGGGGCAGCACATATTTTTCATGAGCCTCCTCGCTTTAGGGACTCCATATTCACCCCGAATTTGACTTTCATAAACGATGTACGCTTGCTTTACCTCGGCGGACAGGCCCAGCCGCATGGCCGAAGTGTAAACGAATCATAGTGGTGCAAACACTAACGGGAGAAGGGGTTGTTCCGAGGTTGAGGAGAATCCCCTTGCTCGGTGGAAGTATTGCCTCACGTAGCAAAAAAAAGGTGACAACCCCTATTATATCATAGGACGCGTCTCACGCTGCTCGTACACGGTTGGCAACACCATACCCCTCTGTTCCGAATTCTAGGGACCATTTCTGTACCAATAGACGATACAAACGGTCCTCATATTTAGGGACAAAGGTATCGTTGTTTTGGCCGCATTATCGGGGGTTCGAGAGGGATTAACGTAAAGAACACACAGTAGCACCGGGTACACCCGCGCCTCCGCAATCTACATACAAACCTCTGGGGGTGTAGCGGAAATCCCCGATGTACGGGGACAGCCTCCCCTTTCGGAAGTCATCTTCCTCTAGCCGGAGGGCCAGCGCATCCTTATCGCGCACCCTCTGCTGCCCCTTGATGCGCCGATGCTGGCAGACCTTCATCGGGAATCAACACAAAAAAGGAGGGGGGGGGGGTGAATTTGCTTGTTGGATAATTGGTGAGTATTTTTCTTGTGATTCATGAATTTTGTGATCGTGCGATTGTTTTGGTTTCCACGATGGCATTGCAGTATGAGCATATCTACATACTATGAACAACCCACACCACTTCACTCGTTCAATCCAACACTAACAACACATGCAAATACTACACTTCGTATATACACGTTCTGTTCTTATCAAAATTCGCACGATGGGAATTAGGCTTAAACTGTAAAATATGGATAGCTAGGAAATAAACGCCCCCCCCCCCGCCCCAGGAAACAGCAAGTGGCTCAAAGGGAATGGGGGAGAAACATAGGGGCGCAGAACAAGCAGACAAGGAACAGGAACGGAAACGAAAATAATGCTCAAAGAAGAGATAACAGAAATACTCGTGGCGACAACGGAGAAAGAACAGGTAAGACTAGAGTGGATAGTGAAACGAAAAGGAGGCTGAGAATAGGATCATGGAACGTATGTGGCTTCGCCACGGAAGAGCGCAAAATAATCGAAATTGCCGAACAAGTAAGTAAGCGCGACCTAGACATAGTGGGAATTCAAGAGTCGTGGGAGAAAGAAGGAGGGGAGATAGGATCCAAAGTTGGAGAGTACGCATGGATAGGGAAAAATAGGAAGGCACATAATAGCAAGAATAGGGGGGCAGGGGGTGTGGGGTTCCTAGTCAAAGAATACCTGTGTGAGATAACAGAGGTGATCAAAGGCAATAAATTCGACGAGAGCATATGGATTTAAGATTCCAGGGGAGCGGGGAGCGAAAGATTACTTCTTAGGAAACATATATATGCCCCCAGAGTTGAAGAATACGATAAAAGATATACAGAGGAAGTTCGGAGAAGTAGCAGTAGATGTACATAAGTATAAGAGGCAAGGAGAAGTAGTACTAGTGGGAGATTTTAACTCAAGAATTGGGAGGGCAAGCAAACTGAATGAGAACATTGGACAGTATGGGGAAGTAACTAAGAATAAGAATGAGGAAGAGATGTTGAAATTCCTCAAGCACAACGAGATGAAAACGTTGAACGACAGAGTAAAAAACGCAGAACCGGAATGGACTAGACAGTGCATACAAAAGGGAGAAAGCTCTATCCTTGACTTTATAGTAGTAGCAAATGGAAGTGGTAAAGAAACGGAACTACATGTATGCGCAGCGGACATAGGAACTACGGATCACTGTCTAATATGGACACAGTCAACAGACGAGAGTGATCAAACATAGAATAGGTAGGAAATTGTATCGATGGAGAATGGATAAACTAGAAGTAAAAGAGAAACGGGAAGAGTTCCAAGAAGAGATGGCCAAAAATGCAGAGAAATTTTCCGAGCTGTTGGAAAGAAGAGGTACAACAAGGAACGATATAGAAAGGGATGATGCAGGAGCTAGGATAATAGAAGGATGGGAGCAGTTGGTCAAGACCACAGCAAGTAAAGTAATAGGGAAGAAGTTGATAGTATGCAACAGAGCGGTAAAATGGTGGGATGAAGAAGTGAAAGAGGCTATAAGAGCAAGGAGAAAGGCACACGCAAGGTACATCGAGTAAAACTTCGACAGGGTGGAAGGAGTATGCTATAGCTAGAAAGAAAGTAAAAGAGATGGTAGAGAAGAAGAAAGGGATATGGAAAGACGTAGTAAATAAAACAAATGAAGACTTTGAGGGCGGGATGAAGCAGATGTGGGTAGGGATAAAAGGGATACTTGGCAGACAAGCAGGACTTGGCAGACAAGCAGGAGAGGTAGACACGGGAATAGCTACTCTAAGAGCACAGAACGGTAAAATGGTTAGTAGTTCGAAGGGGAAAAGGGAGGTACTAGTAGAGCATTACCGAAAGCTAGGAACACCCACAGCCAACGAAACGTTCGATGCAGAATTCGAGAAGGAAATCAACGCGTGGGCAGAGGCGAACGTAGATACATCAGAAAGGGAAGACAGTGGTTCGGGAGGGTTACAGAGAGAGTTCACAAGGGAAGAGGTAAATAAGTGTGTAGCTAAACTTAATAATAGAAAGGCAGCAGGGGCAGACCAAATAGTGAATGAATTTATGAAGTACGGGGCAGAAGGAATGCTTACCATGATGGTTATGTTGTATAACTGGATATGGAAAAACGAGTACGCACCTAGGAGGTGGAGAGAAGGAGTAGTAGTGAATTTATTCAAGAAAGGAGATAAGGCTGACCCGGGGAACTATAGAGGGATAACGCTACTAAGCACAGTAGGCAAAACATTTTGTAAGATTTTGAACGATAGAATGGGAACGATGATGGAGAAGGAAGACAAAATAAGCGAAGGACAGGCAGGGTTTAGGCCAAACCGTAGCTGCGTAGACCATGTGTACACCTTAAGTAAGATTATTCAAGGTAGGAAAGACGCGGGACTAACAACGTACTGATTCTTTCTAGATTTGCAGAAAGCCTACGACACAGTATGGAGAAATGGATTGTGGAAAAAACTGTGGGAAATAGGAATCAGAGGAAAGATGTGGAGAACGATGAAAAAGATGACGGAATGTGCGAGAAGAGCTGTGATGCTGGACGGGGAAATATCGAAGTATGTTGATATTTTACAAGGTGTTGCACAGGGATGTACGTTGTCACTTAACTTATTCAAGGTATATATTAACGACCTGATAGTAGCAGTCGAGGGAGCAAGGCAGGGAGTCACGGTAGGGGAAGATACGGTGTCGGGATTGATGTTTGCGGATGACTTCGTGGGGATATCAGAAACACCCGAAGGATTGCAGAAACAAATAGAGAAGGCGCTAGAATACACCAGGAAATGGAGGGTGACGGCGAACGTCAAGAAATGCGCAGTAGTTGTTTGCAACGAAGATAAGGTAAACCCGGTAAATTTCAGTTGGAAGTGGGGAGAAGATGAATTGCCGATCGTAGACCAGTATACATACCTTGGCGTAGAGATCTCAAAAGACTGCTCTTGGGATACACATATAGCAAAAGTAATAGGAAAGGGTAAGGCACAAGTAGGCAAGATGGATGCGATCCTAACAGACCCAAACCTTGACACTAGGATTAAGAGATGTATCTTGATGATTGTAATAGTACCAAAGCTAGAATATGCAGGAGAAGTATGGGAAGGGAACGCGAAACTCGTAAAACAGTTGGAAACAGTACAAATGACAGCAGCTAAAAAAATCCTAAGATGCTCAAGTACGACTAGTAATACAGTATTAAGAGCAGAACTGGGAATGCGCCCACTCAAGACAAACAGAGACATGAGAAACTTGAACTGGCAATATAAAGTAAGGAACATGCCAAAAAAGAGGTTGCCACCCATAGTTGATAGAGCTGTATGGGAGAAAGTATCAAAAGGACGAGCTGGAATAAGGTGGGATGGCGTAGTTGAGAAAGTATGGAAGGATCTAGGGGGAAACCAAGTAGAGACGATGTCCGCCGGGAAGTTTGGGAGGTACAAAGCAGAACTAGAAGAAAGGATAGAAAGAAGGGAAAGGCTAGCGCTAAGAAACAAGGTGGAATCGGAAAAACACTTAGAGATATACGGGGGATTGAGGGAAGGAATAGGAATGAAAACGTATTTGCATGGCCCAATGGACTTCGCGAAAACGCTGAAACTGCGGTTTCGTGTAGGGGACCTGGACCTGCCAGAAAGAAGAAAGAGGTACACCAGTAGCCGGGAAGAGGAGGAAGTAGACGCACAGATGTGCCCGTGTGGTAAAGCAATAGAGAGTAGAACTCACATAGCAGGACACTGTGAAATATACAAGGAGGAACGGGATGTGTTGGAAGAGGAGATGAGGAAAATAGACGAATGTGCATGGAGGAGTTTGATACAATGAATAGCGTCGAGAAAACGATCGCTATCCTAGGAGATAGATGGTGGCCACGGGAGGCCAAACAGGAAGGGGATAAGATTAGCGAAAAGTTTCTATGTAATTTATGGAAACAACGTAATGAGCGCCCAATTGTTGGAGGTGTCTCTATTAGGAGTAGGAACGGTGCTCCGTCTCGAAAGGGATGCGTGGTCAATGGTCAAATGACCAAGGCAAGCAACAAATGAGTACGCCCCCCCCCCCCCCCCCCCCCCGCCCCCACGGAGGTAGAGCCACAGTGAAGGAAGCAGTTTAAACGCGAATGCGGAAGGCTGGAAATCAGTAATAAAATGAAGAGCGTTGAGAAACAAAATGGAAGGAGACACTCCTTGGGGGCAGAAAGGGGCAGGAGAAATTGTGGGCGATACAAAAAAATACCTCGTACACACTACAAGTTCCCCTTCGGCATGTAGTTGGCTTGAAATCCCGGGGGTGTCGCGAGTTGAAAAAGGGGGAACACAATCATAACCAGGCGCCCCTATTTACGACGAGTACGAGTACTGCTGTTGTACGGTGTGCCTGGTGGTACTGCTGTGTGACAGATTGGGGTTCGACGACGTGTGCTTGCTTTTTAAATTTGTAGGTGGATATGAGAACACGAGGTATCTCCTGGTGGCCATGAAGTGGCGGATATTCGATTGGACAGATCGACCAGTTAGGAGCACACATCACGCTCCTCATTCCCATCCTTCCTGTAGTAACCGCTCTAGCTCCACGTTGCTGGGGACAAAAAATAATTGGGAACTGTACGTGTGGAACAGAAATAGCGCGGATAAGATGCCCACATCAGGCCAACAACAGCAACAAACACCAACAATACGACAATAATTAATGCAAACAAAATATAATCCGACAATTTTACTTGGACTTAAAGTGTGGGACAGCAAGAGCACACGTAATACTACCACTCTAGTCTAGGCCGGCAACAACAACAATATTACTGCTCGTATCACGGAGGCCCACAGTAAATAGGCCTAAAAATAATCCCAAAAGCTCCCACTTTGGTGCATGCACACCAAAAACTACTGCGTGAATCAAAAACGTCGTCTGTGCAAATTTTGCGGTTGATGAGAAGTCTTCCTTCCCATCGATCCTACGTCAGAAACACATTGGGAAGCCTCCCTCGCCCCGTTTTGGGCCTATAAATTAGGGGCTACCGTGACGGGGGATCGAGGGGAGAAACCGAAATACTACTGCCAATGACGAGGGGGTGGAACACTGACGAGGAGTGGGTATAATAGGTATAGGGTAAACGAGGGTTTGGCAAGAAGGGAGGAAGGTGCAAGGAGGAGCCTTCAAGAAAGGAAAGCGGGATGTGTCTTGGTTCAGAGCGATAGGAGAGACTATTAATGCATTAATAACTACTGCGGTATTATCAGAAGATATTCGTACGTACTCGATTCAAGTCGGAACGGAACAATTATATTTATAAAATTAAAAAACAACACCCGTGAGATCGAGGATTCCGTCGAAGCTCATCAAGCTGTGTGTGATGCTTCAATCGCGCGTACTACGGGTTTTATAAGGCCTCATGCAGGGTATACAGTCCGTATACGAAGAAGACCAAGATCTTAAGCTTTATACATTGTCGGAGGGCAAAAATCATAACAAATTGACACTCCAAAAAAAAATGTCAAAAGTGAAAAAAAAACAGTGTGGGGAGGGATTTCTGGGCGATTTTACGTTTATATTGTTCAAATTTTATATACTTGGTGTCAGCATACCTCCCTGTCTTTTCTCGAAAAATGATGCCGGTAGTGGAGTGTCGGGATTTTTTTTACCGGAGTTTGTTGAAGCACACGCATCCATGAGCCTTGGGATACCGCTTTCAAGGTTAAGCGATGCGCGTCAGCGCAGAAACACCTCGTGCCAGGTACCTACTAAGACCAGGTAGAATATGACAACGACAACCAGAACAGCGACATATACATATGCCCATCGCCACCACCACTGCAACCAGCAGCAGCAACCACCACCACCACCACCACCAGCGACAAGCTTCTGCTGCTGCTGCTCAGCTGGTGGTTGGTGGTGGTGGTAGAGCTTGGCTTGAGGATGGTGTGTTGTGGTGGTTTCTGGTACCTGCTGCCTCGTAGCTAATATTCGGCGGGATACGTACGTGTGCGTGCTTTTCCCTGGACGACCCCTGGTACCCGGTAAGCAGGCGATTCGACATGACCAAGCTTCGAGAACTCGGGACGGCTTCGAACACGAGCAGAGGAGGATAGAGATACTATTCAGGGGCCTTCAGATACCCCTCCGGTTTGAAATCGGAGGCGCTTTCAACGCGCACGGTGACGAAAGGCGGCGGACGTATCATATGATACGAGCATCGGACCCAAGATGAACGATACAATCTCAGCAAAGATTGACAAAGTATATTTCTTATTTTGCATTTGCTCCACCCTTCTAAGTTGCCACGTATGACAAATTGGGGATTAAAGATCACTTGATTAAAATACTGATTTTGGAACATCAGACGGACAATATAATGCAAGTCAACTCAACCTAATCCAACTGCTGATTATTTTATCATCAACAACAGCAGTTGATGACTACTGCTGTAGACTACAGTAGGTCTCGGTCCTTCAAGCTCCTTTCTGCGCCAATTACGCCAGTAGGTCACACTATCTGATACTCGCACATTTACACGCAGCGTGTTTTTTTTTGGGGGGGGGGGTTGCTCTACTGACTGATTACGCGTGGTCCGCACTTCGTAAATGTGGTCCGCAGGTCATATCGTTTCTCGCTTGGCGCGAAAGCGCAAAGGCGGCGCAGTCGCGTTTCTGGCCCGTTTCTGGCCAATTTTGGGTCCGGGTTGTGATCAGGGATAGGGTTATGGGTTGGGTTGGGCGTACGCCTGTACCTCGATCCCACCAGGAAGTACTTCCTAGCCCACAAAAATATGCAATACCGGTACGTGAACAGCCCATCCCCCTAAAATTACCCGCTATCAGATTGTAAGACGATTACGCCATCTCTTTAATGCCCGTTTTTTCCGATTATGCCATGTATACAAGTATATACCAGGTATAAAGTGCCATGTCATAAATATACCTGAAAGGTGAATAATGCCACAAGTAACGCTCTATTGTGCCACCAGCTCTGAGGCACTATATTATCCTTTGAGCTCCCCGCCTCGCCGGAACGTGCTCAAAACGTGCTCCTCAGAGATCAGCCACGCATTATCGTCCTGCGAATGCTGAATTTGCGGTGTCATGCACCGGTATGCTGTCGCTGACTAAAAGGCAGCGCATTTAGTGTGTTCATTGTGGCGTGTAACGAAACATTTCTCGTACGTACAAGACGACTACCTGGTATATACCTGGTGCTTCGGAGGCATAGTCCGAAGGGTGAACACGAATAGCCGGTAACAGCTTTTATGCTAACGATACGCATTATTTATCCAAGGGTGCACCAAAATAGCCGGCAACGGCTTCTATGCTACCGGATTGTGCTTATAAACTGAGGATTATGCTATTACTCTCATCAATACCTTAATACTGCTGTCGTACGTATAGTGTCAGCCCTGATTATCCTCGGATGCTCGTAATTCGGGCGAAGAAGACGAACTATTATCACAGCAGCAATAATATCAAGTCATGCCATTGTACGCGTACTGCTGTGTGTGCGCGGTACAAGCAGTAGTGTACTGCTGTACGTAAAAGCTATGCCGGCACAAAGGACCTACAACTGCTGTTTTGGTAGGCCAGCTGATACACTCGTACGCACACCTTCCTCAAAATGGCGCCCGACCAGAGGTTGTACTGATTTCCTCTGGGAGCCTTCTGCTGTGGCAGAGGCAAAGCTTCCGGTCTCTTTCTCTTCCTTGTGGAGCCGGAGCCGCTCTGCAACACCGGGGTCGGAGCATCGCCGCCCTCCTTTCTCGGCAGCTGCTGCTTTCCTTGCCCCTTTCCCTTCTTCTCCGCAGTCTGCTCCTGCAGTCTGCTCCTGTTGCCGTGCGTGAGTCCCATTTTCGACATATTTGCTCTCGAGGGAGTCATCCACAGACTCGTCGTCATTCCTTCGAGCTTGAGCGGATACAGCGTCCTGACGGGCATCGTTTTCGTCTCCTCCTCCCCCTGCCACCCCTCCTTCCTCGCCTATGTCGATGTCTTCATCGCCGAGAGCACACCGTGCGTGGCTATCCTTCCCACCACCGCCTGCCGAGGAGGCGCTGCTACCGCTGCTGCTGCTGCTGCTGCTCCGACTGCTTCCACGGGGGTTGGCTGCTGCCCCTGCCGCGCCGACCTTCCCTTTCCCCTTTCTCCTCGCGCTGCTACCACCCACCCCTTCTCCCCCAGTGTCGTCGTTCGTCTCCCAGGGGCTGTGGCCGTTCCCGCCTTCCTCGCCAGAAAGGTCCCCATTAGGCTTGCCTGTGCCGGCTTTGGCTACAGGAGCGTTCGAGCTGCCCAACACAGTTGCGAGTGCCGCTGGAGTAGAAACGCTAACGCCGACCACTCCTCTCTCGTCAGATGGGACCGAGCTCAGGCTGTCGAGCATAAGAAGTACTCGCGGCTCGTTGCCTTTCACGGCGTCATGGGTCTTCACCATCGCGGCGAGGCCGTCGAGTGGTAACGGGCTGGGAGAGGGTGGCGATGACCTTGTCTCCTCAGACGGTGTCCCTCCGCGTGTACCGCTTCCAGCAGAGGCGTTCAAGACGAACCCAGCAGCCGAATTCCCGGTTTGTGCACCAGGGCGTGGTTGGCCTTGAGAGGCAGTTGGCCTTGTAGATCTTCGCAGCCCACCTGCCTTCGCTTCCATGGGAACTTTGCGTGGAAGCGCTTGGAGTCTCCGTAGCTCAGTCGTGTGGTGGACCCCTCTCAATGGGACCGCAAACTCCGAGAGTTCGATGGTACTCGCCCCGCTGTCGGGTTTGCACAAAAAAGCGAGGCGTTTTTGGTAAAAATGTCGCGATAAAGCGTGACGGCACCACCGGTAATGCGCGACAAAAAGGGCGCCCACTCCCTTACACTCGTCACTCAAGGTCACAGTAATTTGTAGTGCACGTGTGAACGACGTATGCCGCAGCTTGCGACTCCGGGTGTCACCAGCTTGACCGAATTCGCAGCTGACTTGTGCAATTCTTCTGTGGACTAATTTGGCCAAAAATGTGGAAGATGTCACGCTTTTTTCTTTTTTGTCATGGCAAGAGAGTTTTTTTTTTTTTCATCTTCCCGGTGGTGCGGGACATTATTTTCTTCTTTTCTTCTTTTTGGTTTGCCCGGTTGCCTCCGTGTGCACTGCTCCTCTCCCCTGTCGTGTGTGGACTGCTGTTGTTGCCTGTTTGAGTTTGGTGTGTGTGTGCGGCAACCATCTCGGATGTGGGTCATACAAGGTTTCTGCGCTGATATCAGATGTTTTTACTACACTGCAGTGCTGTGTGTTGTTCTGCGTCGACATCCAGCACAACAACACAACCCAGTCAGTGTCCGCGCTAATTCTTAACGAGTATGTGTGTGTGTGTTCTTCACATTAAACCGTTCTTCTACTCGTCGACATCCAGCAAGCCCAGTGTCCATGCTGATTCTTCACCCTAGAAAGATACGAACTCTGTGGTCACAGACTACGACACAGAGATAACACACCGTAAAATGCATTAAAAACCATGCTTTCGCACTAGGTGCGGCCGACATAACATACATAGATATGCCAGCAACCAAAATACACCATAAAGAAAGAGAAGCAACATGAAGAAACCAAACCGAAAAAGAAAAAGAAAAGGAGAAGAATCCCAAATAAATAAATACCGGTAAATAAATAAAATGGGAAGCCAAAGCTCAGACACATACTTACCCCGAGCATGAGCCCAAAGGGACGTGCAAGGGGGAAGAAACGAGAAGGAAAAAGGGGACTATGCATCCCGGTGGACACTTAACTAAGTAAAAAGAGAAATAATGAGTGGGCCAAAACACGCTCGTCACCCACCCACTATGTAGTACTTCTTTCATAAGGATAAGAAGGGGAAAATATAGGAAAAAGTTAAGTCATGGAAAAAAAAATCAAAGCACCACAAGCCAATACATGCCGAACGGCCGCAGCAGTTGGCGGTACGAGTATAGCAAAGAAAAGTCCGACCTATTAGTTAGTCGGCCTGGTACCTTGCTACCCTATCTGCGGTCTCTCTGCTACTATCTTCTACCGCGGTTTCCCTTCTACTCCTCCTGTTTCCCCCCCTGCCCCCATACACTTGTCCGGTGTTCCTTCTACCCCTTCTGCTGTTACCCCTCTCCCCCCATTCCCTCTAACACTATAGAGATATAATAATAATAGTAGAGATGCATAACACATATACCAGGTATGTACTCTACTATAATACTCGTACAAGCTTAAAACCACGATTGATGAGTACTACTGCTGTAGGTACCGATAGAAACCTAAATATGATTACCGGCTATATTATTTATTTTATAAATTTTGAAATACGTCGGCTGTGAGTTTGACTGATTATTAAATAGTTGATACTCAAATTTGCAAGCTGCGTAATACGTCTCTTCTATATTTCATTTTTACCGAATTTTACAAGGGTGTGTTCGGTACGGTACTACCGAGGCCTACCGGCGGTAAAATACCGCCGGTATACCTGTACCGAGAGGATTCGGTACGTTCGGTCTGGAGTTCTATACCGTACCGACAATTTCGGTACGTTCGGTCTGGAGTTCTATACCCTACCGAACATTTCGGTACGTTCGGCACGATGTCCGTACCCTTACCGGCGGTATCGGTATGATACACCGTACCGATACCGAGAAGCTCGGTATGTTCGGTACGATGCCCATACCGGTACCGAGAATTTCGGTACGTTCGGTACCATGTCCATACCCTTACCGAGAACCTCGGTACGTTCGGTACCATGTCCATATCGTACCGGCGGTATCGGTATGACACAACGTACCGATACCGAGCTTATACCCTACCGAGAGTACCGATCCCGGGCTAATCGGGAAGTTAGGCTCGGGACAACCCGGTGCCGGTACAGTACCGCCACACACATAGCACGCAGCAGCACAGCAGCACAGCAGCGTACCCTGCCTCATCGGTACAGCGGCCCTCATGAGCACCACAACACCCCCCCCCAGCAACAACGACAATGTTATGAGTTTTTTCTCTCGTTGTCGTGTCTTGCCGGTGGATAGCGCGCAAGCGTGTGTACACAGTGGGAAAGAGGTGGCTGGAACTCTTCTCGCAATAAAAATTTCAGTCAGTACCGCAGGAGGATGGGAGTGGGGGCCTCAGGGAGAGGAGCCTTCTGTGTGACCACGGTTTAGACGTTCAGGCAAGACAAATAATACCCGGTGTGGTAAGGCGCCCATCGAACTCTGGAAATGAATGTGATGACAAAACAAAAAAAAAAAAAAAAAAAAACTGTCGCAGACACACACATTCTTGATGGGCAATACCATGGTACTGCTGTGGAGCGACGCTCGGTTTGACAAATACCGCTGGTATCTGCGGTACGGTACCGGTATGGAGGTCTATACCGTACCGAGAATTTCGGTACGTTCGGTATGGAGTTCTAAATCGTACCGAGAATTTCGGTACGTTCGGTCTGGAGTTCTATACCCTACCGAAAACTTCGGTACGTTCGGCACGATGTCCGTACCCTTACCGGCGGTATCGGTATGATACACCGTACCGATACCGAGAAGCTCGGTATGTTCGGTACGATGCCCATACCGGTACCGAGAATTTCGGTACGTTCGGTACCATGTCCATACCCTTACCGAGAATTTCGGTACGTTCGGTACCATGTCCATACCGGTACCGAGCGTACCCGTACCGTACCGAACACACCCTTGGAATTTTACAAGTATTTTTTTTTTAAATAAATTTTGAAATACGTCATCAGCTGTGAGTTCGACTGATTAAATAGTTGATACTCAACTTTGCAAGCTTAATAAATTTTGAAATACGTCAGCTGTGAGTTCGACTGATTAAGTATTGTGATAAACCGAACGCGCGTGTTCTATATGTAATTCCTTGTTAAAGATATAGGTCAGCGGCTCCCCTGGATGCTGCCCGGATCAACAGGACAATTTTATAATCATTCTGCGCACTGATACTACATACATAAACCCGAACAAGGGATGATGATACGATGTTGCAACATGTTGAAAATGACCTTTTCATTTCACAAATAAATCCAGGGGAGCTGCTGGCCTATATCTTTGACAGGGAATCACATATAGAATACGCGTGTTCCGTTTATCACAATACTTGGTAAAATTCGGTAAAAATGGAATATAGACGAGGCGTATTACGCAGCTTGCAAAGTTGAGTATCAACTATTTAAAATCAGTCGAACTCACAGCTGACGTATTTCAAAATTTATAAAATATTTTATAAAAGTTTTGAAATACGTCAGACTCAGCTGTGAGTTCAAAAATACTTATAGATTGATTGAGTGTTATTGATTTTTAGGATGGTATGGTTCTAAGTGTGAATAATTCTTCCGGAGATGAGCTGCTTGCTGCTGTTTTTGCTACTTTTTCTGTTGTTTTAATGTCTAGATATGATTTTATATGAAAATTTTGTGTAGATTCGAAAGTACATTTATTTATATTTTTTCCTATTCCTATGCGGTTCGATTTTTGAGCTTCTCAGATTTTGACCCTTGGCATTTTCAGATATGAACTTGGCAAATCGAAAGAGTCTTCCTATCTATGTGCGGAAAAATCAGATTTTTTGTGCGTGTAGAGATTCGAGCAAACGCCGAGACCAACAACAACTGCTGTTTTTGTGGTTTGGCGCCGCGGAGAGACGCGCTGGGTGAGCTGCCCTGCGCGTAGGACCCAAGCGTCCGAGCCCACGTTGACTGCCTCTAGTCTGGTGGCGAAAAGATGTGGCGAGTGCGCTAGAGTCATCCTGTCTTGGTATTTCATTTTGTGACTGACTGCTGCTGCTGTACAGCTGCAGAGTGTGCAGTCTACGAGTACGTATCCACGGAGAGGCGCGCGTGCCGAGTGCGCTTCTCTTGGTCTCTAGACCCGAGCCCGCGTCTGCCGACTCTAGTCTGGCCACGGAGGGACGCGCCGTCCGCGCGTCGGGCGCGAAGCAACGTCGCTATACAGCTGTATCACCATCCAACTCATCGATCGTTCTGCTGTTGTTTGCTGTCATGGATAACATCTTGAATTTAAAGAGCATGAAATTTTTCGATTTGAAAATCTGATGACCCAGGTCGTCGGATTTTGGGCCAAAAATCCGACGACTTGGGTCATCGGATTCTCAAATCGAAAAAATTCCGGTCGGATTTTGCATATTTGGACTGCATAAGCAGGGTCATTCATTTTAGAGATCGAAAAATACAAATCTGAAGCTCGAAATCGAACCGCATAGGAATAGGAAAAAATATAAATAAATGTACTTTCGAATCTACACAAAATTTTCATATAAAATCATATCTAGACATTAAAACAACAGAAAAAGTAGCAAAAACAGCAGCAAGCAGCTCATCTCCGGAAGAATTATTCACACTTAGAACCATACCATCCTAAAAAATCAATAACACTCACTCGTACGGTTGAGCCCCTCTGGCGATGTAGGTGCAATATGGGTAGGGTATGGTATGGTACGGTGTGGCATGGTGTGTGGTGTGGCACGGTATGTGGTATCGTGTTATAAAGCTTGGATTGGGTAGGCGATTGGATAACCTTTTACCAGTAGCCCAGCCCAACGGACTAAGACCTTAACATATGGCGTCCATCGGCAGGGCATGGGTCGTTGGTCGTGAGTTCGAATCTCACGTCCACCATGAAGACGCTTTTTAAAGGAAAGTGAATTTCCTCGTGTCAAGAATCTGAAAAACACTCTTCCTGGGTCCCCAGAGATTTGTTAAGAACATTGGACAAGGCTCGTACGGTCCCATACGAAGACCATGAACCCCGCTGTTCCGAAGGGGGGGAGAGTGTTTAAAAAGCTTAGATTGGGTAGCCGATTGGTTAACCATTTACCAATATCCCAACGGACTAAGACCTTAACAATCGTATGTTGGGTATGGTGTTGTTATTGTACGGCCAAGGAACGGGGTTGCTGTGCTTATTCCACAAGTGTGTGTACTCATAACCATTTGCTGAAGTTGGCCGGGTTGTTTGAGGAGCTGGAACACCGCATATCTTTTGGTCTCTGCTTTAACACCCCCCCGTCTCGAAAGGGATGCGTGGTCAATGGTCAACTGACTAAGGCAAGCAACAAAAGAGTACGCCCCCCCTCCCCCCGCCCCCCGCCCCGGTACCAGGTAACGGCTAAAGCGGAACCGGTTCCACCTGACTGCGGTAGCCGCTCCCGCACCGCACCTATTCCACTTGAGTGCGGCAGCCGCGCTTAAGTGGGATGAACTTGTGTCTAGATATTTTCACCGTACTTATTACGTGGGGCCCCTCCCTCAATGGAACCGTACCTTCAGGACTGCAGCCCCATTTTGAGGATAAACCATTCAAAATTCAAGTACTTTGTCCCCAAAACGGGACTGCAGCCTTGAAAGGGTTAAGTGTGACCCTCACCGTACCGAAAAATATACGGAAAAAAGACCGAAAGGATTTACGAAATTTCGAAATGGTGTTCATACCGAAATACTTTACGAACTTCGAACACGGCGTTGTTACGTTACGTGGTATCATGAAGCTTTAAAAAACACGGCACTGTAAGATACGTTAAAAAAAACGCGGCACTATAAGAACATGAAGACGGGCACGTTGCGGTCCGAACGCTAGATTTTGTAAAGAAGTAAAAACTCGGCAAGTAAAAATGACTATCGCTCGTAACACAGCAGTCCCGTTTGGCAGACAAAGCACTCAAATTTCAAGTAGTTTGTCCCCAAAACGGGACTGCGGCTCTGAAGGGGTTACCTTTTATATAGAAGTAAAAACTCGGCGAGTAAAAATTACTATCTTTCGTAACACAGCAGTGATTCATCCAACATTCCACTTGGAAATGGAGTTGACAAACATTTTTTCCGCTGGCTTCGGGCGACCTGTCACCCCCTTTGGAATGCTGGAAGTCAACTCTGATAACTCCACACACAGGACACTGATTTGGACCATGACGATCGCCGGGAGGGAGGGCGGGAGGGAAGACGGCGGGGAGCAAGGCAAAAAGGAAGGAGAGACGGAGAGAAGCGGGAAGGAGGTAATTGTTGGAGGAAAGCCTTTGCCACTGCTGTGCCGCTGACCTCTCGAAGCACAGTTCCACACCGTCACCTTGATTGGAATGCTGGAAGTCAATTCTGATAACTCCAGGCAAACCACTCAAATTCCAAGTAGTTTGTCCCCAAAACGGGACTACGGTTCTAAAGGGGTTAACTTTTGTATAGAAGTAAAAACTCGGCGAGTAAAAATTACTATCGCTCGTAACATAACATAGTAGAATATGATCCATCCAACAGACTCCTCTTGAAAATAGAGTTGACAGATGATTTTTGCGCCGGCCTCGGGCGACCTGTCACCGCCTTTGGGATGCTGGAGTCAACTCTGATAACTCCACACAGAGGACACTGGTTTGGACCATGACAATCGCCGTGAGAGAAGGAGGAGGGAGACGGGGGGCGGCACGCGAGAACGGAAGGAGGGACGGAGAGAAGCGGGAAAGAGGAAAGGATAGGAAAGCCTTTGCCACTGCTGTGCCGCTGATCTCTCGAAGCACACTTCCACACCGTCACCCCGATTGGGACGCTGTAAGTCAACTTCGATAACTCCACACACAGGGCACCCGAAATTGTATGGTTTCGCCCATGACGATCGCCTCTGCGAGGGCTTCGACCTGATGCGTGCAGCATGGGCGTAGCCGTTTCGAAATAAATTTGTCCATAGGTGACCGTAGAGAGTGACCCTGACCGGACAGACAAGACAGACAGACAAGTTTTCTGAATCCGTTTGAGAGACCACACAAGTGTACCACTTGTGGAATGATGGCATGGTTCGCTGGGTGGATACACTACACGGAAAAATCACGGTACGTGATATTATGGTATGTTTGTGGTATGGAATGATGGCACGGTGTGGTCGGTGTATTATATGGCCGATATTGCCTGGTGGAATGATACGTTTCAGTATATAAGGTCCGTAAGAGTCGAATACGTCGTTTTCTAATATCATTCGTAACGACCTTATACATCGATCATTGGAACTTACGAATATAAGTTCGAAAAAATAGGCATGCGGACAGACGGACAGTCAGACAGTCACATTTGCAATTACCAAAAGGTCCTAGCGCAATCCCGAGAGCTCTATAACCTGTTAGGATAATGGGGTCCTGTGGTACCTGTGTGCAGCAATCAGCGAGGACGGATGCAAGTGCGGCTGTCGACTAGGTGTGTGTATATGTGGGAGATACCACGAGTATACACTTCAACAGAGAAGGACCTTGCACGATATCTTGCTTGTCTTTTCTTCACTTGACTTCACGAAATATAAGTAAACTACGATGATACCTGCACGTGCCCATGAGCCAGGGGCAACAGCAGCTGTTCTGATGTTGCAACGGGAACTATGGTTTAAATTGACGCACACGACACAAAATTTGAACGTGCAAGTGTGGTGAGCTTAAGCTTTATTTTTTACCAATCTGCTTGAGGATAAAATAAAATAAAAATACTTGCAGTCACGCCGTCCTGTTGACAATGCAGTAGGCCCGCTAGGTATATAGCTAGTCGTCGCAACCAAAGGAAGGTTATATGACGCACGTCACAACCTCAGAGAAGGCGGACGAAGAACTGAAGATCGTACCAAATCAAGGCCTGTACTGTACTCGTATTCTACTGGTACATATCTGGAAGATACCTTACAAATATATGCGGCGCAACCCATTCCAAATGCGGTACAACCTTAGCCATCAGTTTCAACACATGTAGAGAATCTGTTAAAGCGTAATGTCTGACATCCTCCAGCCCTGAATCTACCCCGCCCCCCTCCTCCTCCCCCGCCTGCTCCGCCACCACCGGGCCCGCCCTGCTGCAGTTGTCTCGCCACACTTCCGACGATGTTTGCAACTCCCACGCCGCCCCTACGTTCCGAATGCGGGAACGGGAGTTTTACCTTCCTCGAGCCCCACTGCGCCCCCCTCGCCCCCGGCGGGCCTGCCCTGCTGCTGTTGCCCCGCCATACGTTCGGCGCCCACAAACCCCATTGCAGCCCCTGCGTTTCTGACGCCGGCGAGGTAAACTCCGCCCGCCTGACGACCGACAGTGACCCCGCCCCCGCCTCCGTAGGGTCCGGCTATCCCCCCGAACGTCATTGCTGAACACGGCGGGAAATAACCAGCCTGAACACCAAGCCGAGGGAGACTCGCCATGTGCGCGGCGTGCGGCTGGAGTGCACTGTAAGGAAAAGGTGGCGGAGCGGCACCCGTCGCCCGGCTTTGGGAAAATGCACCAAGTAAGGCACTAAGTTGGTCAGACATGACGTTTTGCTGTGCCTCGAGCCTGTCCAAGGCGCGCTTGTGCTCGGCCGCCATTAGATCCAAACGCTGGTTTACCTGTCGCCGTACCGCACCTATGCCGCCGCCGTCGTTGTCCATCCTGTCCATAATGTGCTTACCAACCAGCCCGACGATACGCGACGGGTCCATGCCCTCATCGGAAGGGTTCGGGGCTTCTTTCCTCTTCCTCTCCCTGGTGCCCTGGTTCACCTGCCTGTGCAAGGGACCCCGCGCGCGCTCACTTCTGAAAACAACGGCCGACTCTGCGTCGGATGACCCATCGGCCGGGCCCTTCTCTCTCTCCTCCTCTTTCTCCTCCTCCGCTTCCTCCTCCTCTTCCTCGTTCTCCTTGCCCTTCTCCTGGAGAGACTCGGTCTCTTCCTCTAGGGATGGAACTCGTGCGTTGTGAGCATGGATGGTGGGGCTGCGCTCACCTACCCCATTATCGCGCCCAGCTCCCCGGTCACCGCGGCCGCCGCGGCCCCTTCGCCCGCCGCGCGTGCCGCTGCTACGGGTCCCTCCGCTTTGGCCGCGACCGGTGCCGAGCCCGCGATCGGAGATCAACTGCTCTATGACTTCGTCTCGCTTTGCAGCAGCAGCTCGTGCGCGCTCCTTGCTAAAGGCCGGCTTATTTTGGTGCCCGCCGCGCGGGCCGCTACGGCCGCCCTCCTTGCATATGTCGCGACCGGCGCTGCGCCTGCCTTCGGAGAGCATGCGTTGGACGGCTGCGTCTCGAATTGCAGCACCGGCTAGCGCGGACTCCTTGCGAACGGTCGGGTCACATGGGCGCTTACGCCCGCCGCACGTGCCGCTACGGCCGCCCCCCCTGCTATTGCCGCGATCAGCGCTGCGCCCGCCGGTGGAGAGCATCCGTTGGACGGATTCGTCTCGCGTTGCAGCAGCGGCTAGTTCGGGCTCCTCGCTAACGGTCGGCTTTCTTCGGCGGGTGGCAGTTGAAACCTCGGAGAGCCGGATAGTATTTTCTAGCTGGAGCTTCTGTAAAACAACATGACAACGAAAACAACGACGAAAAGGAACAGTTAGGGGTATCGATAAAGGATGATTATTACCGTTTCCGGCTATAAATATGTCGCAAAATAAAGTTGAAATGAAAAAAGGAAACTTTGGAGTTTTAGCAAATCCAGCAAATGAACCAATCAGAAGTAGTAAAGTATCCTCGTCATCAATGACCAAGAGCTCAAGAGCCCAGAAGCATGCGCCGCTCTGTCTTTGCTTCTCTTCGCGCGAGGTTCGAGTGTCTGTGCCTTGTGCTGGTGCTGTTAATGCCTTGTGCACGTTCTGAACAAGGACGCTTGACAACTCAGTCCACAGCCCAAATCAGCTGGACAATTCACGCCCGCCTATGTCACCGATTTCCAGCGCTCGTACATAGTCACTGAACGCATGGCACCGCGGTAGCAGGCCATGCCTGCTGTAATTCATAGGCATCGTCAGCAAGCAGCAGCAGCCCCGCCCAGCGACGATCAGCAGTAACCGCGGCAGAAGCCCACGCCGAGCACTGGTCAGCAGCGACCGCCCATGCCCGGCGACGATCCCGCCTGCGTTGCCGCGTCAGCTGCTGCTGCAGCAGCTAGGATGGCTTTTGCTCAAACGATCTCTCACGAGGACAACCGTGCGTATTTTATATGTAGGACTGAATATTGAAAAATAAAACAGTCGGCACACCCAAAGCACCCACTACCATTCTGGTTTAGTGGGAGGTTTGTTCTCCAAAAGCGGCAATTTTTGGGAATAGTTTCTCCTTCGCAACCATGCGCACGATTGGATGTGGCGGATATATTCCTGTTTCAGTGACTTGAAGTCAATGAGACAACTATGACCGCGCGAGAAGAGGCAAAAAGTTTGTAGCCTTTTCGGGCTCTTTTTAGTTCTGACTATTTGTAGACGCTGTTCAAGTGCTTCTACCAGGCGACCATATGGTCATGGCCACCAAGTATCAAGAGAAAACTCTACCCACTCGCCGAAAAAAAAACTGTCCAACAACAGTGTACGAAGTGTCAAGACATCCTGGAAAATGCGATTTCCAGGTTTTTGTTTTTTTTATTCGGATGTCCTGGTTTTTATAAGAAAACAAGATGTCATATTGCGGCGGCATAAGCGTCATTGACACCCCTAACGGTAGCGCATCGGGCGAGCGGAGATTTTTGTTAAACAATACAGCGGGTCTGACCCGTACATGACGCCTTAGGCACGGCACAGCGGGTTGTACGGCTACCGTATAGTATCTTGGTACCAGCATTCCCCAAGAAACGGACGGTTTCGGGGTCAGTAGCCAGCAGAGCAAAGGGGTTCAAGGTTGTGTAAAAAAATGAATACCGGACGAGCGATGCAAAGGCATTTTTCGTTAAAGGACGAGCTAAAACAATATCCCCCTCTGATACGCATACACCTAAAGACACGCTGAAGTCCGGAAACATCAGCCAGTCCTGCTGTTCCACCATCGGGGCATTTAATATTATCCGCGCCTCTCATCAAAAGCGCAACCCACATATATCCGCACGACTCCACACTCCCAATCCCTAGCCGGCCGCAAACTAACCTCTGACACCTCCCCTTCACCGCGCCACTCTCCCGCGGATACGCTCTCTCCAGTTTCCGCCAGCGCCCTCTCCTTGCTGCGTAGGATCGCCGCTCTGGATGAAAACCACACCCTCTTTATTCTACCGTGCATCGCGTCGATGGAGATGTGCTGAGGGTGAGCGCGCGGTGTGGTGATTGGCGTGCGGAGTGTGGGCGTGAGGAGGAGCGTCGCCGGTAATGCAAAGGTTGGGGGGCTCTTCGAGAGAGAGAGACACGCTGCTGGATGGTAACTTTGTTTGCCCCGGTTGGGTCCATGAACCCTACTACAGGTGTTGAGACCCATGTACAGTGACCGAAAAACAACGAGCGCGGCCTCATCAAGCGCCTATTACGGGGGGGAACGTGACAATCAGAGCAAAGCGATACGTGCTACGATAGGGGCAGCACTTTTTTTGCCTTCCAAGGCAAACATTTCCGATTGACCGGGCTCCTCAAACCAATATCTCTGAAACACCGATAGAATCTTGCATTTTTTCCGTAAAATATGCCTAGGCTTCGGAAGTGGCCATCGGGTGGTGCTTTATTTTTTCTGAATAAAAAGTTATCTGGTGTGAAGGAGGCACAGAGCTCGTAAAGCGAGGAGCCCTAACCGTAGCACACGTCAAATGCGGTGTGTAAACAAACGGCAGCACCTGATGCTTGCGTCCATCCTGAGGGTTCTGATTTCTGTGGTCCCCCGTAAAAGGAGGAAGAGCGTGCAGCCGCACACGTACGGCCGTGCTGCGCGCGTGTCATGCGGTTCCTCACATTACAGTATTCTAGTCCGGGCTACATCTCCTACCCCACCAGCTTGTCCTACTTCTTTAGTCCGACGCTGTAAATCGCCCGCTACGTTCGACAATTTTCCCCCCTTAACGCACGCCTTGAAGCCCCAAAGGGGATATAGCTAAAAACATCGCTGGGTTTGGTGTGTGCACTAATGTCCGCAAAACAAACCATTAACACAGACACCAACCGCACCCCTAACCCTCGCCGCCCAACGCTCACCGCGCCCCTGCAGACGTCGACCCGAACCTTCCTCTTCCCCGTTTTCTCCGGGATTCCGATGGTGCCGGGGATCATGACTTTCTCAGCAACCCGATCCCACGTGGCCCGCCTCCGCTTGTTGGTGGAACTCTCCCAAGGATTTTCTCGCTGGAGGATGTTCCACAGGTACTGTTTCTCTCCCACGCCCCGAAACAGCGTTGATAGATCTGACCCTCCGCGCCCGATACGCAATAATAACGACGTGGAGCACGAGCAAAAAAAAACTATGTTCAGAGCGATTCGCTTTGAACGCGACCCGGCGCTTCGTCTCTCGCCAGCATAGCGGGATCGGTAGGGCTGTGAGTTACGTGGCATTTAGCTATTAGTTGACTAGGTATCACATATACTGTAGACGCGCGCGGAAATTTGTGAGGAGCGTGTGAGTTGGCTCACTTGGAGTCGTCGAATATTTCCTAGTTGGCTAGGTGGTACCGTTAGTTGCGCGCTGAATTTTGCGGAGTTCTGCGTCTTCGCAGTATGACTAGCGCGTTTGTGGCCAGACGTGTTCTTTGTGTTGACAAAAAATACCAAGTCAGTTACTTGGCTTTTACTTGGACACCCAACGACTGCCATAACTACTGGTAGCGGTTACGTTCAGCCAATTTATAGCTCTAGTGCATTGACGGCCTAGGTTGGCCTACATCCTCGGTTATTTCGGGTATGCGCGGAGCCAAAGCGGGCGTCAGCCCGCCGCGGCGAAGCCCTCCATGTAATATCATATCATACACGTATACATCAAGCACACCCACCATCGCCTCATATCATTATTCTCCTCGTTTACAACAGATCCAGCACAAGCCACGCGAGTGAGGCAGAACTCAGCAACACGGAGCCCACAAACGCAGGGCCGAAAACACCCGCCGATAGAGTAAAAAGGAAGCACAAACAACGTTCCGAGACGAGCTTCGATGTCAGGGTGACGGTAAGCTGCGACCATCCAGCACAAGCAAACACGATTGCAACTGAACACAGCACGGAGCCCAAAAAAACGCAGTTCGGGCGGCTCTTGTTTAAGACACGAGGTGGGCGCAGCAGCTCGCTGTCAGCACAACAATGTGACGAGACGAGTTTCCACGTCACGGTAACGATGAGCTTCGGCCATTCAAGCACAAAAGCACACACGAGTACAGAAGAATACAACATGGAGCCCAAAGCGCAGTTCGGGTTGCCCCCGTCTGTGGCAAGGGGTCCGCGCAGTAGCTGCGAGACTGGGCGTACGGCTGGGCAGCTACTGTTCTGCTGCCTAGTGTTGTCCTCAGCAGCTGCGACACTGGGTGCGGCCGCGACGCTGGCTGCGTGTGACTATTAATAGGCGCTGTTCCGTGGCGTGTTGTGATGTGTGGGTGTTTGAGAAATAACACAGCAAGAAAACGGTATACCGATGTTGGTTAGCATCGTACGCTTCAGAAAATTGGCTTCAGAAAAACATGTGAAAATCGACCTGAGCCAGCTCGAAGCAAGCCCCTAAAAATAAGGCCTCGTCAAAATCAGAAAAAAAATAATGGGATGGCGAAAGAAAAAAAAAAAAAAGGTCGCAGTGGAGGGAGGAGGGGCCGCGCACATTGTGTGTTCTGTCCTCAGACAGCAAGTGTGATAGTGTTCTGCTTGGTTTTAGGGTGTTGCTCGGTGGGACGTATATATGCTGTTGTTTCGTTTATTTAGTACTAAAAAAATTATAAAATACGTCAGCTGTGTGTTCGACTGATTAAATAGTGGATACTCAACTTTGCAAAGCTGCGTAATACGCCTGTCTACAGTATACCTGGTACGAGTATTTCATTTACAGTTTTAAAATTGACCGGGTTGACGTCGCCAGGGTCTGGCGGGCGTATTGGCCGGCGTCCTGCCGATGAAACGGTGAACCCTAGGCCATGAAAGGGTGAAAACCAACCTGAGTACAGGTTTTATGTTTGGGGAGTCATCGGAAATAGCTCATGTCCACCGACGGCACTACCCTGGGGTTTCTACACGATGAAGGGAAGCCCTGTTTTGTTCTCCGGTTTCTGGCTCCAATAAGAGTCGGCGAGTCGCTCGTGTACCGGGCCAGATCTGTGTAGCATTCTTCAATCATATCACTCCATTTGCTTCGCATCGCAACGCAGCCCATGTGTGCAAACCCCTTTTTGGTTAGCATTGGCCAACCAGGAGACCCAGTTCGTTTAGCATTGCGCCGCACTTGCTTGGCATCGTGCCGCAAGGCCCGCGCTCACAGCACACACCCCGGCTTTTCGCACACCTGGATTTCACTCTGCACACCCCCCTGGACTCTCTGAGTTGGGGCCCATTCTACACTCAACCTTGGGCTCCTGCGAGCCGATCGTTGTGGTGAAGAAGGCCTCGTGCTTCGACAATCATCACGCCGGAAGCACACACAGACACCGGCCTCGACCTGAACGGCCAAGTCCGTTTCCTTAAAGCACACCGCGGCTGAAAGGCGCCCAGCATGTTGCAAGGCATATATGGGTGCTTTCATTGCCTGGCGGGTTAGGTGTCGCTGCCTCGTACTCTCTGTTTCACCGCATTCTGATCAAGTTTGTAGGCGGTGGGGGTGTCTTGCGAGAACGCGTTTAGACGATGACACCAATACAAACCGTAGTACAGCTACCAGTCGTGTTGCAGCCACGGCGATAGAAGCGGTTACAGTACCGCTACCATGCTGAGGCAGCAGTAGCAGCAACAGAAAAGACTTGCGGGTGCTGCTGGAGGCAGCAGGAGCTGTGTTGGTTGCTTTGGCTGCACAGACTGCGGCTGTTGATGTCCTACTGTAGGTTTTGTTGGACAGCCGTACCGTTGCTGATCACGTCATCTACAGGACAGCAGCGGAAGAAGCGAAAGCAACAGCAAGGCGTACGCAGCAGCGATAGCTACCTGTGGGGTTGCTGTACATTGATAATCGATTGGTTCAGACCCCTGCTGTCGTCGCTGCTGCTGCCGCCACTGCTTTCTGCCGCTTTCTGTTGCACGTACTGCTGGACAACAGTCACACCACGTCACCCCGTACCTATGTAGGTGGTACTTTTTTTTGACAGCGCGGTGATAGGTACGGCGACGCTATCTCGAAGCACCAGCAGCAGCTGCAATGGTCGGGTCTTTGCTGCTGAGCTGGGGTTGCTGCTGCACAGTAGTAGCTGTGTCAGTTTCGCTAGCTGCTGGGGCTGCTGTTGCTGCTGTAAACGGTGTTCTATTGTTCGTATTACCGGACAACATTTATCATGTCGCCATGTACAGGTCCTGTTCATAGTCATCAAATATAGCAGGTAGTAGTACCTTCACATGACGCCCTTTACGCTCTCTGCTCGAGCGTCATGCTGTGAACAAAGGTCGTTCGCCTGGGTCAGCGATGGATGGGATCTGCAACGCCGTAGTGCCCGCCGGGAGCTTTTCAGTTGTGAAAAACTACGGCTTCAATATATGCGCATTCTTACGGAGAAGAGCAAATCATCGGGGAGAATGCTACCACGTCAAGGTGAGGTTGATTGACGGTTGGGCAGATGGCGTGAAGGGATGGTTCGTTGATGGCTCGTTGGATTTCGAGCGGTGCATCTCCGCAACAGATGCGATACGTGTCAAATTAAGCTAGTAGGGTAGCTCTTGAATGTCTCTATCCCACATCGTATGTCGTTCGCCCTTCTGGTCGCCCGTAGCTACTAGTTGGCGCACTGACACTCGCGAGTTCTTCACCCGCTTTCGTGCGATCTGCTGCTGTTGGTCCTTGCCACTACCACACAGTGCTGCGCAGTAGACATAAATATAGCTACGCACACAGAACAGGCTCTCGTGCGCATCGCGGGGGTCAAGGTCGTGGCGGACAACACCGGCGAAGGCCATCGCTTATACTTCCAGGGGAGAGCGATGCGGTAAGTGGTATACATGAAAAAGTCCATGCGCCCTGCCCATGTGATGGCCGTCTAGCTATGTACCATGATAGTACGTAGGTCATTTTCTATCGCTGGACCCATAATCGCCCCCAGAGTACAAGTACATAGACGAGCTGACCGCCTTGGCCATTTAATGAAGTTCTACTCTTGAAGGTATGTATGGCGAGAAAGCGCACAAAAGAGTAGGCATCCGTTCGAACGATGTACAACGAAGCGTAGTGCAAGCGTGCCATTTTCGCAAGCGCGGTGATCCGTCGGGTTGTACTAGCATGTCTTAAGGCAAGAACGTTCTCCCCACCGTGGGGCACATCGTGCTGAGCGTGACTTTCACAAGATGATAGAGACTACTAGAAATAGAGGCGACAAGGTTTCCATGGAGTGCACAACGTGTGCAATTGCAATCAGGTCGTGCTTCAGGCGCGCTTTTTACTTTGAGATCGAGCCCAGAATTTTATTGTTTGTCTGTACATTGAGATGCAGACAATTCGTGACCGTCCACATTACGGCCGGTTGTCGACAAAACCATCTTGCTGCTTAATTGCCTACACCGTTAATTTTGTCTACCGTCTCTAGCCGGATGCAGAAGGCCTTGGCCAGCTGTGCCCGGCGTTGGATGTGAACCTATCAAGGTGAGGCTGGACGCAATCTTGCCGGTGGGGGGGCGGGAGGGGGGGGGGGCGTACTCATTTGTTGCTTGCCTTAGTCATTTGACCATTGACCACGCATCCCTTTCGAGACGGAGCACCAGTGGGGGGGGGGGGGGGTGAGCTATCGATAGCCAGCACAAGGAAATATCGTCGACATGGCTCGATTGTCTCGCAGCTAGTGGTTTCGTGTGAGTGCGGCACCACGTAAGGCTCGACCAAGGTGGTCATCAACAGTTATCTCTCACGACCGTAGTACGCAAACACCACTTGGTGAAAGCATACGCCAATATAGAAACACGACTTGGATATCTTGGTTTCGTTCCCTGAAGATCAGCAATGACACCCCTCGAGCTCTACTGCGCGCATTTACCATCGTCAACATGTTTTGCGTGCACGGGTTATTGGGCATTTGGTCATAACGGCTTGTAAGCCGTACTGCTATTGCCGAAAGGGGGGGGATGCTAAAGACACAGGTGAGCGTTGCAATACACCCCAGTACACAGCACCATCACCGTATGCGTCGCTTTCGCTCGCACTTCATTTGCAGCCGTTTGCTCTGCGCCCCTAGCAGGTGGTAAGCTCTAGTTCGAGCGAATCCTCGCACGGGTCGTGGTCGATCATAATTTTCCAATGAATTTCCTGGGAAAGCGCAGGGGCATAGGCCCGAAGTTACTCTCAACAGGGTTCTACGCACAATAACCTATAGACGATAAGCACGAAGTTACACCCGGCCGGGTGGTTCCACCTTATTTGTACACGGTGGGTTTCAAGAAGAAACCAGATTCAAGTGCCGTGTTTTTGGCATGGCTAGCTACCGCGCGGAATGCCAGATATACTAGCATGAGGTTGGATACTGTAAAACGAGTACGCTATCGTAAGTTTGAGGTGGCAGGGGCGAGCACGCTGACGCAGTAGATTGTGAAGAGGCCGCAGCGCCGAATATAATAACTGTGGACGGTCGAGCACCAACTTCTCGACAATGTGCTGCGTTCGTTCGTGTCTGTACGACAGGCACGAACGCCATTAATTAACTGGGTATGAATTACTGACGCTACGTCTGCACCCGTTTTGCGACTCTCTATAAACTGCGTGCCTGCACGTACTCTACCTCTGTGCCATTTTCTTTTGCAGCGATTGTGTTGGGTTCTCAGCGAGTACTAAAGCCTGGTATCATCACCCCATGCGTCGCCACTGTGATTGGCTTTGTTCGCGCCGTTGTTCGCGCCGTTTGTTGGCAGTCAGACAGGAATCCGTCCCTTCACAACCGTCCAGCCAACGGAGAAGTCCTAAATTGATCATTTGCCAAGCCGAGACGGCAGAGCGCGTGGAACCGATGCTGCAAGAAGCTGGCTATGCGAATGATGACGACTGACCGGCTAGTTCCGGGTTGGCTTTCAGAGTGGGCACCATATTCCCGAGAGTCCCCGCGTCAGAAGCTGCTCAAGCTGCTCCATTGCAGTGTGTTTTAATTCGCCCTGGATACAGTGCAGAGGTGGAGGGAGGCTAACGAGCATGATATTGGATGCTGATGTTAGGGGGGGCGGGGGGGTGATGTGGCGGGCGGGGAAGGTGATGTTGGCAGTATTTGTGTGAGAGGGGGGATTGTTGGCGGGGCGTTACCAAAGAGGAAACGGGATGCCGATTCCGTTCGCGGCCGATTCAATAGTGGATTTACCGCAACCCTTTTGCCAAATCGCAGTCCATCTCTTCGGCATCGGCGCCGCGTCGTTGTGGTTGATACATGCTTGAGGCTGTAGAGCAGACCAACAAATAGTTTGCCTTTTTGTGGCAAACAGGGGGCCTAGAGAGTCAGATCATCCAGGCTGCCATAGAACCCGTATAAAGCTTGCATATGCATATATGTGGGTTGCATTCACCACCAGCAATATATACGGTGGCACAAGGCTCGTGTGTCATGATTGGTGTGATAACTCTAACCAACATCGGGTAGCTAATTACGCATATTACTGTAAACTTCAAGTATACGCGTCACAACAAAAAATAAAGCTACCGGTAGCACACTAGATATGACGACTGTGTCCGTCGCCTCAATCTGGACTTCTGTACTTATTTATGAACCTGCCATGGTGCTGTCTTAGCTCCGGGTAAGGTAGAGAGTAGCCGTGCCTACGTGATATTGTACCAGGTACATGTATCCCCTCAATCTGGACTTCTGTATTTATTTATGAACCTGCCACGGTGCTGTCCCAGCTCCGGGTAGAGAGCAGCCGTGCCTACGTGATATTGTACCAGGTACATGTACACTACTGCTGCATGCGATGTACGTACATACAGCCAGTAGGCTCCTTTCCGATGGAAAATTATAGCATTCTTCGCATATTTAGTATCCTTTGCATATTGACGGGTGCACCAGAGCGCAATCTCCTTACGATTTGTTACCGTGGTACTACCTGCTCTCGCGATGAAACTCGTTGTCGAGTACTACAGCAGTACTGTTGTGCTGCTGTACGTGCGCTCTGGGACGTCCAGAGATAAAACCCCTCTTCCAAACACCAACAGTTAAAGATATCGCCAGAATAGCATGCTTGAGCGGCAGAGCGCTAACTGCAGAGACAGCGACGGCTACCGGTAACAGTGAAAACACTCAACAGTCGCAGTCGGCAACGAACGTGATACCGAAGCGCAAAGCGGATGTATCCTCGCACCACAGAGCCCTGCCTATTCTCGTTAACTGCGTACAGTCCCAGTCACGTATAGCACGGGGCTTCAACGAATTTTCGCGGGCTTCGCCCGTGGAATTGAAGCAATTTAAAGCTGGCCCGGTATACGAAATATTTTTGCCATACAGTGTTGCACGTGTGGTGTGGTTCAAATGAAACCACCTTAAATAAGCTTCTACCGGGAAACAGGGATTTCGTGGAAACCCCTCTTTTCGCGATACAGTTGCATCCGCAGAGCACATCAAACCAGGGGCCTCTGACGTCACGGGGGGAAGGCGAACAGGACCGCAACTGCAGAAGGTGTGTCGTATAGCTATTGAGGAGTGATGTGATGATTAGCTTTTGCGCAAGTAGGCGTGGCGGGAGACGTTATACCCACTTTTGCGCGTGCGCACCGCTACACGAACACACCAAAGAGACAATCCTCGCCTGGTGAGCTCGCCGCTTTGGTCACCACGATGTTGTCCTGTCTCGCCAACGAGGAGCATGGCGTAGAGCCAAGTGTATTTCCTATCCAGTGCAAAAGACTTGGGAAAAATACATGCACGCCCACACACACATTACTCGAGTAAAATTGAAATTTGTTGTGCTGCTGCGTACCAGGTATACCTTTGTACATTGGCTGTCAACCACATCTACGAGTATCATGTGTCGCGCAGTTGATGCGGTAGTGTGTACGAGAATATGATCCCACGGTGTCAAGACGCGAGGTCCAACGGTCACATACCCCCCACAGCAAGTACAGTGGATATTTTGTACCCGCATCAGGAGCAATAGCAACAGCAAAAGCATGATAGAAATGACGAGTACACACTCAGATAGCTGACTGATGACGGTCTTCAGAGGCTAAGACAGAGTCGTCTCGAGACAAGGTCAAGCAGCACTGATGATGATGATGATGATGAATAAATAGTGGATCAGTTGAAATGGGCGCTCTTAGGCCAACAAAAGCTTACGGTACGATGAACCGCAGAGATTTCAGTTCAGGGTGTGAGGAGTGAACAGGTGGGTGTGCAAACACTCCTGTTCTCCACGTCTTTACGGCAATATCTACCACCTTGCCGTAACATCTAACCATACCCACGTCACCCCAGTCAACACGTACGTCAACAGTCATTACCTCAGTCAACCCGTTACTTGCTGGAACGTCGTTCCACACGCACATCCTCTTCGATTTTCTTGACCAACTAATCGACGCGACACAACGTAGACACCATGCACGACAATGTGGTCAGTATCCTGCATACCCTTTTACTGACTTCCCAATGAACCTTTACCGGTGGCTTATGGATCTCTCGAGGATCTCACTCTTGAACATACCCTTACTGACTTCGTACTGAACATCTACTGGCGACCAGTGGATCGCCCGAAGATCTCAATCTTCAACAAAGCAGTGTTGAAGCAATTCCATTAAACCGATCGCCCCCGAAGCCGCGACCACATACCACGTGTCGATGCGCCACGTTCGTGATACGGAGCCGGAACCTGCCGTTCTGCCTCCACAAAGTGTGCGAGCGGATGTTCTGCTGTTTGTCGCGCGTACAAGTAAATAGTAAGACGGGACTGCAAGACGTGGGTTCTGCATAAATTCCAACCCAGACGTGAACTTGTCACTACAGTACCAACACTTTTCAACAACTCCGCGAATTCCGCGAAAAGACACATCACACCGCGTGTGATGCTCCTGACACCCCCTCCTCCGCGTGCCGTCTTCAAGCAGGCTGCATGATATTTATAAGTTGAGGTGGCGTGGAGGCGGACGCGGTTATGCCGCGCAGCGACAGACGAAAACGTGCAGGGCGGGCGGGGATATGCTGAAGCGAAGGCACGAGGCTACACATTCCACCCTTTTCATTGGGAGAACAGAGTGATACCGTCTAAATTTAGGCGGTGGGAAGGGAATGAGAGACTCACGTGGGTCTCAACGCCTCCAGGCTGATGGCTTCGCGTACGTATTGACGCTGTTGGATGCATAGGTTTTGTTCACTCTCGCCGTAGGACGCACACAATTTATCGTGGGGGGCACTAACGGCATGCATGTTATCACGGGGGGCCATAGTAAATAGAACCTACGGTACACACAAAACCTATATATTTACCTATTTTTACCAACAATATTTGGCCTTATTTACAGTGGCCCCCCGGAATAGTGTCGTGGCTAAAACGTATGTACTCACCGGGAGTACCGTACATGTTGTGCGTCTACTCGCTTACCTCACGTCAGGTTTTCCTGGTGGCACGGCACGGCATGCGTTGGCTCCAGTGCACGAAAGCCACAATCTGCCACGTCTAGCGACCACGCGGAAGTCACCTCCCGCCCTGTCCGGCAGTGGACTACGCACGCCGCCTCGGACGCCGAATGCCGAACGGTTGACCGAGGTTAGAAGTGAGACAGGTGCCCCGTCGACTCTGCACACGCCAGGCGCGAGAAGCGCGGGACTGGCTGCACGACCCTGCTCCGGCCATGACGATGGGCGAGCTGTGGAGGGCGGCCCAGCTATGAAAACGTCAGAAGTGCCCGTTAAGCGAGCCGCGGCGGATTCTGGGCGCCGTCTCCTATCTAGTGGAGGCAAGTCGAGGTCGCAACATAATAGGCGTAAAGGGAAGACCGTGTCAAGGAAGGGGTTACCCTGTTTATCGGGTAGGCTGGACAACGAGGAGTACCGCGAGCAAGAGCGAGTAGCGCTCGACGAGAAGTTGGTCCGCCGAGCGCAAGAGAACGCGGACGATCAGGATAGGAAGGACAAGGTGAGTAGGAAGTCGTGTTCTGGACGGCGTAGAAGTATTGGGGGGGGTGCTTCTCCTTCGTCGTCCACCACCATTGCCGACAACAGCGCCGATTACAGCGCACCCGGTCATGATACGTTGCTTAGACTTCGACGAATTCACAGTAGTTAATTCCGCCGAGGGAAGTTGGGCGATGACGAGGGCACGGCCAACGGAAGGATCGAACGCGTTTCCTCGGGGTACTTTTTTTTTCAGTGCGTCGCCAGGGGGCGGCGGCGACGAGGTGGTACCGATCCGTACTCAGGGAATTCCCTGGGGAGCTTCTGAGTGATTGCTGGCGCCGGCCACTCCCCGTTTGAGGCCAAGGAGAAGGACCTCCACATCGAGTTCGAGAGAAACTTGGCCGGGGGGTGGAACGTGCACCGCCACGGTGAGAACATCGGCAAACCAGTTGTGTGGACGGGTGTCGTCACCAAAACCAGCGAAGTCGAGGTCTACCGCGAATGTGTGGGGGGTGACCGGGGGGATATGGAAGAGGGGACGCCCGGAGGACTAACAACGGGGGGTCCGCCGCCGCCGCCGCCAGTCGGACTCGAAACGGCTCTCTTGCAGATGGCTGGCGTGAGTGGGGGCACGGCCGGGGAGAGGCGGGAGGAGACGCTCGGGGGGCGCAAGGACCTTCTCCATTGGCGAGCTGGACAGGGTGTTGATGTTGGGGTTCAGACTGTACGTGGGCCAGACGTCGGCGAGGCGGACATTTCCGCCGTTCATTTTCTGGTTCACTCCGAAACATACTGGGGAAAGCGCGTGTCAAGGTGGCTAACATCATCCGTCGACACTGACTTGTGGATGATCGTCTTGCTGGGAATGAGCTGCGGGCGCATTGCTCCACTTGGCGAAGGGGCGATGGAAGTGACGGAGCGGCAAGTGGTGGGTGGGGGGTACCAGATACGTCCTGGTTAACAGGGTGTACATATCAATCTGCCAACTGCGGGACGGGAACGAGTCGGTGTGGCCCCCAGACGGATTCAGCAGCTGGTGTCCGGATGACACCGCAGAGGTGCGCCTTTTCGTGTTCGTCTACCCCTGGGCAGGCTGCCACTTCCTCCCTGTGGTATCCCATCTACCGTTCTGAAGATGTGGAAGTACGCTCTGAAAAGTGTGCGCTCACCGGGCCTTTCCACCAAGCCCATTTTTGTTCAACAAGGTGGAATGTGGACCGTAGACCTTTCCGAGGATGTTAAGCTTTTGGCTACGCCATGGCTCTTTCAGCACGAGGCAGCGTTCAAGCGAGCTAAATCAGAATCACCGACAACCTCCCTCACGACGGTGACGTCGAACAGTACGTCAGGAATATCGCGCCTATCATGAATACTATCGGCAAAGGAAAGCCTACCAACTGCTGCCCACTCTACGAGTCCCTCGTCAAGCACATCCGGCGAAGCAGGACGGTCTTTCATATGCGGCAGGGCGGGCTCGAAGACAAGATTGCCAAAGTTGGAGTTCAAGGGTGAGGCGTGGGGTGTCGACTCGAGAAAGAAGACGGACAAGGACGCGCCGCTAACGGCGGACAACTTGGTCATAGACTTGTCCGACCACTGTTATGTCCATGCCGAGAGAAGGACGCGCTTGCTGATGTGCGGCTGTGACCCAGAGAAGGCCGCAAAGGACAACCACAGGTGCAAAAGGTGTGGCTGTAAGGAAACTAAGTGCTCGCTGTTGTGCGGGTCCAGGGGGCGCTGTGACCTCGGCCCTCCGCCGTCCGCAGTCACGGCGACCGATGACGACTCCGAAGGCAGAGACGCGGAGGGTGGCGGGGCAGAGTCAGATGGGGGGAAGGAGTCGGATGGGGACGCTTCGGGTGGGGGGGGGGCAGAGAGTCAGGTGGGGGTACGCTTATTGACATTTCAGATGAAGGCGATTCCGGTGTTCTAGGTTGGTTTTCCAACGACTTCGACTGTGAACATATTTCGGTTACTGATTCGGAAGTCGGTTTGGCGGTCCAGGGTTTCGTGGGGGGGGGGGCGTATCTTAGGCGGATGAGATGGACGAAGTCGACATGAAAACTTCCGGAGGTTAGGATACGTTACTCGGCGGTATGTTTTACAGCGTCCGGTACGTTTACGAAATTGACATATGCATCATCGATGGTCGATGTTTGAATGTCATTCAACATCAGTATATTTATAGCTGCAGAGGATATTGCGAAAAAATTCAAAACAATCAGCTGCTGAGAGCGCGTAGCGTGCGTAGGCGCAATATGACGCGAGTCGACGAGGGAAGAAAGGACTGAAGTCTTCTCGCGATAAAAGACCAAGGCACGGACCGTAGTGGAGCCTGGGGAGGAGAGCCTTCTGTGTAACCCAGGATCTGAGTTACGACTGTTAGGAAGGGGGGAGAAAAGAAGGGCGAACATGATAAATGCCATGAAAAACATGAAGTGAGAGGACACGTCCCGAGAGCAAATAAATGTATGTATGCACCTGGGCGATGCGGGTCCGGGCGAAGAGCGTGACGGTGGGATTACTTTAGTTTTTCTCTCGCCCTAGAACGCGATTCCACAACCTCTTTATGACATCATGTGGCCGGTTGTGGGCTGCCGACGCCACGGCGTTCACTTGTCCGGAAGTGTGTGCAATTTGACCGCCAAGCGTAAATCTTGCCGACTTCGCCATTATAACGCCCTCATTCGTGTCTAACGTTTCAACAGCAGTATCATGGTATATTTATTGCCTCAGACAGCGCAACACAACCTAGGTGCGTTTTTACTTTTCTTGTCGATACAGGAATATTATACTAGTAGTTGCAAAAAGTAAAGATGTTAAACTTGTCCAAGTGTAGTACGACAGGGCAGCGCCAAACCCTCACACTGGTTCATGTTTAAGATGAATACGTACACTAAATCTTATTGATGCTGTAAAGAAGCAAAACGCTACCGTCGATCTCAAGAAAACCTATTGATGGCCGGGGGGTTGTATTCGGATCATCCTTGGAGTAAAAACCATCACACAGATATAATCCTGCTGTTCATTTTTGCCCATCCAAACATAGAGATGGTCCTCGAATATAAAAAAGACGGTTTCGGCCTTTTTACAGGTAAAAATGGAATATAGACGAGGCGTATTACGCAGCTTGCAAAGTTGAGTATCAACTAATTAATCAGTCGAACTCACAGCTGACGTTTTTTTTTTTTTTTGAAATACGTCAGCTGTGAGTTCGACTGATTAAATAGTTGATACTCAACTTTGCAAGCTGCGTAATACACCTCGTCTATATTCCATTTTTACCTAATTTTACAATTATTGTGATTTTATAAATTTTGAAATACGTCAGCTGTGATTAATTATTGTGATTTTATAAAATTTGAAATACGTCAGCTGTGAGTTCGACTGATTAAATAGTTGATACTCAACTTTGCAAGCTGCGTAATACGCCTCGTCTATATTCCATTTTTACCTAATTTTACAATTATAAAAAGCATTACAGCAGGAGCGGCACAACCCATCATGCAGCAGTAAAAAAGGACGGTACAACATCTACCAACGTACCAACATTGTTTACGCCTTCGACGATATAACCACGTGTAGGGTAGCTGTTTCAATAATTCGAAGTGTTACGCAATCACAGGAATACAGGCAATCAGGTGCGCTAGGCACCATGACAGTTGGCGCTTGCAACGTCACGTTCGTGCCACCTTCGTTAGTCACGTTTTCGCACGTTGCCGTACATTTCTCATCTGTTTCTTGCGTTTACAAGCTACGTTTGGTGGTATCGCTGCTGCCATAAGCTTCCACTGTGCAAAGTTTCGCGGGAATCGGTGGTAGACCGCGCGTGTAAAAGCGTCGTGTTGAAGTTGGGCTGTGTTGGCGGAGGTTACGCCGCACCTCTCTGAGCATTCTGGCACTTTTTTATGCAGCAGTTGTTGTTGCTGTTGTTGTTGTTGTTGTTCTCTCAGGTTAACTCTCAAACGAAGGAGTCCGTGGTCACACAAAGGTATCATGCACTGTGTTGCCAGCAGCTCGTTTACGGGCAATAGGGCATACAACTGCCTACTACTTGGGGTTCCAGATCGATAAGGTCATAAGCTATGGGTGTATTGTATGCTGCTATCCTCGGGTGTGTTGCCCGTAACTGGGCTATGGTGCTGCCTTGTTCTGTGATTCGAGTCCCTTTTTACCTATCCTGGAACCACACCCCCCGTGCAACACCGATACGTATCAGAGTCAGCCTCACACCAGCCTGAATTGAAAGCGCTGCCACAGCATCACAGACCAGAAACCCAACACGAAGCCATGCACTTCGACACAACAACAACTGACCTGGCTCGATCTCCAGATTATCCCGGTGGGGTTCTTTCATGAGGCGACGAACAGGACGCCCACCCTCGCGGAGCACAGCATCGCCTCCCGGATGCGCCCCCCCAGCAGCTTCGTCGAAAGTCTGTTGAGAGATTCCGCTGCTTTTTTGGTCGAACTCGATTTTCACTTTCTCCGACATCGTGTAGGCGTGGTGGATCAGACTCCGGAAAAGCCTGTGCCACCGAAGGCCGGGTGCTGTCCGATACAGGTGCTCACGTAGTCATGGGTATTAGACACTACGCACAAGGAGAGATGTGGAGCTTCACATCAACGGGAATGACTATTAATAAAACACACATGTTTCGCGGAAGTGGGGGTTCATGGAGTGTAGGAAGGCTTCATTTTACAGGGGCCTGGTCGGGCTGTCAGCTCGGCTATCAGGTGAGCGGCGGGTGTAGATGCTTGTATAACTATCGAAACGACATGTAGAGGCTTGTTCACTTCGGTGCGTGTGTTGGCAGCCTGCTCGCGGTTGCGAATCGTGCTAAGGCAAGGGGAGTACTCTTGTTGGCAGGGAGATGGCTAGCTAGTTTTCTTGAAAAAATAGATAGCGGTACTAATGTAATATAACTCCTACAATGTGATATGTAAACTGGGTCAAATGCGCGTATCTTTCGGATGTGTACAAGATTGGCTGCTCACTAAAATCGGCGGAAACACTTCGAAGTCGTTTTCGGGCCACAACCAATCACCGCTGTCGCGGCAACACTATCCTTGCCTTCTTGTTGCGTCCCTCGTATTCTTAGCTACCGCCGGTATCTTTGCACCCTCTTCGTCTTTTCCATCAACAGGAAGATAGTCAGCCAACTACAAAGCTATGCTTCGGTGTCTGCGAAACGCGCATGACTCCCGATCATGAAAATCGCCGCGGGGTCGTCAGGGGGATGATGCAGCAAGCACCGCCCAAAAGTTTAAGCACTGCCGTGGCCACGCCTCGAGTGTTTACTCCCAACCCCTCAATGCGGGATTCGTTGGCGGCACCCATCGTCGCGGCCGGGACGGTGGGGGCAGGGGTGGAGATGTGAATCCTCGCATTGCGGGTGGATATCGCCAGGGGGAGGTGGGCGGAGGGAATGGCGGTCGTACACCGATGGAGAATTCCGGAAGTTGCCAGGAGTGCGCACAACGCAAGGGTGGATGGTCTCAAATCGACCCTGGACCCGTATTTGGACGAGCAAGGACGTATCGTGCCTGCTGACCCTCGCCCAGGGACGGAAAACGAACGCAGAGGAAAATTGAGTTTCCTCCTTGCAAGTTCCCATTGGTCCGTGGGTCGTACGAGGAATATAAATATGGCTGTCGTGGTCGCAGAGGCGATTGTCTTTAGTTGCCACTGACGTTAAACATGGACTAACGTGCAGGATTTAGTGTAGCCCTGGCTGCTGCTGAAAATACGTTTTTCGATTGAAATCGTCTACTTCTTAAGGAACGTCTCGGCGTTTTCCGTGTATTGCAATAGGTTTTCTTGGAGAAGGCCGAGGGCGACGTAGATCTGCGTTGTATGTGTTGTCTAAAATGCAGTGAACTTCGTCATTATATCACCAGACAACTCTCCATGTATCTGTGTTTAACATAGTGGTATATTTTACGAGATACCACTTCCTTCGGACACGTTACGGTGAGTATCTCATGTACGTGTGATCGTTCTGTGTCATCCGAGATAAAATTCTAGAGCAGCTAGCTGCAGTCGTACACAATGTTTTTTCTTGTTTTTCATTGCCTATCTTTGTGACGACACCCCCACAACCCTTCACCTGCATCAGATATATCGGCAATGCCAGTCTATGCGGAAAGTACCAGGTAATCCAACGTGAAAAACCGTTTTGCAATCGGATTTTATCTCGAGCAGATATGCACTATTACTTGAAGTCGACTTTTGACGATAAACAAAAGAATCTTGCCCTCTACCAGAACACAGGCAAAGGAGCCCACAGTAAAAGTAAATGACAGGAAAATAAGAAGTTTGACGTCGGTTGTACTTAAGTCAGTATAGAACGTACCTTTCCCGGATAAGAAATTCGGGCGAGACCAGCATTCCTGTTTCTTATTTTTCCTCGCTATTATCAAGTGTTTTGTAGTGTACTTCGCCCAAGAAAAACGCCTATATATTTTTTGCGCGATTCGCGCGAACAATCTATATATATTTCTCGACCCCTACCTATGGTCGCGATCCTCCAGGCTCCAGTCTTCTGGGCAAAAGAATCAAGAAAAAACGATACGTACGTACATATATATCTTTCCGAGACCGTTACATTTTCAAAGATCGCACGTCGCACGTCTCACGTACAAAGGTACCGGTACTGTACACACCCTCGGGCAGCTGGCGGCAGCTGGCCGGGGAAGCCTTGGTCAGTCACAGGCGTCTTATATAGGAATATTTCTACTTGGTAACGCTAGACGATGCGCTTCTTTCGAGTCTACTTGAAGACTACAGCTGTGTGTGGTACTGCCGTCGACTGATCTACTCTGTCTGATTGATACTGACTGGTTGAAGCTTGTGAAGACGGAATCGTTCAAAACTCCCACAACTTCGGAGCAACAGATGATGCACGTATCGATTCGCAACTATTGTTGTATCTTGTAACAGCGATTTCCAAGTATGATACAGGATGTTACTGGAGTATAGAGTGGTGCAGGAACCCGTGGCTGCAGTGGTATCTTACCGGCTATAATCTGTTTTCAACTTTGAAAATTTGATGTCACCCACCAGTTTGCACGTACTTAAATATACTGCAGATTCATAACCGGTTATAACCGGCACCTATTATACCCAGTACCCGGTAGATTACTGCAATCTCTGACGTTTTCCCGCGTGCCAGGTACAGTATTCTTTCTTCGCTCCCTATCTTTCAATATGGCAGAAGTCCTATATATTATACTTTACAGCTCAAGGCTGTTCCAGAAAAAAGATACCAGGTATCTGGTGGTATTGACAATAAGAAGCCCAAGGCTCGGGGCCAAACACAGCAGCAGCAGCAGCAGCAGCAGCAGCAGTAGCAGTAGCAGCAGCAAGCAGTGTGCGTTTGAGAAACGCGCCGAGGCGGACGAGGTAAAAAAAAAGCCCTGGCCGACGTTTCTTGGCCTGTGCCCCAGCTTTTTCGCATGCTGCTTATTTCGGGTTTCTACCGTTTGGCCGATATGACTCGTCACTCCCCGTGCGTGCTGCTGCAGTGGAGGTTGTTCTGGTGCTTCCTTGGCTACCTCTCAGCTCTCGCACCCCGCTAATTGCAAGCCAATTTCAATGGGAGAGTGTGTTTCACTGCTCTTGTTGGTCCCCGATAATCATCCGCGCTGTGTGTTTGAGGCGCAGTCTAGTGCACATATTTTACCACCGGCATAAAGGAGTCGGCATGACGTTGACTTCACCTTCACGAGCGTATGATAGACCGAAAGGGACAGCGATAAAGTCGCGGGAGTAGAGGACAGGTATACAGACATCAACAGACACACAGGTAAATGGGCGTCGTTTAGTCCAACCCTCCTCATGGGCGTTATTTCGACATCGTCAAAGTCTCGGACAGCAAAGTTTGTATCCTTCGTTGCCTCTGCCCCCCCACTACCCCGCTGCCCGTTTCTGACAAAGGTTATTTGAAAGGTGCAGGTACTACAGGTGAAACGTCAAGCTATCCATCCCGAGGACAAGAAACTTGACACCACCAAAATCACGTGTGTTTGTGGACCTCGGCCGCAGAAACAAACTGTTCTTGCGACGATGACTTCTCGGGTGCTCCCTCGTTTCCTTCTGGCAGCGCCTTTTTATTCTTGTGGCAGCCCTCCCCGGTCCCAAAAAGAGAGTAGAGGTAGCTGCTTGCGAAGCCTTCGTAGGGACCGGCTGTCCTTGCGTATTTTGTGGTCGTCCTGGTCGGCGATTGTGGCAACGAATAGTCCTCTTTAAACTCCATGGATTCGTCAATGGAGGTATGGTACATGTATACATACGATGCTTGCACAACCACTGCATAATAGAGAGGGAATTTTCGGTCCAATCTCCTTGCATCTGCTGTAGTTAGTTACTCTCGTCGCAGGACACACGCGCACGTGGTCAAAACGTTTTCGCACAAGGGGGTAATATATCGCGACAAAAAACTTGTTATTTGCGCGAATCGTGCCAGTTGGCACAAATCCTTCAAGTGCCGGGAAGAACAGCGAGAAAATTAGGGAAAATCGAGAGAAATCAACAGAAACAATGCTGTTGAGATTCGCGACAAACGAACGTCAATTCTGACATAACGCCAGTTTACAAATGCCACGAATCACGAGTTTTCGTCACGAATCACTCACGAATGCTTTCATCCGTTAGGAGTACTCTTTAAAATAAAAACAACGATATATTTCCGGGTCCCCAAACGCTTATCGTCTTCGAGAAATCACCATCTTCGCCGGAAGCGGAGATGGCGTCGGAAAGAGGAAGACAAGTCCTTCATGTTCAGTTTCCTCTAGGCGCCGAGGAACGCCAGAGTTTCGTTGCTAGAACCGCCCCCAAAACTCTAGCATTCCTCGACAACGCGGGACGTCGCTCATAGGGTCCCAATGAGCATAACCCCACGATACCTTCCTCTGATCTTTCGCTATTTATCTCCGCTTTTGGAGGAGGGGTCATGCGACCCAATGAAAAAATGACGATTCGCATTTCGGGACCTCAAGTAGGGCGCGCTAGTATCAAGGGCGAATCCGCCGCAGTCGCGGCTGCCTCAGCAAGATCACGTCTCTCTGGGCATGTGTCGTTGCGTCCAGAATGCCATGGAGGTATAGTATACCGTGTATAACCCTGATGAGCCACTGGCGAGCACCTTTGAAGTTGTTCCTTGCGAGTATATGGCGGTCGAGGGATGGTGCGCGGTTGGACCAGAGTTTTGCTCTCAACACGACTTCGTTAGGAATACCTCTAATCCAAACCAGGTATACATCGTCGTGAGTGAGAAAGTAGCGAGCACGTTGCTTCGTTTGAGGCTGTTTCTTGCGCGCTTGTCAAGCTCTCGTTGTGTAGGTTCTCCGAATCCCCACATAGCTTGTGTCTCGGACGATGACGATGACACAACGACGAGTTGTTGTTGATGTTGTTTGTTACTATAGCCGTATGTGTCTCTCTGAGACGTTTCGCACTAGTACAAAGGACGCACAACAAATCATCAACCGTAGGCGCAACGTTGTCAATTGAATCAGTTCCAACATGCCAGGACATACATGGCGTTCGACCGAACCGATTCGTCGGGACTCAGCTTTGCTAGGTGAGCGATAGGTCGGTCACGCGGGCCCCTGCATTCGACTCATGCCACTGTACGGCAGGGGTATCACGTACCAATTATGCTGCATGAGGCCCCTCACTTGAGGGACTCCTACATACCACAGACAAAAAGGACCCATGAATTTGGGAAAGTATGAAAAAAATGCTACTCTTTACAGTATCGGTTAGCAGTCCCATGGCGTACTGTGGTAGGTTTACTCGGGTATCCAGAAAAATATTGTCCGCAAACCAAATGGTAGTCCAACGCAATTGGGCAGTTCTTCAGCTGAGGTTCCCGCCTGACTCAGAAAAAAAATGAGGCAAAAGGTATAGCCCTAGCGTAGCACGCGTCATTCCTCAATGGCCTAAGGGCGATGCCGGTCAAATATCATTACGCACGTGCACGCTATTTAGCTTGCATTGAGAGTTCGTCAACTTGTAGCAGTCCCAGCTGAGTACCACGAAAAGATCAGGAGCGGTTTCTTGCAGCGCTGTTTTCAGGACCAGGACGAATTGCGGGCCCCGAAGTCGTCTTCTTCTTCTTCGACGACGACAACGACGACGACGATGACGACGACGATGAGGATGGTGATGGTAGCTTCTTGCTAAACCTCAGGGGACTTTGTCGACGGGGGTAAGCTGTACATACAGTCAGCGGTACGGTTGACACCTTACATGCTGTATAAGAAACGTCGTGAGTTGATGTTTTCGTATTCTTCATGGAATTCAAGGCCACACCAAGTAAACCTTCGTACATTTTGACGTCCGTAGCAGGAACACTGATCTCTATGTAAGAGTAGTGACGCCATGTTTTGTCCACTTTCAATCTCCAACGGCCAGTACTCTAGTTCCGGAACACGAGTTTGGTACGGGTTTGAAGGAGAAACTACAGAAAGTTCATGAAGCTGGTCCAACCGTCCACCCCCACCCCTTGCCGCTCCGCTACCCGTCCTGGCGTTTCTGTGCATTTATGCAATTCAGACCCTCCTCGACAACGAGGACGTCGTTCATGAAACTAAAACGATACTTTAGCGCCTGGCCTTTCGACGTTTCTGCGTATCTCCGTCGAAGAAGTTCATGGAGGTCAAGAGGAGTCTTCATCGTCGTTGTCATCGTTGCAGTCGGAAAGGATGACTTGACAACCAGACACGCAGCCGTGGCATTGCCGCAGCATTGCCATGGTACCACCCATGGCATGCCCACGGCATTCCATGGCGTGGCATAGGATTCCCTGGCACACCGTGGCATGCAATGGGTGGTACCGTGGCAACTCCCGCGGCAACCGCCACAGCAACCCCCACGGCACTCCATGGCAACCTCACAGCATGTCATGGCAACCCCCACGGCACCCCAATGTCCACGGCACCTAGGGTTAGGGTTAAGGTTAGGGTTCCGTGGTATGCCGTCGAGGCTCATGGAAGGTTCCGTGATATGCCGTGGAAGGTTTTGCCGCAGGTGGTGCTACGGCAATGCCACGGCATGTCGCGAAAAAGGACAAGAATGCACCTCCCTCCCTCCTCGACAACGACGACGTCGTTCATGAAACTAAAACGATACTTTAGCGCCTGGCCTTTCGACGTTTCTGCCCCCGGCGGAGTACATTTAGCAAAGACGTACGTGCAATACTTGATAATATGTTGTGGAAAATATACATTTGATGACGCCAATGCAGTGTACTCGTGGTAGGCCTCATGTTCGTTCTGAAGGTTTCAGTGAGCACCGTCCTCGCTGTGTTGCATTTTCAACATCACGACATCGAAAGCACAACGTGCACTCTCGCAGCAACCGCGCCCCCCCTCGTTTCCTTCTGGTATCACTTTGGTATGTCTGTGCGTGCTCTTGGCGACTGCCAAGGAAACACAGAAGAGGCGGCTGCTCGCAGCGCATTTGCAGGGTCAGGCTGAGGGATGTACATTCTTGTCCTTTTTCGCAACATGCCGTGGCATTGCCGTAGCACCACCTGCGACAAAACCTTCCATGGCATATCACGGAACTTCCACGGCATACCACGGAACCTTCCATGAACCTCGACGGCATCCCATGGAACCCTAACCTTAACCCTAACCCTAGGTACCGTGGACATTGGGGTACCATGGGAGTTGCCATGGCATGCCGTGGGGTTGCCATGGAGTGCCGTGGGTGATGCTGTGGCGGTTGCCACGGGGGTTGTCATGGTACCATCCATGGCATGCCACGGCGTGCCAGGGAATCCTATGCCACGCCATGGAATGCCGTGGGCATGCCATGGTATGCCATGGGTGGTGCCATGGCAATGCTGCGGCAATGCCACGGCTGCGTGTCTGGTTGTCAAGTCATCCTTTCCGACTGCAACGATGACAACGATGATGAAGACTCCTCTTGACCTCCATGAGTTTCTTCGACGGAGATACGCGATACTATACTACTCACAAGTCGCAGTCGAACGGTAGATAGAGCAGCTACACTATTTCGTCCGCTTTTCTCGTCATCGGATATTGGACTTCTTTCTCTCGTTCCCGAAGAAGTGCTCGGTGGGGCTGGCAGAGGCCTACATTAAATATCGTTCGTCCGCAAAAGCGTCACGGTTGGGGGCACCTGTTCCAACTACGCACCACCCCCTCACCGCCCCTCTCCGACCGCGATTGTGGCGTGTTTGTATGCCGACGATACACGACCCCGTCGACGAAGTGCTTGGCGTCCATCGAGGACTCGTCACCGCCGTCGTCGTCTGACCAGACGACTTCACAACGGGAAACGTAGCCTGTCCCTTCGGATGCAATTCGAGCCGCCACCGCCTCGGTGTTTTGCTTGTCAATCGCCTCGAGTATCCACATACAAACTCCAAAAGGTCGAAAGCCAGAGACGGGAACGCAGAAGCGCGCTTACTGTACTGCAAATGACGCACTTTGTCTCGTTGAAGTCGTCTGGTTGAGGGCCTAGAGACGGAAAAGCAGGAGCACGCTCCTTGCAAGAACGCGCTTCATCTTTTTGAAGTCGTCCGGTTGAGGATGCAAGACGGTAGAGGCGGCGGAGCTCACTGGAGCACTCGTTCATGGCGAGAAAAAGAAAGGCTTACGCAACGGCATCATACGTTTGATTCCCCGAAACATGTGTTGTACTGTCTGCGAGAAAGCGCCGAAGGCGGAGATGTCGATAGGTCATGGGCCGACATGTCATGCATGCCTTGGTTCCCACGAGCTGCTTTTTTGTTTTCGAGGAATGCATTGATTGTATCGTCTGCATACACACGCTAGAGTGGGGGGGTGGGGCGGGCGGGGGGAGGGTGGTGCACAGTTGGAACAGGTTCACCAACAAACAAATTTCTCCTGCGGAACAGTACGGAACACATGTGGTTCGGGGCAAGGGCAAGATGCCGTATTCGACGAAACCGGACGAAACAGCGCAGCTGCTCTCTCTTTCTGTTAGCTGCAACTTATGAGCATCGCGTACGTCCGGCGACGGAGCCCGGCGAATCAAATACGGCTCGTCATCTGTAGCACACCATATGCATACCGAAGTGACAGGATGTCGACACCTCGTGTTTACTACATTGTTCAATGCCTCCACAAGGATTCTGTTTACGCCCACAATATGCAAGGGCAGGGGGTCGCCGGCCACCTGTGTTGAAACCATATCGTGACACCACCCTTGAGTGACCTTGAGCGTAGGCTGTTGTAAACCGGTAGGATTGAGTGTGTCGCTCGCCGCTGAGCACGGTTTCTGAATCAAAATTTCTTAGCGACCACCAAAAAGTGACCCATATTTTCTCGTTAGGTTATTTCTTATTAATGGGTCTACACTGTACTGGAGTGATGCCGAGGGGTCACCGGACAGGTAAATAGGCATGAAAATACGAAATTCCGTTTCAGAGACGCCACAGTAGTTGACACCGGGAAGCAGGGTAAACAGCCGTGACCACGGCTTGTTCCACGGGTTACTCAGAAGACTGCCGAGCGTGAAGCTCCGGCGAGTTGAGATAGAGAGAAAAAAATGATGAATCTAGTCAAGTCCAATCAAATCCACTCAAATTAGGATATATTCCGTGTAACCGATGTGTCTCCGTGCGCTAACCCACACCGCCCACACTCGCCTTAAGGTACACAGCTGGTACTGGGTTGGTCAACACTACCGCTTTTAGGCAGGAGTCTGAAATCTGGACTATCAGGCTACCTTCCTGCCGCACGAAGACACCAACATCAGGATGTACGCCTCCCTATTAATATGCTCCTTTTACGCTACCATACTCTACATTATACGTAAGACCTTCCCGTTTTAGCAGTATTCTGAAACGACTACAGATGCGCAATCTCCGCCCCGGGTCCCAGCTCCCCCCAGTTTGCAGATGGAAATGTAAACACAAGGTGCGAGCACTTTCATCGCTTTCAATTCGGCGCTGTCTTCAAACTCCAGCTACTACCCTACCAAGCCCGCTGCCCCCCGCTTTGCACACAGTTCGACGATCAACCACACCGAAACAAATCCATGCGAAACTCTGCCCGCAAGCCACGGCCGGCATTCCGCCTGCCCCGTTGCCCTCTCCCTCCCTTTCGCGCATCTCCGTGGAAACAAAACCGCCAGTTCGTTTATAAAATACACTGGTAGGGTATATCTACGCCAGTAGGGGCGAAAAAACGTACCGCATTGCCCAGGGTTTTTGGTGCGATAGGGTACAACAGCGCAAACAAGCATCCTCCCCGCCCTCCCCGCTTCCCGCTCACCAGCAAGCCACCAGTGCTTGCCCCAGCCGGCCGCGTACAAAAGCTACAAATTGTATTTGGAAAGGGCGTGTACTTTGGAATACCCGGTTGCATACCCGGGTATAAACCTACCAACCGGTATGTGTTACCCTATATTACCGCCCCCCAAGTCGGTAAAAGTCCGACATGCTCCGTACCGGCATCGCAGGGATGCGAGGGTCTATGATCATGCGGCTTTGGCCATGCATGGCATGAGTACCCCCGAATACCATGCCCGTCTCCAACGTACTCCGTACGGTATGATAAGGCTTAGTATTTACCTCAATACCACACCCGCGAAACTACCTACCGTACTAGACATACCAACAAAAAACTATTTTTCCATAATAGACGCGTTCTACGATAAAGGTAGCACATTTCAGCAAAAGTGTTTTCTGAACGACGAGGTCCCCCACCCCAAAATCTTCGGAATGTCAACCTTGTTTCGAAAAATGATGTTTTTGTATACTTGGACCATGGGATTATTCATCGGGATGCAATTCGATTTTTGCTGAAGTCAGTTTTCGGGTGAGGTATGGAGCTCCTTACATGAGGAGCCCCAGAATAAATAGGGCGAACCTCTATCGTAGAACGCCTCAATAAGTAGACCATTCATCTACATGGCAAAGCAGGCAGTGCGTGCATGCCCGCGAACATATTTCGAGTGAGTGCACTTTGAACAGCCTCCACGAGGAAGCAAGCAAGCTAACCTTCGCGCTAGCAGACAATCATAACGACTTGCAGTTCGCGCTTTCTCCTGGTCGTAGCTCCTTGCGGTCTCCGTGCTCGCGACGGAATCGGCTCTGGCGCTCCCTCGCCTCCTCATATCTCCTATGTACATGTCATGCCTTTTCCCCCCGCGCTCGGACTTGTACATGAGCCTTTCGATCGATCGTCGCTCGCTCTCTGACATATTGTCGCCACCACTTTGAGCGCAGCTCAAGTCCCGCTCGACTTCCTTGCCTTGGCCCCGGCTTTCGCAGCTTCGCCTTGCGTGTCCGAATCTCCACTGCCCGAATCTTCCCGCACCTCTCCGTACATCGCCCATCTCTCCAACCCATACTGCTCACGCTCCTTATTTCTGACCCGCCTGTCGTTCGCGCGCAAGTCTTCCTTGGACAGGCTTCCACGCGCTGTAGCGTAAAACGTGTCCTGGGAGAGCGTGCTTGCCTTCACCCTGGCTTTTCAAACTTCATTTTCGATGTCCGAATTTTCGCTGTCCGAATCTTCGTTGTCCGAATCTTTCGATTTTTCGGTGCCATGTTTTAGTGTTTGCGGAGGGGGGGGGAGGGGTGTGTGTTTTACAACCCAGACATGAGCAAGAGAGCGACTTGTGTGCATGTTCTTCACATTGAACCTTTCTTTCCACCCATCGACATCCAACAAACCCAGTGTCTGTGCTGTTGTTTCATTCTATTTTAATAGATAAATGCCCGGCAAAAGCTCTGTAGTCTTAAGCAACGAAACAGAGATGATATAATCGCAAAACTCAGCAGTATAAAGTGAATAGACAAAGCAACGCCAACGTGCTCTGATACGAAAGGAAGGACATACACACAAGCCAGCAAAACCAAACAAATTGCAGGAGAGCTACGTAGAGAAAAAAGGGGAAAAAAGGGGGGGGAGGAAGTTTCTGTGAATGAGGATGGAGAATCTCGGAGACAATCGCTGGGCCGATCCTACCAAACACCGACTGCTCCTTGCCCTCGGTGTCAAGGAACGACCGCATTCATCCCTGATTGGGTTGTGTGCGCCAAATGTTCAGCCCTTTCGAGAATTCAGAGGGAAAAAGAGGCAAGACTCGGAACGATTACAACGTCGGTCGAACAGGGCTAACCTAGGTGCTCAGAGGTAGGGTAATATATACCTGAGCACCCGAACTACATGGTGTACAAGACTCAGAAGGGGGAAAACGACGACAAAGATGAAACATCAAGATTTCAGCATCGGCACCACGACGCCATGTAACGGGGCTGTTCAGAGGTAGGGTAATATATATATATATATTTGTGTACCCGAACTACCTCACAAGAAGTTGTACAGCCCACGCACGGCAATGGTTTTATACCTGTACTTCTGTCCGGTTCACACTATGTAGACAGTTGTTGATATCGCGCTGCCATTATGGTGGGTATATGGTGGGGTATACCCTGGTGGTCGGGACCCCTCTCTTCCACAATGTGGGCGTAATAAAATCCTTGTAGAGACATTGAACAGGATAGCAATCCCCACAAGGTGTGGACATCCTCTCAATCCGGTACACCTAGCGGTGTGCTACGTTGTACAATGCCCTCAGAAGGAAGTTTTTACGCCCACATTGTGCAAGGGGGGGGGGGGGGGGGGTCCCGGCCACCTGTGTAGTAATCAGCACCCACGATAGATCCAAAAACCATGGACCCCCCCCCCTCCATGTTTACACACCATAGTTGGTTTCGATTACTAGTTCCCTCCGTACTATTACGGGGGGCCATAATAAATAGGACCTATGGTACACCCAAAAAAACTATATATATTACCTATTTTGACTGACAATATTTGGACCTATTTACTATGGTCCCCCGTAATACATCAGTGTTTTGCTGTCGCTATACCTTCTTCGCTTTTCAGTTTCGCCATCTCGGCACTAAGGTCGGCATGTATCGCATCAACGATGTCGCTCGTACCCTGCACGTGAGCACCAAGGACAGCGCAGACACCCAAAGCGCAGCGGAGGAGAACGGGAGGGGTTAAATAAAACCGCATCGAGACTCCAAGGGAAAAAAGGGTCGAAACAAAGTGGAGATTTACAGCATGGGTCACACCAAGCAACCCTCGCCAGTGAAGGTAAAATAAGTCACCAGACGATGTCAAGATAGGCAACACGCGCGCTGCCAAGAGTGTAGGGCCGAGCGTTACACACCAACACCCATTAGTTCTGGCCGTCAGCCAAGGCGTGTCAAGGCAAAGTTCCTGTTTGCCAAGGGGTAAACGTGCAGTATACCTCCTGACATCTGCGCTAAAGGCAGAGGATGTACCCCGAGGTACAAGTGCAAGACGATCTCCGACACGCGCACGGCACGACACTAAGGCAACATACCGTATCTCCCCGGGTGATGAAATAGCACACCCCCTCGGACAAATTTCTCTCTGGTCTTCTCTTTACAACGGAGAGATCGCAAACGCTGAGCAAGAGGTGTCTATGGACACACACATATTATATAGTATATATATATATCGACGAGACCTTCCCAATGTCGCTATTTTAGTTGTGTGACCCCCCGCCCCGCCCCTAGGTTTGGAGAAGACACGCGGCCAAAATCGGGTATCCCCGATGCCTTTGTGGCCAAAATCGGGTACCTTTCTATTTCAGTGCCCGCAACGGCCCCAGGACGCCAGCTCATTGGCCAACGCCGGCGTCTACTTGATGCTGGCCACATTTGCGCCGGGTATACCCGATTTTGGCTACTTACCTCCCAAGAGGTACCCGATTTTTGTACCCTCCTACTAAAAAATGTCCAGACTATTCGACCATAACGACCAACCACCACCTCAGGGTTCATGCCCGCCTCAGACCTATCTGGTACCACGAAGGTAGTCAAGAACCATGTATTTGATGTTCATGATTATGTCCATACGCTCTCTCTCTACTGCTGTACCAACACATAAACCACCGCCCTCCCTCCCTCTCCTCTCCTTCTCCCAGGCAAAAGTTAGCACAGCCCTCTCTCGCCCCTTCTCCCGAACCAAAAGCAACCTCAACACAGCAATAGTATAGTGACGGATATATAATGAATGATCAAATCACGTACTGCTGTAGTCATCATATGCTGTTTGCACGCACAGCCAAACTGGTAAGAAACCGCGAGCACGAAATGTCTTTCTCACTACCAGGTAGTAGACAACTACTAACTATTACGGGTGCCCATAGTTAATCAGGTCCCCATGATATAGACAAAAACCTATATACTGGTATTATATTAACAGTATTTTTACTAAGCATATTAGGTCCTGATTGCTGCGTTCCCTGGAAATGGTCGGTGCCGTTTCGTCAGCCAACTCACAGCCCCGGTCACCAGACAGCATTGATCCTCTTACCAACTTGGCCTCGACCTGCACCGGGTTTCCGTTTCCGCCGGAAGCAAGCCAATACACGTGGTTGTTCTCCATCTCGCGCCTGTTCTTCAGCATGTAAGCGAAGTGCGACCGGAGCCGCGACGTGGGAACTCCGGCCAGCGCGGTTCCGATTGGGCCGTTTTTTTTCGGCGAGAATTTTGGCGCTTATCAGCCTCCACTGCCCCGCGACGGTAGCAGCTTTCCTGCCGGCAACTTTGAACGGCCGGAACTCCCGGGCTGCATAAAAACGAAACGCGGATGGAAAAGTACAGCAGCAGCATTTAAGTTTTGACTCTTTAGGACCGGATTCCCATTTTGGCGGCCAATTACTTGGACTGAGAATTAAATATTGGTTTGCAGCCGTGGAAACAAACTACAGTACTCTACATATAATTTGAGCGGTTTCCCCCCGAAACGGGACTGCAGTTCTTGAGGAATCGACCCCATTTCGATTGCACACACGTTTGTACAAAATATTCAAAAATAGTGTGGGGGAAAAAAATGTTGCAGCAGGTAAAAGGGTGAAAGTATGTACGATTCGAGAACTTCAGACAGGAGCACGAACAAAAAAATACGGTTCAGAAGCAGCGTCGATACTACCCACTGGTGTTTCACCACAATACAGGTACCACCTGTGGTTCAGGTTGAGTGCTGCATCGTTGGTTCCGTGCATGGAGATATTGTTGATTCCACAGCAACACCCCCCCTGCGCATATTTTGGGCACGATCAAAAGGCTAGGGTGCAGTAGTTCGACCGGCAGTCAGACTGCTGTACCTCAAGGCTCTACGTGAAAATTACAAGGAGGCGAATAAGCTTGGCCCAACGCACTCGAAGCAACTTAGATACAGCAAACTATCTGTGGGATACAATACTGATGGATTTGGATCCTACATACCAGGTACAACATGAGCAGGCACCAACACCTTCTAGAAGAGGTGGCTTGTAGATAAGACCTGGCACGCAAATTTTGGCGTGCACAACCAATGACGCTGTTTTGGGATTCTGTACAGCTGTGCTACTTACTACACTGAGGGCCGTTAACAACGAGCGCGCAAAAAGCACGATTCGTGACAAATTGTGTTATGCCACGTTTTCCGAAACAGAATCGCGATTTTTGTAATGTGATTGTGACGTCGCATTTTTTTTTTAAATTTCACGATTCGTGACAAATCACGATTGGCGAAAATTATCACGCCTATTTACACAATTCTTGACATTTTATTTCGTTCGTTAAGAATGACCCGAACTTTCTCATTGCAGCACCTATCACATACGAGTGACAAGCTATAAATGCGGTCGATAATAGGCGCGAAATGGCGAGTTCTAACTCTACTGCGGTACGTACGTACGTAGCTAGGACTTGGTTTGTGCCGCGATATATCGCAATCGGTTCACGGCCACGAGTCCCCAGCGCGGCTCGAATCCCGCGCAAGCGGCTGCGTAGCCTACGCGCGCGCTTGTGAACCTTCTTGGGACTCCGAGGGGGAAATAGACAACAACAAGAAAAAAAAAACGACGATTACTTGTACAGCAACGGCGAATGCACGACTGGGGGATGGCACACATTGGTGCCCGAGTTACAATGCAAAGGGGTAGTACGGCGCGGGCGCAACATGGCCCTACGCGTACCGCTGGTCGCTCACGCTGTGCTCGTAGACGGTTGATAACGCCAATTTTGTATCATAGCTTCGTACTCTCACCCAGCTGAACCAGCACGAGCTCCGCCCCCACTGTCCATCCTAGTTCCAAGGGCTCGTGTGTTATCACCTTGGCGCGCTTCACAGCCGGGTCGTTAAAATCGCGTCCTACACGGTCTGCGCCATTGCGGTCGGCGTGTCGTTGCTGCTTGCGGCGGCCTGAGAGTCGGGGGCGGCGGTGCGTGCGCGGTCGTGCGGTTCGCAGAAGGTATCAGTACAGGGGGTACTCCGAGTCAAGAGCGGTCAAGATAAAATCATTCTGGAGTTGAGAGCGATCAAAACGGTTCTTGTCCCGTCTAGTGGGTACTTCTATGAACCCAACGAAATAAATCATTTGTGGGGTCGATAATTATTCTCGCCAGCAGTGATCTCGGGGCTCTCCCCTCACCACCGACTGCTCCGGGAAATCAAGAACCTTCGAGTCTTTTTCACAAAACAAAATCATTATATATTTCGTAGACTACGTACCGCTAACCACTATTAATAGCCCACATAGTCCCTTGAACTCCACAAGGGAGGACGTCCACAAAATCTTCCAAACTGACGCAAGGGTACCAAGCGACCTCTTGATCTTCACTCTCAACCGACTCAGGTGGAAGTCGAAGGGGTTTGTTGGTTATATAGCACTGCCCACTAGCCTAAGTACTGTAGCCACATGTCTATGTAGGCTAGTGGGTAGCGCTATATAGTCAACAAAATCCTTTAATCTCCACCTCAGTCGGTTGGAGGTGAAGATCCAGAGGTCATTTGGTACCCTCGCGTCAACTTGGGGGAGTTTTGTGGACGTCCTCCCTTGTGGCGTTTAAGTGACTATGTAGGCTAGTGGGTAGTGCTATACGCTCAACAAAAGATGTGATCTGTGGGTTCAAAATATTGATCTCCGGGGCTCTCCCTTCGCCACAGACTGCTCTGGGACATCAAGAACATTCGAGCCTTTTTCACACAACAGAATAAGTATAGGTTTTGTTGGGTGTGTACATAGCACTTCCCACTATTAATAGTCTACGTAGTCACTTGGACGCCACAAGGGAAGACGTCCACAAAACCCCTGAGGTTGACGCCAGGATACCAAACGAACTCTCGATCTTTACTTCCAACCGACTCAGGTGGAAGCCGAAGGGATTTGTTGGTTATATAGCACTACTCACTACCCTGTATAGCCACGTGATTCGCGTAGGCTAGTGGGTAGTGCTATATAGTCAACAGACTCCTTCAATTTCCCCCTGACTCGGTTGGAAGTGAAGGTCGAGAGGTCGTTTGGTATCCTCGCGTCAACCTGAGGGGATTTTGTGGACGCCCTAGCGCAAAACGGTACGGCTGGGAGTTGACCGGACATCCTGGGTAGCTATTATTCCGGGGACCATACATGATAGTAATCAGAACCCACAATTGCCCCAAAAACCCAGTACTATTACGGGGGACCAAAGTAAACAGGACCAAATAATGTTAGTAAAAATAGGGAAATATATAGGTTTTTTATGTACCTTAGGTCCTACTTAATATGGTCCTCTGTAATAGGGTGTCTCCCTATGTTTACTCACTATATTTGGTTCTGATTACCCCGGTATAGGTTGGGCCACCAAAGTGACTTATTAATGGCATTGTCTCGATGCACGTCGAGGCACAAACGCGCCAAGTCAGATATCCACAAAGACGCAGAGCTCTGCAAAACTGCAGCACGTAACTATCCGTAACACCTCGCCAACCAATACCTACAGTAGTAGTCGGCGACTTACATTCAGCCAATTTACAGCTCTTCAAAACGGACTGACCTAGTAACCGCCCCCCCTTTTCATCTGCACACCACCTGCCGAGACTACGACAACCGGCAAAAGGCCGAGTTGGAAGAAGGCGAGGAGACGGCATAAGGCCGAGAACCAACATGCCTTAGGGCGGGACGTCTGCCAACCTGCTTTTCAACAGTGTGGCGCGATATACTCCACCGAAAAGCGGCGTAACTTTACCCAGGCGAAACGTCCACGCGAGTGGCCCGGTGACGCTGGTTTGCTCTACGACAGACAGTTTCACCCGAAGTCGAACACCCACCGGGACTTCTATATCCTTCATGAGGTGCCACAGCACGCGCGATCGAAGCATGACACGCAGCTTGCAAGTATGAGTTTCGATGAAATTCCCTGTCTCACAACCGAGGGGCCTTCATAATTTCAGTACATATTTAAATTAAAAAAATACTACACATTAAAAGAGATACCTGGTACACCCTAACCACTCGAGCCAGCAGTCAGCGTCCGGCGTCCACTGTCTCTTAAGTTGATATCTCGGATTTACTCACGGGTTGCATCCCTTTAGTCAGCACGCCTCCGCAAGCCCATGGCGCGCATGGCCAGAAGCCCCCGAATCTGGTGGAGTTGTTCCCAGTTACACACGCGTAATTCCTCAGCCTGGTCACCACAGCTTACCTCACCCCTCGACCACGTGGGTACTACGTATTCCCTCGCAGGCCTTCCTGCGCGCATTCCATGCAACTGACGCCAGAAGTCAAATTCGATGAAAAAAAATAGAGAAGCCCCCTCCCCCTAGGGTCAAAGGTGTTCGTCTGCCGGATGCATTGTCCGAATAAACTTCCCGGTTCCATGATACTATCCCAGAGTCAAATATTGAGCCAGCGAGAAGGACCAGAGCAGAGTCGTTCGCACCCATGAGGCACCCTTCTTTGCCCTAATCTTGAGTAGAGATCCTCCACGACTTGGAGTAGCGAGTCGGCTTCGAAATATACCGTTGCGCGCTCGGCTCCCGCAGCAAATGCTTTGCGACTCTTCTGCAACTGTTGGATGAATGTCCCTTGGCGCGCCTTGCAAACTCTCGTGTGATGGAATGATGCGTGTGGAGGCTCCTGCCTCTGTAAAGACATACGCTGAGGTGGCACCGAAGTGACGCGGCGACTGTGAAGAGCACTTACTTGTGACGATTGAGAAACAGAGATTGCAATAAGAGGCGCTTATATGTTATGTGGCCAAATTGTGAAAACGAAGAGAAGATCGATCTCAAGAAAATAAAAATAGAAGAGCCCTGCATGCGTTGAGAGAGGTTGCTCCGTCCCCTGACCGAGGTTTGGAAGTACGCACCCTGGCTCGGGGCGTGGTGCCGTCGAAGATATCTACCACGAGCTACCCAGCCTCTTCAAACCGCCTCAATTCGATAAGCATGCCCGACACTAACGCTCCCACTTTGTCGTTGCGCGCAAACTCCACTGGTACAGGGCCTTTTGGATGTTGATCGCTGCATGCTGGCATGTCTGTCGAAGATAATGGTGCCCACGGCACCGTTGAAGCCAACACGCGCCGATGCGATCGGTTTGAGTCGTGATAAAAAGCCACTGTCTTCCCGTCAAACCGCGTCCTTCCGTGGAGGGTATGGCTCGCATGAGTATTTGCCGGGCGAAAAAAAGCAGAATGACCTTGCACAGCAGAAAGATCCCACAACCTGGTCTATAATAAACCAACCTATCAGAAGTCGGAGCAAACGTATTGGTCATCCTGTTTTCACTCCAGTCAGACTATTTGGGTGTCTCCGTGCTCGTGCGCAGACATGCAGGCGACCCTTGTCGGTGCCCTTTTTTGGCTGTTTGGACCATAGAGGACGGCACCAGCAAACGACGAGGTGTGCGCCGTCGGTGTTGACCTTCTGAAAGCCCAGTTAAGGAAACGGTTCCCCGTCGCTTGTTCTGTGCTCGAGTTCTCGGCATTGCCTGGTAACCTCATACCGACATGACACGAAGAACATGTGCAAACCACAAGACAAAAACATCAACAAACTGCGACTTGTGCGCAATCAATGACAAACCCCAAGTATTGCGTCAGTCGTGCGTGGGTGAACAACAGCTGTGCAAGTGCAAACTTGAAACAGACTACGAGCAAATCAACACATCATGTCGAACACCAGCGATTGCGAAACGTCGGTGATCAGCTTGATAATTGCGAAGCATCGCTGACCAGCTCGATGATTGTGAAGCATCATCGCTGATCAGCTTGATGACAGCGAAGAATCGCTGACCATCTTGACGATTGCGCTGCACCTTCAAGGTTGCACACGACGAGCGCAAAAAGATGCAAGGGGTGACCTTTCACAGAAACTAGTAACGCATAGCACCCTGGGTGATTAAGATAACACACCACCTGCGACCAATTTCCGAGCCGAGTTTCTCCAAAGCACGGGGTCACACACAGCGAAAACAACGGCTGTGGAGACTGTTCTCAATACTCTAGAAAAACAAGATGCACAAATACAGTGAAGAGCCCTGAGTTCGCACAGAGAGGGATACGATCGTTTTACGTACAGCGCTCGATTTTTTCCAGAACGGCAAGGATTTGCCAACGCCGACACAACACTACGGTGTTTTCGCACAACAATAAAAAATGTCGAGAGGGCAGCCCGAAAAAATATTTTTCGACTTTCGTTAGCACCCTTGCTGACCGTTCTTAACGCTTTTAGGACTGCAGTCCCCTTTGGGGGACAAATTACTTGTAGTTTAACTGGTTTGTCCCCGAAAACGGGACTGCGGTTCTCAAAGGGTTACAGAGAAAACTATCAATACATAGCGATGAAAACCGATGCACCCCTGCGCGAACTCAACGATCTTTGCGGTATGCACCGACCGACGACGTTGTGTGCGTAGACACCCGTGACAGCGATTTCGCAAAAAAAAAAAAAAAAAAAAAAACGGCCGCGAAGCAAGAACCACGCATTCGCTCGTAATAATACCTTGAAGGTATCTAGCGAAATGGCGTCGCGTTCGATTCCAACCAAGCGTGAACGCTGTGGGGGTATAGCTCAGGGGTAGAGTGTTCGCTTCGCATGCGAAATGTCTGGGGTTCAAATCCCCATACCTCCACCACTTACTTTTTTGCCCTCCTTTGTCAGTGACAAACCTACCGATCAGATGTGTATGTGTTAGTGTTGGATATTGTCTCGAAAATTTCGATATATCGAAATTCCGATATTTTGAAATATCGATACGAAGTATACCAGTATCGTGATATCACACCGAACGCGATTTGCCCCCCCCCCCTCGGCATCCCCGTATTCTTTTGGCTGATACTGAACGAAAATTCTAGACATGACGGTATCGAACATCGAATAAACGTCGAAATCGTATCGATTCTATTTCGTACCCTACTAGCTCCTTCTCTGTGACGAAATTATAGTCTATCAGGTGCCCCAGTGAACAGTGAACAATGACCAGCAGCATCAGTCAGCTAGAATTACGTTATTATCGTATACACGTACCGAATACGATTCTGGGCGGAAAGGTAAGGACCGCTTAGTCACTCAAGACGGAAATTTCAGTCTCCATATTAATGCCCAAACGTTCCTTACGTTTCCGTCCATTGTGGTATGTATCATAAGTCTCCCTGTGTTTTGCTTCGCGGGTTCAAAATGGAATGCCGCCCCATATTCGGGAAAACTTTGGAGTCCGGGCTGTTCTAAACCCTCTATCAAGTGTGCCGAGCTTGTTTTGGGCCAAACTACTCCAAACACGGAGTGTGGGATATCACTTTTGCAGTGTAGTAAAAACGTTCACAAGCGTTCTGGTATAGTGTTGCCGTGATAGACTCGCCCGCCGATGGTCATGCAAACTTAAACGGCTCGCCGAAAATACGAATGCATCTATCTGCGTTGTCGTGCTGCTGCGCTGCTGCTACTGCACATCAACACATCAACAACAGCGACAAACTGTTTAAAAGGCCAGATGGCGACGGCAAAAGGCCACCCATACCCCCCCCCCCCCCCCCCCTCCTACGCCCCTTTCCTCCGCAACCCCTTAACTGCCTATCTTCGAGATGGTATACTAAAAAAGGTCGCCAGGAGCCACAGCAGACAAAGCCCCCACACATATCTTGAAGACTGTATGGGACAAAGGGCGGCAGGAACCCCGCCCGGCCCCACGCCGGCGGGGGAGACCTTAGGCGTCTCTCGTGTAGAAAGATCGAGGCACCTGGTCCATCCCCCGGGAAATATTTTCTCAGCCAATCCATCTTCGCGATGGATCAAGCAATCAACCACTCGGTCAGTCAGTCAGTCAATCAATCAATCAATCGCCTGGACAGTAATGTTTCAACCAATAAAATTTCCTCTCAAAACGATGCCTCGATCGACCAATCAATCAGTCAATTAGTCAATCTCCTCGACGACGATACCTCGATACCCAACCAACAATCAACCACTCTCGACGGCGATGCCTTGAGCAACCGATCATCAATGGACGCATCGCTCGGCGTTTGCATCTTTCCCATTGTCGAGAAAATCAGCCTCCAAATTCGTACGAGGGGGTGTGTTATCATGTGTGCTATACGGTATGCCTGGTATAATACTAGGTATACTGTAGTGCAAGTGGTGAAACATCGCTAATCAGCTTGACAAGTGTGCTGTTCTGCCAAAGCTGCACATGCGCACAAATAATTCCTTTTACGAAAAATAGGCAGTAACACAGGGACCACAGGTTGGACCCAGTTTCCCAATACTTCGTGTTTACGAAGGCATGACATCCCACAAATGTAGCCAAAAATTCAAACAAAAATACTGGCAGCGTAAAAAAAACAGGTGGGAACCCCCCAATACACCATTTGATATACCCTACATAAAATATCAGGTATATTCGTCCAACAAAATGCCTGAACTGCACCAGCTCCTTGCCTGGGTTTTTAGAAGTGACATGCCACAAAATATGATACCGCCGGAGCTTCCAATATAGATTACGATGCGAAAAAAAAAGCTGCAACCCCCCCCCGACTACTCTAGATGGCCTACCAGATACATAAACGAAATGTTTGTCCAACAAAAGACCTGAGCCGCACCACCTTCTTGTCTACGTTTTGAGACTTGACATCCCACGAATCTGATACAGCCGGAAATTCCAACTTAGGAACTTCTACAAAAAAATTACAAAAACCCCCTGCAAACCACCAATACTCTATTGTACTGATGTATACAAGGTACCTGGTACATACCTGGTAATACATTTCTCCAGCAAAATACCTTGAACCGGATCGCCTCCTCTGCTTTCTGAGACGTGACACCCCAAAAGTGTACCCGGCCCGGCGTAGATAACTCTCCGATACAAGGGATGTGAGCCTCTCGTTCTACAAGGCTGCCCGCCAACTCAATACTACTCGCTCACAGAAAAGAACTGCCTGGTTACATAGGTACGTATTCCACAGGTTCGCCTAGGGTCGTCAATAACCAAAATTCCGATTAATCCTTCACAGCCGACAAATACGCGAGAGTCACGCAGACACAACACCTTCAATTGCACACCAGCAGGCGTGAGCGCATCGCGGAACATGCCCTTTCTTGACCACGAAGTCGTAATGGCGGACAAACGGAGAACGTCATGTTATTCATCTTGTATGATACTAATACTGGTACCTGGTGTATAAAAAGCAAATCTAATCCTCCATCCAGGATATCGTCAACAGAAGTTCCTTTCTGCGGCTATCCTCGGAAAGGATTGTAAGTAAACGGCAAGTGGGGCAGGGGGTAGTTTGCCACGGTCTGCGGTTGCGGTAGGGACAATGAACCGGGGATGTTGTTCCAAGGCCCCACCGACGGTCGGGCAACACCTATCTGGCCAATCATCTGGTACTGGTACTGCAGCGGCCGCTGGAGGATGGGAGGCTGCTGGCTCTGCTGCTGCTGCTGCTGCTGCTGGAGGGTTGGAGGCTGCTGGCTCTGCTGGAGCTGCTGCTGCAGGGCAATAGGGTGCTGGCTCTGCTGCTGTATCGACACATGCACCGCGTCGGGGTCGATGCTCGAGGACGAACCCGCCGACCTGATTGGAATATCACGGGCACCAGCAATGTAAAGGATTGAAATGTCATGAACCACCAGTATCGGAATAGACAGTCGACCTCGTGTTTCATTCCCGTTCACAATTTTGTTATATATATATTGCATTCGAATGCAGCAGTCACAGTAGTGATTTCCACGGCTGTTTACGACTCTCGGCTCTATGAGCGTTCGGCTACTCGCAGTTGTATATATCAAGACAGCTAAAACTGTTTGCAAGACATACATTCGGGGCTTTTTCAAGGGGCTTGCTTGGCTCTGGCTGGGCGGAACCCCTCCCGCGATTACCTGCCAGATTTCGCGATTATGAACGCCCAGAGGACGCGCCACGGAGCCCGGCCGGGACCAACAGTTGCGCCGCGGTGAACACGCGAGCCACTTGAGTACCCCGCAGCCAAGAGCGCGACAAAAGACCCGCGACCGGAGGAGAAAAGTAAAAATGTTCCGGAAAAAAAATCCATTTGGTACATAGAACTACTTCGATCTCGATCTCTGGGCGTGATCGGTTGGTACATCCCTGGCCTCTCAGAGCTCCCACTTGGGAATCGCCTCCTTTTATTACTTGCCGGACCTTTCCAGCGGGTCTTTGTTTTCTTCATTTCTCTTGTTGCACTTTCAGTCCTTCTTTCCTTTTTTCTTCTTTCGTTTCGTGTGCGTGCGTGTACTCCGAGCACGGTTCCGCGGGCGAGCGCGGCACCGTCGCGGGTGTCAGCGGGTGCTGGCGGGTAGAGGGGGGGTTGCAAGGAGCGCGGTCGCTGTTTTCGTGGCTAGGTGTAGCGTGTGCCTCGAGACACGAGGGAAGCATGAATGGGCTCTGTCTGGCCTCCTGGTGTGGGTCCGGTTATTCTGTGTACGAGTATATAAGGGTCGTTTTGATGAGCAAAATAAAATTCAAGTGGTGCTTATTTTTGCGACGAAACTGAAAATAACAGTGAGAGTGGGGCAGTCTGAGCACCAACATTGCGAGCTGGCGAACGAAGTCCACGGTGAGCACCGGGCTTCACGCGAAGCGGGCGACGGGGCTTACTGTGGAAGACAGGGAGGAAAGCTTTATGCGAACTGAATCGGTGGCGAGATGGCCGCGAGAGGGGCGGGCGGCGTACGAGGCTGGGAGAGAAGCTCTGCTGTTTGATTTTTTTCTTTTTTTCTTCTTGACCGGTGTAAGGTGTTCCAATCAGGCAGGAAATTATTACACGAGAGGGGACGGGGATTTTTTTCTTTCCGAATTTTCGGTTTCATTTTCATTGTTTTTGGGGTGCTGCTGTGGCGTGCTGTGTGCTTTATCTTTCGTACATACGAGACAGACATAGAGCATAATATATGTTGAAAGAAGAAAATAAGTACCCTACCTGGGGTGTGTACGTAAGTACGACATGTGAGCGAGCGTAGCGGAAAACCGCCCGCGAAGAGAAGCGTATGTGGCGTCCGAGCTGTTTTCTCCTGAAGCATGGCGGCGGGACTCTTCGCATTATCAAGTCGCCAGTTTGCAACTACGATCAATCATGCGAAAAACTATATTCAATCATGGACCTCTGTCCGCTTCGCATAATTTGATGTACCTTTCCTTCCTGAGCGAGCGTAGCGGGCGGCGTAGGCCGCCCGCGGAGCGAAGCGCCTTGTAGACGTATACGAGAGTGTCAGGCTGCTTCCTATGCGGTTCGGTTTCGAGCTTCAGATTTGTGTGTTTTCGATCCCAAAAACGAAAGCGTCTGGTTATGCAGTCCGAAAATGCAAAATCCGACCGGATCTTTTTGGACTTGAGAGTTCGATGGCCCAAGTCGTCAGATTTTGACCCAAAATCCGGCGACTTGGGCCATCAGATTTTCAAATCGAAAAAAGACATGGTCTCTAAATTCAAGATACTATCCACGACAGCAAGCAGCAGCAGAACGATCGATGAGTTGGATGATGACACAGCTGTAAAGCGACGTTCGCACCCGATGCGTAGTGGGCGGGCGGCGCGTCTCTCTGTGACCAGACTACAGTCGGCTGGCCCGGGCTCGGTCCTAGAGACCAGCAGAGGCGCACTCGGCGCGCACCTCTCCGCGGATACGTACCGGTAGACTACAGCAGCATGCAGTCACGTTGTGAAATACAAAATACCAAGACAGGTTGATTCTACGTAGCGCACTCGGCATGTCTCTTCGCCGCCAGAACAGAGGCAGTCAACGTGGGCTCGGACGCTTGGGTCCTACGCGCAGTGCAGCGCAGTGCAGCGCAGTGCAGCGCAGTGCAGCGTACTCGGCGGGTCTCTTCGCGGCGCCAGATCACAACAACAGCAGTTGGTCTCGGCGTTTGCTTAAATCTCTGTACACGTACGTACAACAAATCCGATTTTTCCGCACAGGAATACTGTTTCGAGTTGCAAACTCCACAGCTGAAAAGGCGATCGCATCAAAATCTGAACCGCATAGGAAACAAATTCATCAACACCAACACCTTCCTCGTGTTCCCATCTTACAAAATAGAACGACTCTTTCTTTACAAGCTGCTGCCAAAACGGTTCAGCCTCCACCTTCACAGCAGCAGTATTTTCTGCCAGTACGTTGACACTCAGCCTCCTGTGTTCTGCCACAAGGTGAACCACTTTTCGAGATCCAGACCGTGGGGGAATACAAAAACCAAGTAAAAAACGACAACGAGCTTTTCTTTAGTTCATCCAGATATCCCACCCCACTCGTTTGTTTTTATTTTTGACGTTTTCAGGAGCGTGGGGTCGTTTTCTCTTTTTGTGTGCACCCCCGACATACCTTGATACTCGTTTACGTACTGATACTACAGCTAATTAGCTATTTCGGGAGACGAAAACGTACTGTACCTACAGGTGGTTCTGGTTCTGAAACGATCAAAGTACCTACCAAGCTTCAGGCGAAAGCTAGACAGACCCTTAATTAATACCTGGTACAAACCTACAGTAAATACAATACAAATCAGTAGGATGTGCCCGTCAGATTCGTGCTGTTCTTACGACTTTGTGGGAGGAAAATGGCGCCTCGTTCGTATCACTCTAGTCCCGCGTGGCACCCTGATTCAATGCTGACTAGACCAGACGTTTCCGATGCCGACCTAAGCAGACACACAGTCTACAGACACATCGTCTACCACGTGACAAAAGACTGTCTGGACAAGCATGTACCATAGCGCTCACATTGCCCACGCTGCTTTACGGGTGCGCTTCTTCCTTTTCTTCTTGCCCTCTAGCGGGCGCGTGGGTGGCTCTGCGGAGGAGTCTGAAGACGAAGCGTCAAACGACGTCGAGGAAGGGGAAAAAGGGGGAGGTGGGGCGGCTCGCTTGCTCTTCCGCGTACGTTCTTTCCTTTTCTTCTTGGCCTCTGGCGGGGGTGTGGGTGGCTCCGCGAAGAAGTCCGAAGATGAAGCGTCAGATAACGTCGACGAAAAGGGATAGGGGGTACGTGGGGCGGCTCGCTTGCTCTTCCGCTTCGCCGGCGATGTCGAGGAAGAGGAGGGGTTGTCGACGCAGTTGCTCTTATCTTTGCTAGCGCCGCTATTGGCACGGGGAATGGCAGCGGTGCAAAAAAGGTAAAAAAAACAACGACGACAGGTAGCGCAGAGCATTCAAAAAAAAAAATAAATAAATAAATAAAGACGGCAAAGTACAACGACGGCAGGTAGCGCAGAGCAAACAAGCATCGAAAAAAACTGAACTAGTGAATGAGCGGCAACCACGAATCACGAGCACAAGGGTCAAACTTCGCTTGGAGACGACGATATTCGAGGGATCCTCATGGTGAATCTATCGATCATGAACGCCTATGCCGACGCCAGACGCCAGACAAGGAAGCGGACTCACCACGTCTTTGCCATTTGGCGCAATTCCTCAGCGTTATTGTCGCACGATGCTTGTAACCCACGCAAGGCGTTGTCAGTCGATGCTTGTAATCCACGCAAGGCGTTGGAGAGCGTTTCCAGGTATTTCACCACTATCGTGGTTTCGACGGCAGTAACTTGTCTCGCTACTTGAACGGACTGCTGCAGCGAAGCATGCATGCAGGTGGTAAGCTGCTGGAAACGCGGGTCCAGTTGGGCGGAGAGAGAGTCGGAAAGGGCGTCCTTCATGACTCCGAGAAGCTGGTCGTGTTCCGTGTCCGGCAACAAGGCCTGCTTCCCTCGTTCAGCATGCAAGATGGACGAAAAAAAAACGAGCGTACCGAAGACGGCATGGCATCGTAACGCATGTTAGGCGGGCCTTGCCTCGGAATGGTCACTGTTTATTTTGCACGCAGCACTGTCACGCAGACATTCGGCCACGCCAGCCTACAAGCGGCTTACGCTCGCAGCATGACTGCGGGAAATACGGTCTGGTCCATCATTCGCATCACGAAATGAAGTGCACTATGAACATAAAAAAAAAACAGTTTACAACACGAAAGTCGAAAGTGAGCGAGTAAATCTCAGTGCACACCGACCAAAACATTTCGCTAAGTTGTTATTTTTCTTGCTTGTAATCTTCAGGCGGGTCGGCAAATGAAGCTCAACCCTTCTAGGACAGCAGTCCCGTTTTGTGGACAAACCGCTCAAATTGTAAGCAGTTTGTCCCCAAAACGGGCCGGCAGTCCCAAAAGTGGTGGTCACCCTACTTTCACATTTAAAATACGTGTCGTGTGTCAATTTCACCGTTGGACACAAGGAGACGTCAAAACACGATATCACCCAACCCAAAAAAAACACTCTCTCGCCAACCCTATAACTCCATACTATCTACAAGAATACGGGGGCGATTTTCTAGCGTGCCAGCAATCGGACTCTTGCCTCCCACGGCCAAACAAAAAACACGAGGCGGCCACGTTACCTCCTCGCCCGATTTTTCCAGTGACGCTGAATTCACACCCGTTTTCGCCTTGGCCTTTCGCCCCCCGCTTTTAGCCTCCACGGGCGTGTCAGCACCTGCTTCGTCGCCTGTAGCCGCCCTGAGCGCAGCCGCCGCGTGATCCATGGCGTCACCGGCGGCAGTCATAGTCGATGCCGCAGTCGATGACGCAGTCATCATGTCCTGGACGGAAATAGCGCGATTTTTTCCAACGCTACGATTGAAAATTTCAGCCGCAATTCTCACCGACGATAGGTGTAACTATGGCGTGATGATTAGTACCTATGCCCTTCAGAACCTCGACCCTTTGATGGGGATACGTAAGTCGGAAAGTATAAGTGTATACGTATCTAGTTTTGGATTTCAAAGGCGACAACCCATTCGACAACGGGTGGAACAACTATCCACCATCAAGGACAGCGCATTGGAGTGTGCCGTGGTTGTCGGATATGGGCAGTGTAAGAACATCATTGTATTGCAAAAAACACAGACAAAACTCGAACATGAAGAGAACTACTGCCGCGCTAAAATGCTGCACGACTCGTTGATCGATGAAGAATCAATGTAATAGATTCAAATTTGACCCAGGAAATATAGTGAACACGAAGACGCCACCCTAGCGCCGGGCTAACAGCACGCGATACATATGTATGTGTGTGTGGGGGGCGGGGGGGCGGGGGGGGGGTACTCATGTCATGCATAGCCGTGTTCGCATGACCATAGACGCTTATGTGTGTGGGGGGTATTATTTCAACCCTTATAGGTCTGCAAAATAAATAGAGGGCTCATAATCGGTGCATCTTAGCCCACCTCGGTCGCTTTCTCGAGCTGGGGCCGCAGCGATGACTTCAAAATGCCATGAACGGTGGCGGAGTTGTCCTCCACAACCCTCTTCAACTGTGCCTCAGTTAAGGGCAGCTTCTTGTTCGCCTCCGCGACTGCTCCCTCGAATAGCTTTTCCTTGATTAAGCCAGCCAACGTCTTCACGAAGGGGGGGCTTTTGACGAGACCGATAACTGCGTCATTCACGGCCGCACAGATGACGGTCCTTGTCGATACCGTGTCGATGCTGACCGTGTTGGCAACCACCTCTTCTGCCTCCGCTTGAGCTTGGGCGTTGCGAATCCGAGCGGACTCGCGTGTCGGAGTCGCGCGGACGCCCTTGCTGCGGTTCAACGGCTCCCTCGTCCTCGCAGGTGCAGGGGGATGCACGGCACCTTCTAGTTCCCCGTTCGAATATGGTGTTCACGGTACAAGAGCGGTGAAGGTAGTACCGGTGTGATGAAAATGTGTGCCTTGGATCTACCCGATACGGAAAAAATACTTGACAGTCTTATAGTATCGGCGATATACCAATGACGGTCCCGGCGAAATGGGCACGGGAATACCTGCACGACAGAAGCCTTCGAACAAAAACTGCAGCATCACTTATGCGATTTACCAGTTCTAAAATTTAGTCCCGAGCACATCGGGCTCTCTCAAAAGCCGCTCTGTACGAAATCATGGTGGGTTCTGCTTTATGCCATCTAGACGCAAACAGGCGCCATTTGATGCGAGTCGATAAGGGAACGAAAGGCCGAAGTCTCCTCGCGATACAAATGCGAGGCGCGTACGGCAGTGGGGAGGGGGAGAAGAGCCTGCTGTGTGACCTCGGATTTGAGTTACGACCTCGAGGAGGGAGCGAGAAAAGAAGGTAGAAAATAACGAATGGTACGAAAAATAGAAAATAAAAAGGACGGCCACGTACGCTAGCGTGCTCGCTGAGATGGCCGACGACGATGGGCGAAAGCGCATACACGCGCAACCGATGTGCCAACCATATCCTTCCCTCTTGCACAGGCGGAGGGAATATATTTCCTAGTGTGTGGTGCGACAGCCCAGCCTGTACCACATAAGCATTGAAGACACTTGTTGGAACTCGAACGGAAATATATGAGCTGCGCCCAGGGATGAGGAGGATGATCCGCAAAGACAGAGCGAAGGGAGCCGACGCTGGTATGCTATGCTGGGGTGGACTTACTGTGTACAAACAGGCGCGGGGGGGACGCCTTCCAAACGTCACTGTTGGGACGCTCAAAATCGGCCGCCTCCCGTGACCCGTGCTTGTTTCTTGGTGTAGTGCCGCCACCATAAATATTGCTCATCATTGCAGCTACGATGAACATTAGCTCGTATCGAACGAAAAACAAGCAGCACAGCAACAGCAGCGAGCAATGTTCTGTGCCAAGTACAATATATATATTTTCTCCATTCTCTACAACGGCTGTACAAATAATAATGCTGTAGTACAGACGTGTACTGGTACAACATAGGTACTCGTCTCGATTGGGACGTGTACGTACGCCGAGCTGCACACGCCAGTTGTTTCTGGTCGATTCAAAGTGCCGAAAAAATCACACGACAAACATTGGCAAAACCCCATAAGACTTTGTAAAGGTGTGTACTCGATCACAATTTTACGTGAAAAAATCTAGAATTTACAGCGATTGAGGTCGACTCTCAGAGACACGGACAGCAAAGGAAGTCGGTGCACTCAGTTGACCTACAATCGGACCTCTCAGTGCGGGCCAACTGGACACAACGAAAGTTTTCCAGAAGTCATATTAACGGCTCCAAGAGGTGTGCTCTCTTAATTGGTCAAGATAAGACTCCTGCATATATAACGGCTCGAAGATCTCACAGCTGTCGTTTTTTAATTTTCCGAAAAAACCACCGCGACCATAAGTAGACAACCAAGTTGGTAGACGATCGGGCCGGGTCGTCGATTGCCACTATATATATATATATATTTTTTTTCGTTGCGCTTGGGTTTGCCTGTTAGTTCCCTTGGTTCTTAGTCTCAGTCTTACTCTGTTGATATGTAGTGGTAATGTTTCTTGATCTCGTTCTATAGTGTTTGCCACATCCCCTGCGGGGGGTACGATAGTTTTTTCATTCTGTTTCCTTTTTCTCTTTCGACGTTTTTTTTTTGCTTTTTTTTGTTTCTTTTGTTTTCTATATTTACATAGAACGTGTGTGTCGTGCCTGTCGTTCCCAGTATGATGGCAAGACATTGCGTTGTCTACTCTGCTTGCTGCATAACATCGTAATATCTCTGTGGCGTAGTTGTTGCGACCACATAACTTGTCTATCTCCAGGATGGAACCATCGGCACCGACACTGGTTGTGCTGGATGTCGACGGGTAGAAAGAACGGTGTAATGTGAAGAACACACACACACTCTCACAGCGAGTGCTGGTAAGACTGAAACTACCAGAGAGCTAACACATAAGACGTGAAAGAAGGCCATACCGGCAAACACGCGACATAGGAGCGAATTGAAATACCAGGTACGATCATGGTACCGTAGTCATCGGTCTGACCTTCGTCGAAGCCACCTTGACGTTTGCCAATCTCTCTCCTTGCCTTGAACCTCGTACGTTCCGCAGGGCAGTTTGGCACAGAAGAGGTGGCACGGCCGTTGGCAAGCAGGCCTTCGGTGCACTTGGAGCGTTCCGTACTTCTTCGGGAACACCTCCACCCAGCGGCGCAGTTGTGGGGGGTTGTCTGTGTAGCGCTTGCATGTGGGTGGGCGGCGGGAGGGACCCCTGCCTCGAGACACTTGCCGTCGAGACCAAAAAACAAACCGCCATCAGGGTGGTCTTCGACCCCAGCTAGTGACTGAAGGCACAGATTGCGGAATGTGTCCCCGAACCAGTTGTAAGTGTGACTCCCCCATCGAGTTGCGGGTTCTTGCATCCGCCAAGAACACAGCACAGGACCATTGCTTCTATCGGGGGCGTTAAAAACACCCTTATGGAGAGTTTAGAAGGGTGTTGAGTGACGCACGTGATATGTAGGAGAGGCTCCTGGTTCATGTTTCCATCTATTAGCAAAACGAAAAAAGTAGGTTTTCACCTTGCAGAAGGATGCTTGCCCAAGGGGATGTTTGAATCCAGATGGAAAAATACGAAACTGCTCGTTATGTTCATCCTTGGAGCCCAAACTACTCGTTTGCCACGACAATTTTCGCGGCGTCCGTCACACATCGCGCTTGAGTGCCATTAAATCTCCGGCACGACTGAGAGCACTATCGTGCTGGCGATGAGAACCCCCAAGTTGTTGGTGGGCTTAGTCACACCGTGGAATATATACCATCAGCTCTTTAGCTACTCGTGGAATTCTGTACGACGCACTACAAGCTGCCCTCCTGTGCCCGTGCTCATATTGTCGTAGAACGCGGGTCACAGATCTCACCAGCCCCGACGGTCCCGCTCCAAACTCTAGGCTGGGCATTGCCCTGAGCCGGTAGGACCCAACCAGCTAGATGCATCACCGCGTCCTCTGGCACGGGGCTAGCACCTACTCCATTTTTTTGTTCTCTGCTGGCTTTCTCGACAAAGCGGTAGCAGCAGGCACCAACTTAATGACAGACTCCCAAGTTTCAAGACGCAACGATGGTTACGAAAGGGTGGTGCTCGCGCTTGAGCGGTAGTAGACCGGCAGGCATCATGTCATGCCTTCTTGTTGGTCGCACCATATTGCAATCCTGTGGGCGAAGCACGCTAACGCTACCGCGCACGATGTTAAAAGGACACAATCTGTCAGGAACCAACCCCCCCCCCCCCCCCCCACACAGAAATCTAGGATGTACCGTAATCTTGGGGCGTTTCACCACTGGACTTCGACCAAAGCAAACTCCCCTTCCGCACAGGTTGTTTTTTTTTCTTTTCCTATTGCAAGTGGTCTATTTACTATTGCTATGGGCTTCTGTACGCTTCATTCAGCACTTTCTTCACTGCGGCACTGCGTATGGCGGTTGAGCAACTTAATGTCAATGGAGATGAGGTGAACAACATGGTGTGCACCAGGGTAAAGGATAAGAGGGGGGGGGGGGCGAAAGAGGCCTGTGGAAGGGCAAGCAAAGCCCCGCAACACTGGCGGAGCCGAATGCCATTTGGGGAATTCTGTATGCAGACGACTCGGGAATCGTTTCCAGATCGAGGAACAGGCATGCAAAGACGATGGCAGAGTCGTGTGCGTTTCGTTTAGATCGACAATTTCGGAAGCCAAGACGGAGACCACGTGTCTGATGACGAAGGTTATGGACAGGGTTACTTCCGATATTGAGGCAGCCGGGCCAGTTGTACCAGCAAACCACCAAGTTTGTGCACCTTCGGGCAACTGTATGCGAGAATGCCGACCGTACGGTCGAGACCAACCGTTGCGTGCTACGACCAATCTACGTCTCAGACGGTATGGCCTGCCACTGTCCGACCAGTCCACCGTACCGCTCCGGCTCAAAGTACGGATGCTTACTGTGTTACAATCCCTGTTATTCTTGCTTCTTTTTGCTTCCCTATTTCCTGCCAAGTCGATGGTATCCCCCTGTCCTCGGCAATTCTGCGTCGGCTGCATCGCCCTTTCGTCCAGTTTAGTTTAGTTTTCTGTGACTCTTTTGTTTTTAGCCCTTTTTCTCTGCCCTCTTCTTGTCTGCCATCTGGTCTTTCTGCAGCGTCCTTCTGTAGGTCCCTCAGCAGGATGTATGTCGTGTCAGGAAACAACAGCATTGTCTTCTCGGGACTCGGTTTGCGCCCTGAGTGCATGTTTGGGTTCATGTTTTTCGCTTCGTTTCGTATTATTTTTTATTCTCCCTTCCTTTTTCCTTTCTTCGTACTCCACCTTTGATCGTGTTTTTCTTCTTTTCTTTTGCGATGTACCATATCTATGTTCCTGGTATTATTTGGGTGCAAGTGGGATGGTATACCACGACTCGATATTAGTGTTCCCTTGCGTACTATTACAGGGGTCCATAGTTAATAGGACCTATGGTGTGCATGAAAACCTATATGTTTACCTATTTTTACTAACAATATTTGGTCCTATTTACTATGGTCCCCCGTACTACTACCATACTGGTTTGTTTTCTTCCATCGAGAAGCTATTTCTCAAGCCTGTTTCGTGACCGCGGGCTACATTGCAGGGAAATCAGCTACCTACGGTCGTACGTATTGTGAGAAAATCCCAATAATTCACGATGTGTTTATTCTCCCTTTTGAGCGAGCATTGCGAAGCCGCTCGCGGAGCGAAGCGCTTCACCTTGCACCAAACACCGGTATGATGCATCACACTACACCATTAACAAAGGATACAAAGTTCCCCTTCTGGATTGCGGTTGACTTCAAATCCCGGGGGTGTCGCGAGGTGAAAAGGGAGAGAGAACACAGCAGGCGTTCGTTCCTCTTACCAGATACTCGCACGTAGCCACCCCCGGGCAAAGACGAAGCGCATTTAAAAAAAAAATGAAAGCTATACAAAGAAAAAAATAAACGGAGCAAGTAACCGGGCTATTAACAGTGACACCGACCAGGCCAAACGAGTTTATAGCTAGTGCTGTAGGCTGTAGTGCCACGTTATTTTTTCCCACACCATACCTTTGACCGCTATGTACGTACCCGGTGTTGACTACGAGTACGCCACACCACACGTCGTACACGCATCACAATGGGCAACGCGGGGCAGTATAGCCCAGGGCGGGGCCGTTGCCGTACCGCCACAGATACTGTAGTACGAGTGCCAACATCAGATCTACTGCTGTAGTGCCTCGTGCCAGCGTATTGAAGACTTCAAATTACGTATCTGGTACGAAATTTCAAATTTTAATTCTCGCACACAGCAGTCGCACAGCAGTCGCACCTGGCTCGCAAGGAGAGTCGTGAGTCGTGAGTCGCAACAAATTGCAAGAATAAAAAATGGCGCGCGGATGATTTCTTCGAGATCGAGGATTTCAGCGAAACTCATGTACGAACGATCTTTTGAAAACCGCCGAAAAATGCTTCAGATTCATTCCATAGACTGACCAAGCTCATACGAGAAGCCGCCTTGACACACTCAGCTCACGGCTACGTACTGCTGCTGTACTACCGCATACCTCCACACCAAGCGGCTTGAAATATAACGATATTGCACAAGCAGCCAGCCGTTCGTTGTTGTTGTACAAGGCCGCTGCGTCGATCATTTTTTTTGCTTCGCGCCATGGGTCTCTGGTTCTCTGGTACGTACTCTACCAGGTATGATATAGGAGGCGATCACATACGGGTTTTTTTTTTTAATTTTGTATTTTCGCACCAACAGACCACTGACCTTCCTCGTCCTCACGGCTTGTCCGGCGACTATCGTCCACAGTACGAGAAGCCAGCCGGTTTCCGCCGGGAAGGACAACATTGCCTCCCGCATCCTTCACCCCAGCTGCACCCTCGAGAGTCTGGTGAGAGATCACGGTGCTTCCGTGGTGGGACTCGATTTTCACGCTCGCTGACATTGTGAGTGTTGCGGGCTAGACGTGGAGCCAAGTGTTGTCCGAGGCGGGTGCCCACGCTATCGAGGTACTGCTGTACACTGCACACTACACACAAGGACAGACCCGTAGCGTGTACCAGGGCACTTTCGTAGTCGATGTGTACGCGTGTACTGGGTTCACTCTGCCCTGTTCGCAACAATGGGATTTTTACATTTCAAACAAATGAGAGTTTTCGTGGGATATTTTTTTGCGTTATTTTTAAGGGGCCAGTCGGTGGATCGTTCTCGCGAGGATTGCCAAGGCCAATACAAAGTAGAACAGCAACGTGAGGCCTGTGGGGCGTCCAAGCGTGGATTGGTATGTCTTGCTCAGGCGCTGGATATGATCCACGGCTTGAAGTGTAGGCGAGCCAGATGTCGTTATGCCCTCACCGTGTAGTTTTTGATATCCTCTACAGAAACGCGAAACATAACGGCCACATTTTTTCTTTTCAAGGTATTAATAGTGTACGTACCGTTATTTTGTCATTTCACCGTGTACAACGAACTGCGAGAACGAGACTCCCAGTACCGAGTACATTCTGCATAGTACACCACTATGTATAAAGCGAGACATCATGCTCAATACGAAGTCGCCAGCACTCGCCGTGGGCATTGGGGTGCCGTGGGGGTTGCCATGACATGCCGTGAGGTTGCCATGGAGTGCCGTGGCGGTTGTCGCCGGGGGTGCCATGGTACCACCCATGGCATGCGAACCCCCATGGCGTGCCATGGAATCCTATGCCACGCCATGGGATGCCGTGGGGATGCCATGGTATGCCATACCTGGTAGGTGGTGCCATGCCAATGCCACGGCATGCCCACGAAAAGGTCCAATAGTGTAGAACCCTGTGGGGTATACGTCACGGTTGACTACGGTGTGCGTCATGGTTCACCCCCCGGACTGACCCATGGGCCGATGCCATGGTTTCACGATGTAACCACCGAGAGACATATTTTTATTTCAACACACCGCCTAACAAGCCTCCACACACTCGAATAAAGGTGGTGCACTGCCCCGTTCGGACACGCACACAACGAAGCCTACCTGCACGTTTCCAAGCACCGATTTAATCTGAGGTGAGATTTTCGGCCCTCCAACAGCTGGAAGAGAATACGCGCGGTCGGGTTCCACAGAAATCGCCAGACGTTCGCGGGGGAGGGGATGAGTATTGACCACCCCCTACTCAGCATATCACTTTGTGTTGCGTAGTTTGGCTGGATCTGAAAAATGGGTCATATCCTTGTTTTCTTGGGACCCCTGCCACCGTACGTACCCGTCGATAATCCAACTTCGATCTTCGATGTGAAGTAAACGATCAGGAATCACAGGGAAATCAGGTACGTGCCCCGCCGCTAAAGGCTGCTGAACCTGATGAGGTTACGGCCGCGAACTATACACTAGTGCTGCTATTTGTCTTGCCCTCTGATAATGTATCGTCTATGTTCCAGTCCGAAATGAGTCGCATAATATCCTCTGCTGTAATACCGCAGTACATGGTACAGGGTAGTCACTTCTATCACTCTCAACCAACACATATCCCTCGTTCTCTTCTCGAAAGCTCCTCCCCCTATCGAACTCGTCCCGGATCCTCGATGGAGACGGCAATGGACGGCCCAGCAGACACGCATCGTTGCAACACCAGTAGTTACATTATTTCCTGCGGTATTTCGTCCCCTCCAGAGTTATTGGAGGCTGCCTTGTGACCACAGGGCAGACCAGGGACTATAATACGGCGATGAGTTCATCTAAGAACAACATCAACATCAAGTGTTGCACTGGGACAGTATATAGTGCCCGACTGTCATCAGTGGGGCGGTGCGGGCGAGAACAGTTCATCTAGTTTATCAAGTCAAGGGGTGACGCTTAGTGTCAACCTGTAGATTCATGTTTCCCAATATCAAATCCGGGGGCAGGAGGAGGCCGATCCCATGTAATCAAAGCTAAAATAAAATACAGCGGTGACAGCATCACTCACAACGTACAGCGTTGACAACTGCAGACTGGCGTAAGATCTACGACCGAAATTGAACGGCGACAAGCTCATACGTCATTAATGTATGTGGACCCAAATATAACGGTGACAAGCCCCGGGCGGCAACATATTCTACCGTAACTACAGAACGGTGACACTGCAAGAAGGGCAGTGTCGATCGCACATGAAATGTGCTATCAACTCAAACCCCCTCGACGATCCCCCCGCCCCGAGTGCCCTCGCCCCTACCATTCCTTCCCTGCTCCTGTTCCTCCTCCCGCTCCTCTTCCTCCTCCGCCTCCTTCTCCTCCTTCTCCCCCGTCATACGACTACGGTCATGCATGATATCGAGTATACCCCACCCCACTCCTCCACCTCGACCCCTCCGACCCCCTCTCCTCTCCCTCCCCCTCTTCCTCCCCCCGCCGCCACCGCTACCACTTCCACCACCACCACCACTACCACCACCACCTTTCCCTTTTCTGCTCATGTTGACCTTGGCGGTGCCATAAGGGCCTATGAATGCCATAGGACGCACCATAGGTATGCCATGGAAGCACCATGGCATGGCCTCGGCATTGTATGGCGCTTCCATGGCGGTGGAAGAAAGGCCCATGGCTGTGCAATGTCAAGGCCATCGCAGGCCACGAAGGTGCCCGTTTGTGGGTGGTCGTGGCTGCACTTCAATCCTATTGTCTTCGTCAACTCTCATGCATCGTGTAGCATTGACCATCATGTCACTGTCAACCCGCGGCTGCACCATAATACGGCCGTGGCTGTCTAATAGCACCGCCATGGGGACATGTTCATGGCAATGCCATGATATGTTCTAAGCAATGCCATGACATGTTCGATAGCATGTCATGGCCGTCGGAGCGACGAAACTCCATGGAAATACCATGAACGGCCCTGGTACTGCCAAGGCCTTACCGTGAAAGTCCATGACACGTCATGAACGCGCATACAATATGGTATGACCTCCGTGGCATCGTCGTGGAGGTGCCATGGCACCGCCATGGGATCCCATGGTAGCACCATGACCGTGCCATCGCTATAAGACAGCTATGGCGCGCCATGAAAAATCAAATACTATACGTACATCCCCCGGGAATCTTCATGTGGCGGATGCTGTAATCCCCATGTATATTTTGTCTTTCTATTTCTGAAGTCTCTCGCTCCAAAAACCGTGCTCGGTGTACGATTACGCCGGAGATAGTTCGGTTGGTGGGTCTGATCCAACTGTGCACTCCCCCCCCCCCCACTCTGATGTTTGTATGCGGACGATGCGAACCTCCGTCGACGAGGTCTGACGTTGGCGTTCAAATACGACTTAAGCCGTCGTGGTTTGTCGCTGCCCTTGTCGTCATTTTGACCATACGACCGCACAACAGCCACAAACGCAGTCTGTCCATGCGAAGGCGCTTCGATCGGTAGAGCACCCATATATATATAGGAACAGAGTTGACATAGTGTCACCGCAAGAAAACAGAAAGGCGCGCTTCCAATGAAGGAGGGCTCTTGGTGTTTTCGAGGTCGTCTGGCCCAAGGCCCAACACAGGCCGGAGCGATGGCCCCGTCACCGAAATAGCCGAGGCGACAGCGTGGTTTTCATTGCAACAAAGCGTCCTCTTCCTTTTGACTTTCGAAAACGCGTAACAGTACAGTACTACCTGGTATTGCACTCCCCGCATCTGACAGATGATCAATTTCCACTTTATAGTCGTAGAATCTGCCAGAGAAGATAGATTCGTGGTCTGTATAGTCTGGGTCATGTTGCCTCGGGTGGGAGCCGTAAAATCTGTATGGGCCAGAAGACAGGTTTCCTGGGTAGGATCTGCACGGCATAGTCATACCACGACGGTCTATTCCAAAACGTTTTTACGCCCATCGTCTCAACAGCGATGCATACGGGTACGCGTGCAAGAAGCAGCGCATGCAATAACCTGTGTTTTGTATCGTACGGCTTCCGTGAATCTCATCCCGATCACCTCTCCACTGTTTTTACCGGCAGCTACAATACGTATTACGGAGGACCATAGTAAATAGGACCACATATTGTAATTAAAAATAGGTAAATATATAGGTTTTTATGTATAGCATAGGTCCTATTAACTATGGACCTCCGTAATAGTCACCTGCGCTGCTTGGGTGAACCGCGTGGCGGAGCGTTGGCTGGTTCGCCGCTCAACACCGTGTGCCTCGCAATTCATCGCGGCCGTACGCATGTATCTATGCCGGGGGGGCGAAGGGTAGGCAGGCGCCTGTGACTACACATTGCTCTGAAGACGGCCGAGAATAAAGCTCCCGCGAGTTGAAATGGAGAGCAAAACCATAGGAGTCTAACCCATTCGAATCCAATGAATTCCAATCCGATCCTGTACCTATTCCGTGCAACCGGTGAGTCCCCGCGCGCTAACCCAGTGCAGCACTCGCATGGTACCGCCGGAAATCGGTTGGAGGATGCCGCCATTCTGTGAACACCCGCACTGCTTTCCTGCGGCACGACGACACCGAAAAACGTATGTACGCCTCCATATTATGGTGTTCCTCTTACCCGACCGCGCTCTTCAATAAAAGCAAGACCTTCCGTGTTTAAGCAGTACTTTGAAACCAGTAACCACTGTCCAAGCTTCGTCCACGTCCCTCAGCCTCCAGCAGATTACAGACTAAAAAGTAAACGCAAGCTAGTACTAGTACATTCGCAGGCAACGCTGTCCACATACACACTGCAGCTGCCACCCTGTCCCCTTTCTTTTGCACACGGTTCGATGATCGACCACACTCAAAATAAATCTAAGCGAAACCCTGTCTACAAGTTACCCCACACATACCGGTAAATATATCAACTCATTGAAGCTGTCATCCACATGCCAGTCTGCCTCGCAAGCGGTTCTTAGTAGGATGCAGCTCACTCTTCATGCGACTCGCCGAACACCTCACGTTTCGCTTCGCGCTTGGTGCGAGCAATGTCTGCCTGGTACGTGAAAACACGACGTGCTCCGTCCCGACATTGTAGGGATGCAAGGGTCTATGGGCATACGACTGCGGCCATGCATGCTATTGAGTACACTCCCCTCCCCCCTTCCATCCGGCCCCCCCTGACTGCTCCCTTCCCTCCCTTGTGCACATCCCGATGATCAAACGAAAACGCCAGTAGTACGACGGTAGATACACACCAACCATTGTACAATAGCGACGGAAACGGCGAATTTGACGCAAGCAAGTACCGAGATATTCATTTCGGTGAGATACATGACTACACCTAGCACCTGCTACTTCAACAGCGAAAACAGGTAACGACGCACGCTACCGCGGGGGTGCATTAATGTTTCTGCCCCCCCCCCTCGTTCGGGGAGCTCTCATGTACCCAACTGAAAAAAAAAAAAAAAAAAAATGACTTTTGACATTGTACGCTCAAAACATTCCCACGATTTACGTACACAACGAAATACAATCACTACAACACAAAAAGGGACCTCAACGACATTCAACGACATTGGGGAGCAGCTCCTCGATCGAGGAGGTTCCGCTAAGTCAGTTAAAGTTCGGCCAGAAGTCTGCTACAAGGCATGCCCCATCGTGGCACGTGTCTGACTCCGCCCCGAGCGGCTTCAGCCGAAAACATAAACCACCACTACAGTAGTTTCTCCCCCGGCTGCATACATAATGAACACGCGAGCAGAAAAAATCACGACGCGGCGAAGCAGGCAGTGCACAGAAGTGCACGCACGCCCGGAAAGATAGTTTCGACTGCACGAAACGCCCCCTCCCCCCCCCCGCGCGCCGGCCGTGGGCAAAAGCAGGCTAAACGTTCCGCGATTCTTCAGCACTCTCACTTTGATCTGCATCTCGCGAGCTCGATCTGGGCCGCCAGCACTTTGAGTTCGTGCGCACGACGGGATTCTTCGAGCCTCCAAGTCTCCTCGTACTCCATCTTTCTGTCCAGTCTGTCCTGCTCACGTTGTTCCTTCTCGCGAAGTCTGACAACGGCTTGGCGGGCGATGAACGCGTCATGGTCGATCTTCTTCGTCTCCGCCCTGACTTTCGCGTCTTCCTCGCGCTCGCGTCTGCGGACCCTGTCGGCGTGTTCTCGGTCTGCTTGCCAGCGCGCTCGGTGATCGATTGCGTTCTGCTTGACCGATTCCTGCAGGAAGCTGTCACATGGGCGCGCGGCAGCGAAAAAAAAAACATAACGCTTGGTGTGAGTGAAAGCTTTTGCGAGAGGTTTTGAGACAGGAATATATGCGACCAAAGCTATCACCTGCTGTCCCTCGGTAGAGGAGCCCCATTAGTCCTCGCGTCGAATAACGCCTCCATCACAGCATGGCTCACGCATAGGGGGTGCTGAACCCAACGCGCGAGACGCCTCCGAGGTGGATATCGGAGCGGGCAGAGGAAACGAGTCCTACTCTACTCTACGTACGTAGTCTATTCCCTGCAAGGTAACGGAAAACCTCTCATCAAAAATAAAAAGCGCGCGCCTACATAATCAGGAGGGATAAGTACCGCTGTACTCTCGTCTGCGACTGCAAGGTACCGGGCGAAATATGTATCAACAACTCAAAAGCGATGTGTCAGCACAATCGCACTGATTTCGGCCGTTGCCCCCGGTCTTAGCGGGCGAAATATATATCAGCGCTCAAAAGCGATGTGTCCACACAATCGAACTTGGTTTCGGTTGTCGTCCCCTATACTGGTATTACGGGGGACCATAGTTAATAGGACCAAATATTGTTAGTAAAACTAGGTAAATATATAGGGTTTTGTGTGTACCGTAGGTCCTATTTACTATGGTCCCCCGTAATAGTAAAACTATGACGTATGGTAAAATTGGACAAGGGAAGATTCTCGATGTCAGACCTACAAAAAAAAAAAAAAAACGATTTTTACCTAAAAATCCTTGCAGCACAAAACTAAATGACAAAAAAACGATGATTGGCAGTACACGCACTTACAGCAGTAGTGTTGATATTCAAACGGAAACACGAAAAAATTCAAGAGGCTGTTGGCACACTGATCGAAAACTGCAAACGAGGTTCTTGACACAATTGATGCAAGCAAACAGGCCCGCAATCGGCGTCATACATACTATATATGCATATGCTCGCAGTACGCGCGATCGAAGTGTCACAGACAGCTTGAAAAAGAGAGATGAGTTTCGACGAAATCACCGATCTCACAGCTGGTGTTTTTTTTTTTTCAAATACTTTTTTGTAGTTAAGACACGAGAGTTATTTACAGTATATATTGTTTTCAAGGCGAAGATTTTTCTTTTCTTCTATTTTTCAACGCGAAAAGCGACACCATGGCAACTTACGCCAACAGGTCGTCCTCCCCCTTTGCCTCGTTGACGAGGTTACGCAGGTTGCGGGTCGCCTTGGGAGTGCGCACAGCAGCCGTTCGCCCCCTCGGCCCCAGCTTCCCTTTCCCCTTCTTCCGGTCGATGTCCTTGCCCGTCTTTGTGTCACGCGACTCTGCCTCGCCCTCCAAGTCCGGGTCTCCCGCCTCCGGATCTCCGGTGTCTGAATCTTCGTTGTCCGAATCTTTGTTGTCCGAGTCTTCGGTGTCCGAATCTTCGGGAATTGTCGTGTTCGAAGACGGAAGGGGAAGGGGAGGGGAAGGGGAAGGGGGGGGGGGTACTCATTTGATTCTTACCTTAGTCACTTGACCATGGACAACGCATTCCTTTTTGGGGCGGGGGGGCGTCGAAGCTGTAGGACCATACGGGAGCTGTCGAGCGACGTATCTCTGCTTGCTTAGGTGCACGAGCGCACGGTCAAGTTCGTCCCAGACGTCTGTGCAACCCTTGATGAACTTGTCAAGTTCATGGGATTCATGGGGGGGGGTAAGTTTTGGTGTGTGTGTGGGGGGGGGGGGGGTAGTTGCCGGTCCCGTACATACCGGGATAAAAACACGCCGAATAGACATGCCAGTATGGTAGAGGGTTGCTTTGGGGCCCAAAACGTTCTGATTGCGTCGCGTGTGTGTTCTTCACATTCAAAACGTTCTTTCTACCAGTCGACATCCGGCACAACCAGTGTCCGTGCCGATTCTTCAACCCTAGAGAGATACGATCTCTGCGGCGACGAAACTACGCCACAGAGATACTGCAGTGTTACGCAGTAAGCAAGAGCAGACAATGCAATGCCATGTTATTGTACTGGATACGCCAGGCACGGCATATAAAATCCGGTGAAACAGGGAAAAATCGAAAGAAACAAAGAATAACAAATGGAAAGAAAAGAAGAAAAAAAACAACGTGCGCTACGGTACGGATAGCACCAAAACATTCAGAACCTTCTCGCTTGGGGACCACTACCGCACACCTCACGCCGGGTGGTTCAGGCGTGGAGAGGGAACGCCCCGGCGAAGAAACCGCGCGGAAAGACGGCCCGGGGCGGGAGAGACCCGCCGACCAAAAACGGATCGGATAAGGCCGAGGACCATCATAGGTATACATTTGTGACAGTTTTGCCACAAACCAAAGCAAAAATCAACAGGGTCCTGTAGCTTCCCGATACGAGGCGCAACCAGGCCTCTGCGGGCCGGCACCATCGCAGCGCCCCAAAAGGATCTTCGCGACCACAAGACTGAGTGTGATCGTCGCCGAAGTGCTTGGGGCTTGTCTCTCCTCTGTGTGTAGAAAAATCGTGCCTCGTGGTATTCTTGGTGCGATATTAGGCTCGCCGGGTCTCCTTGGGCCAGGTAGCCCGCCGGGAGCCGAGGAGGATTCGCTCGTTTGTGTGCTGTCCGGCGAGTGTGCAAATGCTGGATCACTTTTGAACGTAGCTGAGGCGCGAACAGCGCAACTCGTACTTCTGGGACTCGCGAGATTTTCGGCGCGGGGCGGAGAAATCGAAGTTCGAAGCATGGGTACACTTTTTTTTCCTTTCTGAAAAAGACCGGCCTGACACCACGTAGTAGAGGCGGGAAGGACAACGGTACGATAATTCTTCCGGTCGAACGGCGTGCCCGCCACTGCTGATGCTCATAGCGTGTCTCGTAATTCCTGTTCGAAACGAAATCCCCGGAATACAGCGCTCGACACGCAGATCTCAATAAATTCGGGATGTTGCCCGATGTAGACTTAATTCAGCTGTCAAAACGTCATTTCGGCCGAAATTGTCCAATTTTCGACGCGCCGTAACTCCGTACGCACATCATAAAAACGAGCGTCGCCCGAGAGGTATGATGCCAGATGTGCTTGGCCTTCTGGAAAGGCTATCGACGTTGATGAGCTCAAAAGTCCCACAAGCAAAGTTTTCGCTACCGTGTAGGTGTGTTTTCGATTTTTAGCGTTTGTCTTAGTTTTGATTTTGCTGCTGTCGCACACCCCAATATGCTAACTTCAGCGATTATTCAACGTTTTTAGGCCTCTAATATCTATTTTTTACGATTTACACGAATCGTAAAAAAAAAAGCAAAAAAGAGTACCTGGTATTGGGTAGGTTCATCAGCCGATTTGGCCTCTCCTAACTGAATTATTAATAAAATGTCATAGCGTGCCCTCTCTTAAGGTCGGGGTACCCACTTGCCAGCAGCATAACGACAAACAACGGAAGACACAAAAAATGGAATTCTAACGATATTGGGTAGTTCTTCGATAGAGAACCTATCGGTCAGAAATACACCGGCCAAAACAAACTGCTGTACATACAGTACCCCTGTCGTCTCCACGCGTCCCAGTTGTCACTGGTACTATGATAGCTCCACGCGTCCCAGTTGTCACTGGTACTATGATAGCCTTCGAACCTATTTTTGTTAGGTTCCTCACTCGACCTTAAGGAGCTCCATACCTCACCCAATTTTTTTTTTTTTTTAACAGAAAAAGGTCAAAAATGCTGGCCGATGAAACCATCCGAAATCCTACTATAAAAAATAGGTATATCACGAATCGTGTTGTTAAAACGTTAATAGCATTTCGACGGGTTAAGGAGCTCGGTCGGTCGGAAATAATGTGACCAAAAAGAGCTAAATTTATATCAAAGCACGCGTCCCTCTCCTGCTGTTGTGTCGCCTTTGGCCGCCGTTCAACCCACCCCCGAGAGCGACAGCCGACCTACCTCCGACGACCTTAGAAGCCTTGTCGAACCACTCTTCGCCGGAATTCCCTACTCCGCTTCCGCTTCCACTTCCGCGCAAACCGGGAAGAGCGGGCCGGCCGAGCGGCGAAGCGCTTGTTCCAGGGCTACGCATTCCCAAGCAGCTCTGCGTCTCTCCGCACGCTGGCCGGTCTTCTTCGTGTTTGTTCTCCTCTCCCGCGATCTTGGCGTTGAGGTCGGCCTGTATCGCATCAAGCATGTCGTCGATGGCCTTGTCCCGGGCGTCGAAGACGGTGCAGACGGCATCAAGGCAGCGGACGAAAAACAGGTTACGAAAATCAAAAACGATACCTGGTACTCGCACTTCGTATGACACGTTAAAACCGTTCAGAACCGTTAAAACAATACCACTATACTATTAATATTACGGGGGACCATAGTAAATAGGACCAAATACTGTTAGTAAAAATAGGTAAATATATAGTTTTTTTTTGCGTACCGTAGGTCCTATTTACTATGGCCCCCCGTAATATCTCCAAGTATTTTTTTACCCAAAAATCGTGGATGCATTTCTAAAGGGATTAATAGCGATGCCGAGGAAACTAACCTCGACAGGCAAAAAAAAAAAAAAGTAGAACCCCTGAACGTATGGGATGCGAGTTGACGAGGGAAGGCGATGCTGAAACCCTTCTCGGGATAAAAACGAAGCCATGCACTATAGTGGGGAGGGGGGAAGAGTGCCTGCCGTGTGTGTGACCCCCGATCTGATTCACGAAAGGGAGCGAGTTCGAGAAAGTGCGAGTAGAGTGCTAAATACGATGCAGTACTCGGGACCATTTAAAAGACAGACTTCTTTTTTTTTGTTCCGAACTCGATTTCTTTTATGGGAGGCAAGGGCGTGTGCCGCACGTGTGTCGGCATTCAAAAAGAACAAGGAAAATACGTATGAGGTCTCGAGCACACATCGAGCCAAAATTTGAAGAATCTTGATTCCGGTACATATTTACTTGTTTGTTTTCTTCCATCGGGACGCCTTCAGGCTCAGCCTGTTCGGTGACCACTGGCCATTAACCCTTTTAGTACTGCAGTCCGTTTGAGGACAAATTACTTAGAAATTGACTGGTTTGTCCCCAAACCGGGACTGCGGTCCTGAAAGGGTTGACAGATTTCAGGGAGATGTTTAGCTATTCATGTGAGAACATCATCATGATCATCATGATCATCATCATCATCATCATCATCACGAACTCCCAACTTCTCAACCGCTGGTGCGCACTGCAGATGGGACGAAAACGAAAAAAAAAAGGGACTTCAGGCGACCTTTGGCAGACCCTTGAAGCGTCGCGCTGCAGTGCTGAAATCACTGCTGTCTTGTCACATGCAATGCCAGATTCAGGCGAACTCGAGGTGAAGCTTCGTAAGACGCGCGTGTGTCGTTCTCTACAGGCCCAAGCACCGGGCGGGCGCAATTTTCGACGCAGATTGTACATACGATAATGGCCGGGTACCGTGCAGGACAAAAGTAAGCAGTTTTTTAGACGCGTGCCACGGTGGGAGCAGGTTCTATTTTTCTGAGGCTCCTTGAATTCGGATGCTCCCCATCTCACCCGAGATCTGGCGACAAAAATAAATAAATGAATAGCCCCATGTCCTTAAGGCATGCAAATAATAAATGATGTAAAACATCAATAACAATGAACGGCATTCCAACGATACTGAGCATGTAGTTCCTCGGCGCTCTTGAGGAGGCCCGTCAGTCAGAATATGTTGTGGTCAGAAAACGGTATGCCGACATCTCTATCGAAGCACAGGTCTTCAGCAGCAACACCCAACGTAACAGTATAATTTACAACATCAGCGTGCTGCTGCCGAGTGCGTTCTCCTTACAATGTTGCTGCCCGAGCTATATGTTGACGTAAGTCTAGCAGCTACTGCACATGCGAGCGAGCTCAGCACATGTTGGCCTACGGTTAGCAGGCATAACACTGCGCACGCAACCTTAACTTCACCAGCGCCTTCATGTGAAAGCGTCGGCTACCGCTGGTTTGTTGCGCGTCAACAGCTTGCAGGGCTGTCAATTCTCACCGGGTTGGCGTCTTGGCCCTCGACCTTCTCCAAGTCTCCATCGGAAGCAAGTCGTGCTTCGCCGATGCTCTTGCGCTTGTATGCCAGCAGAAGACGGAAATGCGACTTCAGCCGCGACTTGGAAATTCCCGCTAGCGCGACTCCGATCGGGTTGCCTTCCTCGGCGCGAATTTTGGCATGCATCAGCGCCCACTTCTCGGCGACGCTGCCTTTCCTGCCGGCAGTCTTGAACGGCCGGAACTCCTTCACTGCATCATCAAAAAGAACGTGAAAGCAAAACAACATGAGTTTTACAATAACTTTTGGATAAGCTCAGACAGGCAACAATCACGGTTAATGGACTACCACTGATGATGCTATCGAATGGAGCGTAGAACCTCCTACTACGGGGGTCCATAGTTAACGGGACCAAATTTTGTTAGTAAAAATAGGCAAATATATAGGTTTTTATGTACGCCATAGGTCCTGTTAACTATGGACCCCCGTAATAATATAGTCTACCAAGTTGAGCTAGAAATATGAGAGATACAAAAGTGGGGGTGGGAATAAAGCGGTATTGCACTACCACCCATCGTTCAGGTTCAGTGCTCCTTCATACAGCTTGACACGTATTGTTGGATCAATAGCAATACCCCCCCCCCGCGCGCGCACACATACTTTGGGATTGGTTGAAAAGGAAACGACTACGACATTGTTCGCCCGGCAGTAAGACTGGGCAGTACTCTTGAAAAAAAAAAGAAGGGGGCCCGACGTACTGTGCTGCCTGCGACCGCAAAATGAGAAGGATTGTCTTATCAAACGGCTGTTGACAGTGTGAGCGAGAGCGCGCAGCGGTCCGAGTAGTATAAATCGTGCTGCTCGTGTGTCGCTGGTGCAACTAATTGCATTGTAGTTCGAGCACTCCATGCACCACCCCCTATCCCACGGCCCTGCATGGCTTTGTCCTTCTCTCTGAAGGGCCAAAGGGGTTGAAAACAACACAACGATGGGTGCCAATGGCCCAACGGAGACAAAATAAGTGTGATGCGCTCATCGTGGGACACTTCTGGGCTCGAGTCCTACATGTTAGAAGCAATAGCAGGCACCGATAACTCTTACGAGGGGTGGAACGCAGCTTTTGATGCGTGCGCATAACTAGCAATGCTGCGCCTTGACTGGTATTACTACTACACATGCGCCACCGTATGCATCGACTCTATAATACCGTCAGCAGTACGAGGCAAGCTATCCAGCGATTGAGCAAGGAAACGCGTAAAGTCGTGTCTTAGTTCTACTGCTGTCTAGCTACGACATGGTTGCGCAGCGACAGATTGCACTAGAGGTCACGGCCACGAGTATCGAGCGTGACTTCTGCGCAACTGCGCAAGCAGCGGATACGCTGGCGGCTATGTTCGAAGGCGGTTCTTAATCTCACCCAACTGAATCAGAAAGAGCTTCATGGCCAACGTCCATTCCCATGGTTTGTTCGTTTCGGCAAACTTTACAACCGCGTCACCGTCGAGCTTGTCCCACAGCTCCTTTCCGTTCTGGCTATTAGGAGTGTCGTTATCTTCGTTTCCTTCGCCGTCTTCGCCATTCAGCTCGACGACCATCCCGCCGCGGATCATCTCCGTCTCGGCGAACGACTCGTCTTCCACCTCCTCCTCCTTCTCCTGCTCCTCCTCCCCCCCCCCCCCCCCCCCCCCCCCCCCCCCCCTCCTCCTCCTCCTCCTCCTTCCTCCTCTTCCTCTTCCTCCTCTCTCCTCCTGCTGCTCCTCCTTCTCCTGCTGCTCCTCCTCCTTGTTCTCTTCCTCTCCCCCCCCCCCCCCCCTCCTCCTCGTCCTCCTCGTCCTCTTCAGCACCTTCAACTATCCTTGTCGGACTCGGCATGTCGACGTTGGAGCTAGCGCTGGTTCGGACACCGGAGCCAGCGCTGATTCGGACCTTAAGAGACGGGACCCGCGTCCTCGCGCTCGTTCGCTGTTCGACCATGACCTGCTGCATCTTGCGGCGGACCGTCTCGGTGACCGACACGTGTTCCGCTTCCTCAGCACCCTCTCTTCTCTTTTTCCGGTGTGGCATGTCGACGGTGGAGCCAGCGCCACCAATTCGGAGCTTCAGGGACGGGACTCGCACCCTTGCGCTCATACGCTGCTCCATGCGGGTTTCACCGTTGCTGTGGCGTGCTTTGTCGGCTGGTCGGTGGTTGCGGGTGGGCGTGCGTTGCATTCGTGTGGGTCACAGCAGATGTCAATCAGCAAACAGATCATGACACAACAGTTCAAGCTTCTGGTGGACCCCAAACAGGAAAGACGTCGTGACGTATGGTGCCACCGGAACGGCTAGACAGCGGTCACAACACAGTGCCATCCTCGATTCCGTCGAAGCGCGTTGCTACGTAATCCTAAAAGTAACGTTTCGACGTTCTCGGCGTTTAATGGCTTCCCCACCGGCAGATTTATAGATTTACAGAGTATATCGCAGACGTACGAGACAACAACAGTGGGAAAAGGACCACAGCTTGCACGAACAAAATGCAAATACCACAGCATGTATGCAAAGCGCAGGAGTTTCCATACAGATACGGTGTAGGGGAGATGGGGGACCGTCGTCTAGAAGGTCAAAAAGGTCTCCAACAGATATCAATCAATCTAAACGTGACGTCGTTTGAGTAGGAGAGATCCCTGATATAACGCGTTCCTGCCCAGATCTGAAGGAGAAAACTTGAGGATTCAGAATCAGCGACACAAATACAACCAAAACCTTGATGTTTTAGAGTCGGAGTTGCCATGCATTTGATAACGGAAGACCCTCTTTTAGGTTTTGATTATGTTGTTATAACCTACCGTTACTCGTGAAGGTGTCTTTCACCGCCATTGCCGACCGGCAGCGTGATCGCGCCAGACGTTCTGTGAGATTATTTCCGTCGTTGGTGCCGCCGGAAAAAACAGAAAGACGGCCTATGACCCCCCCCCCCCCCCCCACGGGCGAAGGGGGTGCGTGGGGGGTACATTTTCTACCTTGTACACAGAGGGGAGGAGTAGTAGCAGCGTTGTATCGGTCCATAGGCCTAGTATGCCATCGTTGAAAGTATTTGGCAAACAAATCGTCAAGTCGAATCGACAAGAGCACCCCACTTGGTACCTATGTGCCTGCTTTAAATTCACAAGGGAACGTTGGAGTTGGGATATCATCATTTTTCACTGCAGTGTCCAGACAGTATGTGAAAGGGTGTGTTTTGGGGTGTTGGGGACAGGAGTTCTTAAAAATGTATTGTGCTACGTGGGATGCGTGGCGTGGGCTACCATAATTGGGGCTACAATTGGGCTTAAACCTTGAAAAGAAGAAAGAAAAGGGACTCGTCGTGTACGAGATCAAGTCCAGAACAAGACATACTGCTGTTTCGCATGATTTCGAGCCTGGAAAAAATGTTGCACGCAATGGTGTGCCTTAAATTTCGTTTCTTTGCAGGCCGCAGAGCGCATCACGAAAGTTGAACCACGTGAAGCAGCGGATAGTGTGGATGTACAGCAGCAGCGTGCAACCTGTAACAAATCATCATCGGGCTTGACATTATTTGTTGCTTTCCATGCTGGCTGACAAGCAACCTCCGGCACGCCTGGTGTCTAAACTTGCAGTGACTCGCAAGTGAACGGCCGCATCACCAAAATTGCACCGAGCACAGCGTCGAAGCGTGTGTACGAAGAGTGCCACTGCAACGCGACGCAAAGCTACGCAACGTTATTCCGCTTATAGTTGTTTCCTGCGTCAAAAATGTTGGATATCCCGCAGCCCTCGACACCCCTGCCGGTGCACGTACTAGGCAAATTTTTCAATGGTTCCCAAGAAGAAAGGCGTTGAAAATTTAAGACCACACGCGCACAAAACCCCAGCTCAGTCAGGCCGCCCTGGTGTTTCGTCCCCCCATTGAACCCACTTTTCTGCATCGACGTCCTATTGCCCATCGTGCCTGCAAAAAAATTATGAGCCCTGGTGGGACTTCAGCGTGGAAAATTGACGATGAAAAAAAATAACGATTACAGCAACGGCCACTGCGTGGTTGGGGGATGATGTACAGATTGGTGTTTGAGTTAAAATGAAAAAAAAAAAGTCGTTCGGCATGGGCGCAACACGGTCCTGCCCGTACTGGTGGGCGCTCACGCGCTGCTCGCAGACGGTCGGTGACACCAAAGTTACCAACCATTGTTCTGGTCGCTATCGAGGAGTCTCAGAGGGGTTGACCCGTGTTGGACACAGGTGTCGCGACCAATATATGGTCAGGCGTGGATTTTACAGCCGACCTATTTTGGTTTCACATCTTGCTCTACTGTTTCTATTGAGCCTCGCTCAGAAGAAAGAGCAGAACAGAAAAAAAACAGTAACCTAACCATACGCACTCAGCGTCGGTCGAAGCAGGAAGGGAGAGGGGTGGGTCGACTGCGGAGCGGGGCTAGACGCGCGAAGTCTGATGGTGGCGGTGGTGATGTTTGGGCGTGTTTTGACGGTTTAGTATGTTGTTTGTTGCGGGTTGGATGCCGGTGCAGCAACATAGTACTCGTAGTGACGGGCCCAGGGGAGCGATAGCGCCAGCCAGCGATGAGCCGAAGCAGGATTGGAGATGGTTTGACTGCGCAGCAGAGCTGCAGTAGACGCGAATCCTGGTGGTGGTGGTGGCGGCGGCGGCAGAGGCTGAGGTCGTGGTGGTCGTCGTGCCTGACGCCGCATAGTTGTCTACCATTAATAATTACTTCCCACCTTATTCTGGACCTTTATATGTTTTTTTCTTTCATCATATGTCAATATATACGTGCCTCCTGATCAACGCACACGTACCGCCGACGGAAGAGAAAGCGCCAGTCAGCGACGAGCCGAAGAAGGGAGGGAGAGGGTTTGATTGAGGAGCGGAGCTAGCCGCAAAGCCTGGCGGTGGTGGTGACGGTGGCGGTGGTAGTGGTAGTGGCGGTGGCTTGGTGGTGATTGTCGTGCCTTCCGCCACGCACCCCTATGGTACATCTTCTCCAGGTTCCTGGTGCTTTGGGTTCAGCTTCCTCAGTATCTGGTATGTACACACGAGTACGCGCCTTTTGATGATGGCGACGAGACAACAAACAACGACAAACGATCCACTGCTGTCTTCCATCCGCCAACGCACACAAGTTGACGACAGTTCCAAATACCCTACTGTGCGAGTTCCTATAACAGCGACAGCTTACACCATCTTCTGGGTCCACGCGATCCACGCTCGACCTACCACGCGCCCTTCCATGGACACCGGCAATCGGCAGCCAGCATTACTGTACCAGAGTCTTGCGTCTTGGGACTCGCTTCAATGAGCGAGCAGCGTCAGCCGTAGACACCTTGTACTCGGCATTCAAATAATTAGCCGTACGGTTTGATCGAAGCATGTTGCGAAGCCATGAAACTCCAACGCAGCGGCCACTGACCTTCCTCGCTCTCAAGACTTTCCCGGCAGCTATCGTCCACAAAGCAAGAAGCCGGCCGTTTCCCCCCGGGGAGCACAGCACCGACATTGCCTCCCGCACCCGCCACTGCTGTAGCAGCGTCCTCCAGAGTCTGCTGAGAGATGCCACTGCTCCCTCCATTTTGATTGTCGTCAACCTCGATTTTCACTCTCGCTTCCATCGTGCAGTGTGATGGATCGGAATATCGAATCGATTGTGCCACTGGAGCCAAGCGTTTTCCGATACGGGTGCTCACGTTACCGAGGCAGGGCACTCACTGCAAGGGAAAATCCGTCGTAGTGTATGTCTCCGCAACTGCATGTGTCAAGCGTGAGAGTGAGGGTTTGTGGAATATGTTGCGGCGTTTTTCTTCAGGGACATGGCGGGGCTATACTGTTGGCATCCCCTACCTGTTGGCATGTTTGTGAACAGCATAGCGCGCACGGGGTTGCTCTGCACGCGGGTCCCAGGGACATCGGCACTGTTGAGTGTACTGCTTCCTAGTGTCGCACCAAATATCACTTCTGCAGTATTGATTTTGCAATGCACGGATATCGCCGACCCCGCCTCATAGAGCACGGGCCAGGATAGAAGCTGAGAGAAAAACGGAAGAAATAAGGTCTCGCGTGGGATAGCCATATCCACGACCGGTGAATCCGCAACACAGCTGTCAAGCGCTCTGGTAGCAGGTTTGGTGCGGCGTACAAGAAAGTCACGCATCAACGGGTGCAACGGCAAGAACGTACGTACACGAACGGCGTACGAGTTCTCTCCGTAAAACAAAACGAAACATGTATTTGATTGAGGTTGTGGGGGCCTTCTTCACCTACCTGTGGAGTGCTCAAGGAGAGGACGGTGTGACCGTGGAAATGGCGGAACTGGTCCACCTTCGGCCATGTTTTGTTCAGGTCATATTTCCAGCGGAGTAGCTCGAAGCAATGATCCGGGTACAGGGAACAGCATAAAGATCGGGACACTGGGCGTTGGTGCCGACGTAGACGAGCACGATACTCGAGGACACAAAGTCTCCATCCATCTTCTGGAGGAGGTATAAAAAAGGCCAGCGTATCTCAAGGGTATCATCCCACAAGGCATACCTGGTACAAAATATCCTGCGCACGAATCTGGCGTGGATGCGACGTGATATAATCGTGCCATCAGTGCACAAACGGCAATGAGTACGACTTGACATCCACCTGGAGCGTCGATATAGACGATAGTACAGTAGCCCGGCGACAATTCGGATAATCGATGGCTGTGACTTCTGTTAAAATACGATCTACGAGCAGGAGGTATCTAGAATAGCGAACCAGGTCTTCAATACAAAGAAAGGCTGTGGAAGATATGGCCGCAACTCAGCGACGCATTGCGGGCCTGGCGCAGTAGGAGCGGAACCAGACATATCGGACGAGTGTCGGGGCTAGACTCCATGCTGCCACCCTATCCCGAAGACGGAAGAACAGTAGTGCAGAGAGGTACATCGGCAGACTAACCCTGAGGCAACGTTGGGGGTTTTGCTAACGACGTAGCAATGGACTCCATCGTAGACGCCAATACAAATATATACGAGGTACTTCAAGGTAAACATTATCGTCGCCAAATTGTCGGACCGACGACCGCGCCCGTTATTATTATTATTACCTGGTATTTATCAGTGTCGGGGCTAGACTCCATGCTGCCACCCTATCTATCCCGAAGACGGAAGAACAGCAGTGCAGAGAGGTATATCGGCAGAGTAATTAATCCTGAGGCGACGTTGGGGGTTTTGCTAATACCGACGTAGCAAATGAACTCCATCGTAGACGCCAATACAAATATGTACGAGGTACTTTAAGGTATACACTAGCGTCGCCAAATTGTCGGACCGACGACCGCGCCCGTTGTTATTATTATTTATCGTTGTTTTTGACTGATGTACAACGTACATTATGTAATAAAAACATGCCCTCGGTCTGTCCCGCACGGTCGACCGCATGGTATCAGTATTTATAATATAGGGCTACCCTATATATACCCCCTACATATGATGTTTCCGTTGTAATAGTCATATTTTTTTCCGCCGGAACGTGCGATATGTATCATATCGTATAACATCGCTATATATATATATATATATAGGGGCTTTCAGTACGATGTGACCCAAAGGTGATAATATGATACTTGGTATACGATATGTACGTACCGATGTGACACGGCGGTGACGTACATTTACAGGTGATAATCAGGCGAAAGCACGATAGATAGGGCAAATATGACGTGATGACATATACCAGTATATCACAATACACAAGGTACATGATAATACATAACACTATATTGTTATTGCCCCCGATGAAATGCATTCGAGCGCTGTTCTCAGTTTGCTTGTCTCTTTTTTTGTGAAGTCGCAGGTGGAGTTGGTGAGAGTGACGGGAGAGGCCAGTCGGGACCAGCACAAACGGAACCTCAGAGTGCTGCAGTTGTGTTTGGCTCAGGCAGAGCGTCTACTTGTTGACTATCGGTACCACACTTGTTATTGTGATATGAGTAGAGCACTCGTGGGCTATATATATAGATAATACGTTGCAGTCTTGTAGTCTCACGAATACGAGAATAATGCAAAGAATGGATTAACCAGGCGAATATTCCGTATTCGAGAGTAACGTTCTTTTAGGAATGTTCCCTAGGGCGGATAACCCGTTAGACGAGAGTAATGTTCCTTAACGCAGATAGAACCACGAAGTGAGAAGTTCTTATACTAGCAGAAGAACGATCGGTAGCCATAGGAAAGTTCTGTAGGAGTACATCAGATAAGATGAATTTAGGAGAGCTTGTGGCGTGGGGTGGGACGAGTATATCTGGGCGTCGAGTCCCGCCCCCCTACCTCTCACTTCTCTACCAGAGCACCTCCTCAGCTCGCCATCAATAAGAAGATCTAAATCGGAAGAAGCGAAGCACTGCTTTCCAGCTGCCAGAACCACCTGCGTCCCTTACCACTACCCTTACCACTACCCTAAAGCGCCCACCCCTTCATATCTGGCGTCGTCGGCAGGACAAATCGGTTCACCGAACAACCCTTTCGTACCTCCTTGGGCCCCAGACAAGGGCTCCAGTAATACGTTTGTGCGTCCTTCTTTTGCCTTCACTTCGGTCTTCGTTTTCTTCTTCAGCCTTCGCTTCGGTGTCTGTCTCCTTTTGCGTTCGTCTTTCTTTGTTATCATTTTGGGTGATTTCTCCTTTCGCCTCTGCTTCGAGTTCTGTATCTCTCTCCTTTAGTCTCCCTTTTAGTGGTTGTTCTCAGCGAAAACCTCTTCGTAGTGTTTGGGTCTTACTACGAAGTGTGGGGGGATCTATAGCCTCATTTCTTTTGTTTCGAATAACCGCATCTTCGACCACCTTTTTCTTGGCCGTTTGGGATGAACTTTGTCATCACCCTCCTACCATCTTGTGGTCTGCATATACGACTATTCAGGGTGGGCTAATGTGGTATGAGTAGAGCACTCGTGGGCTATAGATATAGATAATACGTTGCAGTCTTGTAGTCTCGCGAATACGAGAATAATCCAAAGAATGGATTAACCCGGCGGATATTCCGTTAGTCGAGAGTAACGTTCTTTTAGGAATGTTCCCTAGGGAGGATAACCCGTTAGACGAGAGTAATGTTCCTTAACGCAGATAGAACCACGAAGTGAGAAGTTCTTATACTAGCAGAAGAACGATCGGTAGCCATAGGAAAGTTCTGTAGGAGTACATTAGATAAGATGAATTTAGGAGAGCTTGTGGCGTGGGGTGGGACGAGTATATCTGGGCGTCGAGTCCCGCCCCCCTACCTCTCACTTCTCTACCAGAGCACCTCCTCAGCTCTCGCCATCAATAAGAAGATCTAAATCGGAAGAAGCGAAGCTCTGCTTTCCAGCTGCCAGAACCACCTGCGTCCCTTACCACTACCCTTACCACTACCCTAAAGCGCCCACCCCTTCACATTATAGTACTCGGCGGGGACATATATCCAGCAGCAGCACACGAAGACGGAACGAGCACCCGCACCAGTACCACAGCAATGGGATCGATATCATTGAGGTGTAATTGGGATTGAAGGGCTAACTGCAACACTGTTGGTCAATGAAAAACGAAACATGAACGGGGATAGATATCCAACAATCAGTCAGAAAGCTGACGACGCTCTCTTGGCCAAAGCAAAACATGTCGGTTGCTTATTACAACAAGTAAAAGACAGATTGACAAGAGATCTCTCTGTACCGCGAAATAGTTGTTGTTGGCGAAATGAGAACTGAGGTGGATGCATGCTCTAGGGGGCAAGAGCTTGCCGCCGGCGTCCTACGGTATCCTCCCAAACCTGAAAAAAGTCTATTTTTTGTTGTGTCTTGTTACACATTCGACAAATTGACGTATTTTCAACTGCCGGGCTAACATTTTTGCGAGTACCGAAACATACGATGAGGATCGCAAAATACAGAAATAAAGGCGAAAAGTAGAAAATAATCAACTATAACTGCTGTTGTAAAAGACCTACGATAGTATGCAATTTTGGGTCATTCTTTTTGCGAGTGCCGAAACATACGACGAGGATCGCAAAATAAAAATAGAGGCGAAAAGTATGCAATTTTTTAATAGTACACGTAGATAATTTTGTTGTCGCACAAGACGTAATCCACTCCTCTTGTTGTAGTTTAAAATACCTGCTTGTGCTAAAGTATGCGAAGTTGCTGTTGGCCAAATGAGAAATGAGGTGGATGCATGCTCTAGGGGGCAAAGGACATGTAAGTACTATGGAAATATCATATCGTATAGGGGGTATATATAGGGTAGCCCTATACTGATACCAGGCTCTACTGCTATAGTATGCGAATGAGGACGCTTCGTTGGCCAATGAAAACACTTTATGGGTTGTTACACATTCGACAGATTGACATGTATCTTCAACTGGCGGGTGATTATTTGCGAGTTGAGTACCGAAACATACGATGAGGATCGCAAACAAGTAAAGGCGAAAAGTAGAAAGCGATCCACTGCTGCCGGCGGCGTCCTACGGTATCCTCCCAGACCAGTAGGATTGGCAGGCACCTCCAAATTCTTTTAAAAGGTTTCCTCATACAAACAGAACTGGATTGCATCACATGCACGTATCTCATGTAGGTTAGGCCGGTCACATGCAATGCAGCACAGAGCGAGTGCGGTAGGAGCAACTGCTTCTCTGGGCTTCGAATAACTACACGTGTACACTACACGCGCGTTTTGGCAGAGATAACCGTATCACTTCTGTGCGCAGTAGGTTAAGCGCCTCCGCTGCGTTGTTTCGCCTCCGCCGCGATGTTTCTTCTTGTCCGGGCCAGGCGAGCTCACACACCCCGATGATGCCGCAGTACCTGGGGCGACACTAGGAGGCTTACCGGCAGCTTCTTTTGAAGCCGCCTTCATAAACAAAACCCGTAATTTCTTGTAACAACCACAGCAGATGGCTTTCGCCGGGTCACGATCTCCGTTGGGGAACAGATCATACCGTTCCCCCTTTTTGTCGCCACAGTCGTAGCAAGCTGTCCCCTTGGACGGGGTGTATGCAGGCGGCGTACATACACCTCCGTCGAGATGAATGTATTTGTACGTCGTCCTGGCACTATTCACAATAGATATGCGGGCGATTGGCGTAGGGTCGGGTATGTACGCATTATTTTGCCCCACTCTCGCATTCAGACTCTCACGTTCGTCTCGGTCCTTCATCATCGACCCCTAACGCAGACTCCGCATGTCCAACTTCGACGATGAATTCGCCAAGCGGCTCGCCAAGCGCGACTGCCTCGACATCTCTCCCTCACCTGTGGAATACGTGGGTGAGAAAAAATCCAACCTCGACCGAAACGATAAAAATGGGAAGTGCGGTTCATTTACCCTTGGGCTCGGCTGCGGCAGAGCGGCGACTCTTCCACGTTGGCTCGCCTTCGTCTGATATCATCCCTTCGAGCTCTCTTCCGTTGTGCCGGTGCCCGAGGATGCTGTCAGCTCGGCCGTCGCGGTCCCCATGGCCTGCCGAACATTGCATTGTGTGAATTATAGCGGCATCGGGCTCAGCTTTAGCGACATCGGGCTTACTTATGGCGGCATCGGGCTTAGCGTCAACGCTAAAATGATGTTAAGGTGCGGTCACCGATCACGTATTTTAGGCGAAACGAAACGGGCGGTAGTAACAAAATATTTGCCCGCGCAACTGAAGAAGCTATGCCGTGCTGAGAGAAAGAGTACAAAACACAAGGTTATACCTACGCGTGGGAAATACAAGATGCACAACGCGATCGACCCGGAAATTCCCGTAATATCGTCATTTTCAATACCGCGCAGTTTCAAGAACACAAAATACGAGATTCAGATGCTTCAGTTGCCGCCAACATTAACACTGAGCCAAAGTTATTTAAGTTAGTCGGACACGAAATGGACGACAAATACTCTGAACCATCCACAAAAATGTTGATGCAGCAAAATAACCTCGTACGCGCTTACATCCGTCGCTTAGGCGAGTTGAGGCACTAAGGCCGTCTGCAGAATATTGAGGACCGTAGCCCCGTTCTCCTGCAGTGCCTTCTCCAGCTGCGTCTCGTTTACTTGAACCTTCCTGCTAATATCCGCGACGGACGTTTCGAAGGTCTTCTTGGTGACTGAAAATGAGATGGTCTGCAGGAACACGTTACTGCTGACGAGCTCGTTCACGGCGTCGTGGACAGCTACGTTGACAGTGGCGCACATTTCAACCTAGTCGTCCGTCTGTTTGCGGCCCTGGGCCTCAGCAACAACCCCTCCCGACTGCTGGGCGTCTCAAACCCTCGCGGACTCGCGAGTTTGACGTCGCAGCGCGATTCCTGGCGCCTTTCCCGGCAGCAGGGTTGTCTCTTGCCGCGCAGCCGGGACCGGGTGGCTGCTGTTGTGTTACACCACCAGGCGTTCCATCACCTGGTGTTTACGGTACAGCAGCAGTGGCTGATCATCAAAGCACCGATCCTCCATACATATCAGTAACCAGCGAGTGGGGAACGAAAAAACACACACGATACTATCTTTTTCAAAGTCCAGTTGAGACCTAGCGCACAGCACACAGAAAAAAAACTTAACTATGACAGAACGTTGTTTTCGACGATTTCCTAAGATTGAAGAATTTTACTTGTTATCCCTTTCTAACAAAAAATTACGTCCCCTTTTCGAACATTGCTTTGTATGGGAAACGGTCGAACGGGGGTATCCCCTCCCTACCCAGCCAAACAGGGGGGTACGGAAAACCCGTTCGTGGGAGGTGCCCATGCGTGCCTCAGCCTACCTCAAATCTAATTTTGACGCGCTGGCAAGACGGCCACAGTCCATGCAGAGCACGTACGTATACCCTTCTTTTTTTTTTCCGGGGCACGTTGTTGGGGCTGACGGGCACCGTGAAGTATGAGGGTGCACAATGATGCCCCTTGTTGACTACAACATGGGGGGGGGTTGTCCCCGAAATTATACGGTATTTCATTAGCACCCCTTTGGTACTACACCATTGATACGACCCCCCCCCCCCCCCACTTGACCGAAACATGCCTCTTTTTTACCACTGTCGACAATTTCGAAGTGCCGCCGTGAACATATAATGAACAGGCAAGAAAGAGCTTGAAGAGCTCACAATTCGTTCGGAATGGGCACATGGGCAGAATCAGACATAAACAAGAAGGTTATTATTCTGAACATGAGCCGAAAACCCGGACTCAAACATCAAACATGCACTTCGGGCCTTGATTCTGAACCCTCATTTCTGTTCAGACTAGATAGAACAGGGGGTATACTCTCACGTACGCATCGCAACTTAGGTACACCGATCGCGCGAGTGGTACACTCCTAGGGAAGGAATATATGCCGGTGACTGCCCTGGATGCCACGATTTTAGTCAATTTTGTTCTTCCGTGCACGGGAACTGGACAACCCTCGTCGATGGGGACAAAAAGGCAGTTTTTCGTCTGGTGTGATATACCAGGTCCCAAGTACTCGTTACATAAAGTGCACGGAACGCAGCTTTACAGCGTCATCTCGCGGGGCGTTTTCAGCATTGTGACGTAGAGTCGTAACAAATTAACGAATGGCGACACGTATAACTGCTGCACAGCAGCCCAAGTACTCACACCTCGGATGGAAATCGATTCTCGCTTCATGGTCCAGGTCTTACCAGGCAGATACAGGAATAATCCCGGTCATGCGGTATCTAGCTAATGTTGCCGGATAGGATATTCCGCATGATGCAGAACACGTTTCCGGGGCTATATTTCCGTCATTTTCTACGTCCCGCCGTGTCGCACTGTTCGTATATAACCTAAATAAATACCCGTCAGTTTCATCTGCCGGAGTAGGTCAGTCGTAAGGCGCAAGACTCTAAATCTGCTGGGTGTACCACGAGGGAACGACTGTGCTGGGCAGATACTTAGTAATTCCAAGATAATAAGATCAGCCGGAGTAGCTCAGTCGGTAGAGCGCAAGAAAAGACTCTTAATCTTGTGGTCGAGGGTTCGAGCCCCTCCTTCGGTGCGTATCTCTCTTCATTTCTGCAAACACTATCCCACGTCCCCCACTACCGCAACAATTCCATTAAGTCACACCTACATAGGACAGATCGCATGATCTAGATACTCAAATCTAGCTCCTCAGCTGCCGTTGTGAAAGGTCGTGTAGCATCTGTATAGCACAAATCCAGCCCCGTAAACATGTATGCTCTAGATAATGCAGACAATGCGGGCCGCACCAGGGAACATGAGCTACACATAGCAGTAGCTCATACCAAGCACTTGGTGCCTGGTATCATTGATACGAGGAAGGGGATATATCTGCCTTGTAATATCATCAGTAGCTCATGAAGGGTGAATCGATGATCTGTCAGACGTGTGTGAAGTATTTTTTGGTCGTACACACCGGGCATAAAAATACTTGTGGCAGTCTAGGCGCTTGTCTAGACTCGGCCTAAAAATAGTTCGATTTGCTTTTTTTAGGAGACGTAAGGGCCCGTTTTAACTGTTCGTGGTATATCCAGTAGCTTGTCTTGGTCCAGCCTCAAATTAGTTCGTACAGTCTTTTAAGGACACGTAAGGGCCCGGATTAACCAAGGACATTTTTGAATCAAATCAAGTCATGCTTTCTGAACATAATTGAAGTCGATTCGATTTGGTGGAAAATTAAGAATATACTGTAGTTTCCCTAACTGTTTTCATCGTCCCCGAGGCAATCCATCGCTGTTCGGGTATTGTCGGCGACCACCACCGAGCCGATGAATAGTGAACCTGAACGAGTTGCGACCGGGGCAACAGCCGCGCCCACAGCCACAGACCATGGCACGACGTACCCCGGCGTTAGCTCCTGGAACAAACTCCTGGCGATGTCTAACCCAATTTTCCACCAGGTCGATCGCCAAGCGCCATGAGAACCAAACCATCAACCCGAAACACAGAATAAAAGTTCGAAGACTTCGGTAGCTGCACCGCCGTCTCTGTCTCGTGCGTGGCGCTCAAGGGCTCCCTCCGCCCACCCAAGAGAAGCTGGGGGTGACTGTTTCCTAGACTGCGCCGCAAAAACGAAACAGGGGCTGGAGGCGGCGCGCACGCGACGATGCACGCTGTCGCTCTCGTTTTCTTTCCTCGGTGCTTGTCAGCCGGGTATTGCTTGTGATATTTTGCATTCTTTCGATGTATTAAATAAATCGAGAATAATGTGTGGTTTCCCGAGAGGAACCAAATTCGTACATTTCCACCAAATCGAATCGAATTCAATTCGATTAATAAAAAATGAATCGACTCGTTTTAAAAGTTCCCTTCGTGAAAACGGGCCCTTGCGTCGTAAAAAAAAACTCGACTTATTTCGAGGCTGAACCTAGGACAAGCTACTAGACTACAATACGTATTTTATACCCGGCATTTACGACGAGTAAATACTTCACACGTCAAACAGATCGTCGATTCACCCTTATTCACCCTTCATGAGCTAAATATTTCAAGGCAGATATGTTCCCGATTTTTTAAGAGACACCAGGTACCTGGTACGTATGAGTATCTATTGTGGCTCATGTTGCCGGGTGGGTCCCGTATATTCTGCATTTACGACGCCAGGTGGGGGCCATATAAAAATAACTCTGCATATACTTGAAGCACGTGTGTCCTGGGTTGCCTCCGTGGTATGCAGATCCTGCACTACCTCTCACAAATGGCACGTAAGTAACTACTTACTGTGGATTAACTACAGTATAGATCATGTGATATGTCCGAGATGTAAATTACTCGGAATTTTTGCGGTAATGGGGAATGTGGGACAGATGTTTTCAGAAATCAAGAAAACTATGCACCTAAGGAGGGCTCGAACCCTCGACCACAAGAGTAAGAGCCTTGCGCTCTACCGACTGAGCTACTCCGGCCGGTCATACTACAACGAAACGCCGTCCCCACGACAACCGTTTCCGTCGTGGTGCATGCGGCAGATTCAGAGTCTCGGGCATTACGGTATTTCGGTACCGGTATAATACCGCCACCGAATCCTTTTTTGTCGGTCCCGGTAGAGCATGCCGACACCGTATTTGCGGTATGTTCGGTACGGTTTCGGTATCCATCACCGCGAACACGTACCTACCTGGTAGGCATTTTCGAAACAAGCAATAATCACTGCTGTGACCCATTTAGGGCCCGTTTTATCGAAGAATTGTTTTGAATCGACTCGACTCTAATTGATGCATTTTTCATGAATCGAATTGAATTTTTTTTGATTTGTCAAAAAACGAGTCATCCATGAAAGCATTTGCAATTTGGGACCAAGGAAGGTCGATCCGATCGAATTGAAAAATAAGTAGAAAACTGAACGGAGAAAATCTGGAGTTTGTGGAGAGGTATTGAATCGTTGGCATGCTTGGACAGAGGGGAAGGGCAAGAGGTTCATAGAGTTGATGACGGACGGGTGCAGTTGGTTGAACTACGAAGACAGGCCGGGAAGGGTTGACACAGTGAGGAAGAAGACCATCCACCGTAGTACTCTACTCGTGGGGGTGTAGGAGCAGGGGGGGTTGATATCCTTCAGAAGGTCGGTGAGTTGAAAGAAGAACCCGCCCGCCCTCATTGAAAAAAAAGTCCCAAAATACTTATTTTCCAATTCGATCGGATCGAATTTGATTTAAGTGGATGAGTTCATCCAACTTGCATGGCATGTCCCCATCGGGCCAACGTCCCCGGGGCAATCCGTCGATGTTCAGGTCTTATCGAGGACCACCACCAAAGCGATAATCGAGAACCTGAACGAGTTGCGACCGGGGCGACAGCCGCGCCCATATCCACAGAACATAGCACAGCGTACCCCGGCGATGGCTCCTCAAACGAATCATGGCGGATATCCAACCCAATTTTCCCACCAGGTCGATCGGCCAAGCGCCACGAGGACCAAGTGATCGACCCGAAACACGGAAAAAAAACTCGGGACTATGCAATCTGCATCGGCGTCTCTGTCCCGTGTATGGCGCTTAAGAGCTTCCTCCGCTCATCCGAGAGAGGCTGAGAGTGATAGCTTCCTAGCCAGCGCCGCCAAAATAAAACAGAGGCTGAGCGGCGGCGTGCACGTGACGATGCAGGCTGTCGCGTTCATCTGCTCTCCTCGGTGCTGGTCAGCCGGGTGTTGTGTGACACTCTGCGTTATTACGATCTCATAAAAAAATCGAGAAGGATAACTTGGGATAGGCGGTTTCCCGATAAGAGCCGAAGCACTTTTTTCCCAACAAATCGATTTGAAATCGACACGATTCATAAAAAAAGTCGATTCGAAATCGATTTGACTCATGCACAAAAGTCGATTTGAAATCGATTCGATTTTTTTAGCATTGTTAAACGGGCCCTTATGGCATACCGATACCGAAATACGTACGATAAAATATGTACCGTAACACCCAAGACTCTGAATCTGCCGCATGCACCACGATGGAAACGATTGCTGTGAGGACAACGTTTCACTGCAATATGACCAGCCGGAGTAGCTCAGTCGGTAGAGCGCAAGACTCTTAATCTTGTGGTCGAGGGTTCGAGCCCCTCCTTCGGTGCATTTCTTTTTTCTGCTAACAGTATCATCTTCCACTACCGCAATTGCAAGTACTGATATATTTACTCATCGTACATACCGGATATACGATGCGTGGTCAAGTAATAGGTTTTCTACTGCTGGACCTGGAAACCACAAAAATAAAAATAAGAGACGCAAATGAGTCACATGCCGGTGTGGCTGTTTACTTATTTTTTAGTGTTAGCGAAAAACTGTCGTCAGAAATAAGCTTTCCTTGGGCCAAAAAAAGTGAACTCCCTTCCCATCATGATCTTGGTGTGTTTGCGGACGTGGTAAACCAAATCCTGCAAGCCTCCGAAATTGAGGAGGCAAGTGGGGATGTGCGGCTGCGCGGCAAACCGAAAATTGAACGAAAAAAAACAAAAAAAACAGCGTGCGAGTAGCAACGGCAGCCCAGCAACAGTGTCGGCGGCAGAGTTGACCGCAGTCCCGCCACTGCCATCCCACGACCGCCAGCAGCAGCGCAGCAAGCGGCAGTTCGCTAGCACCAGCCACAGTTAGGAGAAGCATCAGCTTGAGCAGCAAAAAAAAACATCAGCACCAGGACTTTTAGATTTGCTGCTGCGACTGCTTCTGCGCTCGGCCTATCATACGCGCGCCACAGCGCCGACGCGCTCCGCTCCGCCGCCGCCGCCGCTGCTGCTGCTGCTACTGTAGTATGGTGGAATTGAAATGATACATGAGCTGTCATGATGTGTACGAGTCCTTTCGGGACGACCCATCCTCCACGACAACGGGCGGGCCACCGGTGGCCCGCTGGCACAATCCGACGCCCTCATCCGCGTTATACTCCGGATACACATCTCGAGCCTCTGTGCTCCCAGTTGTTCTCATGTTGCAGTGTTGTGTTCAACAAACAGCATGGTGCGTAGATGCATGGAAGGTACTCCTTGTTTATAAGGCAATCATATGGAGAGCAAAAAAGCACCGTATATTTCGTCAAATTCCTACCTTCGCTAAAGTATTTTTTTTGCCTTTTTTGCAATAATTTACCTCAAATTCTACCTTCTTCGGTGTTTATTTTGGGGAAGGGAAGTACCAAAAAAAACACTTTCTCCAACACTCTATTTATTTATTTTTTAGCCTATTTCGGGTTTCGGAAATGCCTCCGAACTACTGTAGGTACGAATGTGTTCGAAGTGGTCGACACCGAAACAGTATCGAACACACGTTAAATACGGTGTCGGCATGTTTTACCGAAACCGGAAAAAAGATGGGTTTGGTGTGTGTTGTCTTCACATTGAATCGTTCTTTCTACCGAACTACATCAGTACACCCAGTGTCCGCGCTGACTTGTTATCCTAGAGATACAAGTTATATAGTCACAGATTGTGAGAGAGAAAATAAGAAATATGATCGCAAGCGAATAAAGGCAAATCACGTGAAAGGCCAACGTACCGTGTACGAGGAAACAACAACAGCAACGACAGAAAAAAACCAATAATACAAAATAATAATGAAATGACACAAATAGAAATGATGCAATAATATCAGAAAGGCTGCAAGACGTCGATATTCTCCGTACCAGGTATTTATTTTATCGATACCCAAAATACCGTAATACGCAGACTGCTATGATACTGCTTTGTATGAGGTTGAAAGCCCGGTATTACCTGGGTTCAGGCACTGAGAACGTATTTGTAGTACTTGGAAGGCGTATCTTAGATGGAAAACCAGGGGTTTACCAGAGACGCACGAGCTTGGTCTCAGTCTCCGCGTGCACGAAAGGAATAAAACTGCTCTTCTTCTATAGCTAAGCAAGCAACACACGTGAGTACCAACGATTACCGGCTTAAAAGGCAGACCTGTCCAGGGACACAAAGTGTCCCGCAACCTTGATCTTAACAAGTGGCGTCCTACCTTTTCCCTCCTTGATCGACCCTTGCGATGCCGCGCAACAACTTACTCGTTCGGTAAAGGCCTCCGCCTCTGATACTCTCATGACGTGCAACGATGGCAGCCATGAAGGTCTTAGTTCTACTAATTGGATCTCCGGTTGGGAGTACCCTCTTAAGGAATCTTTGGCGCGCGCCATCACGTCTGACAAGCCCACGACCGCCCCTCTCAACACCTTGATGGATGATTTTTTGGACAGGTGTCGCGCGCCCTCGCAGCTGGATCGACGCGACCGGAGGCGTTCACGCTCCTCCTGAGGTTGCTGAGCAACCACTTCGACGGCACCAACACGGGGGCCAGCTACACTAAGTTGCATAATTTTGGCGTGTCTAACGGGACCCCTTTTGGCGATTTTAGCTGTGCATTGCGAAGTCGGCAGCGACGGGGACTGAGCGTGTTTTGGCACTGGGGGTGGAGCTTGTTTTGGAGGTAGTTCGGATGGCAGTCAACCAGCAGTACCCCAGCTTGATGCTGTACCCGGGAGTTTTGACTACGGTATCGAGGCCGTTCGGCACTTTGGACGCCATGTGGTTGGCTTTCGAGACTCTCGCAAATAATAAGACACTTGCCGTCAACGGCGAAAAATATTTTTCTTTGCCTGCTTCTTCGACGGGTGCGCGGTCATCCGCCCTGTCGGGGCCCCCGCCCGCCAGTATTGGTCGCGGCCAGGGCCGGACGTTTCCCCAGTCGCCCTCTTGGCAGACGGGATCACGCAATAATCCGCCTGTGATGAATGTCAACAAATCCATCCCTGACTACCTCGACCCGTGGCTTGACACCTCTTCCAACTGCTGCCCCCTTGAAGAACATCACTATGCTGAAGTTCACGCCGTGTATATGTCCATTCAGACCGAGGACTCTCCCTTCTGGAGCGGCCTACTTTCATCGTCCGCTCGCGCAGCCGCCCTCAGCGAAAACCGAGGGCACTGTTTAAACTGCCACGAAGACACACACTCTCTTCGACAGTGTAGACACCCCTTTCTAAACCTTAGTGGTATCTTAAACCCCGACCTCGGAACGCTCGGCGACGACGGCGAGGCGTGCCGTCGTTGGCAAGAACGCATGATCAGACACCGCCGCGAGAACAATTCACGACCGACCAAACACAACCAGAAGAAACACAGGCGTCGTCCCGGCCACTCGCGTGGGCAACATCACGACCAGGGTCAGCAAAACAGACAAGGTGACGGCTACAACACACACGCCGCACGAGGACACCAGCAGGCTCACTCCGGTCATCACGGTGGTGGTCCGACCGCCCCCCTTCCTCTTCCCTCCCGGCTCCCGTCTCGGGGGTTCGCTACGGTGCCTCGCATACCTCGGGCGGAAACTCGAATGGACGCCAGCCAGGCATCTTCCGCGCCCGCAACTGACAGGTCGACGGCGGTTCGGCTCCTCCTGCCCGCCCGCCGCCAGCACTGTCGGGAGAAAAAATATTGATTTCACAAGATACTCGCGTCCCAGGCTCGCTCAGCACTCAGCGTCGACCTACTCCGCTCCCGCCCCGCGCGTTACTCCGTACTTCGGACCGACGCAGCGACTCAGCTTCACTGCTTTCTCCGGGGAGCCCCCGGGCGCCTTCCCCGACGTCGGGAACCCGCGCCTCAAACGTCGCTCCCCTCAACCTGGGCAAGAGAGCAGGCGAGATAAACGCCACTCTCCCAAACCACGCACCGCGCAACACGGCGAGTGTCGCGCCGTCGCGTCGTTTTTTTTCAGCGAGGGTGTCCCCCTCCTACACCTCCCGGCCATGCGGTGGCGGTCGGTTTGAGGTGCGGGAAGGCAAACACCGAAACCCCGAGATCTCGGTTGAAGCTCGACTCGGCATTTCCTCGCAACAACGGTGGCCGCTCCACCCTTTTTCCTATCAAGGAGGAGTCGACAAGATTAGCTACCTCGTCGCCCTTCCCCACCAGGTCTACAGGGCGGAAACCCTCTCCGGTGGACCCTTTGTTGCCCCCCATCCGAGCACCGTTCTTCAAGACGTCTACAGGGTCTGCAGGCCCTCTTTCGTCTTCGCGCACGCCACTCCAAGTGCGCAGCGCTCCTTCGGCTCCAGTGGAACAGGAAAAACCTGGCACTGTCCGTCGAGCCAGTGGTGACTCCACGGCCTCCGGTCAGATCAACCGGACAGCATACCCGTTCAATTCGGAAGAATCGCAGCTCTCGTCAAGAAGAACGGGCTCAGAGCCCCCTGCCCCCTTTGGTCCAGGACAGAGATCATCGGGCGCAGCAAGAGAACCTTCTGGCGATTTTTTGCCTACGGGCAATGGTGACACAGAGCCAGTACACGTGGAACCGGACTCGTCTCGTACGCCAGGGATTCAGTGTTCTCAGAGAAGCACACACCCCCCCCCACACACGCCGCAACTGCGGCCACCGACGACTCGGCACCGTCGGTCTTTGACCCTACTCTCGAGTATTCAACGGAGCGGGTGGTACTGTTCTGGCAGCCCTCCTCTTATTTTTCGCAGTGGTTCCCCTCGTCTTTTGTCATCGACGATGTGTCATATTTCTGCGCGGAGGGCTGAATAGGCTCGTCTCTTCCAGGACCACGGCACAGAGGAGCGGATTATGGCCTCGCCAGACCCACGCGAGCACAAACGCCTCGGTCGAGGCGTGCATACCTTCGACGGCGCTATCTGGGACCGTGTTCGGGAACACGCCGTCCTTGCTGGTAATTTTGCCAAATTCTCGCAAAACCCGGTCATGAAGCAGCACCTATTGAGCACTGGCACCAAAATTTTGGCTGAAGCCAGCCCTTGTGATGTCGTGTGGGGCATCAGTCTCCGGGCAGACGACCCCCCGAAGCTCACGGCCCCTCTCGGTGGCATGAGAAAAAATTGCTCGGTAAAGCTATTTCCGCCGTTCGCGACACCCTCAGCTCAAGTGCGGCCGGGTTGGCACACCCCGTCACCTCTCATCAATTCTGCACCCCAACCAAGACTGACAAAATTCATGAGATTGCACCACCGCCGCCCCGCCCTTTGGTCGTGGCCCGCGCTTGCCCAGGTCCTCCTTTAGAGTTTTCAACCTATTTTTCTGACGCACCGGCTGATCACAGCCCCGAGGTTTTGGCTGTCGCACCTAGTGTCGACCCTTCCCTGGCGCTGCCAGAACACGGCCCCTGCCTCGTCGGGGGCATCATTACCCTCTATGACGCCTCTTTTACAACCAAAATCGCGATTCACAGCGGATATGGCGTTCTTGCATCTTTTGGTTGCGTGGCGCTTCTTGACACTGGCTCCTCGCAGACTTTCATCCGACGAGATGTTTTGGATCCCATGCACTCGGTTGGCGCGACTTCCCTCGCGTGCGAGCAGAAAGGCGCCCCTCGTTCTTGGGGGGGGGGGTGGCGAGTCGGCCCCTCTGAAGACTTTGACGAGTGTGCGCCTGAGCGTCCAACGTTTTCGAGAAAATGAGCCTACTTGCTCCCTCGCAGTTTGAGCCTGCGTGGTCCCCCCCTCAGTGATGCAGCATGCTGTACTATTGGGACGTGACAGCTGGATGCGTTTTTATAGCCGCTCCTACCGCTCTCTGCCACCTCGGCCGTCTGATCAACGCGTTTTTGGTGAGAGCTGGAGTTAGTTCACCACGCCCCGACGAACATGTCCGTGTACGCCATCGACCCCGCGCTTTGGGTGGAGGCTTCGATCTACGCTACGAGAGCGCGGCAGGCGTCACCCTGTCCGACGATCCTCAACTGCTTGCTGTTAACTTGGTTCGAAGCGATGGCTCTCCGGCCCCCACTGGACACTACTTGGTCGACATGATGCCCCAGCCCGACCTACCCTCGGTCCAGGAGCACTTCGTCTCCTCCGGACGACAGGTTCTTCCCCTCGTTAGAGTGGCGGCTCTCGATCCGGGGGATGTCCTCGGCGTCGCCCACGCCCCACTGCTGAGCGTCCCGCTGGACGTTTTGCAGCAGGACAACCGAGCCCCCAGCCCCCCCTCCGGACTAGCTGAGGTGTGTCCGGTCTCAGCAGTTACTGCTCCCCCCCTCGCAGCTTCAGCCAGGCCCTCGCCTGCACTGCTTGAGCGTTTGACCTCAGAACAGCGAGCTTCGTTCCCGCGCGTCTGGGCACGCTTGCCGTCACATCTGCGGGAGGTGGCTTTTGACCTCCACGACACAGGCTGGACCCCTGGGGTCATCGAACAGCTGAGAGACGTTCTCTGCGAATTTCCTGGCGTTTTTTCGAAGTCCAAGTCGGATTTTGGTTCCAGCTCGTTGATGCCTTTCGTTATCTCGGTCCCGGAAGGAAGCGCTCCTGTCACGTCCAGGCCGCACCGCATCAACCCCATCCTGGCCAATGAAGTGGAGGCCACCTTGGATCAGTGCCTAGCGGCAGGTCTGATCCAGCACTCGACTTCCCCGTACTCGAGCCCGCTGGTGGTCATCCCGAAGAAATCTGGAGGCGTTCGGATCGTCAGACCGTGAACTACAAAAACTCAACCAGATCAGCAATCTCAGCCAGCTGCCTATTCCTCGCGTGGACCAAGTCCTCGACTCCCTGGGGAAGGGACGGGTGTTTTCCCTCTTCGATTTGGTCTCCTCGTTCCACCAGATTACCGCGCACAAGGACACCGTCCCTCTCACGGCGTTCTGCACTCCTACGGGCCTTTATGAGTGGCTCGTCAAGCCCCAAGGCAGCAGTGCTTCGCCTGGCTGGTTCGTCAAAGTGATTAACGAAGTCATTAAAGGCCTGGCACAAGTGGCGGCCTACCTTGATGATGTGATCGTTTTCGACTCTGATCCGACGGCCCACGTCAGGACGATACGAGCCCTCTTCGAACGCCTGCGCAAACACAACCTTAAGCTCTCTCCCTCGAAGGCTCGCCTCGGCGCCACGGACGCCAAGTTTCTGGGCCACTCCATTTCGCCCGCGGGTATAAGCCCTAATGCGGAAAACATTCGGCTTTGATGAAAATACCCATGCCCAAGAACCTCAAGCAGGTCCGCGCCCTGATGGGCGGCGTAGGATACTACCGCAAATTCCTGCCCGACCTGTCTAAACGGATACGTCCTCTCACCGCCCTTCTCCGGAAGGGGGTCAAGTACGTCTTCACGCCGGCTATGGAAGTTATCGTCCGCCAGATCCTCGCCGAGTTCGCTGCCCCACCGATTTTGGTCTTCCCTGACTGGGACACCGTAGCCGACGGCTCCCGCCCTTCCACGTGTACTGCGACGCCTGCATCGACGGTTTTGGTGCCGCACTCGAACAAGAACAACCGGACGGCTCGGTACGGCCCATTGCTCATAACAGCCGCGCTACCCTCGATTCCGAGAGGCACTAGACACCGTTGGATCTGGAAGCTGGCAGCATTGTCTGGGCCATCAAACGACTCCGAGGTTAGCTGTGGGGCACGAAGTTTCGACTATTTTCGGACCACAAAGCACTTGAGAACATCGGCAAAGTAGGGGACCACAACGCACGAGTCCAGCGGTGGCTCGAGTTCCTCACCGCGTTCGACTACACCCTCGAGTACCGCAAGGGCAGCGCCAACAGAAATACTGACTTTCTCTCCCGCTTGCCGGAGCCCGCCACAGAACACGACCGCAGTGGATCTAGTTGCCTCAACCCCGTCGAGGACGGTGGTATCTTCCTCATCCGAGCCTGCGGGCTTCGCGCTCGCTCTTCGCCGACCCCTGGTGTCGGTTTGGGTGGACTGGTGTCCCGCAGTGGCCGTCTTGGGTGGGCTACCTTTCGCCTCTTCGAATATTCGCGATTTTCGCACACACGGGCCACGTGTGAGGATTGACAACCTCTCTGCTCCTTCGGGGAGATTCGTCGCTCGTGTATCTGCTTCCGTCGCCACCGTCGACCGCCGTCCTGGCTTGGGGGCCTTTTCACCCCCCGCCAACGCCGCTTTCGCTTCGGTTTTTGTCGTTCCCTCCGGGGGCGACCAGGGCTCTGCAGAAGCCCCCGCTGCAGCGATGATTGTCGCCCAGCGCTCTCCTCTCCCCGACGAGCACTCTGCAGGTCGAAGATTCCGTCGTGAGCACTGCTCCGGCCGCGTCTTCCCTTTTATGCCAGGGCTCTGCAGAAGCCCCCGCTGCAGCGACGATTGTCGCCCAGCGGGCTCCTCCCCCGACGAGCAATATACAGGGAAGTTATTCCTCTGTGATCACTGATCCGGCCGCGTCTGCCCCATCGCCACCTGGCAACCCGGTGCCTCCGAACGTTTTGCCGTCTTCAGGCCGCATCTCAACTCGGACGCGCCGACGAACAGCTGCCGCCGCTGGCACCGTGCCGCCTGCTGTTGATTATGGCTTCGGGCCCGGCGGGGCCCCTAGACCATCAGCCCGGCGTGCTATCACCCCGCCACGAGCCTCACGGCCGCGACCGCCCGCGCCCGTCGTTTTGGCCCCGACTCCTGCCGCCTCGTCCGTCCCGGCGGTACCCATCCCGTCCGGCCGCGACCGCGCCGAGCCCATGGGAACTGCTCTTTTACGACTTCCGCCGCCAACTGACGCCCCTCCCGTCACCGCGGCCGACTTGGACGCCCTCGGCGCAGATGCCGGGTTTCAGTTCGGTGATTCCTGCAGCGCGCTATTCGCACGCCGACTGGGCTCGGGAACAACCGGCTGAGCCCGCGTGCAACGCCGCCATGCGCTACATAGCCCTTGGCCGACCGGAAGTTTGGCCAGACGACTTTTTGTCGGGGTTCCCTTCTCACCAGCGCTCTTTCTTTTCGGAGGTTCAGGAGCTGACCAACAAAGGCCGCTTGCACACCACCGACGCGGGCATCGTTCTACTTGTCCGACAGCCGCCCCCCCCCCCTGCGTCGGATACGCAACGCCCGGTGGGTCGTACGGCTTGTTTATTGAACGTCGAGCCTATTCGCATTTATGTTCCGCTTCTCATGCGCCCCTGGGTCATGCAGGCTTGCCATTCCACGGCTTCCTGCCACCTAGGAACCGCGCGCACCCTATGTATGCTCGAACGTTTCTACCTGTGGATCGGTATCAGCATCTTCACCCGGTGGTGGCTGCGCAACTGCTTCTAGTGCCAAGCACGGAAAACGTCGCGGCAGACAGTCCGGTGGCCCTCCATCACGTTGCCCTTGCCAGAAGGGTCCGGCATTGCCGTCAACATCGACTATTTCGGCCCTCTCCCGGTGACGCCTCGAGATAATACCTACATCTTGCTTTTCACTGATCGTTTCAGCCGCCGAGCCGACGTGTACGCCGTCACAGCGGCAGAGTTCACCGCTGAGGGCACGACTAACATTTTCATCAACCGGTATATCCCTCTTTGGGGGTGCCCGCGCAGCATCCCCTCGGACAACGGCCTCCTGTTCTGCTCCAAGCTTTCGCACGCCGTATATCAGCTTCTCGGGGCTCGAAAAATTGCCATCAGCTCCTACCACCCAAACGGCAACGGTGGGGTGGGACGTGTAAACCACACGATGGCTCAGATTCTGGCAATGGTCGTCAACGAGCTCCAAACCAACTGAGATGAACAGCCCCCTCACGTCGAATTTGCGTACAACAATTCCGTCAGCGCAGCCACGGGTCTGGCTCCCAACGATGTACATATGGGTCGGCTGCCCCGCCACCCTCTCACGATTTTCGAGCGTGCTGGAGTCGCCGGCCACCAGAGCTTGGCCCGCGATCACCTTGCTTGCTGCGACTTGGCGACAGACCGCGAGCAGCGCGCGTACGATATCGTTCGAGCATACCACGCCCTCACTGTTGCGACCGCCACAACTCCGCCCTCTCCGACGCTCTGCGTCCGGTCCCCAAATTTGACGTTGGCGGTTGGGTGTGGGTGTACAATACGGCGGCCACCATCCGCCAGGGCGCGAAACCAGACACGGACGCCAAGGTCCTCAAGGCCAAACTCTCACTCAACTGGACGGGCCCCTACAAAGTTCTCACAGTTGGCCCCCGCTCCTCAGCGGACACCCCGGATGGATCTCCTCTCGGAACAAAGCTCCTGTAGTTGGATCTTCCTTTCGACATGCCCGGCGCTGAGGCTCGCCGGCGCGTATCTGTTCGACGCTGCAAGCCCTGTGCCAACCCCCACGACCGTGGCGACATGCCGAAGTATTTGCGGGGTTGACGCAATACGTGCTCAACAATTTCTCCAAGAAATCCCCTTCGTACCACGTCACCAAGGACGACGTTTCGACCCCTCTTGAACGACAGGAAAAGTGGAAAATATTACTGGACATCAATCGGTTAGAGGTCGAGGTGGCGTCATCGCGGTGATGTACGAGACGCACTGGACAGGACTATCCCGGCCATCCTGGGAACGGGAAATGGACCTTCAGCTTTCTCGCCACGCAATTTTGCGCTACTGGGCCGGCACCCCGAACCAACACCGCCAAACCAACCGCCTGTACCGCCGAATGAGAATTGGCGCGGCACAACGGGAGCTTTCTCGGAGTAACGGCGAGCGGTTTCTGGCACCCGGCTATGGTTGCGTATCGCACGCCGATGGGCTCCGCCGTTACAGCAACACTGTCCTTCCCGACGGGGCCTACTTTGGTACAAGGGTGACGACGGTCTGTGGTGGCTCGGGAAAATCAGCGCAACTACACCAACGGATGGAGTATATTTGGTTCAATTTTTGGACGACCCGGGACCAATCAAGCTTCCTCTTTCTCCGGCGCGCTACACGACTTCGACGAGAGCTGTACGAGGTTCTTGGTGTCTGCAAATGCACTTGGCTAGCGCGTTTGCACGGGGGGTTCAGCGTAACGTAGATGAATCTCGAGGTGCCGCCGTGGATAGCTGATTTTCGCTTCTTGACTGCACTCGATATTTATTTACTTTTTGTCGTTTTCCTGGACTTTGGGGGATGATTGTTTGTCTGCTCGATATGTTCCTGGTGTGTTTTCTTTATTTTTTGGGCTGGGTTGGGCATGTGTTTTTGTGGATTTTGTCCTGCCTACCCCCCTCGCTCAGTATCGGGACCGGTTTTTGGGCAATCGGCCGCTCATTTGCGGCCCAGGACGCGTTTTCAAAGTTGTGGGCTGGGTTTAGGTGGTTTTTGCCGTCTTCCGTGTTATTTTTATTTTCGTTCCCGTACTCACTTTTCACTTTTCCATGCATCTTCCTCGCGCCCCCCCCCCCCGTGCGGGCGGCATGGCGATGGCCTTCATTGACGATTTCTTCCTGCCCCTTAAGGCTAGGTCTTCCCTTATTTTATTTACATACTTTGCCGGCTTCGTTGCCTCGCCGTTCAGAGGTGTGGGAGTGGGTTTTGAGGAGGCACATCTTCGACTCATGTTCTAGTTCGTGGAATCGGGGTTTCCATGAATTTCCCATAATTCTGCATATACGGCTCATCAGAGTGGGCTGGTGTTATGATACTGCTTTGTATGAGGTTGAAGGCCCGGTAATTACCTGGGTTCAGGCACTGGGAACGTATTTGTAGTACTTGGAAGGCGTATCTTAGATGGAAAACCAGGGGTTTTCCAGAGACGCACGAGCTTGGTCTCAGTCTCTGCGTGCACCAAAGGAATAAAACTGCTCTTCTTCTATAGCTAAGCAAGCAACACACGTGAGTACCAACGATTACCAACTTAAAAGGCAGACCTGTCCAGGGATACAAAGTGTCCCGCAACCTTGACCTTAACAAGACTCCGAATCTGCGGGGTGCACCACGACGGGACGAGTGTGGTAGGCACGACGTCTACCTGTATTATATTCAGCCGGAGTAGCTCAGTCGGTAGAGCGCAAGACTCTTAATCTTGTGGTCGAGGGTTCGAGCCCCTCCTTCGGTGCATTTTTTTTTCCTGCAAACATTATTCCATTTGTGCTAACATTATCCCACACACCTCACTACCGCAATTCCAAGTATTACTCGTCGTACATATCGGACATACGATACGTCGTACAATAGGGTCAACTTGTCCACAATTTCTCCAGCACCAAGGTACATTTTTCTCGGGGTGGAGGTAGTTGTCCCGGAATCCAAAGACACCGGCAAACGCCCTGTCTTTAGGCGCAGGTCTCCGCGGAGAGTTTTTTTTGTATTTGTTTCTTCTCTGAGCCTTTTTATCCTAGATAAATCGGAAACACTTGTTTCGTATATTGGGACCGGTGCACTTTCATGATCTCCCATATCGCACCGGATTTAGACAGCTCTCAACGTTTTCTCGACGCGGTGTTTGTGTTTTTTTTTCAAGTCAAATTCGATTGAAATATACAAAAACTGGATCTGGAAGGTCGACTTTACTTTTTTTATTCGGGATAAATTGGTAGCCATAGGATTTTAAAAAAAGTAGTGCGGCAAACGATTCCTTTCATTAATCCCTGAGACGAGTTTTTTTTTCAAGATGTTCTACGTTTCGCGAGATATACCTAAATTTGTTTTGCCGCCACATTATGTGGATCCAGAGGAACCTACGTACTAAAAATAGTATATATACGATACACTACATACTAAAAATCGTACTTGTTGCTTGAGTGAGGCTTGCCCGTGGCATACACCCTGACCGATACCAGGCATATCAGCCACATGTAGTAATATATCTATGTATCGTATCGTATGTTCAACGTATGTACGTACAGTTGTCTGTTCGTTGCCATTGCGGTGCACAGCAGTACGGCTTGATATGTGCGCTTGCTATGTGATGATGATGTCCTCACATTGGCTCACTTCCTTGAAATCCTGCTTGTGGTCACAAAAAAGGCTGCGACAAAATTCAATTCGATGGCAGAAGACAAACAAGTACGATATAATACGCACGGTAGTATATTACCAGTCCGTAAGGGAAACAGTACTCACGAGCTGTGGCATACCATTCCGCGTCACTTGCAACTAAATAATACCAAGAAGATATCCATGGTATGATGTACACTCGAAGAAAAGAAAAGGAAAAAGAAAAACACGAAGAGGGAACAGGCAAAAGAAACAAAGGAAAAAAAAAAACGTGTGTACGGGTGCCCCTAGCGCCCACTTCCTGGTATTTTTGGGTGATTTCGGGCCATTTCGGGGTAGATTTGGCAGAAAATGTTGCATTTTTCGCAAACAAATCCGCGTCTATCGACATAGCTCGCGACGGCGGTCACGGCTATTGTTGTTTCACATTACAATTGTTTTTTATTCAAAATGTATGCACTGAAAAGTGAATGGTCAAATTGTCCAGCATGGACCATACGTAGTCTACTTTGTAAATTGTGAGCGTACGTAGAAATGATTTTTTTTTTCTTGTTAGGAGACAGGCGTTAGGGCCTGTATTAACAAGGAAGAATTTTTGATTGTATTGGATAGAAAAAGTTGAATTTCATTGGAACAAAAATTCGTGAAAAATATTAATTTTGGCCCCCTATCGAGGAAAGGCATATTTTATAAAAAAACATCGAGTAATGCACATGGGTCAACGAACACCCGAGGACAACCAACGAGGCGTGCGACGGCCCGCGTCCTCCCCGGGGGCGCCGCGGCCAGAGGCTGTTTTTTTTTTTCTGCCGGCACCGCCTAAGAAGCTACCGCTCATGGGATGTCTTGGGTGGCTAGCGCAGCCCCGAAGTCTCACGCATGCAGCAGCGACGGGAATATAGCGATCGAAGTTCGGAAGAAGGTCGTGACCTGGTCGATGCTCGTGTGGTTTGGGAGGCGAAGGGAGATGAAAAACTGGGTTTGCGACGGCCTTGGATTTTTTTAGGCGCCGCGGGTGGTCTACTCTGTGCTAGGGGCCGTCGGACCTCCATGCTCGTGTGGTTTGGGAGGAAAAGAGGGAATACAAACTGGGTTTTCGACGGCCTTGGATTTTTCGGGGCGCCGCGGGTGGTCTACTCTGGACTCGGGGCCGCCGGACCTCGCACTGCACCTGCTCCGGTGGCCCTGCCTCTCGGGAATGACGGATCTCACCTCTGAAGCAGTCGACGACACGGCTCAAGTTGACACGGCTCAAGTTTGCGTGGCTACTCATGCAACATGCCACGTCAAGTCGGACGAAATCCCCAAATTGAGTAACACGAAGAGTAAACAAAGTCCATACATAATTCTTGTTTTTTCGAATTTCACTTCAAAACGCCTGCTTGGTGTTTCACTTTTCGATCAATCAGATGCACAAATCGAATCAAACGAGAAACATATTTTCGAAATTCAACAAACAAAAATCCTCGTTACTACAGGCCCTGAATGAGTCTTATGCCGTTTGTTAAAACACATTTATGGACGAAAATGCTTACCAGGTACCAATATTAAATATATGTGTGTTTGCAGTGATGGATACCGAAACCGTACCATATCGAAAATATCGTAAGTATGGTGTCGGCGTGCTATACCGAAAACAGAAAAAAATGGGTTCGGTGTCGGTATGATACCGATATCGAAATACCAAAGTTCGCATTACGGTATTTCGGTATTAGTCACCTCTCTGAATAAACACCCCACGGCCAAGTAGCGTACCACAACAGATCACAACTGACGACGCATCGGGCGTTTTACCGATAACGCAATACGGTATCGTTTCGGCATTTGTCATCCCCCCAGTAAGAAAGTCTTCATGTCACTTAACTAAACAAACATGATACGGCAGCCTGCATCGCCCACCCACTCACTACGTACAGCTCACAACCGAACCAGCATCCAGCATCACCGACTCGTACATAGAGCCGACGCGATTGTCCGGAATACCGAAAACATACCGAGGCTATTCCGGTAGCTACACCGAAATTCTCTGGAAGGCCGAAAAATACCGAAACGAAGTATCGAAATTCGCTGTTGTGGAATACAAGCAGAACCGGAAAATACCGGAAAAATACCGAAACACTTTTCGAGCCAATGTACACCGAAAAATACCCACCGCCCTGTTTTCGAAGTTGGTATCCAACACTGCTTCTGTGTGCGTTGTTGTTTCCCCACCGGTAGGTCTGGGAGTTGGCTGGAGTTCCCGCCTAGATATTAGTCGATAGCGAGCGAAAAAAGCCCCCCCGGCCGAGGGGGCCCCGGTGGAGGCGCCCCCGGAAGGCCCGCCGGAGGCGCTTTCGGAGGATCCCACTGAAGGCGCCGCCGGAGGTCAAAAATACGCTATTTGGCTTCGTTTTACACTCAAAAATTATTATAAATCGGCCATAATGATCTCTGGTTTTGACCACGGAAGGTATCAGACTTTATTGGGATGCACCAAAAATATGGACGTGCCGTCCCCGTTTGGGGGCCTCTCACTGGTGTTACATTTTGTTGTAACGGTCAAGACTCGTGCAGCACGCAGTAGCAGACCAGTAAAAGAACGCAAAAAAAATTCACAGAGACAGACTACTACTGTAGTACTTCTTCGACAGGAGCATAGACACGCAGCAGGGCGAACATCGCTCAAATACCCGAGCCAGAGGTGCTCATCATCCACTGGACACTGAACATACTAACGAGAGAGACATAGTCGATGGCGATGGGTTGATGCGCCATGAGTTGCACAAGACCTCTCTGTGTGCTCGCAGCGTGTGTTGGCTAGTGGTGATACGAGTACTACTTGGAGATGCCGGGAAATACGTACCCCGTACCAAACAAGCCTTCCTACAAGCAATGAAAACCAAATGTGAAAAGCAGTTGGATAGTTGGCACCGCCGCGACTGTTAATAACTATAATATTTAGCCAACTAATAACTAGCTGGCAACTATTAGTAAGCTAACTCACAGCCTAGCCCACCGGAAATCTGGTGGCGATTTTAGTGCGGGCGATCGGTGGAAAAGCCTAAACCTTCAGTTAGTTGAGCTTTATGTTGGCGGTTGTCGTTAAGCTTGTGTTCCAGACGTTTTAATGACACGAAAAGAAAGCAAAAAGATGCCACGACGGCACCAAAAAGGCAAAAGCATTGCCAAATTTGCGCGTATATGTGCTTTCTATCGACAAACACAGCAACATACGTTGCAAAAACCCGCTATTTTACAAGGCTTAACACAGTGACTGAGAATCGTGACGGGACGGGACGGGACAGATTTGACTCGTTTGGCGGGGAAAGAAAATGAAAACGGGACGGTAAAATGAGGACATAAAAAGTTGGCGGGACGGGACAGAGGGTGCCAAATTTTTCGACGGGACGGGACGGTAAATATTTTTCCCCTCGGCAGGACGGGACGGTAAATATTTTTTTCCCCCCCGGCGGGACGGGACGGTAATTTTTTTTTCCTCGGCGGGACGGGGCGGTAAATATTTTTTTCCTCGGCGGGACGGGACGGTATTTATTTTTTCCCACGGCGGGACGGGACGGTAAATATTTTTTTCCTCGGCGGGACGGGACGGTAATTATTTTTTCCCACGGCGGGACGGGACGGTAATTTTCTTTTCTTCGGCGGTGCGGGACGGTAAATATATATTTTTTCTTTCCCGCCGCACGGTAGGCGCGGATTTACGTGAAAGATTTCCCGCACACTGACTACTGGTTCCGCGAAGAGAGCCGTCCCGACGCAGACGTTTGCTTCTCGACCCGCGCAGCCCAAGCCCCGAGAAGTGCTGCCACTACACGGACGAAGTCTTCTGATTTCTTCCACCCCTGCCCCAAGCACTGTTGTTGCGTTGCCAGCTCATGGTGGCTGTTCTGACAGATGGTTGTGCTTGCGTTGTGTTGCTGTGGTGGTTGTGGAGGTGGAGGTGGTGGCGGCGGCGGTGGTGATTCTAGTGCCGTTGCTGGTCGATCTACCCCGCCCGTGAGATAGGCATCCATGGCGTCCGTGCCGGTCACACCAAAGATGTTAGGAGACAGCACTTTCACCCCTTGACAAACAGCAACTTTGCATTGACATTGGCATACTTTGACTGACACACCAAACTACTAGGTTTCAATGGGTAACACTCGGACCTACATCCTTGACAGCGCACGTTTTGCGTCCCGCTTGATGGCATGTCTCCTGAAATCTTTTTGGGCCACACCAGTACTGGTGTGATCGTGAGTTGAGTGGTCTCTGCTGTTTGTGTGTGGTGACGAGCCTGTGGCAGGTGTTGTGTTATGATACTCTGCTTTCAGTTGCGAGTGGAAATATCAAGTAGGAAGATTCTTTAAAAAAAAGAAAAAGAAAAAACAACACCATCAGGTATACACTTACCACTTGGTAGTAATTTTCATTATTTTTCGTATATGGTCACATTTGTACTGACCTTCATTTGAAAGTATATAAAAACAAATCATCAACCAGCTGCTGATCAACACTATCAGCACAGCTTTTTCTAGCAGAAGTAAATGTAGTGCCCAGTAATTTCATACCAACCACTGACCAGGTATTAGATGAGCAAGACGATGAAAATACGTCATCTGTGAGTTCGACTGATTAACAATTGAATAGTTGATACCCAATTTTGCCAGCTGGGTAATACGCCTACTACTATTCTATACTCGTACGTATTCATTTATAGATGGGAGTTGGGCAGAATTTATGATAACACATGTATTTATATAGGAATTACTATTGAAGCTTGGTACAACTCGAATTTCTTGATTAATTTCGTAATTCGTGATGGAAAAGGATGGGAACAGACGACCACGAATGTTTCTTGTAGGGGAAGAGGCAAGTTATGTCCGCCGGAAGCGGTGCCACGACGGGACGGAACGATAATTTCCTACGGGAGAGATTTTATCGGCGGGACGAGACGGTAATTTTTCGGTGTCACGGCGGGACGGGACGGTAATTTGTCGGTGTCACGGCGGGACGGGACGGTAATTTTTCGGTGCCACGGCGGGACGGGACGGTAATTTTTCGGTGTCACGGCGGGACGGGACGGTAATTTCCAACGGGAGAGATTTTATAGGCGGGACGGGACGGTAAGTGACGACGGTCAGGGATTTTGTCGGCGGGATGGGACGGGACGGGACGGGACGGCGGGACCATTTTGACGGCGGTTTTACCGTTCCGTCCCGCCGTTACCGCCGTTACCGTCCCGCCGAAATTACCGTGATAAGCCTTGCTATTTTAGCCACGTAATACAGCACGCCCTCGATTTTTATCAAACCCCGTAAAACCAGAGATCGGACAGGCAGACAACACTCATTGAGGAATGGGTGGCCTGGACAAGGGCCCAGGCACATCTCGTAGACCCCAAAGGTCGGCAGCCCTTCCAGACGGACCATACTCACGTGTAGGTTGTCTTGGAGAAGCTGGGGCGGCTGTTTGGCTGGGATTCGCTTGAGCACCAGCGTCACAAACGGCACCCATGCCCGTGCCGCACCCGCCCGCACAACCGACCCCCCTTGACCGTCTGCTGTGTCAACACCACTATCTGACCCTCAATATCTTCCCGTATTGGTCCAGCTTGTGCGAGTCTATATAGCGCGCCGGCGTGTGGTTTGTTTGACCTTGCGCTGGCGTGATTGTTTGCGAATGTCAAATTAAACAGCAGTAGTGGACAAACCTTGATAGTAGATCTTCCTGGGGTAGCTAATTAGGCACTCTGATTGGCTAGGGGTATGTTTTATGCGGCTTAATCAACTTTCGAGTCTTTCCCAGCCACAGCATCCCGAGTCATCCCGAGCCAACCTAGAGTCTTCCCAAGCTCAGCATCCACGCCGGCCGAGCCAACCTAGAGTCTTAACAAGCACAGCATCCCAGCACTGACCACTGGTATAGGGTTCGGGTTCGGGTTATAGGGTTAGGGTTCGGGGCGGAGTGTCGGCTTCAGGCGTCCAACACATCACCCCCATAAAGATCTACTATCAAGGTCTGTCCACCCCTCCAAATTAAACGTCAAACGGCAAATGTTTGTTGGGACTTGCTCGTATCGTACTCTGATTTGTGATACGGCAACAATTCACGAGCCGGGTGGTGCCCCGCTCGACCTTGCCATGAGGCGCGGGAGCAAAAGAAGAGATAGTGTTGTGAAGCATCAAAATAATATTATTGTGTGAAGGGGCCTCTCATCCCTTTTGCCCGTGACCCTGGAGAATCATCCAAATATATTTTTATGCAATCCATTCGGGAAAACTTAAAACCCACCGCATATATATTTCCATAGGTCAATTGGCCTCTCAGACCTCCCACTTCGAAATCGCCTCCTTTTATTACTTGCCGGACCTTTCCAGCGTTTCTTAGTTTTCTCTATTTCTCTTTCTTTTTTCATTCTTTCTTCTTTCGTTTCGTGTGCGTGCGTGTACTCGGGGCACGGCACCGCGGGCGAGCCCGGCGCCGTAGCGGGTGTCGGCGGGTGCTGGCCGTTAGAGGGGGGGTTGCAAGGGACGCGGTCGCCGTTTTCGTGGCTTGGCGTTGCGTGTGGCTCGATTTGTAATTTTGGATGCAGTGTATACGAGTCCATAAGGGTCGTTCGGGATTGCAAAATAAGATTCAAGCAGTGATCATTTTTGTGACCGGGCTGAAGTTCAAAGAGAGAGCTACGCAGTCTGAGCACCAACATTGTCAAGCTGGCAAACGACGGCAACGGTGAGCACCGGGCTTCACGCGAGGCGGGCGACGGGGCTTACTGTGGCAGAGAGGAAGGAAAGCTTTACCCGGACCGAATTGGTGGCGAGTTGTCGCGAGGGGGGCGCGTGGAGTACGAGACTGAGAGAGAAGCTGCGCGGTTCGATTGTTTTCTTTTTTGACCGAGGTGTTCCAATCAGGCAGAAAATATTAAATGAGGGGAGGGGATTTTTTTTTCTCTCCAATTTTGTCGGTTTCATTTTCATTGTTTTTGCGGTGCTGCTGTGCCGTGCTGTGCTTTCTTTTTCGTACATACAGCAAGCATATCAAAAGAAGAAAAGGGTTACCCTACCTGGGGTATGTACGTGTGAGCGAGCGTATGTGGCGTCCGAGCTGTTTTGTCCTGAAGCATGGCGGCGGGACTCTTGGCATTATCAAGTCGCCACTTTGCAGCTACACACAATATCATAAAAAAGCTACAATCAATCATGGACCTCTGTCTGCTGCGCATAATTTGATGTACTTTTCCTTCCTAAGCGAGCGTAGCGGGCGGCGTAGGCCGCCCGCGGAGCGAAGCGCATTGTATTTACCTATTTTTTCAAACAATATTTGGCCCTATTTACTATGGTCTCCCGTAACAGATCGATTCCCTAAAATGTGAATTAATTTGAGAGGTTCCATCGGTTTGGTGTTTTCTCTCCTTTCGAATCCACTGCAGTTTAGTGTATAGCGCCGAGTAGCCCGATTGGTGTCCCTGCAGTTTTTGCATTTTTGAGCCACAGCGACAGCAACAGCAGCAGCAGACAACGCAAGCGAATGCGGCAGCTGTCACGCCCCCAACCACTGAAACTCAGAAGCACTTTTTTCTACTACGTATGCCGCCGCCGCAGCAAGCGGGTAAGGCTGGTCTTGTCTTGAGTGTGGCGTTCGAGCGAGTTCAGTCCTTCTGAAAATACGTTTTGATCTCATGAAAAAATGGTGCTGTTGGTTGGAATTCAGGCTTGTTGATATAGAGCCAGCCTCACTCCGATCACGACTACGGCAACTGCCGGGCCCACGACTACTGAACAACAGCAACGTCGTGGTTCTACTACCACTCATGCCACCCACGTACCAGGCGCGTAGGGCTTGTCATGTCTTGTGCCTTGTGTCTTAGCCAGCTCGGTGGTTACAGAAAATATGTTTCGAGCTCAACGAATTTGCTGTGCTGTACGACACAAGAAAACGCTGCTTTCGAGGTCACTTCACACCACTGACGATTACATACAGAAGCTACCGGGCTCGCCACAACTCAGGAAGAGCAGCGTCGTGCTTCCACTACTTACTATGTCGCCGGTGTACCAAGGGGGTAGGGCTTGTCTTTCCTGGTGTGTCGTGCTCTAGGCAGCATGATGCTTTCAAAGCCAGTTCGGTATGAACATCCCGCGTAGGCGTGTCGGCGTGTCTCTCGTCCGCAGCTTGCTTTAATGGGGGGTTGCGAATAGCGCGTGCAACGGTGAGGGTTTAAAACCAAGCGGCGGGGTGTTTCAATCCAGCAGACTTTTTTGTTTCAGTTCTTCGGTGAAAAAATAGGGTAAACCCTATCTGTACTGAGGGAAAAAAGACTCTCCATAACGGATCGTACGCGCGTAGGGTGCCTCATTTTAGTTTCTCTACGTATGTGTGGTCCAATTTTTTTCGGCCATGTTTGTCAGCCGCGCTCAACGCACACGGAACTATTTTGCCAGTCCCGGTGGGCTCTGTGCACGCACACATACTAACAAAACCTTCTCGTGTGGGTGCGGTTGTAAGCCGTTCAGAGTTGGCCGAGCTAGGTGCGGCAACGTGTGTTTTCAAAGGCACATGGCTGGGCGATGGTTGAAACGAAAAACAGGACCGTAAAAATCCATCATACCGGTGTTTCGTTTTTTTAGTTCTGCCGAACGAAACCCAACTCTACGATTACTCGTAGGCAGAATGTGTCTGCCCACAGCAACATTCGGGCCTTGTCCCTAAGATATACTGCAGATTGTATTGCAAGGCCCAACCCTTGAACCCGTTGTACACGTACTCGACTTTGTTTTGTGTTTCATGGTTCCCCAACTCGAAATTTGGCACGATTTGGAGACGAAAAATCTGCACCTACCTGACATGCGTCCAACAGAGCTTCTCGTAGCAGGTGCCACCGCTACTACTTTGCTGCTTTACGATATGTACAGCAGAGCTTCTCCGTCTTCTCATCAGTAGGAGGGTTATCAGTAGTAGCAGTTAGATCGACAAGCCAAGCGTACAGCGACGCTGACCCCGGCCTCGTGTCCTACTGCTGCTGCTGCTGCTGCTGCTGCTGCTGCCGCCGCCACGTCTGCTGCTGCTGCTGCTGCGTTTTTTTTTTCCCCTTCAAAAGAATGAACCCGAACGGCACGCATACATACGTAGATCTTCGTTCGTGTTGGTTCAACACAATCCGTATTCGCCCAGCATGATGCATATCAGATTTGACTACTGCAGGTACTGAGGTCACGCCTCATTGCTGCCACCAATTACTAGTAGAAAGACTAACATATATACACCCTCATCACGCATTGCTTGTGACGGGGACAAAATCGCATACATACATACGTATTCCCTGATGTACTTGTGCGTACATATTACGTGCACCGTGGCTTGTCGAGTCGCGCCAGACTCACGGAAACGTGCAAAAGCTTGCAGGTCCCCCCACCACAACATTTTCCTTTATGGAAGTACACTTCCTTCCATGGAAGTTGCTGGAAGGTTCCATGGAATGTATTCTTTACTTCCTGTGAAAGTAAACCCAACTCACCATGGAGTTTTTTTTACTGGAAGAAGGTATTCTTCCATGGAAGTAAAATGGAAGTATTGACAAACTCGCTTCCACGGAAGTATTTTTACGTCCATGGAAGTACATTTTACTTGCATGGAAACTTCCATGGAAGTAAACTCAAAAGCGAAATATTATGGGAGATCGAGTCACAGCAGACCAGCAGACATCCTTGTCCTAGGATGGGATTGTTGAAATTAAAGAAGGACGAGACAGCAGTACGAGCTTGTCGTGGTATAGACAGGCGACCCCAGCCAGGGCTTCTGGCGTATGTCATGCGTGCGAACTACTCAATGTGGCGCGGGCCCATAAATCCGACACAGCGGTCACTGACCTGCTTTGCATTCTGGAGACCATACCCGTGGTTGTCGCCCACGTACAAGAAGCCGGCCGTTTTCCGCCGGGAAGTACAACAGCAGCAGTATTGCTTCGCGCATCCGTTGCTCCGGCAGTATCGTTTTCGAGAGTCTGTTGATGAGAGACTGCTGTGTGGGTCGAACTCGATTTTCACTCTCGGAGACATCGTGAGTATGTATGGTGGATCAGACTCCCGGTCCCTGGTTTGCCGTGCCCTTGGAGCCTGGAGTCAAGCGTTGTTCCAGTGGGAATTCCCATTGCTTGCCTCTCCCGCGCCTCCCTCTTGAGGGTAGAGTTGCACCCCGTCTCACTGAGAACCGGGTACCCGGTGGTGGGTACCCGGAACCGTCGGAATCGGAATCGTGCCGGTCCAACTCTCGGAATCGCGGGTATTGGTACTCCGGGTACCCGGGTACCCGGGTACCCGTCATTTGCTCTATACGGAGCCGCGTAGTCGTTGATTTATACACACACTGCAGCAGCTGTGCCCCTAGACTTTCGCCTCTCGCCCCTGCAGACTACAGACCGAGAATAGAGAATACCCTTACCTGCCTTCAAACGTTCGCACAACACATTACACACACGATACATCGACCAGCGTAAGCGGCCCTACTTTACCATGAACCAGGAGATAGATAAACCAATTGCAAGAAGTCCCAACCGTTCGATGTTGCTGTTCGCAAAGAGACCGATGCGATTGCGGCAATGAAATCGAACACCATGATTTCCCCGCGGGGTTGATAATGGATGTTTGCGAGATGATTGGACGGACATTGGTCTGGGTTCTTATATTTATGGATTTTTACAGCGAGGTCTGTTTTGAGTTTTGATATTTATGTGGTCCCCAGCATTTCTTTTTACTACCTTCGTTGTTCCTGGGTGTGTAGGTTGTTGTCGCATGTTTTGTTTGATGCAACCGAGTATACTCGAAGGATATCCTGATGACTAGACGAGATAAATAAGTATAGAAGGAAAATTACGTTTCATGATTTTGCTTTCATTTCGACTCCCCACTCCCAACCTCTCTAGTCGATCCCACAGAGAATACCCTTATTATCTACTTGCCTTCTGCCTTCTTTCTTTGGCATGATTCATCGAGAGAAGCGAAATGAAGTCATCATGCCTTCCCACCTTCCGCCTTACCAAGCCGCCACTCAAAAGCTAAAAGGGGAGCAATAGTGTATGGTAACCCGGGTACCCGTGTCCGCCTTACCACGCCGCCGCTCAAACGCAAAAAGGGGAGCAAATAGTGTATGGTAACCGGGTACCCGGGTACCCGGGCACCCGGATACCCGTGTCGGCGTTCCCTGCCGCCGCTCAAACGCCAAAAGGGGAGCAAATAGTGTATGGTAACCCGGGTACCCCGGTACCTGGTTACCCCGGTACCCAGGTACCCCGGTACTCGGGTACCCCGGTACCCGTGTCTGCTCGGTTCCGTCTAAACCCCCCCTCACCCGGTTGGGTACCCGGTTCCAAATTTTCAGGGCTTTTCGAGGGTCACAGAATGTTCAAAATGTCACGGGTCAGATCGGGTCGGGTCAGGAAGTGTTCAAAATCTCAGGGGTCCGGTCGGGTCGGGTCGGGTCAGGTCGGGTCAAGAGGTGACCAAAAGCTCACGGGTCGGGTCGGGTCATGACCCGCGACAAACGGTTCACTCGCGGGTCGGGCCAGCATGAACCACGAGTTGTTTTCTGCTGATCCGCGGGTCGGACCCGCGCATCCGGCTCGCGGATTCGACACTTGAAATACTTCCCGCTCTCTTACCTAAAAGCTTGCCTCGTACCAATACTCAATAATACTCCTTTGATATAATATTCAAACATTCAAACACCGCCAATTACATATACGTATGCCCGCATCCATATGCACCCACCATACAGCCAGGCCATATATCGCCGCGGGGCACAAAAAAAAATATCGAACTGCTTGTAAGTGTCGACCCACAGGCCGGATCCGCGGGTTGAACCTGCGGGTCAAGATACATGGTTTCGCGCGTCAAGGTGACCCGACCCGCATGAAACCCGTGTCTCACGGGTCAATCGGAAGGTGGCGGGTCGGGTCAAGTCGGGTCAGGAGGTTTGAAATCTCGCGGGTCGGGTCAGGTCGGGTCGGGAGATCTTCAAATCTCACGGGTCGGGTCGGGTCGGGTCGGGTCGGGTCGGGTCAAAAAAAAAATAAATCTCGCGGGTCGGGTCGGGTTGGGTCAAGAAGCTTTCAAAATCTCGCGGGTCGGGCCGGGCCAAGTCAACACAGCTCGAAATTTTCGCGGGTCGGGTCGGGTCAGACCCGTGAGGTTTGAGCCCTGCAAATTCTTAGGCCGGGGTGCAACCAATGGCAATGAAAAGGGCTTGTCATTGCCATTGGGTGCAACTCTACTTGAGGGCAAGCGAGAGGGGATACCATAACAAATATATATATATATATTAGCTCTGTTTCAAAGGGGTCGCTCGGGGCTATATCTTCGTTCGTGCATCATGTGAAATCTTTCACTTTGAACACGGAAGCGGACAAGACAAGATACGACCCTCCCTGCAGCCGTGCCGAAAGGTAAAAGTGGCGAGAACAAGAACGTTACACTTGCCGGTGTGGACAGATATATACCACGGGTATGTCAATACTGGATATTTATTACACAGGCAAATACACGGGTCATTTTTTATTATTAGAATGTACCAGATACATTATTACGGGGCACCATAGTAAATAGGACCAAATATTGTTAGTAAAAATTAGGAGATATAAGGGTTTTTGTGTGTACCGTAGGTCTTATTTACTATGTTCCCCTGGTATCTGGTATGTACGACCGTTTTACTGTTTGTTGGTTTTCTGCTTTCTGCACAGCTGCGTCGTTGGTGGCTGGGCGTGGGCGTACAATGCGACTGCCACCACACCGTCAGGACGCCAAGACTGACACGGACGCCAAGGTTCTCAAGGCCAAACTCTCGCTCAACTGGACGGCCCCGTACAAAGTCCTCGCAGTTGGCGCCCCTGCTCCTCCGCGAACACCCCGGACGAATCCCTTTTCGGCGCTGTATTCGGATCTGCCGTTCGACATGCCCGGCGCTGATGCTCGCCGGCGCGTGTCGGTACAACCCTGCAAGGTTGGCGCAATACATGTGCTCAACAGCTTCTCCAAGAAAATCACCCCGTACCACGTCACCCAAGGACGATGTTTCGACTCCTCTTCAACGACTAGAAGTCAAGTGGAGAAGATCACCGGACACCATTTGATTCCTGGTCGAGGTGGGTCCATCGCGGCGGGGTACACGCCGCATTAGACAGGACTCTCTGGACCACTCTCTAGCCAAAAAAAATCCGCTATATACTGGGTCGGCACCCCGAACTAGCACCGCTAAACCAACCGCCTGTACAAGTATACCGCCGGATGCGAATTGGCGCAGACAACGGAAGCTTTCTCGGAGTAACGGCGAGCGGTTCCAGGCATTCAGGTATAGCTACGTACCGCACGCCGATTGGCTTCGCCGATACATCGCCACAATGTTTCCCAACGGGGTTCACTTTGGGTATAGTAAAGGCGACGGCGGTCTGTAGTGGCTTGCGAAAATCAGACTGAGTACAACGAGACGGATGGGGTCGATTGCATTTTTGGATGACTAGGCACCGATTAAGCTTCCTCATTCTCCGGCGCGCTACATAACTTCAACGGGAGCTGTACGAGGTTCTTGGTGTCTGCAAGCACTCAGCTACAGTAGCACGTTTGCACGGGAGGTCCAGCGTAACATATGCCACTAAAGAATCTTAAGGGGCAGCCGCAGATAGCTGACATTCGCGTCGCCGCTGCACTCGGTAGTTTTCTGTTTGGCTGGGTTTTGGGGGGTGCTCTCATTACTTTCGTAGGGGGCGGGTTCCTTTGGCGTTTTTCGAGCTTTCGTGTCGGGGTCTTTCTTGTGGGTACGTTTTCTTTGACGTTTTCTGATTACTTGGTGTTTTTACAGTTCTTGCGTATTTCGTCCTGTCTACCCTCCCCCGCTCAGTGCCGATGCTGGTCAGGAAAATCGGGCCTTACTTGTGACATGACATTTTTTCCGAGTTTTGGGCCGGGTTGGGGATGCTTTTTGGCGGATTTCATTTAATTTTCTATTTCGTCCCCCCCGCTCCGGAGCCGGGGTATTAAGTTCACTTTGGGAGTCGATATTCTCGGTGCATCGTTACTGTTTCCCGGGTTGCACCTGGGTACTCGTAGGTTCCCTGGGGCTTACCTTTGTGGGGGGTGTTACTGGAAGAGAACCTAGTGCCCTGAGGGCGAAGGCCTTATTATGTGCTGTTCAAGCAGCGCATGAGTCAAGCGGAATAATGCACTCAGCATGGTAAGCCCTTTGCGCTCACAGCTCGTTCAAGATTAATTCAAGCAAGCGGTTCGGCAACTTTTGAGTCTCAGTCTAAACCACACTCCCTCGTGGGCCGGAGCGTCGAGAGGAAAGAGGAGATAGATGTCACGGCCAGGGTGCTGACCCCAGCAACGGGAACGCAGGTGGCAGGCCATGCTCGAACCCGGTAACCTTTCTCCCCGTGGACAGCCTAAAGGATGGAATGGAGACCCTGCCTGATCGGCCGAGCTTCGTACAGCGCTTAGGGTCATCCTAGGGTAGGGAGGGCTAGGGTAGGGAGATGATACCTACTTTGTCAGGTTCCCAGCATGAGCTCTAAACTTCGCCCAAGACCGGGTTTCTTTGAGGACGATAGTTCTCGCACCCCGCCAAAAAACGAAGACTTGCAAAACATAGTACGGGATTGCATTTGGGATTGCAAATAGGTTAGTTGGGTAGTCCCTCGGTCGAGGAAGGAGAGCCTCGCCAGCTAAAAAAAATAGTGGTCTAAAAGCCCCCCCCCCCGCGCGCGCGCTAGTAGGATGCAGCTCACCCTGCATGCGACTCGCCGGACACCTCACGCGCGTTGTGCAAGCAATGTCTGCCTAGTCGGTTAAAACCCGACGTGCTCCGTCCCGGCTTTGTAGGGATGCGAGGGTCTATGGTTATCCCACTACGGTCATGCATGATGACATTAATACACCCCCCCAAGACCGCCTGACAAGCGGTTCTTAGTAGGATGCAGCTCACCCTTCATGCGACTCGCCGGACACCTCACGGCGCTTCGCGCTTGGTGCAAGCAATGTCTGCCTGGTCGGTGAAAACCCGACATGCTCCGTCCCGGCATTGTAGACTACGGCCATGCATGAGATCGAGTATATCTCTCCGATCGAGTACACCCCCCCCGCCGCTACCAGCGTAGCATGGCCCTATAGGATGAAACGTACATGATACTTGAAGCGTCTGTCCGGTGAGATGCACCAACAGGGCTACAGCAGTAAACCTAATGAGAAAACGAGCAACAAAAGAAAGGGACTTGAATTTGCAGAGAAAAACCCGATTCCGGAGTCGCTGTCCTGAAGTTAAGCGTAGAGCGCACCCATTCCCAAACAAGAACATCAAGCTGGATCAGCTCTCCTGGTTCTTACTGGGTGTCCTGTACTTCAAGCTGGTAAATAAGTCTGTTACATGGTGACCAGTCCGAGAATCGAAATCGGGTTATGCCACATCGTCGACTTCCTGGCTCATAACGATCGCTACTGCTACCGTAGTATGAGACTTTGATGTTCGCGCCTCGGTGCTAAAAAATGCCTAGGAATTTTCTAGGTGACAGTCTCACGAACTTGCCAATGTACCCTAACCCGGTCCCGCATGTCTTGTGAAGAACGGTCTTCTCCAAACCCTCAAATAGTTTACAGGGTTCTAACACGGGATTCGGGGAATGTCGTGTGACTCTCTTGTGGTTTCAGTACTACCGGTATATCATAAGGCTACGTGAAAAATGCCACAAACCTACCCTAAACCCTAACCGTAAGTCCGGGAAAAATCCAAGAAAACATAGCGGTGTATTATTGATAACACGATCGAACTACGTACCGTGTAAAATACGCATGTACCCGGCATGCATTTCCCCTTGTATTGTGCGTATCCCACTAGATAACTTGGAGTTGTATACTGCGTCTGAATCAATCGAAAACAACGTGCCCTCGGGTACCCCGCGACCTATCTATCCTACCCGTAACAGAATGTACTAACAAAACATTCTCACATAACCTGTTCGCAAACCTTTGCGGGTGCTCGAACCCATCGAATACGGCACAATTGTGTAGGTAATCAAACTGAGCTATCATGCGTGCCCGTGTCAGACGTTACAACACCACAGGGGGATCAGTACAGACCGAGCACAGGTTAAAGCAGCAATGATCGAACACTGTAACACACCAACCCCACCCTTGCTCCGTCGTGGCAGATGTTGCGATAGCCCTAAAAGAGCAATCGAAAAAAAAACAAGTACCGTTGGACGAACAGAGAATGCCCCCAGGGGCTCTCTCTGCAGAGCCGAAACACTACACCGACTTTGCGTTCTTACGGTGCGACCCCTCCATCTTCTATTTCACCAGGTACCAGCATTATACATACAAGGAAGGGCTCTACTCGTTTCTAGTTGCGTTTGCAAGTCTGTGCGACGTGACCGCTCTGGCCGCACTTGTAGCAAGTCGTCCCCGGGCACACCCGAAAAGAGTGATCGGCGGGGGCGCCTTTGCGAGAACACATAGCGCATATCGGCTTCCGAGGGGCACCGGCTGCGTGACTGTGCCCCCCCCTGGGGTGACCCCTGGCTGCCCCGCCGCCCCCGCGTGCTCTTCCCGGCGAGCCGTTGCGGCTCCCGCGTGCTCTTCCTGGCGAGCCGTCGCCGCTCCCGCGTGCTCTTCTCGGCGAGCCGTTGCCGCTCCCGCGTGTTCTTCCCGGCGAGGCATTACGTCCGGCGGTGAATTGAGCGTTCGGTCCCGGCCCGCGTTGTATGCCTTTATATCCCTCGGAAACCCCGGAATTACGGCCCTGAGCGGGATAAGACGCGTGGGTACCGGAACCGCCTCCGTGTGGTGATCCTGCCGCGGGTGGCCAACTAAAAGCGGGACCCCAGTCCCATCCCGGATAGTCATCGGAATCCTCTGCGGCAAACCCCATTGACTCGCGCACTCTTTCGAGATCAGCCGTGACCTCAGCCATGAGAACCTCTCGTTCGGGGTCGGCTATTGAAGACACCTTGTCATGAATGTACAAAGCGACTGAAGCTGGCCCTTTTCCCATCGCGTACGCATCGATGCCTTCCAGCAACTTGCGCATGATCCGGTTCTCTTCGGAGAGTGCCGGGTCGAGCTGTGACACTCGCTGTAAGTTCTGCACCTTGGTCCTGGCCTGTACCACCAACTCTGCGGCTTCTTGCGCAGCCATGAACTTTGCCCTTTCCAAAATCTCGCACAGAGCTAGCAATGAGTTGAATTGGCTGGAGAACTGCCGCGTTTATGACGTACCACAAGAAACAAACCAAAACGTCAAATAAGGGGAGGGTGGGGGGTAAGCTCAAACAAAACAATAATATTTTCGTGAGTAAGTGGGTGAAGATAACGTGGTGTATGAAAGGCTGGGGGTAAAACGTAGAGGCCCGTGGTTATGCTCGACTGTACCCGGTGGCAAGCGTGACCACTGCTGCTGCTGTGCTGCACCGTGCACGTCTCTGCGTGCGCGCTCGCGTGCCGTTACCGTGACGATATCAATCCGAACAATTGCGACACGCGCGGACTGTTTTAGTGAACGGCGTGCGAATGTGCTAGATATACCCTTACGCGAAAGAGAGAAAAAACAAAGTGCCCAAAGGTATATACATCAGAAGATCAGGGTCCCAGAGTTGGGCCGCCAGCCCCAGCATCAAAGGCGTTGGTAGTAAAATGCCTGATACACAACTATATAGAGAATATTGCCAAATCAAGTAGTAACTACCTGGTAGAGAACACAACAAGGATTGAAGCCTGGCACTACTTGATACTTAACATCCGCACCGTTTTCGCAGGAAGATATATATCGACGCGGAACGCTGCCCGATCTGATGTGACGTTGTGGTGGGCGTGGGATGGGACACACCTACGACTGCAGTAGCTTCGACCTCAAGGCACGATGCAGGCCAGCGGAATCAGGTGGCTACAGACTAACACACCCTGCCGCCTGCTTGGGTACGGCCACAGCAGTGGTCAACCAAGAAGGCAACACGACCCGAGGGTGTGTGAAAGCCCGCGAAACAGTTTGTACTGCCTGTATACTATTGCGAACCAAAAAGTACGTTGCCGGGTTTGTATGGTCGGGTAGCTGCAAACTCTAAAAACCACCGAAAATTATCACCTGCTTGGGTATGGTCACAGTCGTCAAGAGCGTCTTCGGCGGCGGCCTGATGGCTGCTCTTCCCGGCCCCGCTATCCCCCGGACGCTCTTCGCCCCTGAACCCAGCCCTAACCCCAGCGGATCGAACCCGCCGACAATGCTCTTCCTCTTCTTGTTACCGTGTTCGTCGCTGTCGACACGAAATCGTTTGATGGCGCTATCGCGGCGGCTGTCCTCGCGGTGGCATTCCGGCGCTTCCCTGCGGGGGTTATCGGAAAGGGGTATCGGCGCTCCGCCGGAGCCGAGACTCCGCACAGGTCGGGGGGGAGCCGCGCGGTTGGGAGGACCACTAGGCCCGAGGCCAACACCATCCCGCCATGGTCGGTCGCCCGCCACAAGTATCCCACGGTCGCCTCCAGCAGCGCGCGCTGGGTTCGGAGAAGGATCGACTTCTTAGGCCCCCCCTTAATAGCCGCCGCTAGCGCTAGCGCTGTCATCGACGGTGGGTTATCCGCCTCGGTCGAGTCTACGAGGTTCAAACAGATCCGCAGGAGATTGTCGGCGTCGAGGGAGGTCCCCAGGGAACCAGGTGCGGCCAAAATCTTCTGCGGAAGCCAAACCCTGGTACCCCTGCCTATCTTGGTCGTGGTGACGGTGTCGATGAGGTCGTCGAAAGATTCGATGGGTGACGCCGTCGAGAAATCGACCAGAGGAAATATGGAGCGCGAAGATATGTGGGCCATCGAAGAATCGACCAGAGGAGCAATGGAGCGCGACGAGTGGTGGGCTCTGTGCGGGTCGGGAATAACTTGGACGGCCAGGTCGCCGCCGTCAAAGGGGTAGAAAACGGGCACCGGGGGTTTCGCCGAGCCGACGCGTGCGTACCCTAAAATGTTTTTTTTTTTGTTTAAAGCACAAGATAGCGAGCAAACAGCGGCACAAAGGGCGCGCGACGAGTGGGGCGGAAGTCGAACACCACAACAACGTGTAGTGCATTGTGTGCACTTGCTGTTGTCTGCGGAGTTCACCCCCTTATGGGGGCTTCAGCGCGAAAAATTGTCCGAAAAAGAAAAGGCGTTTAGAGCATCGGCCACACGAAGCAGCCTATGATAGGCTGTTTTTGGGGCCGGCGATAGGGGATGAGTCCGAACCGCCATGTAAGGAGCTGCCACACGACACGGACACAGCCTCGCGACACTCGCACCGCTGCTTGCCCACACTTGACAGTCGAGAAATTCGTCCTTGTTTCGGTCGCTATACCTTGGTTTTAAAAGGGTAAATAAGCCATTTGCTTGCAACCTACACCTTGGTTCTAAAAGGGTAAACAAGCCATCTGCTTGCGACACGACCAGGCCACTGCTGCACGCTCACAAGTAAGACCGACCTCGTCACTGTGTCGGTCGCTATGTCTTGGTTCCAAAAGGGTAAATCCCTTGTTTGCAACACGAGCAAGCTACCCCCCGAGGGATTGGGCACCGGGGGGGAGGAAGGGACCGGCTCCTGTGACAGGATGCCCTGTCCATTGCCTGGCGAGGTCGAGCAGATTTGCATAGTATTGCCTGCGCTACCGCAGTCAACAGTTCCGCAGCGACTCTCAAGCCGAATCCTCACCCAGCACGCGGAGCACTCGCAACATCCGTATATACAAGGTACCTGGTGGTCACGACTACAGCAGGTATGCGTGTACACAAGTCAGGCTTTGGCTCGTTCAAACCATTGCATCCCGCGTCACCCTGCCCCCCCTCCCCCACAGCCTCCCCTCGCCTTGCGCTCACCGTAGTCCACTACAGCGGCCGGCCGGAGACGCTCAGAGCTCCTGTCCGCGCTGGGCGTGCCGTCCAAGAGATCACTGTCGATGAAAATTACCATCATGCAACGTCCACTCTTGCCCTCTCCGCGCTTCTTCCTCTCCGTCTCCAACTTTCGCACCCGACTTCGAACACCCCGCAACACCTCGCGCGCGTTGCAAAGAAGCTGGTCGGGGAATCGCAAGGCCACCCTTTGGAAGTTTCCACCAACAATGAACGCTGAGGCCTCGTCGATCTGACACGAGAAAGGACATTGAAAAGTGAAGACGGGGCAGCATGTGGCACGGTGAAATAATTTATCCTTCCCTGATATTATATGGGGATTTCACCGCGGCGGGGCCGACGCCTGCCAGCGGCTCCGCGCATGCCCGAAAAGGTCGAGGATGTGCATGTAAGAAATCGAGACCGTATGTGCGACAGTACTGCCAAGCGGTGCAAAATCGTGTTTGAGCCAAGAGAAAAAACACTGGATACAGCTAAGAAAAAACTTACACCTCTTTTTACTGAGACGGGTACTGATATTGATATCTCAATCCATAAAGAAACGCAGGGGAGCTAACTCCCGGTAATCGAAAGGCAGAGCGAAAAAAAAAACAGACCCAAACGTTTCGAATGCTGTCACCAGCTACCCCTTTCGTACAGATCCTGTGACGTTTCCCCCTCTTGGGCCTACTTGAAGGTGCCGGTACCTATCCATAATCGTTCGGGCAGCAGCAGCAGCAGCAGCAGCAACACTACTACAAGTACACAGCAGCAGCAGTGTCTTCTCCTCGTCGCAGTGTTGTAGGGATGCGAGGGTCTATGGTCATACGACTACCGACATGTATGATATCTAGTACACCTCCCTTCTCCTTGCTCAGAGGTGAACAATTTCGACGTGGGGTGTCAGAAAAGAACGACCCCGTGTTCCTCGGCAGTGACATGACCTGTACTTCCGTATTTCCGTAATTCCGCCTCGCATGTCGTTTATCGTATCGGCGTCGGAGTTTGAGCGATCCAATCCAATCCGACACATATCGGCTTGCATACCGGATATCGTTTTTTAAGGCCCGTATTGGATCGGATATTTTTTACTCCAATATCCAGCACTGCACACAAAACATACCTACGACACACACCAGAACCTCGCTACGAGTGCAACAACGCAGCCGTGTAGTACATTTTCAAGTTTTGCGACCTCTCCAACCACTTCAACAGCGGCGGCATTCTAGATAACTACTTGTACCATCTTCGCAATGAAAAGTGTAATATTCAACAAAAAAGGTTCCCATCAACACCCTGCTTGGTGCAAGAATGAGCCGAATGCGTTTCAAGGCAAGGGACGACCCATCGCCCCCACATCCTACAGCAGGAGCGGCGAACATGTGGCGCAAAACACGCCCATGTTAGCGTTTTTCAGTAGTATGTATGATACATATCAACGATAACTTGGCGCGTGGTCGCTGATTCTCAACATGGCCACATGAATGCAGAAACCGCTCGTAGTGTGGCAGACAACAAACAATATTCCAGTAATAGAATGGCAGTCCGAACACGCACAGTCCGAACCGGGAACTATGCCTCGCACGTCCCAGTTTTTTGTTTAGTTTTTTGTGGTACGACTTTTAACCGAGCCGCCGATCACTCTGCTCGAGCTTCGCACCCTGGTCCTACGTCGACCTGATCCCACCTGGACCTGGGCCCTCAAAACTGACCTTGGGGATAGATTGCCGCCGTTCTACAACTGTTTCATGAGAAAAAGCGCAACATCAGAATGTTTGGCCACAGCCACTCAGTGTACAAAATTCGACGACTACAACAACAAAAAATCGAGGATCGGCCGGAAAACGATGTTGAGGCATAGTTCCCGTGCGGATCGGCCACGGGCGACAAAAAAACAAATCACGGGGGACGTGTAAGGTATACAAGGCTTCGCATGGGTGCCAGCATTCGCCGAAACCCATGCTCCGGAAGGGGAGAAGGTTAATAAGAGGTCACTTGGGAGGTGCCCGCTGAAAAAATACCAAAACATGAAACAATGTGAAGCGGACAAAGGTCCATGATTTTAGGTGCGAGCTGACCATTCGCAAATGCCACGAGCACCATGCTCCGTACGTTGCTGCGTTGCCGGCCTAGTTGCGCTGTGCTGTGTTCGAGGCAGATGCTCGACGACATACATGCGGGCTCTCGTCAACTCTGTCCGCTTGCTTGCGTTGTCGCGCTCCGATCGGCACGTACTTGCTTTGCTGTTTCGTGCAGGGCTGATTGCGCTGTGCTGTGGTGTACTTGCGGTAGATGCTCGACGACGACATGCTCGTACGAATATAAACAGAAGACCCACAAAAAAAAACAAAAAAATAGGGGAAAAAGGCTCGCCGACAAGTGATGAAAGGAGGCATTGTTCGAGTGGGAGCTCTAAGAGGCCGGGGAGGTGTCAATGGAGTCCGCTGAGGAAGCAATACCAAAAACATTAAGTCTTCGTATAGGAAAGCCTATTTCTCGTGTGTGCCTGTTCGGACTACTGTGGTTATTTTTCAAATCATGGATCATATCCCCATTTTGGAATCTGCTGTTGTACTCGTGTAGATATCTCGGGGTATGATGATAGATTCCTGATGCACTGCATCTGCATGATCTAGATATTGTTTGCTGGGTGCGATCGGTATGATACAAGGCTCTTGCGCATTTGTTTTAATATGCATGAAATTCATTTTTTTGCGCACTTGGCAAGGTTTTCTCTTCGGGCCGCGGGTTTTTTTCTCGCAACGCCGGCTGCGGGGCATGCAGGAGGGTTGCGTGTACACTACGGTGCAAGTTGGGACCCCGCCCGGGCTTCGTGGCGCGTGCTCTTGGCGTTCGCATTCCAGGCAAGCTGTTTTCTTTTTTTTACGAGGTGCGTTGAGCGACGCCGAGCTGCAAAGGACCAATTCCCATAATCCCAGCTATTCGCTCTGCTGCTGTTATATCACATCGTTCCTCCAGCTCCCAAGCTCTCTACTTTGCGGCAGACACGGTCCACGGTACAACAGCAGTAGCATGCCAAGCTCTTCCCTTTGTGAAGGCCACGGACGGTGCTTCTGTACGTGCGTGTGTGCCATGATCCTGCAGTCCCAATATGGGAAAGAGGAACGAGCACGTAATCTCAGGAGCGGTGCTATTTCTGCGGCATGGAACCACACTTCCTCGGAACTACGAAAGCAACAGCGCAGCCACGGTACACACCACAACGCGAGCAGCGGTACAACAGCAGTACAACAGTACGACAGAACCCGCGCTTCACACGCTGGTCGTTGTGACAGTCACGGTGCTTTTGTCTATGTGTGCGTGGAGCGTTATTGTTTACTAGGGGGTGTAATCGTGACTACATACATTTTTATAATCAGCCACACATCGTCGAACCCCATCTGTCACATCTATTTGTTACACATGGCAGGAGCACTACAACACAAAAATATTATTGACATTAAAATCATCTGTGACTGTAAAGCAACACAAAAAATTAACCTAGTTTCACATTGCAGGTTGAACAAGAGGAAGAGGTCCACAACGCTCGGAACAGCTTACGCAGTACAACGCTTGATTAAGCATACATAGCAAACTGTCTCGCCAGGACACATACCTAACACCGTCCTGCACCATGTGTTTTTTTTACCTGATGGGACAGCTTTCGCAATCTGTAAGCGAACCCTGCGCAATGTATAGGAAACCTCTGTTCTGGCAGGTTTAGAACCCTCGGCAGATATCGATCGACAAACGGAACGGCTCTTGTCATGAATTCTGGACGGGGCTCGCTCGTTAGGGGTTCCGGCCCACCCTAGTGTCACAGCACTCACACCTCAGTCGGTTACATCATATGTGGCGTGTGTCGCCTAGGCGTTTGATACAAGAACATTTGGCCGCTGGTGTGTAGAAACCAGACGACAACAAATCTCGATCACTCTCCGATGGCAAGAAATAGATCGATCTACTGCTGTACAAACCCAGCAACTGCTTCATGAAATCTGAACAAGGCACACTCGTTTAGGGCTCCAACCCACTCGATAGCACTGCAGCGGTTGTACGGTACGTACTGCTGTTGTTGTGGATCGATACACCACGCCTCGTACCAGCACACCACAGAACCACAGCAACCTGCTTCCCTTCGCCCTCTTGATCATCGGCAGCACAGTCTCGCAAGCGAGTTTTTTATAAAGTGCTTTTGCGCGGATATACTGACGATTTCACGTTCCTGTTCAGGAAAACAAAAAAAAATGTGGCGAAAAAAATGTCTTTTTTACGAACGCGGGGCAATAATGTGATACAAGGTATCATACCAGGCAAGACGGTGCTGCGAGACGCCATAGCTCTTCGACGACAAAGCATGTTCAGAGCGATGCTCACGCGATGCTGGCTGTGCACGTGTACGTACGCGCATACAATTGCACACAATGTGCCTGCTGTACGTGCGTGCATACGTGCATACAATGTGTGTACGTATATAGGTAGTAGTAAGTATTTATGTAATAAGCGCGTACTACGACCACTATTGTTGCCGTACGTACACCAGGGGACACGATCAGCGCATCCCCGAATTCCTGGGGACACCACGAACCCTTGCCCGGTGAGGAGGATAATATGTCATCCCTTAGCAAAATGTTATGCTCTCTGTGTACGTATGAACAGTACGTAGGTAAATGCGGGCGCACCAGCTGGTACGTACATGCGTTTAATGTGCCTGCTGTACGACGTACGCACACACCCAGCAATCAATGCTGCCTACACATTACCAGGTAGTATTCATGCATTTATGCCCAATTATATTTCTCGAAGAAAAATCTGTATGCATGCAAGCACGAGTCAAATGTTCTCGATCATCAGCACAGTCTCGCGAGCGATTTTGCAAGCTTCTTCCGTGAGGACCGCGAGAGGGGCAACCGACAACAACAAATAACGTGCTCTTAGGAAGGAAGCAGCCAGGGGTCCTCCTCCCCCCCCGCTGGCTATCTATTATAAATATTTTTTTCATCGAACAGCCCGCATTGATTCGGAGTCAATCCCCATCGTTTCTATTTTCTTCACCATTTATAGACATGCCAATGGAAACGCGACGTTTGCATAAAAAGTTTGAATTCCAAATATACCCGCTAGAATTTTTCAGATACAGCCCCCGTGGCTTGGTCGGTGGTCCGCGTGCCGATCAATTTCGTCGGTTCGAGTCTCACCGAGTGCATGCTCGTAGGGACTTTTTCTTGCATCAAAAATTGACTAGTGGAAAGCGCGAGAGCGTGAGTGAGCTACATTCGATGAAAATCGACGAGCAGTGGGAATGCCGAACCCAAGGCGCGACAAAAAATAAAGGCACGTACCGGGGGGGAGAAGGGACGACACCTGTGACTACGGCTTATCCAGAAGGTCACCGAGGGTAAAACCTCCTACCAGTTAGGCTGGAAAGTAAAAGTGATGATAAAAATAATTAAAAAAAAAAAGTTTGCTATGAGCACGATTCTTCAAACCGAAAGTTCCAAACTTTTGGAAAACTCCGAAAAAACATTTCTGGGGGCGATGTTGGGCCAAGACTGGCTAAAAAAAATCTCAGGCGGATGTTTAGTTCGAAGCAGCAACATTCCGAGTCCTCGACAGAGATCGATCGACACAACCAACAAGAGCGCCATGAAATATGAAAGTAGTGCGCTCGTTAGCGGCTCTGACCCGCTCTAGGGTCACCGTGTTCATGCAATGACCGGTGATACGTGGCGGGCGCTGGCCAGGCGTACGATAAAAAAAAGGAAACGGTCAAAGGGGGGTGGGTATACCTCTCGGGATTTTTAGCCAAATGGGGGTATAGGCAAAACACGCCCGCGGGAGGCGTTCCCACGTGCCCCAACCGGCTCCGAATTCAAGTCTGGCGCGCTCGCTGGCAAGGGGCCCGCAGCCCATGCCGACCACGCCCGCCTTTTTTTTTTTTTTTTTTTTTTTCGGGCACGTTGTTGGGGCTAACGGCACCGCCGCGTAGGAAGGGTCCAAAGAATTCCCCCTTTTGACCAAATGCTAAAGGGGTATTCCCCCGCAACTCTACCAAATTCATGTAGTACCCCCGCGTGACCATCATCTTACCCCACTTTGACCGAGTCACTACCCCGAGATGACCACTTATCACAGCCCCAGAAACAGGTATGAACACTTGCACGCGTCACCCTATACAGCAGCCCGAACAGCCCAAGGGCGGAACATCCAGGAGTTGCGAATAGTCTCCATCGAAATTTGAGGGAAAACACACGGGGCAACAAATGACATGCAAAATGAAACATATATTATACATAAATATACAAATCTTTGCAGCGTACCAAATCAAATCTGAACACTAAAAAGGGGGTCCGTGGGTGGGGGGTCGTGTGTACTAGGTCCATAATGAGATATTAACTGCGCTCAGCGCTACATGGATAATAACGAAAAGACACAGGAGAAAAAAATCTGACATGGCGGCAACGCTTTTCGTGCGAGAGTACTGGCGCCGCTTGCTGTCTTTAATATTCAGTTTGGTCTGGTCTGTCTCGTTTGCGGCCTCTGTTGTTGCTTTTGTTTGTTTTGGTCCGTCTGTTTTCCCCTTGTCCCGCATGTGTTGGAGCTTTTGTCGTTTCTCTTCTTGCCCATGTATGCATGCGTTCGGGGGAAGGAGAAAGGGACGCTGTTCCTTTTCGTGTTTGTGCTTGTCGTTGGTCTTCCTTTCTCGCTTTTGTATTGTGTGTTCTCACGTTTTTAATTTCAGGGTGGTCCTCGGTAACGCTTTGTTTGGCGGACACAAGCGGGGCGGTGTTGGTCATTCGGCGGTATTTTTTTTGGCGGTAGGCAGTTTTTCGTTTTTAGCAGTATCGACTCTAGCGGTGGGCGGTATTTCCAAAAACGGCGGTAATTATTTGGCGGTAATGCAATACGGCGGTATTTTTTGGCGGTAAAGCGGCTTCTCGTTTTTCGGCGGTATCGACTCTAGCGGTGGGCGGTATTTCAAAAACGGCGGTAATTATTCGGCGGTAATGGTATGCGGCGGTATTTTTTCGGCGGTGAAGCGGTTTTCGTTTTTCGGCGGTAGCATACACGACTTGGCGGTTATTGCGGTGCCTCGCAATATGAGGCGTACGAAAATCGACCGAAACGCCTCAAAACCTTTTAATTGACAAAAGTTGTCCCTATCCCCTATGAGGTGAGCCGTGACCACGGCCTGTCCAGAAGAAAGCCCGCTGAGGGTAAAAATCCTACCAGGTACATGTTAAGGTGAAAAGTGAAAGTGATGATTTGATAATTTTTGAAATACGTCAGCTGTAAGTTCGACTGATTAAATAGTTGATACTCAGCTTTGCAAGCTGCGTAATACGTCTCGTCTATATTCCATTTTTCCCGAATTTTACTAGTATTGTGATGATTTAAAAATAAAAAAAACATCCGATACCCCGATACCCCCGGGATTTCGAGTCAAACACACCCCGAAGGAGAACCTTGCACATAGTGTGGTGGAAATCGAGTTTATAAGCCTTAAATTCATGTAGCGTTTGTTATGTAACATTTTTAGTCTACATTTGCCTACAATGGCGTCGCAGACAGGGCGTCTTATGAAGAGCGAGGTCCGTGGTTCGATTCTCGCCTTCATCCCCCGACAAAAAGGAAAAAAAAAAGGGGAATATCTCATGTTAGAACCTGTAAAACTCACTCACTTATAAAACACCCAGGAAGGAATTATGAGAGCAATGCGATCATTGCATACCGAGTCCGGTATCGAAAAGTCGGAGGTAAACTTGGATACTCAGAGTCTCATCGGGGTTCCTGACTTACTCGCAAGGAGAGATAAGTCAGGTTTAGTTAGGGAGGATGTGGTGGAAATCGAGTGTATAAGCCTTAAATTCATGTAGCGTTTGTTACGTAACATTTTTAGTCTACATTCGGTAAAAATGGAATATAGACGAGACGTATTACGCAGCTTGCAAAGTTGAGTATCAGCTATTTTATCAGTCGAAACCACAGCTGACGTATTTCAAAATTTATAAAATAGGATCTATGATAGATTATCTACAGCAGTAGTAGATCGTAATTAGTCAGGTGTGATGGTTGCGCCCACTTTAACTTTTAGCACCGCAGTCCCGTTTTGAGGACAACTTCCTTAAAAGTTGACTAGGTTGTCCCCAAAACGAGACTGCAGTCCTGAAAAAGTCTGTCACGCTTCTCCATCTGTTCTTGTACGCACGTATATGCAAGGAATAGAGTGTTAGCGCAGAACGAAAATTTAATAGGGTGTTTTCGTCGGTAAACTTATCCAAAAATGATGTCTCTCCGGCATGCGCTTTATCAATTTTTAAACATTGGCATGAATTTAAGATCTTCTCGGAAAACGAGAACGGATGGGTGTCGATGTGCAATAATTTGCAAGTACGTGGTATGCTGTACCAATCTCGTATACGATGGATGAGCGCTGTGCGCAGTGTACCCGAATCAAACGTTGCTGCCGTTGTCGTGGTGTTCCTGAGTGTGTGGCTTGATACACAGCGCTGCGGCGAGCCCTCCAAAAAAAGGCACCGCGCCGAACCCAACATCAGCACAGCAAAGCAGCAGGCAGAGTGCATTACAGTAAATAAACCTTCTGGCGGCCTGCGTTCCATCGCTTCTCCGTGCCCTGCCGCTCTCCCAACACGTAGCAGCAAGGAACGAAAACAAGCAGTCAGAAACGACACAGCAAGATGCTGTACCTGCTGTATGTACGTGTGTACTCGTGCTTTAACCGTAACAAAGTAGGTTTCGTGGTACCAAGGTTGCAGGTACCGGTATATGACCACGACAGAAGAGAGCGCGGCTTCGGACACACTACGCACGAGAAAACGAGACAGAGAGGGAGGTAGGGGAACCACCAGAGAGAAAGACAAGCGTATTTGATCCTCAGAGGAGCTGCACCATGGACCACAGCTAGACGTGCGTCGCCTGTCTCGTCGGAGCTGGCCGAAGAAGAGTTTTCCGGAGCCACATCTCTGCACACAGCTATAGCTGCTGCTGCTGCTGCTACGGGTCTTGGAAACAGCAAGGTCAACGAACAAAAAAGGCGCAAAAGCGTAGGGAATCCGCCGTTTCCACATCACCAGCCCTGTCCCCCACCATGACATATGGCTCAGACCGCACGCCTATCGCACGGGGGCCGTCTCGACACGTGGAGGTCAAACGATGTCGCGAGGCAACGACGCAAGCGCGTGTGGTCAGATGCCTCAGGTGTAGAGCCTGGTATCACCTAAAAATCGGGGGGGTATATGATATCTATATATACCCCCACAAAAAACATGACTAAGTCATAAAAGTTGATATTTCTTAGTCATGTCCATATCATGGGCATTTTTCGATATATCGCTATGATATGTGATATACGCAGGGTATATGCTGATACCATGTCATATATCGTGTGATATATCATATATATTGTGCAATATCATATGTATCTAATGTTATTATATATCATGTACCTTGTATATTGTGATATGTCACTTCATATCTGCCCTCTATACACTTATCACCCATATATGTACGTCACCGCCGTGTCACATCGGTACTTGCTCGTGGTTGGGGCCTGTGCCACACTGATGGTAAAGCACTGGCTCGGTACTTGGTGAGCTGTGCTCGCTACGTACTACCCGGTACACCAGATGCATGAATGACGATACAGCAACCCCTTCTCCGCGAGGGTATGTTGCATGTAGATGTGTGGCGGTGCTTGACGGTGTCGAAGGCGACTGCTGTAGCTGTGGCTCGCTTGTGGCCGCAGGCGATGGCGCATTCGACTCGCTCATCGCGGATCAAACCCGCACGACAGGAAGACAGCAGCGGGCACAGACCCCTGGTACGTCCCCTTGTGTGTGCGTAACGCTTGGTACTCGTGCTCGTACATACGTACCAGGTATATACTGCACATATATTCCGCCAAAAATGCACGCCCGAAAGATGCAAGACATATCGTCAAGACAGCAAATCGTCATATTATGCCACATATCGGATAGCTATATCACGTATTTCACCTCATATAGGCCGATATATCATCTTATATCACCCTATATAGGCCGATATATTCATTCATAGAGGACGTATATATCATATACCAAATATCATATCACCTTTTAGTCACATCGTGCTGAAAGCCCCTATATATAGCGATGTAATACGATATGATATATATCGCACGTTCCGCCGAAAAAAAAACATGACAAAGTACTATGGAAATATCATATCGTATAGGGGGTATATATAGGGTAGCCCTATACTGATACCAGGCTCTACTCAGGTGGTCAGCCAGCTCCATTTGGTCGCGCCTACACAGTATTGTTTCGGGTGTGCTTGACCAACCACGGAGGCTCGGGGAGATGTGGACCAACCGTCTAACGTGGTCGTTGTCGTTTTCGGCTCTGTGTATATTTTTCTGGCTCTACGAGTATGTATATTTGCCATTCAAATGTGCATAACGCGGCCATATTTGAGTAAATTTGGAAATAGTTATTTGCTATCCGTCGGTAACGGGGGAATACAAGTGGTCGTTATGGTCAAATTTTCAAAAAAAAAAAAAGAAAAAAAAGCGCTAAAACACTCTATTATTAGAGTGTTAGCGCAGAACGAAAATTTAATAGGGTGTTTTCGTCGGTAAACTTATCCAAAAATGATGTCTCTCCGGCATGCGCTTTATCCATTTTTAAATATTGGCATGAATTTAAGATCTTCTCGGAAAACGAGAACGGGTGGGTGTCGATGTGCAATAATTTGCAAGTACGTGGTATGCTGTACCAATCTCGTATACGATGGATGAGCTCTGTGTGCTGTGTACCCGAATCAAACGTTGCTGCCGTTGTCGTGGTGTTCCTGAGTGTGCGGCTAGATACACAGCGCTGCGGCGAGAGCCCTTAAAAAAAAGGCACCGCGCCGAACCCTACATCAGCACACACAGCAAAGCAGCAGACAGAGTGCATACAGTAAATAAACCTTCTGGCGGCCTGCGTTTCATCGCTTCTCCGTGCCCTGCCGCTCTCCCAACACGTAGCAGCAAGGAACAAAAACAAGCAGTCAGAAACTACACAGCAAGATGCTGTACCTGCTGTATGCACGTGTGTACTCGTACTTTTACCCCAATAAAAGTAGCTTTCGTGGTACCAAGGTTCCAGGTACTACGGGTATATATATGATCACGATAGAAGAGCGCGGCTTACACACTACGCACGAGAAAACGAGACAGAGAGGGAGGCAGGAGAACCACCAGAGAGAAAGACAAGCGTATTTGATCCTCAGAGGAGCTGCACCCGGCGACCACAGCTAGACGTGCGTCGTCTGTCTCGTCGGAGCTGGCCGAGGAAGAGTTTTCCTCGCAGTGACATCTCTGCACACAGCTATAGCTGCTGCTGCTGCTGCTACGGGTCTTGTAAACAGCAAGGTCAACGAACAAAAAAAGCGCAAAAGCGTAGGGAATCCGCCGTTTCCACATCACCAGCCCTGTCCCCCACCGTGACATATGGCTCAGACAGCACGCCTATCGCACGGGGGCCGTCTCGACACGTACATGGAGGTCAAACGATGTCGCGAGGCAACGAAGCAAGCGAGTGTGGTCAGATGCCTCAGATGGTCAACCAGCTCCATTTATTTGGTCGCGCCTACACAGTATTGTTTCGGGTGTGCTTGACCAACCACGGAGGCTCGGGGAGATGTAGACCAACCGTCTAACGTGGTCGTTGTCGTTTTCGGCTCTATGTATATTTTTCTGGCTCTATGTATATTTGCCTTTCAAATATACATAACGCGGCCATATTTGAGTAAATTTGGAAATAGTTATTTGCTATCCGTCGGTAACGGGGGAATACAAGTGGTCGTTATAGTCAATTTTTCACAAAGCGCTAACACTCTATTAGACATATATAAAACTCAAGAGAGGGCGATATTTCGAATCTTTACGTCAAATTCAATATCGCGATTTCCGTATGGGCAAATCCCTCGATATAAAACTCAATATCGCCTTTTTTGCCAGAAGCACCTGAGATATAAAACTCGGGTGTATTTTATAAGAAACTAAGAAAGCACGTCAGCTGTGAGTTCAACCGATCGGCAGATCGGTCGATACTCAACTTTGCAAGCTGCGTGAACCGCGCGCGTTTTCCATTATTTCCCTCGCGATTGACTACTGGCCAGAGACTCCCCTGGATGCCACCAGGGTCGACGAGACGATAATGCTTACAGCTGGTTCGATTTCCAATTGATTTCGGCCAGTACCATTTCGCGCACTGAAACAGCAGATCGACACGTGAGGGCCGGGGTACACAAGACAGTCGAAAGTTGGTTTACAGCAGTTCACACGTGACATACACACCAAGACACCGGAAATTTCTTAGTACTCCCTGTAAATGTTGCAGCAGGTCTTGACGTACAAGTACGTGTTTTTGATGAATCTCACTATCGTACATGTTCTTGGCCTCTTCTGCTCTTGATATAGAGACAAACAGCAAGCACACACCTGTAAAATAGCAGAAGGTGATCCAACAGCACAGGAGGTGATGTTCGTGTTTTCTGAAGAGTCTGATTAATTAGGTGACAGTCCACGTCACCCTCCAGCAAGTCAAGCACCTATGTACATCCATCACATGGGCTAGAGGACGTGGCTGCTGCTGCTGCTGCTGCTGCTGTGGTAGGTAGAGCTCACACCAGAACCCATGTTACGGCGATGGCGCCGACATGAAGTGGCCGCCAAGTGGCTCCTCCTCCTGTCCGGGCATCCGGCGCGCCGACCGCTACCCGCTTGTTGCCGGATAGGGTGGGTGGCACGGCTTGTTGGGGACATGGATTTGGGGCGACTCCATCGTCGAGACGCGTAGCCGGAACACTGGATTCTGGACTGGTGTCGCTAAACCCGGGCATCCCGGGCATCCGCCCGTCCCCGACCACGGGAGAACCTGTCTGCCCTATGCATTCAACCAAGTCGTCGCGTCCACCGCCGCTGTTGTTGCTCATGGCGGCGTCGTGATGATCGGATGACCGAGTACAGGAGACAGGCTATGTCTGAGGTGTGTCCAATCTAAGTCAACAAGATTGGACACACCTCAGACATAGCCTGTCTCCTGTACTCGGTCATCCGATCATCACGACGCCGCCATGAGCAACAACAGCGGCGGTGGACGCGACGACTTGGTTGAATGCATAGGGCAGACAGGTTCTCCCGTGGTCGGGGACGGGCGGATGCCCGGGATGCCCGGGTTTAGCGACACCAGTCCAGAATCCAGTGTTCCGGCTACGCGTCTCGACGATGGAGTCGCCCCAAATCCATGCCCCCAACAAGCCGTGCCACCCACCCTATCCGGCAACAAGCGGGTAGCGGTCGGCGCGCCGGATGCCCGGACAGGAGGAGGAGCCGCTTGGCGGCCACTTCATGTCGGCGCCATCGCCGTAACATGGGTTCTGGTGTGAGCTCCACCTACCACAGCAGCAGCAGCAGCAGCAGCCACGTCCTCTAGCCCATGTGATGTACATACGTGCTTGACTTGCTGGAGGGTGACGTGGACCGTCACCTAATTAATCAGACTCTTCATAATACACCCGAGTTTTATATCTCAGGTGCTTCTGGCAAAAAAGGCGATATTGAGTTTTTATATCGAGGGATTTGCCCATACGGAAATCGCGATATTGAATTTGACGTAAAGATTCGAAATATCGCCCTCTCTTGAGTTTTATGTACGTCTAATAGATACTTCGTGTTGCTGTACCTGTTGTACCAGAAAACCTGTTTCACCAGGAACTTGCTGTTTTGGAACAGTTGGGCTACAAGGGCAACAAGTATGCATATCAGTTAGACCGGGAGAGCTCTAGGATACAAGGGGTGCACCGGGTACGCGCGCAGTATTTACCAGTACGATCCTATGATCCTATTGCAGGTGGATTGGCAACCGTGCGCTTCCTATCATACCAGCTGGCGATGTGATCGCGGGAAAGGATGGGGTAAAAAAGGGGTCGATAGAGTCACCCGCGTTATCTCGCACAATTAATGGAATAGATGCCTTCGTACAACACGTTGGTTCCGCCGCTGAGCATCCAGGCCCAGAACACACGGACTCAACACGGTGGGGAGATACGAACCCAGGCACCATGTCATTGTTAGACATCAACCATGCCGTGGTATCAAGACTTGCCTTGAAGTAATCGTCCACAGAGCAAGAGGCCGGCTGGTTGCCGCCAGGCAGCGAATGGCGTCTCCCGCCAAATTCAATTTTGGCGTCCATCGCGATCGTTAGTGCGGACCAGAACCCCTACGTTCCGAGACACTGACTATCCCACCAACGCCTTCTGTAGTGTTTCTAGACACAGGTGCTCACGTTACGGTGGCACGTAATGCACACAAGGATAAAGCCGCAGCGCACGACTATATCATCAATGGGAATGACGCTATTAATATTCCCATTGACTATCATGCTGTCATGTATGTGGAGATTAGGTTTTAGTGGAATTTGAAGGGATTTTTCATTAGGGTATTGGGGAAGTATCCGGCTGAAGTTGGCAAAGTTGGTGTGAGCACACCAATCACTTTCAATTCGCGACCAATCGTACACCTCTTCTCCTGCTGTGTGTGTAGTGTGCTTTCAGTTTTCAATGTTGTGTGTCAGCACACTCTCAGCTGGTCAGTAGAGTCTACCTCTTCATCGTGCTGGTCAGATTTTGTTGTCCTACTCATCGTGCCCATCTCCTACCTCAAATGAAATCTCAAGTAGCTCAAGTAAACAACCAAGCGGCGTAACTTGTATCGTTTCGTCGCGTTAATTTCTTTGGGGATACGGGGTATGGGGGGTGGGGGATACAAAATTCACATCTATGCATCAGACATCAGACAGATTTGACTAACGACCGGCTCCATCCAGTGAGTTTCCTGCGGGTTTGTGGAGAGCATCCAGACTTGCACATACCTGGTAGTCTGGATGTCGTCGTGGGACGCCGCAGGGAACTGATTATTCAATGGTTGAAATGGTTAAACTATATATATATTTTTTTTTTTGAACGAAACCTTTGGAAATCATAGCGTACTTGGACCAGGTTGAATTTCAAGCCGAACCACAATCATCTCGTGTAAACCATCCCGCCGTACCAAATACTACTGCTGTAGAAGTGTCAATTACCTATGCATGAGCAACAACACCCCTCAAAACCTTATCTCGACACCTATCATCCCGCATGTGATAAATATACTGGTTTATTTGTACGCAAAATACTGATAGGACTACGCCTTGATAATCAACAAAACACCACGAATAACAACATGTAAAACATACCAGGTAAGAAACATCTATACCCTATACATACATACGAGTGCCCTATAACCATGATGCAGCTGTACTGCTGTACCAATACGTACACTTTCACAATGACCTGTCATCATACAGAAAACCCTTTTGCATATCCATCTCGACGTACCAAGTACCTCGTAAACAACAATAACACGACCCTTGCCTCAGTAATAACACGAGAATTCAATATGAACATCCTTGTACATACATACCCATTTCGCTCAGAGCCGAAAGTAAAATACTCGTAGATACACACATATGTCTGAACCAAAATAATTTCTTGCTGAAAAAGCAGGTAAACCTCTGAACTATATATAACTTCTTGCTAAAATTATTCAAATAAGATCCCGCCAGTACGACCTGGCGTAGATCTTCGACATATCTTGACACATACATACATATCTCGTATACACTACTTTCGAATCCACACAAAAAGCCATATAAAATAATATCTAGACATTAAAACAACAGAAGTAGCAAAAACAGCAGCAGCGAGAACAGCAACATTATTCACACTTAGAACCATACTACTAAAACAACAAAAGTAACAAAAACAGCAGTAGCAAAAACAGCAGCAGCAGCTCATCATCTCGAAAGAATTATTCACACTTAGAACCAAATCAACAACATTCAATCAATCTATAAATATTTGTGAAATGCAAAGGTTTCAACATGTTGCAACATCATATCAATATCCCTTGTTCGGGTTATATAGTATCAGTGCGCAGAATGATTAGTTAAAATTGTCCTGTTGACCCGGGCAGCATCCAGGGGAGCCGCTGGCCTATATCTTTGACAAGGAATCACATATAGAATACGCGCGCTCGGTTTATCACAATACTTGTAAAATTAGGTAAAAATGGAATATAGACGAGGCGTAATACGCAGCTTGCAAAGTTGAGTATCAACTATTTGTTCTCCCCGAATCCGGAAAATAAATAATTTAATAATAATTTGTTCTCCCCGAATCCGGAAAATAAATTATTTAATAATAGAAGATTGAAAATACTACTGCTGTAAATAATATTTTTGTGTGAAGAATTATGGGTACATACCGACAAAAAAATATATATGGCTACTGCTTTGCTGTGTTTTTCATATATCAAGAGCAGAAGAGGCCAATAACATGTACGATCAGCGATAGATATTAATAGTGAGATTCACCAAAACACGTACTTGTCGTCAAGAAGACCTGCTGCAACATTTACAGGGAGTATTCAAAATTTAATCAATCGAACTCACAGCTGACGTATTTCAAAATTTATAAAATAAAAAAATTTAGAATGCCAGACCGGCGGCGCGTCCTCGCCGGAGGCCACGGGAGCGGGCAGCGGGTTACTGACAGTCGAGGGCACAGCGGCGGAGCGGCGGAAGGCATGGGAGGCAAGTGCTCCCAATGGGGTGTGCTCCCAACAAGGGCTTTCACTGACACATTAAACTGGTATTCTACGTGCGGAGCTTCAATCGACTCCGATGTGCTCCAAACGGCCTTCACTGACACATTAAGGGGACGCTGGCACGCTCAGGAATGCGTTGTCAAGTATTCGCGCGTAGGCGTTTCGGCAACATACATATACGACTTGGAATTAGAGTATGGGATTTTCAACCAAGATCCGTATTTCGTGGTTGTAAACGGGGTTGACACAAATATGTACCAGGCATACGAGAATCCTGAGCTTTTTAGCCCATTTTGGCACTTTTTTGGGCCCAATAACTTACTACCCATCGTGGGAACGTACAGTAGTTTTGAGCCAGGCAGCATCTTCAACGACGACTGCCCAAGGAAGAGATATATCATCCGCCTGGAGAACAACAATCTTCTAGTGAGGGCCATTTATTCCTTCGCCGGTGATGTAGCCATGTTGTGCTATGCTCCCTTGCGTGAAATGAAACTTTTTAGTTTTTGCGAGCTTATTGTGGTGCTCGCTCGAAACTTCGAATACACGAAAACATCTCGTGAGTCGTTTCTCGCTGCCTACGTGTGAAGAGATGTGCAGAGATAAGCTGGTAAGAGGCACAGGGATGTCGTTGCTGGGTAGAGCACGCTGCTTGTAGCTCACGAACTTCTTATTAATGCTCCTCAAGTGAGTTGAGAAAAAGGGAGAGGGCTCAAGTGAGCGAGGAGGGCATCATCGGGGACACAAAACCCAGCCCAGACGTTGACCAAAAACTAACTTGTATGCAGATACAGTCTATCGGGACGTTGTCATTTATGCAGAAGATTCCCAACTGCAACAGAATGTTCTCTACCGGGACGTTGCTATACAGAAGGTTCCCATTCTTACAACATGATGTTCTGCGGGCAAAGGGGATGTCTGAACCACAGTACCTGGCTCCACTGACAGCTGAATATTGCCTAAGAGCTATGTATAACCATACATATACGATTTATTGTTATTATGCTTGTCTTCTGACAAAATAGCGTAGATGCCGTTCCTATATAAACCAAATATCCTTCCTTAAATCAGTAGTATCCCTCATACACTTCTCTTCCTGTCGTTTCCAAAAATCGCCTGCAGATAGATAAATTCCTAAGACACTACATACAAGCGTATTATGTTTGTTTACAGGTATGTCTGGTATCCCCAAAGAGTTGTGTGCAACAATGCAAGGTTCGCCTACGGGTGTATGCGTTCCTATACAATGGATGTGCTGCTCCATCACATTAGCCCACCCTGAATAGTCGTAGATGCAGATCACACGGCGACAAAAGGATGATGACCATATTATCCTAAAATCGAGAAGAGGGATCGAAGATGCGGCTATTCAACGCAGATATGAGGTGATAGATCTACTCCACACCTCGTACTGAGGCTTCGACGCCTCACTCAAGATATAATGGACTATCCGGAAGGGGAAAAAATGAAACGCAAGAAACCAGACAAGGCGTAAGGGCTTTAAGGAAAACCAAGGCGAGCCTTGTCGACGTCGCCAAATGTAAAGAGGTGGGCAGAGTTAAAGAGAGGCACAGGGATGTCGATGCTAGGTAGAGCACGCTGCTTGTAGTTCACGAACTTAGTGAGTTGAGAGAAAGGGAGATAACTCAAGTGAGCGAGGAGAGCATCATCGGGGACACAACCCAGCCCAGACGTTGACCCAAACTAACCTGTATGCAGATACAGTCTATCGGGACGTTGTCATACAGAAGGTTCCCAACTATAACAGAATGTTCTCTACCGGGACGTTGTCATACAGAAGGTTGACAGACGTATAACACAATGTTCTGCGGGCAAAGGGGATGTCTGAACTGGTTCCGCTGAATATTCCCCAAGAGCTAATGTATAACCATGTAAGACTCGCCTCCAGATATATTCCTAAGACACTACATACAACCATATAATGTTCGTCTACAGGTGTGTCTGGTATCCCCAAAGACCTATGTGTAACAATACAAGTATCGCAAACGAGTATATGCGTTCCTATACAACGGATGTGCTACTCCATCACATACGACTGCCGTCTGGCGCACCCGACGCCCTCACATCATCATGAGCATCCCTCAATTTCGCGGACTGTAGTTTCCTGTGAAGAACTGTAGCCGTCCGCAAGTAAAGTGCAAACGTTCAGTTGGGGGTTGTTTTTTTTAAGTCTCATCTTGTGAACCCCAAATTTCGGCCAACTTCGACCACTTGGGCACCTCTGCTTAGTCGAAGTGTAGGTCCCTGTTGAGAACCCGCGGGGGATCAATCTCGAGAGAAATCCAAGCTGCTGTGATGAACGTCTAACATATCACCGTCGCTCTCCGGTGAGCACGAACCAGCAGAAGTTTTAAACGCAGCGTGTTAATTAAGATAGCAATGTTTTTTTTTCTGTTCTGATAAAACATCTAGAGATTAGAGTCACCGGAAACCCGGGAACCAGGGGACGCTCGGGTGCCAGCGTCCCTTTAAACTGGTATATGTGGTGAATGTGCGCGTTCCGTCAGTTTTACAATGAGGACACGCTTCTTCTTGGTAAATGCCTTCTGGTTGCTTATCTCATGACTTACTGGTATGTAATACCATCACATTATGCTTAATGTAAACAGGTGGAAAGCACACACACAAAACGACCTACTAACATTAGCTTAATAATGAATGTAGACCAACCGCATACCTGGTAAAGTTTAGTAAATCACCATACACATACTACTACTGCTGTAATGGTGACCACCTCAAAACTAAACTTGACTTGCATAAATTGCCAAGATAGCTTAATTTCGGGAATACTGATACCTTATTTAGGTGCCACCTCCAGCCATATCAAAGACAACCTAGGTATTACAGCGGCAACAACAGCAGCAGCAGCTCATCCCCGGAAAAATTCCTCGCGTTTATATATAGAACGATCTCGTACAACTCAACATCATTCAATCAATATTTGTGAAGTTACTTGGTCCGAAAACAGTTGAACATGTTGCAACGTCATATTACTCTCCCTTGTTCGGGTTATATATTATTCATAGTATCTGTGCGCAGAATGATTACGAAAGTTGTCCTGATGGCCCGGGTAGCATCCAGGGGAGTCACTGACCTATATCCTTAACAAGGAATTACATACAGAATACGCGCGGACGGCTTATCATACAACTTGTAAAATTCAGTAATGAATGCCGTATAGACAAGGCCTACTACGCGGCTTGCAAAGTTGAGTATCAACTACGAGTATTCAATCAGTCGAACTCACAGCTGACGTATTTCATAATTTATTAAAAAAAAGTGGGCTTGGAACCACCGCTTTATGCTTGACATCAAGAAGTTGGGTTGGAATATGTAAGGCTTCCAAGCAACGTTTCCTTTGCTTCCACTACTGCCCGTCAACGCATTAGGTTGCGTAAAATTAGCCTTCGAAGTACATGTTACTCTTCAGCAGGAAGATCGGTGGTTTCATGACAACCTTGTGAAAGACAGCTTCCATTATTATTGCCCTCGATGAACTGCATTCGAGCGCTGTTCCCAGTTTGCTTATAGTCCATGCAGAACAATTTTTCCAGAAATTCGACATTCGCATGTTGAATTGTTTTGCGGTGGTCACTTATTTCAGAACACATAAAATTTATTATTAATAGTCGGAAAGCTCGGTTTCAGATGGATCGAACCATCTGGTCAGATTTTTTGTTTTCGTCTTCGTTGGTTCGGAGTAATTAATTTTTCCGACGACGCTGTGTTAAGATTGTGGAGGCCGACACAGTTATCATAAAGAAAATCTACACCGGTTTTGAACGCATCTCGTCCAGGGGTAAATTGCTTTGGATACAGATTTTGGTTTTATCTATTTTGAAGCGAGATATAGGCAAAAAAAAAACTTTTCCCGGCTCCAGGTGTGGAGATTTCAGCGCAAAACTGGTACGATGGATGTCGAAAAACTCCTCGGATTCGGATGAATTTGACCTGGACCCTGGATCATGTTTTTTGTTTTTTCGAACAAAATTTTGTGGGCCGAGAAAAAGCCTTCTCATGAATCTTCATAGTGTTTATGAGATGTGTCTTATCGTATATGGACAGATGCATCATTGTGGGTATACATAAAATACGTTTGTTACCTACTCCATACATGTATCTTCTCGACAAATCAGGTATGCGTTGGGCGTCATCTCTATTTTTTTTTCGATTCGGATCATTTTTTTTTTCAACATTTCGGGGTAATTTCGGGGTAAATTTTTCGAATTTTTCAAAAAAAATGACCGTTGTCCATGGAATTGTTTTTGAAGACCGGTTTTGGATTCCTCTCGGCCGTGCGATTCTGGAGCACTTACTTTGTTTCACGTGTCAATTCTCAAAAATGACGGAGAAAAAACGGTGCCCCCTTTGGAAAAATGAAAAATTGTTCTGCCTGGACCATACGTATCTCTTTTTGTGGAGTCGCAGTTGGAGCTGGTGAGAGTGACGAGAGAGACCAGAGTCGGCACCGGCCCAGACGGCACCCCAGGCGGGGTACTCGTGGTCGTACTGGGCGGGGATATGAGATATTAGTCGTGGTTCGTGAAGGGCATTCAACATCCTACTTACATTTCTGTATCGTGTTGTTGGTAGTGATGCCCTAGATAGACTATTTCTTCCACAGCATACTAATACTAGAAGAGTGGGAATGACGAACGCGACAGATCTAGGGCAGTAGTCGTCAAGCTCCTATTACGGGGGTCCATAGTTAACGGGACCAAATTTTGTTAGTATAAATAGGCAAATATATAGGTTTTTACATACACCATAGGTCCTGTTAACTATGGACCTCCGTAATAACTACATTCAGCTACTGCGTTGGCGGTTGATGTGTTGCTGTCGTTCTCAGCCGCCTCATATAGTATTAACGACAGATAGATGTCCCGCCAGCTGGACCCGAACAGGCGACAGAGGTGCAGCCAGTCGGCAGAGACTCCGGGTACCCAACAAATCAGGGACGACCCCAGGACGCAGGAACAACACTTCGGATTCATACGTAGTGCTACCAGCCGCAGAGCGCACCACAGCGGCACGAGCACCTGCACCAGTACTACAGCATTGGGACCGATTTCATCATTGAGATAATCGGGTTTGCATTGCTAAATACATTTTATTAAGCGATGCGCGTCACACGCAAAAACCTTGTACAACTATCAATACTACAACTTCCTGTCGCGCGAGCTTGTACCTGTCTAGTATAAGGCATGGACACCTGGATGTCCTGGATGTTCACGGGGTGGAAATGGCAGTTTAGTGTGAAGCCGCATGTGTCATCCCTTCTCCGCATTATTTTTATTTCCCAGACGGTTCAGCATTCCCGACTGCTCGTCGATTTTCATCGAGTTTTGCCAACTATATCCCTCTGAAACTAAAAAAGGTCCTGGTGGCAGTTTAATGTTTCGTCTGCTTATGACAGCAGCTGCTATTTATAAGTTGCTCGGTATTTTTCTGTTGCTTCGGTCTCATTTTTGTCGTGCCGTCGTACTTTAACTACTCACTGCTGTGGAGACCACTTTGCAAAACTCTGACTATTTCTTAATACACAGCTTGGTACAATCACGATCCTCTTCAATAATGCGACCATGGGCACCCCTGCCCTGTCGTGCTGCTGTGAAGTTGGCGCATATATTTATAGCCTATTGTTAGCTAAAACAAATCTCGGCCACCGACCCCTCTCAAATGACGTTAGGTACCCCTAGCACTCCTGACCACTCTGAACATAAAAGTATGAACCGTTTTGATCTAAATATTAGTACCCCAACGATCTTTATTTTCTGGCTGGCCAGAGTCCATTGGCATCTTCTACAATACAGCAGAACTGTAGCCCAATTTCTGGCCGGCCAGAGTCTAATAGCATTTCGCATAGATAATGTGATATGGTCGAGTACCAGCGGAGTACCCGATTCTAGAGCCCCTCGTGCATACTACAGCTTAAATAGCAGGTGGAATGCGCTCACGAGATGGCTCCTACCCCGGCGCGCTCTGCGGTCAGAGAGCTGAGGCCCTGCTATTGCTCGTCGCGCGCTCGCTCCTGCTTTGTCGCCTCTAAGGCATGCTCATTTGAAACAAGTTTCCGAGTAATTTCCAGCAAAACCATCAAGGATTCAGATCGTGAGCAAACGAGGTAACGCGAACACAGACACAGACACAGCAGCAGCACACAGCACGCCATCATTGCAACGCCCAGCCACACAGCAGCAGCACACAGCACGTCGTCATCGCAACGCCCAGCCCAGCTACAGCTAGCCGTTTAGTGTAGCACGAACCCAAATAAATTAACTTGCTACGTGTCCAATAAAACCAGCGACGTTGGCGGTGGTGAGAGGTACCCCGCCCGTGTGGCTGAGCGGCGTGCCTCTACGAACTAGAAAAGAGTACTCCCCCCTCAATATATTTCGATGATCGAATGCACAGTGAGCCTGCAACGGGCGTGTACACACAGCACAGCAAAACAAATATCACACAGCACACCACATAGACCAGCAGCACCCCACCGGCCAATCAAATTACGGCTCAAATAGAACGTGGAAAGCGCTCAGTAGAAGGCTCCTACCCCGGCGCGCTTTCAGAGAGTTGAGGCTCTGCCAACGCTCGTCGCGCGCTCGCTCCTGCTCTGTCGCCCTGGAGGCATGCCCTTCTTGTGTCCTCGTATGAGCCCCTCGGGTGGTGTTGGCACAGTATGGGTATCGTTTGGTACGGTGCGGTGTGGTGTGGCACGGTATGTGATATGGTATGTTGGTATGGTATGATGGTACGGTATTTGGATATACTATATGGAACAATCACGGTATCTGATATGGTATGTTGGTGGTATGGTATGATGGTACAGTGTGGTGGATATATTTGTCGCTAAATATTGCCTGGTGGTATGGTATGTTTCACTATATAACGTCTGTAAGAGTCGCAAACGTCGTACCGTTATGAACATCTGTAACAAAGCAATATATCGATCATAGGAACGAACTAATATAAGGGAGGACGCGGACACATAGATGGGCAATTTCCAGAATAGAGACTCGGTTTTACAAACTGAGAATTTACAGTTCCCTTGTGTGTGCGTGCACATCCCATGAAAGTTACTGATACTCCAAGGGGTAGTCGTGCGGAATAACCCATCAGTTCATGTTCCAGCTTGTGAAACTACTGCGCAAAATTATCGAGAACAGATCCCCTGCCCGTAGACACATCGGAAGAGCGCCGTTCCTCAACAACAGCGCCCCGTGAAGCGCAGCAAGCTCAACCAAGAAATTTTGCTCATCTAGGTGTAGCTCCAACACCGCTGACCCCCCCAACGCAGCCGCCCCCTATACTACCCCCAAGTGCGCTGAATCGTACTTCGAGTAGACCGACACGAACGCCGAAGAACGTCAATCCTATAGAAAGCGTTTAGGCATTCACATACTTGACAATATGTATCCACCATCGTCACCCTGTCATACATGGCCCCTATCTCAAGAACAGCATACGACGCCAGCTTACGCAACGGCATGAACACACATACACACTTTCAACATGGTGCGACTGTATGTGCTGCAACCAACAAGAACTAAACTCTACAGTATGTCGACTACGTGCTAACGCTCCCAACATAATAAAGCACCCCCCCCCCCTCCCATTCGCTCCCACCGTGGTAACCAAATTCACAAACAGGACAAATATAGGTCTCCCTGGGCATGGGCATATACTTAGCCCCCCTCGCCCCCCCGGACGAGCACTATACGCTGCTACCTGGTTTACGGGAACAATCAGAACGCCAGTCTAATCGGCCTTACTTAAGCTATTGTAGGGCACCATCTACAGTCACACCCGCCGCCGCCGTCCGCCCCGGTACGAGCGCGCAGCTTCTGACCATAGCTGAACCAGCGGAAACCAGTGGGGCATAGCAAAGTGTGGGAATCCCTAAACCTCGCACCATAGAGAACGCAGCCTCTTACAGCACCGGCAGAGAATGGTGGTCGGATCAACGCGCCCACACTCCAGGGGTAACAGCAGCCTGTTCTGATGTTGCAACGGGAGCTATGGGCTAAATTGACACGACACGAAACTGGAACGTGGAAGTGTGGTGAGCTTAAGCTTTATTTTTACCAATCCGCCGGAGGATAAAAAAAAAAAATGTTTCGTTTAGTTGGCGTGGGAACCCCACGACAACCCCGAGCTGACTCCCCCTTCTAAGAGGGTTGGGGGGTGTGTTTCGTTCGGGCGGGGTGCTTCTTTAGGGCGTTTGCCAACAGTTCGGATTCCTTGCAGCAGTCCCTGTCTTGGCAGACGTCGACCTGTCTTAGGTAGGCGGCCCACCTGGACGGTTACAACAGTGCAGGCACGGCATGAACGGTCTATATGACGAGCAAGTCAATCAGTGGTCTCCAGGCCTTGATGTCGTCCATTGAATCGTCTAAAATACCGTTAGACATGAAAAACACGATCAACCTGGCCAAAGGCTGTCCCTGACTCTTGTGCTACCTCCCCTACCCCTCAATGTCTGCCTGGTCGGTAAAAACCCGACGTGCTCCGTCCCGGCATTGTAGGGATGCAAGGGTCTACGGAAATACGGCTGCGGCTATGCATGACATGAGTACACCCCCCCCCCCCCCCCCCCCCCCCCCCCCGCTTTTTCCAACTCAACAATTCGTCTACGTTCTAAAACGTGCACCTGCGCAATTCGTGTTCTGTACGTATAACTGAAAGGTCAAGCATTTTAGTTTTCGGGGGGTTTATAATAACCAGAATGAACGCGAAGGCTTACCTATTAGCTGTGCTCATTGGGCACCCCTGCACAACTGGCTGTACTCCATGTTTCGGATCACCGTTGAGTGTCAGGGTGATGTTCGCGCGAGATTGAACGTGTCTGGTAGCCTTGAGCCTGTCGAGCGCCCGTTTCCACGCGCGAAGGTTTGACAGGGTCTTGAACGGCTTGAGTCGACCCAGGCATCGTCGGAAGTCCTCCAAAGGCTCGTCTGCATCTTGAGTGCCCGCAGGTACTTTACCGGGGGAGGACAATCAAATAATTCGCCGACAGCCGCCAAGTTATGTGAGATTGATAGATCTGCGTACCGACGGTAAACTTGCTCGGTACCGAGACCACTCGGATCCGACTACAGACGGCATGACAAATAACGCGGACATACACGAAATGTGCCAAGCATTATGTTCATAAAACTTATGCACCCTGGATGAGTTGGTTTCCACACAATAACAGCTTCGTGGAAATACCTTGTAAGTGTAGATATTTGCCAGAGTATAAACTCGGTGTACCAGAGAACCCAAGCACAATTACGCTCCCTGGATGACAATAAAACAGCTTCGTGTAAACACCTTGTTAGTGCACGTATTCGTCAGAGTATAAACTCGGTGTACGGGAGAACCCAAGCATATGGCAGAGAACGAGGGCGAGTTTATGGCATGATTGTCCCCTTCACATACACACACCTACACGCACAACGATACAACAGCGTACGCTACTGTTCCCACTGTACTCTGAACGTGCCCGGCCGCCAGACGACACCGTCGATCGCGATTGGCGAGGGCAGTAACGGCACGAAACGCAAGGTGCGTACTGCTAGCGGCTTGGTTATAGAGCATTGCCCACTGCCCTACTTCGTCACCAACGCATGTATTGCTGGTACTAGACGTGGTTATATGGCCCCACTGCCCCTACACAGTCATGTGACTCAAGTAGGGCAGTGGGTAGTTCTATGTAACCAACATTGTATGAGCTATAGTGTTCATTTAATCGACCAAGCTGCATTAATATCCGGGCAACAAAATGTAATTTTTCGAGTTCGTTGAACCTCACCATGCTGCATTCATCTCCGGGCACACTCCCCTCGCTAACGACTACCGGGAAATCAAGAATCTTCGAGGCGCTTCCGGCCTAGAAAAGTAAGTGATCATGCTGGCACTCCAACCCACGCATACCATGCTCAGAAGCGAACGATCTACCACCAAGGTATAGAGCTAAGTGACTAAGTAGGCCAGTGGGTAGAGCTATAACCAGCAGCTATGCACAATTCTGTTGATGAATGCATCGTGAAGGCTGCCCTCAAAATTCCAACGCCTTAGTCCCCACTCCCCAGACGGCTTCAAAGCGTAACCACTAAAATATCGTTCATGTCGTTTCAGGGAAAATGGCTTCAAGTCTTTAATGGCCTCACCCTTCACGCAGTGATTTGCTTCTGCGTCCCCACTTCCAGAAGCGTGGACCTTGTTGCCCACTTCCCGCCCCCCATTGAATACGCGGCTTTCTAGCCGATTTCCACCGAAGCTGGGGGCACGTGGTGTGGTGTCACTGTGCCGGGGCCACCCACCAACGCCAACGTTGAAGCCACCGTGTCCGGGCCGACCACAGCACAAGAAATTGTCGAGCATTGCTTTGGGTTGTCGACGGTAATTTCCATGGAAGGTGTACCCACTCCAGTTAAGGTCGTGGTGATTGAACCCATTTCTTCTGCATGCGTCGTACACAAAGGCTTGCGCTTTGGAGTTGGGGTGGTGCCCCAGAGGTACGCCGTCGTCGCGGGGCATGTCGCCGCCAAAATCCGGTGGGCATGGTCTTCTGGCAGAGGAGTCAGTGTTCTGGACATGTAGGCCGCTGAACGACGGCTGTCCATGTCGGAGAGTCTGGGGGATCTCCGCGTCGCCCGAAATGGAGAGAGCAGCGCCGCAATTTTGTAGTCCAATGCCATTGCTCTTGCCGTAACCTTGTACTTCGGCGGCATTGCTCTTGTCGTAAGTCGACCTCCCCCCCAAGCCGTGCGAAGAACCGGCGGCGGTGGTGGTGGTGGCGGCGGGGCCCATGCCCCTCTCTAGGAGGATAATCCTCGCGGCCATAGCCTTCGCCTCGTCTTGCGAGTAAACCTGGTCGTTGGGATGGAAGAAGGTTCATAGTCTGCGTTAGGTGAGCCTGCCGCCGATAGGTAGTGTGGAACGATGACGTACACACCGAGGGTCGTCCTTCAGACGTGTCGGAATCCACGAACCGTGCGTTGGGCTTGTTTGATGCGGATCCATCAGCAGGACTATTGTAGTCTGAAACACTTGTGTGAAAGAGGCAGTGGAAATATTGAGTTTGAATGAGTTGCTCGCACACGGACGTAAGACAGCTGCACAGCACCTGTAACGTAAAGCAAAGGAACACAAACAAGAACAAATCAACACAAAAAAGTACGACGACGGTGCGTGCTGCAACTGATGTACCATAATCTACTGCATACCAGACGTCGATGCTCGCACCAAAAGCCAAGACAAGGAATACACCCTAACAGCTGCACCTCCTCGTGAGGCACTCCCTGGGTGAGTGCCCGTGAGGCCCACATGATTTGTGAAACAGGATTGATAGCGACCGCGGCTCTATAATCGTTTAGCACTCCAGCACAGGGAGTCTTGCAGGAGTTCTCGCCTTCGGTTCATCAGCCTTCGCGTGTTCCGTGTCTCCGCTCATGCGGAGCTTGCACGCCTTCTGGAAAACCAAGACAAGTCAGAGGAGGGCAAGGCAAGCGAGATCCGCAGGAAGAGGGCGAGTCAGAAAGCACCTTCACTAACGGAATAAAAAGGTAGAAGCTAATGTACAAGAAGGCACCATCGTCAAGGCACTACACGGTCTAAAACCCAACACCCGCAAAGCAATGCAGACGGTGCCAGTGGGAAACTATATAGTGTGCATCACCACCCCCGACTTGATCAAACATCTTAGGGAGTATCCCCCGTATATGACCCCTCTCGTGCATGCGGGGACCCTGAGGTTTGGGTGCGGGGGGGGTTGCTTTAGAAGCCCATACACTATGTAAAACTGTGAAAAATCATGATTTAGGAACGCATACACTAGCCTTACGCCAAACACGCGCCATGGCAAAAAAACGTTTTTTGTGGGCCCAAATTGTGCATGTTTACCCAGTGTGCGAAACAATTGTCGCGCCATCTCCACTTGCTATAAAAACGAGGTGAAACCTGCGAGTGCGTCAATATCTTCTCGAGCGAATCTCTTCACACTGTTCCTCGAAGCTGCTTACCCACTGGATGCGAACAAAGTGAACGTGTTTCCAGCGCATCGTCTATGTCGCGGGAAAATGGCGTGTGTGCGTATGGGTAACCCATGACTCTTGTCAATACCGTAGAAAACTTGCCTCTCGATTTTGTATTGCAATTGGATTGGAAGGTTTTCACCCCGCAATTACATTACACACATCTGTCGACGAAGGTGATGACAACTTCCCCGACACGACATCCCAGGGGCTCCCTTATTCACTTCGTGTGGAGCTGTCTGTGTTGAGGGCGAGTCCCAGCTGGCACAGATCGCCGCGCAGCCGTGCTATGGGCAGACTAAAAGTTCAGCTTTGTGCGCAAAGAAATATGTCACGACAAATGCTCGTTCCGTACGCCTTGCGCGGAATACTTCAAACCCATGGTGCACACAGACAGGCTATTCGTCAGATATTGGAGATATTTTACAGTGACATCTCCCGTGGAAGACTTCCAAGGAAACTCCGAACCAAAGTACTTTCATGGAAGCAACTTCCACATTATAGTCGGATAACTGCAGACTGCACACCAGCGCAACTTGTCACCTGTTCGGGTAAGGCCACAATGGTCAAGAGCACCTTCGGCGGCCGCCCGGTCGCTCCTCCGCCTGGCCCCTCTTTCCTCCAGACACCGGGCACCCCTAACCTCATCGGCCCAGACCCACCGGAGCTGTTCTTCATCTTCTTGTCGCCGTGTTCGTCGCTGTCCACCCGGGAGCGTTTCGTGGCGCTCTCGCGATCGCAGGCCGGCGCTTCCCGGCGGGACGTCGGAGATGTCGGGTGTCGGGGCTGCGCCAAAGCCGAGCCTCCGTACCGTGCGGAGGGGCGCGCGGTGGGGAGTACCACTAGGCCCGAGGCCGACACCATCCCACCATGGCCAGGCGCCCGCCACAAGAATCCCACGGTCGCCTCCAACAGCACGCGTTGGGTCCGGAGGAGGATCGACGGTTGCGCCCCCCCCTCGGTCGCCGCCGCTATAGCTAGCTCTGTCATCGACGGCGGATTTTCCGCCTCCGCCGAGTCCACACAGTCTAGACAGACCTGCAGGAGTTTGTCGGTACCTAGGCAGCTCCCCAGTGAACCGGGCGCGGCAAGGATCTTCTGCGGAAGCCAAACTCTTGCACCTCCGTCTTTTTCGACCGCGGTGACGGTGTCGAGGAGGTCACCGAAGGATTCGAAGGATGACGGCGTCGAGAAATCGATCACAGGAGCGTTGGAAGCCGACGCTCGGTGGGTCCCGCGCGGATCGGCGTTCGCCTCTACGTCGTGGTCGCCGTGGCCGAAGACGTAGAAAATGGGCACCATTGGTTTCGTCGGGCCCTTGCACTTGCACCCTGAATCATGAAACAAACAAAAGCACGGGATAGTGAGCACACGCCGGCAAGAAAGGCTGGCAAAGATTGGGGCGGAAGCGAATAACAATGCCTACTGTATGGCACGTATTTGCTGTTGTTGGGGAGGTTAAACGTTCCTGAGGGAACGGGCACCCAATGGCGGGAAGGTATATGGGACCGGCTCCTGTGACAGGTTGAGCTCTGTCTTTCTTGGCGTGGTCGAGCGATTGACAGGATCTGGGATGGGTCGCCGCAGACAACCATTCTGCAGCGATCCTCGCGCCGCCTCATCACACCCAGCACACGGGCAGACGCAACAACCGTCTATACAAGGTAGCCAATACTACCCGGCAGTAGCAGCATGTGTGTACAAAAGTCGGGCTTGCGCTCGCAAAAACTGCTGCCTTCCATGTCACGTTCAAACCCTTGCCCTCCAGTCTCCCCCCGCCCTGCGCTCACCGTAGTCGACGACAGCGGCTGCCTGGAGACGTTGTTCAGGGACCCTGTCCGCGCAGGAGGCCTCGTCCATTTTGTCGTTGCCGATGAAAATAAACATCGCGCCACGTCCACCCTCGCCCTCTCCGCGCTTTCTTTTCTCCGCCTCCAGCGTTTGCACCCGATTTCGAACCGCCCACAACACATTTTGCGCGTCATTAAGAAGTTGGTCGGGGAATCGCAAGGCCACCCTTTGGAAGTTTCCGTCAACGATGAACGCCGAGGTCTTGGCGACCTGGTCCGGGAAAAGAACAAATTGTGAAAATTCGAGACGAGGCAGGAGGCGGCATAGTGTTACTTGGTGCGGCGCGCTGTTGCCGCTTGTGGGGGCAGCTGCCGAAGCTGCAGCTGCAGGGGTGCCTGCACAATCGATGATCGGAAGGACTGCCACCCGGTGGGAGGTGGGAAAGGAGGGAAAGGAAATGGGGGGAAGGAGAGCAGGAGGGGACCATAGGAGGAGGAAGGCAGGGAAGGAGCGAGGGGGACGGGGGTGGGGTGGGCTGCCGTCCTGTTGTGCGAGCGAGTACGTATACGAGTAGAGGGCAGGATCGCCACATGTCTGCCCTGGTATCGCACGCGTGGTCAGCACGTGTTAGAGCAGCGAGAAGAATCTGTTCTCCAGCCCCCGCGGAAGGGGGCGGCTGTTGTGATGCCGGACCCAAAAACGGTAGATGGGACCTCGGGCTGCCTGCGTAGCCACTTGCAGGCTTTATCGAATGACATGCGACATACGGTACACTCGTGGGTGGGTTCTGAAAGTATTTTGGTGCGGACGAGTCCAAATAGTTCGACCGCACCCGAAATCATTGGTCCGGAAAATTCCACTCAATAGGCATTCTCCTAGACCATTTGTCTGGACAAATCCAACGAATCGACAGCACCCGAAATCAATTGTCTGGACAATTCCAACTAATAGTCTCCGAATTGATCATTTACGCAATTCCAATGCATAAATACTCAAAATCAATCGCTCAGACACGTAATACAATCAATACATAGTGTTGGAAATCAATTGTCCGGACAATTCCAATTTACTAGGCAGTCGCCGAAATCAACTATCTGGGCAGTTCCAATTAATAGATATCCAAAATCATTTGTCCGAACGATTCCAACCAACTCACAGTCTCCAAAATCCATTGACCGGATAATTCCAATAACTACGTCGACAGCCTCCAAAATCAATTGCGGACACAAAAGAATATTGAAATAGGAACTATTCAGGGAGGGTTATATATCTAAAAGGAAAGGAAATAAAAAAAACGGGAAAAAACGGGAAAAAAAAACGATAGCAGTAGAAGGGATGAAATCCAATTTTTGCCACCACCGTATTCACACCTGTGTTGTTGGTGGAATGATGGCCCAGAACGAGTCGGTCTTGCTGCATATGCAGCATCTGTGTTGGGGTATCGCGTCGAGCCGCGTAAAAGTGTGATACTAGTACTGTATCGGTGCTAGTTGTTGCACTATAAGTAGCGTATACATATAGAAATCTATATAATGGCTCGGCTTCGAACCTCAACCTCAGATTGCAAGCTCTAGCCTTAAACAATTTGGAGCCCAGAATGCACGAGGTCGCCGTATCAAATTGAGGTTCAGGTTTTTTGTGATGAAACTGTTACGTTTTGGGTCGCATAAAATTCTGTTTTTTTGGCCTTTCGTGATTTGTATTTTAATTCTTTTTATTTTTATCCTCCGGCGGACAGGTAAAAATTAAGCTTAAGCTCACCACACTTCCACGTTCCAATTTGAAAAGGGCTCAGTTTTCAGTCTAACAAAATCTTGCGTAACGAACGGCCCTAGTCCTAGTCAAGGGAAACGCCAAAGGATACCTCGTGCACTTGGGATATGATACCCTACTTGAACGAACCTGGTACCTGGTATTGGTAGTACGTACGACGGGGGACTCGATACGTAGTATTAACAATAATAGCAAACAACCGTTTCACATGCGGCGGGGTTCCGAACGCCGCAAGAAAGAACGAGATGTACTCGCGTTGGGGGATAGAGTAGGGCCGACGCGCTGCTATCGTGAGCGTGCGTACGGCAACTCGTGCGACGATAGGTCTCCGATCTCCACATCCAATCAACCCACCGACGACCCGCTGCGTATCGGGAAACACCAGTGTAATAGAGATGACGGCCTCGAAAGTATCATGTGGATCCATTTTGTAGCGGGCGAGAGGTTGCCAGCGGCGTCCTACGCTCTTCGTCGAAATCTGAAGAAAAAAAAGTTGGTTCCACCGGATAGGTATCGATAATACTTATCGTCTGTTTTCTACTCCAGCGGCCAAATGTTTTTCTATCGGACGCCTGATATGGTGCCCGCCACACATCACCAGCCTTGGGTGTGAACGCCGTGACCGTAGCATGTGTCGGAGCCCCTAGGGGCAAGCATTAACGAGCAACTTTTTTAACGTAATTGAACAGGAAAAAATAATATTGATTCCATTTGAAGATGACTTCGTGAAAAATCTGCCTTTGGGTCCTATCGAGCACTAGCATATTGTGTTGAAAAAATCATATAACGCACAAAGGTCAACGAACACCCGAGGGTAACCAACGAGACGGAAGAGGGCCCGCGTCCTCCCGGGGGCGCCGCGGCCAGCGGCCGATTATTCTTGCCGGCACCGCCGAAGAGGTTATCGGTCTTGGGATGTCTTGGGTGGCTGGCGCAGGCCTTTGGGTCCTATCGAGGACTAGCGTATTTCGTTGAACAAATCATATAACGCACAAGGGTCAACGAACACCCGAGGGCAACCAACGAGACGGAAGACGGCCCGCGTCCTCCCCGGGGCGCCGTGGCCAGCGGCCGATGACTCTTGCCGGCACCGCCGAAGAGGCTGTCGCTCTTGGGATATCTTGGGCGACCGGCGCAGCCCCCAAGCCCCACCCAGGCAGCGACGGGGATACAGCGATGGAACTTCTGAGCGAAGTCGTGATCTGATCGGTGCTCGTGTGGTTCGGGAGGCAAAGAGGGATGAAAAACTGGGGTTGCGACGGACTTGCAATTTTTGAGGCGCCGTGGATGGTCTACTCTGTGCTAGGGGCCGTCGGACCTCGCGCTGCGGTTGTCTCTCGGGAATAGTGGATCTCGCCTGCGAAGCAGTCGACGACACGGCTCAAGTTTGCGTGGCTTGCTTCGGTCTCAGGAGCATGCCACGTCGAGTTGGACAAACTGCCCAAAATGAATCACACGAAGAGCAAACCAATTCCCAAAAGACTTGGTGAAATTGTTTTTATTCGTTATTATCGAATCTCAACTCAAAACGCCTGCTTGGTGATTCACTGTTTAACCAATCAGATGCAAATCAAACCAAACGAAAAAAAAATATTTTCACAATTCAATTAAAGAAATGAACGTTAATGCAGGCCCTAACGAGCGCGACCCGTTCAGATTTCATGACGCAGTCGTTGGGTTAGGCCAGATGTTCTCCAATATTATTTTTGCGATTGAAAACGGAAGGCATTCGGATTTTTCACCAGCAACAAATCCCACCACATCGTTATTCGATGTCCTATCTTATCGTGATTTTGGTTTTATTTCATGGGGAAATGAAAAAAACAGAACAGAACTGAGATTTTGAACCCTACGACACGAACGAGTCATTCACGCCGGATTGGGCGATCAACCTTGACCACCAGCTCCTCGAAGGAAGGAACGGAATGTGGAACCTCCTGGGGAGATGCGTAAGGGATTTCCTAGTCGCTGGACCAACAAGGAGCTCTCGCTCTCACGGAGCATGAGCTGCTTGCGGCGGTCCTAGTCAGAAAAAAACCGTTAGATTGTTTTGCTACTGCTGTAGTCTCGTCCTATTCGTCCTCAAAGTTGTTTTGCCCAGAGAAGCTGCAGTTGGGCGGCCGCAACGCACGCGAAGGTGGCCAATGTAGTGATGCCCTCTCTCTCCGTGGTGGCCGATGCCCGAGTGCTGTGTCCCAGCTGTGTACAAGCGTAACCAAGGACGTAGCGTCGTGACCCGTCATGAGCCCAGTTTACAACTCATACAAAATTGTACAATGCTTCCGAAGTCTCCTACAAATGCGTTTTCAATCACTTTGCGAAATAACACCAAGCTGTTGAAAAAGGCCACCAAAAAAAAAACATGTGATCAAATACTATCATCGGTAAATCAAGGAACATTTTTTCAATAAAGAGGTGCCATAAGACGCAGTTCTGATCAGTTTTGATATAATTTGGGACCAAATACCTCTAAACCTCCGTAAAGGTTAATGCAATCACCCAAAATAGTATTGCATGAGATCCAGCCTTAGGCGATCGATATCAAACCTGAAAATGCTCTGATTTTTATTTTTGCCATTGGAGAGGCATCGGGATTTTTTGTGTTTGTTTTCTACACACCAGCGGCTAAAAGTAAAGTTATCTTGTCAGACGCCTGGCTTGCGCTTGCCACATATCACCGGCCGTCGTGTGATCACTGTGACCCTAGGGTGGGTTGACCCCCCTGACGAGCGCGCCTCGTTCATTACACAGTAGCTAGGTTTGTCGATTGAAGTTTGCCGAGGTCTCGGAATTTCGCTGGCGAGTTGTTTCATAAAAATTGTCTCCAGCAGAACAGAGGTTTTCATAACAATTTCGCGGGCTTCGCCAGCGCAATTAGCCCGCGTGATGAGCTATCCCGTGCAGTCAAAACGTTTCCATCACCACTCACCACTCACCACGTACTCGCAAAATAACGGTTTGACATGCGGCGTGATTTCACATGCGGCGGGGTTCCGAGCACTGGAATTTTCTGAGAATTTTCGAAGGTGCCCTACAAACAATGCACTTAAAAAAGCCTTGAAACTGTTTTTTCAAGGAACATCTTGAAAACGTTTTTCGACAAATTATATCGCTTTTTTATACCCGGGACAGATTGCCAAAGAGTGAACTTTTATGAAGGAATGGGGCATTTGGGTCATAAGAGATTCAATCTTCTTTCCGGTGGAGAACAAGAAAAAAATAACTTGAACGGCTTGGCAGGGGGGGCTCATGGAACACATGTGTAAACAGTCAGAATCAGACCCCCAAAAAACGGTGTGGAGATTCGAACTTTGTGCGGTAAAAGTGCAAAAAACTAAGGCGTTGCGTCGTAGTTTCTTACAGTATAATAGTTTCAGTATTGCATCAACTTTTCGCGTTAAAAATTACTTAATATTGGTCCGACGCAGTCAGTTCTTTCAATACTTGCCCGAAACGTTGTACGGACATGCCTTGGAGTATCTGAAACCGATTCGTTGAAAAAAAAATAGGAAAAATGTTTTTTCCTACGGAAATGCTTGACTACTATTGACCTTTTTGAAGGTCTATGGCTGGTCGGGACTCAGGACACAGCAGTGCGGACGCTATATAGCGCCAGCCCTAGGCTCTAAAAAAAAAATCGGGCTACATATGTCACCCTTTTCCGCTGATAATTACCATCAGCGTGATACCAAATGTGTGACATTCAAATAGCTACTACATGTGTCATTCGGGACTGACACAATTTGGGGCTTTTCTTGCTTGAACAAGCTTGTACCAAAATCATACTCCGAGTATACTATTACGGGGGTCTATAGTTAACAGGACCTACGGCATACATAAAAACCTATATATTTAGGTATTTTTACTAACAATTTTTCGTCCTATTTACTATGGTCCCCCGTAGTAGGAGCACTGCGAGTACTCCCCGTATGAAAGTACTCGTATGATACTCGTAACGGCCAAAGAACTGCCAGTATCCATCCGCAGCACAGAACGCCAAAATACTGGCAGTACTGGATGTACCCGCCCAATACCCGCCCGAAACACTGCTAGTACCGGCAGTATCCACAGCATAGAGCCCCGAAATGCTTAAAAGCAGAAAATATCACAGAGAACAGAACCCCGAACTACTTGGAAGTACAAGTAAAACCCCGAAACACTGGGAGTACTTGCAGTGCGAGCAGTATTGAACCTGGCATACTGCCAATACTAAGTACCTCCGGTGTTTCCCCTCCGAAATAAATTTACTCCCACGCCCATTCCTGCGATGCATCTGTGAACACTTTCTTGGGAACACTGCTGTGGGGAACACTGCTGTGGATGAAATCATCGAAACGGTAACAGATGCTTTCAGCATACCGCATCCCGCATACCGCAATAATGATATTAATATTAGTGGTAGATGTAGTGCGCGGCACTTAATATCGGCGAAAACGGGGAAAATCCGGAGTAAGCGCCCCCTGTTTATAGCTGTCGCTATTAATAGGAACTCCAGCAGCAGGACATTGGTATCTGTCGTAAACTTGTGTGCGTTGGTCGGACGGTGGGCAGAAGGCAGCAGTGAAGCTTTCTTCTCCGTACTCCGTACTCGTGTGATACTGCTGTTGAATCAAGGCGCTGCAGCAAGCAGCAAGCGGCGTATTTTTTTTCCGATCCAACAAATAATTTATTCATACATTCAACATATCAACCATATTTCACCATCGGCCGGAGTAGCTCAGTCGGTAGAGCGCAAGACTCTTAATCTTGTGGTCGAGGGTTCGAGCCCCTCCTTCGGTGTTTTTTTTTTTTTTTTCCAGCTCTCCTGTGTTTTCACATACCACAGAATGCTCAAAACGCCCCCGCCCATAAACCGGGGAATTTCCGTCTACAATCCCCTCCCTCGCTTGTGCCCTCCATCTGGCCCACTACGGGCCCTGGGGATGGCGACCAACAGGTACTCGTAGTATTTCCTACCGCAAGTAGTAGCAGTATGATCAGTACGTCATACTCACGGGGGAAATACTGCCAGTACAGGCAGTATTCGCAGAACCGAACCCCGAAATGCTTGAAGTACAGCCAGAGAATGCACAGCGGCAGTGCAGAACCCCGAAGTCCTGAGAGTACTCGCAGTATGAGCAACGCCGAACAATGAAATACTGCCGGCTGCCATTACTCGCAGTACATCCGTTTGTTTCCTCGAAAATACTTCACCTTCTACATTTTCTCCAAACTACTTGTTTGTACTATGGAAGACTGGGAGCATGCGGGTATTGTATGTATGTGGAAGCTTATATTTCAGGGTTTCTTTATCCGTACTTCCATGGAAGTTACAATGTAATTCCATGTAATTCCATGATAACTTCCATGCACTCCCATGGAAGCTACCATGTGGTTCCATGGAAGTTCGTGGAAGCTTCCGATGTACCAAGTACCAGACTTGCAGTGGAAGCCGCTTCCACGGAAATCCACTCAAAAAACAAATAGTGTATCAAGTACGTATAAACTTGGAGTGAGATACCGGTACGCTAGAGACCGCGCCGACATGTATTCCTCTCGTACCGGGGACGTGCAACGTGCAGGGCATTCTGCCCCGGGCGGATGGGCCACGGGCACGGGTGACAAAACACAGAGCGGGGGTATTTCCAGGCTGTTCGTGCTTCGGACTGTTGTTCTCTTCTTTCGCCCCACCACGCTCTTGCGTTCCAGCGGTGTGGTGGGTATCAAGTGCGAACCGTACCTGCTCGTATATACCTGGTATATATTTTTATATAGTAGAACATAACTGGGCTACATAATCAATAAAATAATATCACAGCAAGTGATCTTTTGACCGGGAGAGCATCAGGGTGCAGTATATTCTCTGGGTACGAGCATACCCGGTAGTACGTACGGTCCTATGGGTGTAATAGGAGGCGAATGTGCAGCCGCGGGCCTCGACACCAGCTCACCGTGCGTGTACGAGAGTCAGCCGCGTCGTTTCGCCCATAGTATGCATGGTCCTCCATGTTCGTTCCTCTTCTGAAAACCCAGCGTCCCAACGTGGCGTGGAACGACGAACGCCGACGCAACGATATCTACTTTTCCTCAGTCTCAATCCTTACCTTGAAGTAGTCGTCCACAGAGCAGGACGCCGGCCCTTTCCCCCCAGACAGCATAGCATTGCCTCTCGCATCCCCCATTGCAACAGCAGCCTCCACAGCAGTCTCCCCGCTGCTGTTTCCAAACTCAACCTTCACGCTCAACGCCATCGCTAGATCGTTAGTGGTGGGTCAGAGTCCAAGCGTCCCGAGTCACCGTCTGTGCCACCGAAGCCTACTGTGTTGCTGCCCGCACAGGTCCTGACAGTGTCGTGGCACGTAGTCAGTGCGCACAAGAATAAATCCGCAGCGTACTTCCAACTCCGAACTGCATGTGAAAAGTGCAAAAAAAGTGGTGTGTGAGTTGTGTGAGTGGAGTTTGACGAGGGGGGGGGGTTGTAAAGGAGGTGAAGGGTTTATGTTTTAGGGGACAGTCTGGGATCTCCCCGTGCTTAGGAGCGAAAATGAGGTTGTGAGCTGGGGCTGGGGACTGAAAGCTTGGAGCACCAGACAATATGGCGTCTCCTCGCGGCACGAAAAGGAAGCCAGCAGCAAGAGCAGGAACGGTAGACTTGTCGGTCCCTCAGGTACGAGCAGGCTTGCTCTGTGCCTGACGCTGAACGATGATTGATTTTGAATTTCTTGATCGGACACTCAAATGTTGGATGCTCCTGTCTGTGTTCCGTACGTATCTCCATATCTCTTCATGTTCCGCTATCTCTGTCTCTCATCCCGTTTCGCCATTGTGTTGTCGTATAGGATTCCCATGACCTAGTCACGCAAGGCGCGGAAATCGGGTCGTGTCGGGGTTGTGGTAGTAGACCCCTTTGTTCTGCAAGAAATACATGGATTGCGTACATAAGCATATCGCACAACAGCAGTACCAGGTATAAAACCTGGGGTATGGTATATTATTATTAATAATAGGTACCAACAGCAGTATGACTACTGCTGCTGTAAGCACAACTATTAATATTAAAACTGCTGTAGTGTCGGTAGTGTGAACAACGTCCCGCCCAATGACGCGCTACTCGTACGAGGACGTACTAGGACGCATGCTCCTACAGAGTGGAGGGATATTGCAGCAGCAGCACGAAGCGGATAGCGGCGGCGGCAGCAGCAACATAATGCAGTATTAATAGCAATAGCAGCCAATGTAGTGCTGTCGCACCAGTATGGTACCGTAAATCGGGTATAAAAAATACTGCTGTTAATACCAGGTGTTAAATACTGCAGTATGCCCACCAGATGATCAAGCGTAATCTCCTAACGACGGCGCTGCGCGAGTGCGCGAGAGGGTGCGAGCCGTCATCACATGACAGCACCGTCTTACAAAGAGTATAATATTGGGGATTGGGACACAGCTCGCGACTTCGACAACAGCAGCAGTACTGCTGTACTACTGTACCAGTGCGTACGAGTAGAAGCGGTGGTGACGAGGGGATGAGGAGCGAGACAGATCACCATACTACTGCTGTAGCAAGTCTGCTGCGTTGCATGTTATACAAGGCGCTTCGCTCCGCGGGTGGCTTCCGCCGCCCACTCCCCTCGCTCACAAGAAATAAAACAAAATGAGAGAAGCGGACAGAGAGGTGCACGATCCACGATTGTAGATTCACAAACTGACGATTTGCAACTTGCAAATGCCAAGGGCTCCTACTTACCAGGGTATCATGTACCAGGCACTGCCTGGTTTATACGAGTACTTGCGCAAATACATTTTTTGAACGTAGGCGGGGCAGATTTCGATGTCTTCTTGGTTTTGTCGTTTTGAGAACACAGCGAGCTGTATAAGTGCTCGATGTCATGCTGGCTCTTGCCAACTTTGTCTGCTGGGTTGCGTTGTCGCGCTCTGTTCGGCACACCCTTGCTTTGCTGCTCCGTGCGAGACTGATGGGCTGTTCTGTGCTGTGCTGTGCTTTGCTCTGATGTGCTTGCGGAAGATGCTCGACGACAACGTGCTCGTACTACGAGTGGGGTGTTTACAGCAAAAAAATAGAACAAGACCATGTTCACTCTAAAGACCCACCCGAAGGAATTAATTTGGGTGAACTTGACGAAATACACGACCTACGTACATGCTCCGAACTTTGTGCCGAAGCTCTCAATGCGCAACCAAGGTAACGAGGGACAACCAAGATTCACACAAACAGAGCACACGCTCGGCAAGACACAACACAACAGCCCGAGGCTGCAAAGGGGAGATGGCCACCGCCTCTGCCACAACGCCGCCGCTGCTGGCGCTGTTGTGCTGCTGCTGCTGATGCATGATCCGCGACGCATCGCTTAACACGATCCGCAACCTGGCACATCAGACTGTTTTACGTTTTGTGTTTTTTAGAACACACGTAGAAGCGAGTAACAGCAGCAGCAGGGGCAGGGAGGCCAGGACATACGTATATAGTAAGGCAGGGTGATGATGTATCTACCTTATTTGGTATGGCCTCTCTCTCCTCTCCTGTGCTGCGCACGACAGCTGTGCGAAAAAGCGCTTGACGTGCAGCCGCCGCCGCTGCGGCACTGGTGCTGCTGTTGCACATACGAGTACCTTTCCTCCTAAAGCATGATGTTGCTGTGCTTCGAGGTGCCAACTGATGCTTCCTTTTTTCGCTTCGAGATTCGTTTTTCTTGGTGATTCTGATGGAATTTCGAATATTCGCTCGTCGCGAACACAGTGCAAATGCTCGCCTTTTTCAAGTGCGATGGAAATATACCGTAGCTTGAATTATTTTGATCGCAAACAGTACTTCCTTAAAAAAAACCCCACAAAAACAAAAATGGAAAACGAAGACCCTTCTTCTAAAACATAATGAAAATGGAATGGGCTCGCCGGTAAGTGATAGAAGGATGGAATTCAAATCGCCACAAAAGAACTCGAGGATCAATCCTGAACAGGTTTTTTCCTGTCGGCAATTAAGGGCTGAGGGTGGCTGAGAGGTGGTAGAATATACCGAGCGAGACAGCTCAGCTAGGGGAGATGTTCGTGTTCGTGCACCAGCACCAGCAAGCGAAACCAGCAGCAGTAGCAGCAGTGTCAGAGGAGCGCACTCCTGCTTTGGTCAGTGGTATCGCCGGGTTCAAACCCCAGAAGCGTTCAGGTCGTCATGTATTCGTACTCGTGGGTTCGAATACCACGGTGGTCGCCAATGTTGAACCTACTGGCCTCGTCCTGGAGTTGGTAACGTGGTGATGTCGCCTTGATGCATCCTGGAGCGCTGGTCACTTGATACCGTCGTTGCGGCCGACGTAACCAAGCAAATTTCCTTTCTTAGATTTTGGTAAGGAGATGCCTGAAGACTGTTCTGACACCGTGGGTCCGTGGGTCTAATGTGATCAAGAACACCAATCGGGCCGATGCGGAAGATTATCCAGTTATCCCGCGGACCGGTCAACCCTGCCAATGACGAGGGACCGCTTGCGACGCAAGATCTTGACTTATATTTCGATCATGTTCATCCCTGCATGCGTGTTCCGAGATGTACGATAGATGTGTACGACCCTGTCCTTCACACAATCCCTGAAACTAACACTCGAAAATATGTGAAAACCCCCAACTTGAGATTTTCATAATTTACCAGGTATATGTTTTTAGACAACTTATCGATAAACGAAGAACTTATTTATTACGTATCCCCACGAGTACGACCAACAAGCGCACAGCGTGGCACATAGAGCCCCACGAGCCCTACCCGCGCGCCCCGAGCCCCGCGGAGGTATGCCAAGATAGCCCCTGTATGTTACCCAGCGGCGGCAAGGCTTGTGCTAGCATAACCAAAAAATCAAATCTGCCTCTGCTGCCGTTCGCGTCCTTGTGTGTGATTGAAGTTGACAAGCCCAGAATGCATCCTCATCCTTTATGTCATTTGACCAGCTCACGCACAAGACGACAAAGAGCCCCGTGAGCTCTTCGCGCGCAAACCAAGCCCCCTTCTGGTGTGGAAGAGAGTCCTTGTATTGTTCTGGCTGTACTCGAAATTGAAAAACTGTCACTGCTGCTGTTAGGACTGCGATGGGATCGTATCATCCGTATTTAGGCGGGTTGGATCCCCAGAAATGACAGGACCAGCCACATCTCCCTCACCTAAGCAGGCGGAGGCTGTTTTTCTTTTTCGTTGTGTTCTAAGAACCCGGCCGTGTTGCGATCGGTGCTGTGTGCGTGGTCGCACTGTTTGAACAGGTGCGGACAAGTACACGAACTTACTATCTAACAAAATATTGCTTCTATTTGTAAAGCCATTTATAGATAAGAGTATACAGTGCTTTGGCACGGTATGGTGCACCGGTATAACAACATCATGAGATCATGTTGGAACAACCACGCTGGGGTTATATCAGCGGTTGCTCTCGAAAGCAAACACGCCCAAGAAAGAAAAAAGCTACCAGGGTATTTAATGTATTCACGTCTTCACGTGTTATGCATCAGCATTTAATTATGTATGTACAAGGCGCTTCGCTCCGCGGGCGGCCTACGCCGCCCACTACGCTCGCTCAGGAAGGAAAAATACATCAAATTAGTATGCGAAGCGGACAGAGGTCCATGATTCAATGTAGAGTTTTAATGATCGTAGTTGCTAACTGGCGACTTGTTGATAATGCCAAGAGTCCCGCCGCCATGCTTCAGGAGAAAAACGGCTCGGACGCCACATACGCTTCGCGTCGCGGGTGGTTCCGCCCGCTACACTCGCTCACATGCCGTACGTACGTACATATCCCATGTAGGGTACTTATTTTCTTCTTTTGATATGATGTATGCACGAAAGAGAAAGCACAGCACGGCACAGCAACACCGCAAAAACAACGTAAATGAAACCGAAAATTTCGGAAAGAAAAAAAAATCCCCGTCCCTCCAATGTAATAATTTTCTCTGATTGAAACACCTTGCATCGTTGCACCGGTAAAAAAAAAATCGAACAGCAGAGCTCTCTCAAACTCGTACGCCGCCCGTCCCTCTCGCGACCACCTCGCCACCGACTCGGTCCAGGTAAAGCTTTCCTTATATCTCCGCCACCGTGAGTCCCGTCGCCCGCCTCGCGTTAAGCCCGGTGCTCACCGTGGCCGTCGTTCGCCAGCTCGACAATGTTGGTGCTCAGACTGGGTAGCTCCCTCTGTGAACTTCAGCCCGGTCGCAAAAATAAACACCGCTAGAATCTTACCTTGCAATCCCGAACGACCCTTTTATACTGGTACATAGTCAATCGAACTATGCAGATGGAGGCCAGACAGAGCCCAATCATGCTTCCCTCGTGTCTCGAGGCACACGCAACGCCTAAGCATGACAGTGGCGACCGCGCTCCTTTCAACCCCCCCTCTACCCGCTGATAACCGCGACGGCGCTGGGCTCGCCCGCGGTGCCGTGCTCCGAGTACGCGCACGCACTCGAAACGAAAGAAACAAAAAAGGAAAAAAGAACCGAAAGTGCCAAGAGAAATGGAGAAAGCAAAGAACTGCTGGAAAGGTCCGGCAAGTAATAAAAGGAGGCGATTTCCAAGTGGGAGCTCTGAGAGGCCAGGGATGTACCAACTAAGCACGGTCAGAGAGTGAGATATCTGTAAGTAGTTCTATTGCAGAGTTTCGACCCTTGAGGGACCCAGGTATTGTGACCCAAACGATGCCGATCTTGTTTTTTTTAACCGTCTACGAAAGTGTCAGCGCGCAGCATCGCGAGGTAGTTTGTTGTTGTGTGCGCGTGTCGTCAATATCTTCCTGTTTCCTTCAGGCACTTGATGAAACCCAGCAACCCGGCCTGCTGCTTCGTGCAGCCGGTGGAGTAGTCGTCATTTGCGACGGTCACGTTTTCTCTCGGAGGTCCCTATATAGTTGAAAAACTTACCGGTAGCGTCAGCCGCCGCCGGCGTGAAGCCAGTATCACTGACTGAAGATTTTTCGACCGCTCGCTCGCAAAACAGCACCACTAGATGTCGACGTCTCCTGACTTGATTAGACTCGGCTTGCTGTATATAGCACGGTGTCTGCGATACGAAGTACAGACCAGAAATGCGTGTTGTTCGATTACAGGATGGGGCTTCCATGACTTTTGGGGAAGGCATTAATGGAAACTGCCTAAAAATCGACCCTCGGTCTCGTTCCTCTCTCTAGGCCTGACAAAGAGCCCGGAGGCTTTGCATAAGAAACAGCGGCTCTCTTCTCCACTCTCTTGTCCAACAATAGCTCATACAACAGCTAACACTGTCGCCCCCCCCCCCCCCCCCCCCCCCCCCCCCCCCCCCCCCCCCCCCCCCCCCTGTTCTTTCTCCCCCGCATACTCTATCTCTCTCGCTCCCCGACGCAGCCAAAATCGCCTCGTGGTGGCGGCAAGCGAAGCCCTACCACCTCCCCGGCGCGCGCGAAAGGCAAAACTTCGGCGGCGGCGACGCCGTCATCTCCCGCTATCCGCAAGGGGACTCCTAAAGGAAAAACTAAAGCGAAAGCGAAAGGAGGCAGAGGAGGAGGAGGAGGAGGGGAGGAAAGCGAAAGCGATGAAGTCGAATTTTCGTTCGACAAAATGTCCTCCGACGAGGACGAGGACGGGGCAAAGGTCGTAGCCGTCGCCACCAAGAGGCCAAAGAAGAAGCAGGCCACCCCGAGGTCTCCCGGAAGCGCCGCCGCCGCTGGGACTCCAAAGAGATCGCAGACTGCTTCGACGGCGGCGGCGGGCAAGGGCAAGGGCAAGGACAAGGGCAAGGACAAGGTGGTCAGCCCCAAGGTGACATCGCCGAAGACCCCCACCGCCACTGTCGCTGCCAAGGGGTCCAAGGCCGCCGGTTCCTCCTCCACGCCCCCGCCGTCCGCCGGCGCCGCCAGTGCCAGTGCCGCTTCCGGTTCCCGTGACGCAAAGGCCTCGCAGGCGGCCCCCGCAGCCAAGACTACGCGTTCGCCACGGTCCGCCCGGCAGTCTTCCGTCGCCGCTCAGGTTGTTGTTCTGGACGGTGACGACGACGAGGAAGATGAGAACGACGACGACAACGACAACGAGGACGACGATGGCGACGAATCAGAGTGGGACGAGGGGTCCACCGGTAAATCAAAAGGAAGAGCTGGTAAAGGCGATGGCGGCGGAGGCAGCGGCACCAATAGCAGCAGCCGCCGCCGTCGCCCCCCCGAGACGTCCTCGGCGAGCAGCAAGCAGGAACAAGCGAATAGCAAGAGTCCGGCGAGGGGGAGGGTCAGGGCGGCGGGGGCGGCGGCGGCGGCAAAGATTGCAGCAGCGGCGGCGGCGGCTGGAAGTAATGGAGCGGGATCCTCGGGGTCGGGCGGCGGGAATAGTGCCGGTGGGGATGGTGGCGACGCAGCGTCGGACGAGGAGGAAGAAAATGAACAAGAAGAGTTTCTTCTCGCGGATGAGACACCGAGCAAAGGCAAGAGGAAAGTTGAAAGTGAAAGCGAAGGTGAAGGTGATAGCGTGTTGGACGTGGGAGGGAGGGGTTCGGACGTCGACCTCGACGAAGCCTCGCCAGGGCCCCCTCCTACTCCGTCAGCAAAGGCAGCAGCTGCAGCGAATTCGGAGTCTTCGTCGAAATCGAAGAAGACCACCACTGCCGAGGAAAACAAGGAACCCAGCGCTCCTACGCCCTCAACCAAGGCTGCCAAGCCGGCCAAGGCTGCAAAGGCGACAGGAAGTAAGGGAGCAGGAAAAGGGAAGGGGAGGGGGGCGGCGATGTCGACGGCTAAGCCCACCAAGCTTGCCGATGACGTGGAGATCGTCCTCCGACGCTTGCGCAAGCTTAGGAACGAGATGGACCGCGGCGGCGGTCGGAAGGGCGCCGGTGCCGGAGACGGAGGTAGCAGCGGCGGTGGCGGGGAAAAATCGCCAACGCTGCTGGAGCTCGGCCTTAGCGGTGATGTCACCGAGGTCTGTTAGGCCTGTCGACGGAGGAATCTGTTGAAGGGTGTTGTGCTGTATTGTACTGGGCTTGAGCATGCGTTTGGGGTATTTTTACGTGTGTTGTCTCGTTTTCGCGCACCCGCCGCGTCATGCTATCAGTGGCGGCCTCTGAAGCGGCTACCTTACGCGGTTGTAGCATTGCTGCTGTGTGTACCGGCGCGATAATAAGCCTTACCGGGTATCGTTTAAGGCGACGGCAGCGGCAGAAGAATCGGTGATATTCTATGGCGGCGGTGGCGTTTCCCGCCTCAAAACACGTGCAGCCGAGGTATCGATCACTCCGTGTTGTTGTGTTGTAGTAGTGGTTTGCTGTTGCTGTTGCTGTTGCTGTTGTTGAAGGTGTTGTTGCGTTGTTGTTAGTGCTGTTGTTAACGTTGCTGTTGTGGCCGCTTTCGTATTTCATGCTGTTGTTTTTTCTGTGGCTCATGCTCTTGTACTTGTTCCTATTCTCGCTTTGGTTGGTGTTGTTGCTCTGGCTGATGTTGGTGGTGGTGGTGCTGTTCAGGTTAAGGAGATGGGCGCGGTGGGGGTGATGGACGAGATAGAGCGCATCGCGGTGGAGACGGCGCTGAGCATTGTTGGCGGGAAAGGGTTCGGGTTTCGAGTACCTACGCGAAGCAGCGGCAACCAGAAGTACGTGGAAGAGCTGGATCGGATCGTCCTAGGAGACAAGGTGACTCCCACTATACTGCAAACAATGTCGTACTCTATTAATAGTTTCACGTGGTGTCCCAGAAATCTCGGATGCAGCACTCTAAATAAGCCCCATACCAGGTCTTTTTTTTTTCAGTCTTCCGCTCGAAAAATCTAAAAAAGTAGATGGGAAAGTGCTGGCAAACACCGCCTGGTCCTCTCAGCTGTGTCGATGGTTACATCGTTTGGTGCTGTAGATGTTTTTTTTTTTCGCAGATGGCAGAATTATACTGAATGTCTAGGAAGCTCGTATGCAAGGAATAGGGCGGAGCTGATGCAGGTGGTAGAATCATAGAGCTGGGGAAGACGGGACGGGACCACCTATGTGTTTGCTCCCGCGTCCATGCCGTGGTTATTAGTGATTGTAGGAGTGTGATGGCGATTTGATGGAATGCGCCAGGTGCTACGTATCTGTCGGCCACCGCGGTGAGGGGATGAGGGGGTGACGAGAGATGAGTAAACACGTTTTTATATGGCGGGCGATCTGAAACAAAGCCTCAGTTAGTTGACTTTATGTCGACGGCTGGTGTTACGCTTGTTTCATAACAAGCTATCTTGTATTCCGCGCATGTTTTTTTAGTCGTTTTCACCCCAGCTGCGGGAAGGACCGCAACCACGCAAATCTTCTTTGTTTTCGTTTTTATTTTCCAATCAGCTTAACACAAACAGAACCCATTTGCGTGAACCTCGTTATTGTACGTTGATGCTCTTTGTCTCATATATTAGCCCTATCTCGCGCACTTGCCCTTACATGTTTTCTCTGCATTCTGCGCATTGTCCCGTTGCTGCCGTGAAAGATGTCGCAACGTAACTTCGTGTCGACAGCCATGGCGCGGAAAACGGCCATCACGACAAGGGTGGTGCAGCTCGTACACCAGGTACCGTACCATACCGTACCGTACCAGACCGTACCGTACCAGACCGTACCGTGCCAAACCGCATCGTACCGCACCATACCCTATCGCACCGTATCATACCGTACGGTAGCGCATGACATTCAATACCATACGGCGTCCCCGGTGGCTTGGTAGGTGGTTCGCGTGCCTATCAAGATCAGTTTCGTGGGTTCAAGTCTCACCGAGTGCATGCTCGTAGGGACTTTTTCTTGCTTAAAAAAATTGATGAGCGGAAAGCGCGAGAGCGTGAGTTAGCTACATTCGATGAAAATCGACGAGCAGTGGGAATGCTGAACCCCATGCGCGACAAAAAGTAAAGGCACGTACCGGGGGGGAGATGGGACGACACCTGTGACCACGGCTTGTCCAGAAGATCGCTGAGGGTAAAACCTCCTGCGAGTTAGGCTGGAAAGTAAAAGTGATAAAAAAAAAAAAAAAAAAACGGTATCGCACCGTGCCAAACCACGGGTTTGAGCGTAAACGGGCATGGCGAAGTTCGGGTTTGCGGGGGGGGGTCGCGTCGGGGGTGGAGGGGGTGGGACGGGGACGGGACGCAGAAGTGGGGTGGTTCGTCTCGTTTCTCCTCCAATTTGTTTGGTTTTGTTTGGTGCTGGTTTGGTTTCAAGTTCTTGTTTTGCTGTTTTGTCCGATTCGTTAGTGTGTATGATTTCTTTCAGGGTCGGTGTCGGTCGTTGGCTTGTCACGGTCATTTGTTTTTGAGCTTTCATGCCGGACTAACCGCGTGTTTGTGGGGTTCGTCTGTCGTGAGGGCCGTGCCGCAGTCACATGGCACGCGTTTTCTTCCACCTTCTGCATGGTACTCGTATACACCAAGGTACCTGTTTGGGACAAAGCAGCAAGCGTTCCCGAAAACGCCCCGAAACGTTCTGCGAACCAAAAAAACAACAAACGAATCAACAGCCAGGAGGGCAAGCAAACACGTGCGCTATTAGGGGAGCCACCGGCCTATCCCTATGTATGTTTCGAGGGGAACCGTAGAACGTGCACGACCGGCGCGCAGCTACTTAGCTCCCTGATTGTTTTCGTCTACCATCTTGTTTACATGCACAAGTCGCTGGCGTTAGTTGTACGTACACTTGTCACTCACGTGTACGTTTGTACTAACTTGTAAAATAGTTTCTCGCTGCTATATTTTTGGGTAATGGCAACGTGTGCGTACGCACCCACACATGATTCAGACAGTCCGAAACCAACAAACCACCCGGTCGACCGACCGACCAACCAACCGACAACCAACTCACGATCAACCAACCTATCAAATCGACCCAACAACACAACCAACCAACCCGCCAACCAAGAAAAAAAAAATCATCCATCTTGCCAACCGACCAACCTACCAACTAACCAATCAGCCAACAACCAGCTGACAGACCGACGAACCAAAACAAACCGCCCAACCAACCAACATCGAACTGGCAGACCGACCGACCAACCAACCAACCAACTGATCGGAACACAGGTGCTGGGCAAGGGCATCCACATAACTAAGCGAGACATGTTCTACACGGACGTGAAGCTGTTCCGCGACCAGGCGGATAGTGACAACGTGCTGGATGACGTGGCCTGCATGGTCGGGTGTACTCGCTCTTGCCTCAACGTCGTCGCCTCAGACAAGGGGCTCGTGGTCGGGAGGGTGACGTTTCTTGAAGACGGTGAGGATGTTGGTGGGGTGTTGGTGTTAGTGATGTTGTTGTCGCTGGTGGTAGTAATGTACTGGTGTTGCTGTTGATGTTGTCGTTGTTGTCTCGTTTTTTTGTTGCTCCTGCCGATGTTGCTGTTGTTGATATCGTCTTTGTTAATGCTGTTCATGATGTTGCTGCTGTTGCTCACTCTGCTTTTAATCGCCATGGTCGATTCCGCGGCCACAGGACAGGCTCCGTTCATCCTGGACTGGACAAAAATAGTGCCAACAATGAAGTATTCAGTAGAATAAAGCCAAAACGAAATTGGCAGTACAAACAAAAACATTGGGTCGGTATCATACTGCTGGAGTGGGCTGCTGACATTGGCAAGGGTGAGCCGAAGTGGTCAAATGTGAAGGGTTTCTTGCAGAGCTAAAAAGTAGCGTTCCCGCCCCTGTGACGGTGGTTAAACCCCTTTAGGATTGCAGCCACTTTTTTTGTGGGCAGAGTACTTGGGAACAGAGAGTAGGATATTTTGTTTTGTGGTAGGATGGTTAAAGTGGAAAGGTGGTATGTCATACCAGGTGGACGATTTCGATGGCGGTGGAAATGATGATGGGGGATGGCGGTGGTAGTGACGGTGGTAGTGGTGGTGCTGGTGCTGGTGGTGATAATGATAGCAATGATATTGATAACAATACTGATGACGTTCGTGATACTGATTATGTTATAGATTGTAATATTAATAGTGAGAATAATAACGTTGCAGACAACAGTAATTATTATGATATTGATGATCATGAGGATGAAGACGATAATGACGTCGATACTGACAATAACATGATAATTATAAGTGCTATTCCGACTATATTGATTACGGCAGGCGACCTCATCGATTGCACGCGCATGGGCGTCGGGGGCAAGGCCATCCCGCCCTACATCGACAAGATCACCGACATCAGGTGAGGTTAGCATACAAGCTACCATCCACCAATCGAACAGTGGCCCATGCTGTAATCATAAATATGTTTGTCGTCACGTCTTCCCTCTACAGCCCCTAAATATTCAAGAAGGCTATACTTCGTATGGGGCTGCGTGGACCTCTACCTTTCTGAAACCACGGCTAGAGCGCCAGCCGTAATGTACCCCCCCCCTCCCCCAAAAGGATTGCGTTGTCCTGCTTTTCTGAAAGCGCGACTATTACTGAATTAAACTATTATTAGCAACAGCACGCCAGCCGTAACGTACCCCCTCCTCCCCCGCGCATGCGCGCGGCGTGCACATGCATTCTTGCCGGTCCCAACGTCTTCGCTCGTTGTATAGGAGCGACGCAGATTTTATCCTGCTGGTGGAGAAGGAGGCTGCCTACATGCGCATGGCGGAGGATAGGTTCTACCAGAAGTACCCGTGCATTGTCATCACCGCCAAGGGCCAGCCGGTGAGCCTGAAGAAATGTCGAAACCACGAAGGCAGAAAGTACCGTTGAGAAATGTGAGGAAATGTGAGGAAATGTCTTGCGCTGGCCACGCTTGGCGGATTGTCGTAGTCGTTGCTACTGCCGCTGCTGCTGCTGCTTCTGCTGCTGGTGGTCTTGCTTGTGCCGCTGCTGCTAGTATTGCTGGTGTTCTGCTGGCGTTATTGGTGGTGGCGGCGGTGGTGGTAATGCCGCTGCAGCTGTTTCTGCAGCTGCAATTCCTGCTATCGTTGCCGCTGCTGCCGCCGCCGCTGCATCTCGGCTTGGCGGGAAAGCTTTCGGGTCGTTTGCTCGCAGGCGTGTTTGTGCGTTATCAAGCAGGGGGGTCGGGGGCGCAGCTCGCCGGACTGTGCGATGCCACCGAGCATGTGATAGGTGCTACCCCACGCTATGGGGTACGGCATGCACTGCTGGATGGTCGGTTGATACACACGCTACAGGGGTTTCAGAGTCTAGGATGCCGAGAGTGAGTTCCCTACGGTATCGCTCAAAGCACAATATTCCACGCTTCACCCCCGACCCCCCCTCGCCGCGCCCCCCCCCTCCCCTCCACCCCTCCGTGTACAGGATGTGGCGACGCGGTTGTTCCTGAAGCGCCTCAAGCGCGAGCTAAACATTCCCGTCATGGGGCTCGTCGACAGCGACCCCTACGGGCTGAAGATTCTCTCCGTGTACATGAGCGGTGAGGGAGACAAACCATATACCGCGACGTTTTTGTTTCTTCAGTTTTCGTGATTGGATATAATCCAGAGGACCAACAGTAGACTGCAGGGGGGAGATATCCGACGTTTTCACGTGTACAAAGACGGGTATCCCCCGTCCCCACCCCCGGGTCCGACACTGAGCATGCCGGACAACTCCACGGGATATATTGTCCCAGGTCAACAAGAGATGTAGGGAAGACAAGTCCATATTTTTCCCTGGATTGTATACGACTGTAGAACTACTGCCCCCGCCCCCAGACAGACAGGATACTATAAGGAGAAACCGTCCGTCTCTATCCTGTGTACTGCGTACTCCAGGGGAACCGGGAGTATGCAGGAAGAAAACATCCGTCGTTATCTCGTGTACCACTGTAAGCACTAACCGTAGTATCCCCCATCCCCGCCCCCGATCCCCTCCTCGCATTTACCTTCTGCCGTTGGCGCTCGGAAGGTTCGAAAAACATGTCGTACGACAGCGCTAGCCTCACGACCCCCGACATAAAGTGGCTTGGGGTGAGACCCTCAGACCTGGACAGGTACAACATCCCCGAGCAGTGCCGACTGGACATGACGGAGCATGACATCAAGACCGGAAAAGAGCTGCTGCAGGTTTGTGTATGTGTGTATCCATGGTTAGTGCACTTATACATGCTGGTGTATTTGTTTGCAAGAGTGTTCGTCTACGACTTGGCCAATAGTCAACTAAAATGGTTGATGGTTGGCAGTAATGCCTCGTTCCCTCTTCATCCCGAGAAATTTCCCGGGTGGTCAGGTTTAGGCTTTGTGTTCTAGGGATTCAGGTCGGATGTATTTCAATCATTTTACTGAAGCTGGGCCAAGGTTTATACTGCCCTATGTGCTATGTGTGTACCCGTGATTTACGTGTGTATCTGCGTGAGTACTGTGTGTTTGTGCGCTTGTGCGTGTGTGCGTATGTGCTTGCCTGTACGTGTGCGTGGGGACGTGTGGCGACGTATGTGCGTGCGCTAGTGTTGCCCGTGTGTTTTGTTTTCGTGGAAGGGAATGCATGTTGCTGGTTTGTTTCGTTGTTTAGTTGTTGCATCGGGCGAGTTTGAGTGTTGCTTGTGTGCTTCGTTGTGATGGCCGAACAAAGTGCATGCCGCTTGTTGTGTGTTTCGTTGCTATCGCGGGGGAAATGGTCCTGGCTACGTAGTGTTTCTGTTTTGTTGTTACGGCGCAGGTAGAGGCTTGTTGACGTGGTCGCTTCTCGACTCAAGCGGGAGGAGCGTAGATCATCGTTATTGCCGCTTTGTGCGTCGTGTGTTTCGATCCCTCTTGGGACTTCTCGCATCGTCCTGCGATTTTATCTCTTGTCGGGGTGACGTTGTGTCCTATGGTCGTGGGAGTGGTTCGCGTTGTTGACGGCGGCGATCACGACCTTTCGATGTTTTTCGCGTGTCGGTACCGGGCTTAATGCTCGTTTTTGATAGAACATAACATCAACCGTCGGCGTAATGCCAACTGTGTTTTTCGGGAACATGTATTTATATTGTTGATATTGAGCCTAACATGACTCCATCGTTGAAACAATTGTCGCCTTTCCGTAACACGCGCGTCGCTACCGCCTTCCATTATTGTCCAAAACCAACAGATGATGGTGTTTTCCTGTTTTCTGTGGGAGTAGGGTATAGTAGGGAGCAAGTGCCTGTGTGTTCTCCCGTCTGAAAAATGAGGATGATGGAAGAAAGACAGCGGTTTTGTGGACAGAAAAGTCAATTTGGTGGCGGTACCTCTGTGACTCTTTAGTTCGCAATCAAGGATGAGTCAACGGCACGGCTTGCTCCCTAAATATTCCGTTTTGTTTCGCGAAGATATCAAAGCATGTATTATTTTCTCTCCCTTTCTCTCGCTCAATCACTCTCCTTGAAAATGACGTAGTTGGTATTTTACAAGACAGCTAGAAAGCGCGACAAACTCATGTAGCGAAAAGCCCCTCAATATGGCCCGTTCCCCCGCTGCCTTCCCCTCTTTCTCTCTATTCCCCCGCTACAAACGCCAACAATACCCACGTCAGTATCGGCAACGGCCTCGATCACTACGTGGACAACGATACTGATCTCGATATCGTGAACTATGCCGGAAACTGTATCCATACTGACATCGACATCTATATCGAAACGCAGGAGGACTTCATCAAGAAGAACGAGCCATGGTGCCAAGAGCTGGAGCTGATGATCAAGTCCAAAAAGAAGGCCGAGATCCAATCCCTGTCGGCTTTCGGTTTCCAATACCTCACGCACACCTACCTGCCGCAGAAGCTCCAGAACGGGGATTGGGTATAGAATAGAAAGGCGGAGGTACAAGGGGGGAAGGTCAAGCTGAGCCGTGGCGCCAGGGTGTGCTGTTAACTATGTTGCTACGTATCGCACACGCGTTTATAGCATCCGCTTCTCTCTGACGTAATTATAAGTAGTGAATTTTCCTGCACTAGTTCCGAGTTAGTAGTTGGTCCCCACAAGGTGGGTGCAGCTGGTACGGGGTCGTAACCCTTGTGGACCCAGGTATTGTGACGAAAAGAAACGAGAAAAAATGCGCGGTCTCATCAGCCGCCTAATGTGAGCACGCAAACAGTACGCAAGTATTAGCACACCGCGCGCGTGGCGTACATCTCCCTAGGTACACCATGTTGCACTTCGGACACCATTCCCTGCCCCCAGTACCCCGGACTGCTCCGTGCCGCCGATGCTGTATTAATCGTCATTTCATTTCGTCGCAGAAGTCCCCGCAGGGTTGTATCTCTTTTGAGGCCAAGATATTACAGCGTCCGATGACAATAGTAGGGGTACGGTCGCGTAGCAGTATAGGCAGTATGCCACACTGCGCGCGTGTCCTGCAGCTCCTTGTGCCTTACGACGTAGATTAGCTTTTTTTTTCAATCCTCCGGCGGATTGGTAAAAATAGAGCTTGAGCTCGCCCTACTTCCACGTTCCACCAAAATGGATCATCACCTAACCCCGAGCAGCTTGGGCTACTTCTTTTCAGCCCCAAGCAACCCGAACTGCTTATTCTTCACCCCGAGCAGCCCGGGCTGCTTCTTTATAATCCCGAGCAGCCCAGCCTGTTTTTTGTAGCCCAGGGCAGCCCTGCCTTCTTGTGCAGCCCGGGCTGCCTATTTGAACCCCGAACAGTGCGGCATGGGCTTCTTTAGCCCAGAGCAGCGTAGCGGACCTGCTTCGTGCAACTCGGGACAGCCCCGGCTGCTTCTTGGTATATGCTTGGCAGTCCGGGCTGCTTAATATGGTCCACGTCCGATGCCGTAATCGTCATTTAGCATCATCACTTAGTCCCCCCCCTGAAGAGGCTTAACGGCGGTGGGGTAAAAACCCGTACAGCCCGGTATGTTCGTTTAAAAGAGATTAAACCATTGAGCGACTCAGTGGTTCAACCTTTCTAAAACGAACGAAAGTACCTTTGGGCTTGATACGACCTCCCGCCAATTACGTCAATTGGGGTTGATCATGCCCCTAATCAGCCCCGTGGTTTTTCCCCGTCCCCCACTGGTCGTGTGTTCTTGTAATCAATAGTGTGGGAGGCCGTGTCGAGCCCAAAGGTACTTCTTCTGTTCGTTTCATAAAGGTTAGACCGCTGAGCTTCTCAGTCAGCAGTAGCTATGTGGTTTAACCTTTATACAACGAATACGGTATGCGTCTTATTACCCAGAGCAGCGCAACGAGCCTGCTTCTTGCACCCCAGAGCAGCCCGAGCTGCTTCATGTGAGCGATGTCGTAATCGTCTTCTATCCCACAGGTCACTTTTTTATTTGCCCCCTGACGTCCAAAGAGCGTTGATGGCGGTCGGGTTTTAGGTTGTCACAATTGTTTGTTTGGCGGTGAGCAGTTTGCGAGTGGCGCGATTATGGGCGGTGATGTTTGGCTTGAGTTTGGTGACGGGTGATGGGTACTGATGATGACGGTGTCCATGACGATGTTGTGGTATTCATCTCGATCGGTGAGCGATAAAATTCCGGTTATCGAGATAAATAATTCCTGTCAATTACGCAAATGCCGGTAGCTGTTGATCCAGTAGATTAAACCTTTCACGATTGACAGCTGTAACTCTTTAGAGCTAAGATTACGATGCTATACACGTGCTGCTCCTGCCTTCGTCCGAGCAATGTGAAGTTTTACTCTAGATTCTCTCCTGCCAAAATCCTAAAACCGTTGTCATTACTCGAACGATGAAAAAGCTTTGTCGACATTGCTTGGTTTCAGTACATCAAAATGTCGCAGTCCAAATATTTGGTGCTCACGTTGTAAGGGAAGAAATGATACTGGGGTGGTGGATCGCCCGGCGTAGTTCTGAGATAAAACGGGCGTGGATAATTCTGGGGGGGGTTGGTATGTATTCATCCTTGTGCCAGACAGGTCGGCGCAAATTGACGGACAAGTAGGGAGGAACCCGGAAACGTGGTGACACCAGCTATAAGCAATGCCACCAAAAATTAGATGGGGCCAAGCCCAACTGTTTCCGAGAGTGGCGTTCGAAGGCCCGTGCAGTGCTGTTCCTGTCAAGGCAAAGGCCGACGTGTTTTACGTGACACACCCTTGTAGACAGCTTCAGCTACTGTACGTACAGGCATATGTACATTGCTGCGTTTCAAGCGCTCGTGCAATATCGCTGTGAAGCGGGTGCCCGCGGGAAAGAAACCATATTATTAATACCTGGTAGTACGGAAATTATTAATAAACCTCAGAACGAGCATTGCAGCTTACAAATTGTAACGCTCCTGCGACCAACATCTTGTGATCACACACAAACATCGTGAGTATAAGTGTGGCCATACCACATCAACCGTCGAGTGTGCGTGCGCCGCGGCACCACGAGTGTCATGCTGTGCGCGTGCTGTGCAGCTCCTTGCACTGAAGTTCGGACCCGTAACCGACCGCTCGCTGACCCACGGTCCAAAGGCGCTCCCTCGTGTAGCCGACATTGTAATCAATCGTCGTTCCGTTTCGTCACTTTTTTCTCCCTGAAGTCCCGAAGGGGTTCTAACTCATACGAAAGCCACACCATGATAGGGCGTTACTTGCGCTCTTACCTACCATACATATACCCCTACGAATCAATGAAAGCTCTACAATACTAGAGAGCTTTCCGAGCCCGCACACGAAAGCTAAAACCGGGCGATCAAAAGTGGGCGAAGATTCAACTTTCCGACCGCAGAAACAAAAGACGACAGACTTCCCCGGCAGAGCCGCTCCTACGGCAATAGCGGTGGAACCCGTTGACCTTCGTACTGAGGTAACTATTAAAGGAACTCTGGCCGATGTCTCGCTCTTAACAAAACGAAAGGCGGGAAAAAAAAATCCTGTAACTTAGTTAGCTCTATGTCTTGGGGGCGTTTATAAAGTATGAACTGGTAAGAAGTAATCCTCTTGGTTGTGAGATAGCACAAAAAAAACAAGGGTCATTCGGGAACGGACAAAAAATTCGAGGCAAGCACTCGCGCATTCGCTACTTTAAGCACTGCATTACCTCATCTTGCATAATTCCTGCCGCCGGCAACGCCGAGATGCTCACTTTCTAATTATAGGTGACTCCGCCCCAGAGGAATGAAAAAGGCATAGCTGTCAGCAGAGGCAGGCTTGCACGCTTCATTCCGAAGCGCAAGCCTCGAGCAGCGGAAAACTCGAGCAAGTCGGGAATGGCCTGTTGCTACTACTATCTCGAGCACCGCGCCAAGAAAACACAACAACTTGCAAAGGCAAGCCGCAAGCAGAACATAGCTGCAGAGCAAGCCAAGCAAATTAAAGGACGGCGGCACCGCAAAGCACAGAACCGTACCACAATCCAAAACCGCGTCCCCTTCAAAAGCCAATCCAGACTACCCCCCCCCCCCGCCCGCCCTAATGGGTACACCCCCCCCCTCCCTCCCCCGACTCTACGAGAAGTGTCGGCGACCACAGCTGAACTGAAATCCCCTTCCCACCGTCCTAACTTTTAACGCAAGCCACCGTGTACCCGCCCACCCGCTCATCCCTCAATCAATGTATCCATCCACCCCTTCGCCTCTCGGCCGCCCGCGGTTCACGTCCGTCTCGTATTTGCCCAACAACAACAACGACGCTTCTATCGATAGCCCCGGCCCGCCTCCAATAACCCCCAGCAAACAAACCAAGCCAAAGGTGCATGGGCCTTGAGGGGGGGAGGGAGGCGGGGGCTAGACTCCGCGATTGGACAACCCCACCTCAAAAATCACCGAATAAGGAAACCGCCCCTGACCACACTATTCAGCCCGGCGGCGCAATTAAAGGGCGCAGGGGACGACATTTGTGTGTCCGCGCCGATCCAAAACGAACCCACGAGTTAATATTATCATGCTAGTATTACTCGCGACCGCTGCCGGTCAGAATCTACGCGAGCGGCAGCGGTAGCAAGCGACGGCAGTGTAGCCGAGGGGACAGGGGACCGAAATGGGGAGGAGGGGATAGGGGACGGAAGAAAGCAACAAGGGGTATAGGGGGTGGAAGAGAAGAAGAGGGGATAGGGGGCACAGAGGAGAAGGATATAGGAGACGATAATGAGAAGGAGGCGTTGGGGAACAGAAACGGGGAGGGGGGGATAGAGGATGGGAGATAGGAAGGGATAGGGGACGGAACAGAGGAAGGGAAAGGGGGGTGAAAAAGGGGAGGAGGGGATAGGGGGGCGAAAATGGGAGGGGATAGGAAACGCCAGAGAGAAGCAAAAGATAAGAGGACGGAAGAAAGGGGGGCTGAGGAGGATGTCCAAGACGAGGAGTGAGGACGGCGGCAGTGGAAGAGGGGTGCTCAGGGCGAGGGGGATATACACAAAAAACACGTGCATCAGGCGTGCATGGGGGCTGCACAACGCCGTAAATTCGGGTCTCCATATCTGCATGGAGGGTCACGTCCGAATGCCGTCTGTGCGATTGCTACAAAATAAAACGTGACCATGCGTTTAAACGGGGACGGGGACGGAGGTGCGTCAACTACTGTAACCCTGTTGTTGGTCGGCATATAACGAATTCGTCGGCTGCGATTGGGACCAAAATGGTCGATACTCAACTTTGCAAGCTGGGTTTACGATGCATCGCTCGCGCGCTTTATAGCCTCGTGAAACACACCAGGGAACAGCAAATCTGCAGGTAACGCGCTTGTTTGTGTTATTTTCCGTAATGTTCGAAATATTCAAGAGTATCTCCCTGCTACAGCTGTTCGAGACGATATATCACAACCACGACAACAGCAGCAACAGCAGCAGCACCACAACAACAAGAGCCCCGTCACACCAACAGCGACGCCAACACCAGCACGAACATGCAACAAAACAAACACCAACAACACCGACAGCACCACTGGCATCACCGGCCCCACCAAAAACAGCAACAACGCAAGAGTAAAACGACACAGAACAGGAACGTCGACCCCGCAGCCGCGTTCACCTCAACAACGCACACAACGCCAACTCCTGTGCGCACGGGAACGCAGGCGGTGCTGCTCACATGATACCAGCAAGATTTCGCACACAACGAGGCCAAAATCGCGCGGCAGCATCACAAAAAAAAATGTATAGCTCAAAACGAAACACTTACATTCTCTGCTCCCTTCTCGATGCGCGTGGCTTCTTCGACGATGGTGTTCGCCTCTCCGGCAATGCTGTCTTCGAACAGCTGCAGCTCTTTCTCGAAAGCGCTCTAAAGCCCCCACCAAATAACAAATGGGCAACAAGGAAACACGAAAGGGGGGGGGGGGGGGGCGTGGAGCAGAACGTTCTACAGACGTCAGAAACGTACAAAATACAAGAAACATATACACGAAAGCGCTGCGTACGAGTACTATGTCGCGAACACGCAGAATAAACGACACCAACATGAACATCAGGGACAGAAAACGAAGAAAAATTGCAACATTGGACGAATAAACTAAGCGGGTCATCACCGCTTACCGGTATAATTCAACTTGGACGGGCAGAACGGTTGTAGAGCTACGTACGCCTTGTCAAAAAGAATAGCAAATACGCTAGCGGTGGGTTCTACCGAGCTGGTCGATACTTAACTTTGCAAGCTGCGTGGCTCCTGCTGCGTCGATATGTCAAGCTTTTTATGCAGCCAAGAAGAACCGGTAGGCACGGCAACGGTTGGTATTGGGATCCAACGTTGTTTCGATTGTAGTTCTTTTTTCTGTTGGCTTTGGGTGAGATTTCTTTAAGCAATATCCTTGAAGAACAGCAGACCTCGTAAAAGTCGACTTTACTTTTTGCTTCCAACCCAGCACTATTGGGGCACGCCTTGTGGCCAAGCACTTCGTAGATCATGGCGATGAATGAAATTGAAAACAAGAACTGCACAGTCCACCGCAAGTGAGCATCATCGCGCTTTATTGCTCCCAAGTACATATCGTATACCAAGTATCATATTATCACCTTTGGGTCACATCGTACTGAAAGCCCCTATATATAGCGATGTTATACGATATGATATATATCGCACGTTCCGGTGGTAAAAAACATGACTATTCTAAGTACAACGGAAATATCATACGTAGGGGGTATATATAGGGTAGCCCTATATTATAAATACTGATATCATGCGGTCGACCGTGCGGGACAGACCGAGGGCATGTTTTTATTATATAATAGTGTACGTTGTACATCAGTCAAAAACAATTATATATAATAATAATAACGGGCGCGGTCGTCGGTCCGACAATTTAGCGACGCTAATGTTTACCTTAAAGTACCCGACATGCGGATATTGAGACAATGGTGACCTGGAGAGCGAGTGCACATAACGTCGCTACATGATGGCATATTGCGCAGAAAGCTCCTGCGCTATGGTCTTGCGATACGAGTATGCGATGTGATACCATAATCGTGGTGTGAATACGATATTGTGTGATACTACGTGATGTGAGGCGAAGTGCGAAGGACGCCGATGCATGGTTCCACAGGCATACCTGGTAGTGCTTACCAGGGTACGACACACCACGAGACCACACACTTGCGAAGGGTTCATAAGCACCAGTTCGACGGAATCAAGACAATCGGCAGGTCAGCGTTGGGGGGGGCAAAGAAAGGAATCCAAGGCGCAAAACGAAACAAACAAAACACTTCTACTATCATACTACGTAGAACGCTATAATACGACTGGAATTATAGGGCAGTCGGGACGGTAGAGGAGACGAAATCTAAAAAACTGCGAGTCTGCGGATAAGAAGAGCGTGGCGATGGATGACAATGAAAGAACGAAAGCTGGGGAAAACAATGTAGAGGAGACGTAAAAAAAAGAAAAAGGACAAAAAGGACGAAAATCCTAAAATGAAAAAACGGCGAAAAATGAAGGGAAAAAAATAAAACGAAAAACGATGGCAAAAACTGATCGCAAATCGGTCAAAATATGCAAAAACGGGGGGGAAATGGAAAAGGACCCACCACTAAATCGCTGCCCAGCTGCTCCACCTCCACCTCGTACTCCTGTTTCAACCCCTCCAGCTTCTCAAGAGTCGAGGCTTCCACTTCGTCCACCTCCTGGGCGGCGAACCCTCGCACCTCCGTCAGTTGCTCCTGTTCCAATGTGTCGGAAAATGGAAGTTAGAACCATAGGTTTGTCCGTTCGCTCGGGATTAACTTCATCCCTTGATTCCATTATTTTTCAAGTTCCATTGCTGCCTTTGGCTGCAAACTTCGCTACGTGGGAAACGCACCCCGGTAAAACCGGCAACACAACAACAACCGCGCTTTGATCGTGTCGACTCTTCCTCCCCCCGCAAATACGCACGCCAGCACCCACTTTTTCCCTGCAAAGACGCACACGCCAGCAGAGAGTGAGAGTTTGACACCGAATTGGTTTAGGTCGATCCTCGAAATTTCCAGCAGCGTCATATATATACGTCGGTCGCGCGTGTTCTACAATGCATTCACCCCTCGTGGACCCTTGCGGTACACTACTACTACCGTGTGCACTTGAGACACACATATCCCCTGGAACGAATTTCCTGACCGAGTTGCTCCAAACCCGGGGGGACGCCGCGCACACAGCGAAATTGGTAGCTTTGGAAATATGTCGACGACTTATTTCCATACTGCTATAGACACATCTGTGGAGCTCACCACTTATTCGAGAATTGGTCTGATTGGCGTAGGGTCAGGGTCAGGACTGCTGCGGTGTTCGTCCCGTCTTGCTGCTGCAAGCGGCGCAATTGATCCTTTTAACCCTCCTTAAATAGGTAAAAGAGTCCACTGACCCCCACCCGCCTGCCCATACCGACAGCGCGATTCAACACCCCGACCGTTTCGTCTCGCAACTCTTCAAAAATATACTGCACCGGTTGGTAAAAAATTGGCGAATGCATCGCCTCAAAATACAGCATTAGATGCAAAATTTCTCCCCACTCACGGATCCACCTGCAAGAAAGTCTACCTCACAAGCGGTTCTGGTGTAGCAGGATGAAGCCCCACCCTTCATGCGATACGCTCAACACCTCAAGGCGCTTCGCACTTGGCGCAAGCAACGCCTGCCTGGTTAGTGAAAAACCCATGTGCCCCATATCGGCATTGCAGGGATGTGAGGGTCTACGGTCATGCGGCTACGGCCATGCGTGTCATTAGTACCCCCGCCTGCCCCCCCCCCCCCGCCCGGAAGGCTCGTCCGTCGCGCGCGCTACATCAACTTAGTCACCAACACCAACACCACATACACCGCATATAACCCTATAAAAACTGTACTCAGATTCTTTGGGACATGCAACTTGGAATGAGTGAAGGTTCATTTTTGCAGTGGTGAAATTTGATCAACACGCACGCGCTACTAGAAAAGCCACCTAAAATACGCAGCCAAACACACACCAGGATCGCACAACAAGAGTATGTACGCAGCGAAAAGCACAACAAAAAGTACACAAAAACAGCCAAACTAAACTTGCCACTGAAAAAACAAAAAACGGCTCAAACCCACCACCAGCATGATAGCTCGGGAATCTCGGCAGCGCATGGCGACGAGTGGGGAGGGAGTGGGGCGAGGGAGGCGCTTTCATCGCATTCGCGTTTCCCCCCCATCGCAGCTACTACTAATGGGCGTGGAGAGCGATCAACACCATCACCATCCCCGTCACCATCACAACTAGCAGACTCACACCTCACACCACCACCACCACCACCACCACCACCACCACCATTCTCCTCCTCGCTCACCAAACCCCATCCTCCACCACCATCCTCGTCTCAACCCTCAACACACACCTGCAGTTGCTTCCCTTCCGAAAGGAGCAGCTTCTTGGCGTACTTTTCGCGCAGCAATTCGCTGCTCGCCTGTCGCACCCACACAATATATATGTATATATATATCCAGAGAAGGAAGAGGGGCCGTAGGGGTGGGGGGGGAGGAGGTGAAGCAGAAAACGAACGAGCGTTTTGGCGAGGGGGGGGGGGGGGGGGGGGGGTGGTGGTGGTAGTGGTGGTTGTAGTATTGGAATTTGGTGCTTCATGTTCAACGTACTGTGCAGGTCTCAGGAATATTGCATGACCCGTTCGAAACCCTTCCTCATCGAATACACGGCCTGTTTTGTTTCCCCCCAAGGTAAAAGTTTCAGAACGACTTTCTACGCTCACCACTCTGTCTCAAAATACTAGGAAGGTTTGTGGTGAATCTTTGTATGCAAACGTTCCTTATATTAACGAACATAGTGGTATACAGTACGCAAAACGCTCCAACCGATCTACTGCGTGAAAAAAAAAAACCCGAAGAAACCGCCCCAGAGGAATTGAGAAAAGGAGAAAACGTTGGTTTTCGCCTCTCAGGCCGAAAAAAAAAAAAGGTGCCTCGAAAAATATATTTTTTCTACCTCCCGGGTCACGCGGCGGAAAAGACTCGCGCAACAGCCAAGAAGCTGTTGCGCGGCGCGCCTTCCCGGGCCGGTTGAGCTCAATCGCAATTCGGACCCGAAAGTTGGGCCAGCGCGGCGAAGCAACAAGAAAAGCCGCTACCACACCAGGGGCTAGAAATCAAACGTCCCCGGGGTCTCTCAACCAGCGTTTACCCTTTCCCGGGCACGGATCAACAGTGCCCTGCCTCGAAACAAACCGCGCCCGACAAACACAACATGTTTGTCAACCCGTCCAGGCTGTAAAGGTGGGGACACGCGAAGCTATCCCCGCGTGGAGAAAAAATCTCACGAAGGCGAAGGCTTCTACGAAGCCCGATGCCCCAGACGACGAAAACGAACGGAAACCCGGAGCAGGTCCGCCTGTCTGTTTTTGTCCGTTCTTGTTGGCGACGCTATCGTCAGGCTATATAAGTCCTTTCCCCCTCCACCTAGCACTATCTGGTAGTCTTAACCCGCAAGGCTGCCCCTTACCCTCCCTTCCAGCATCTAGCACTGACTGCCTGAAATGCAACTAGTCACTCCCATGGTCAGTGAAAACACGACGTTCCCGGCATCGTAGGGGTGTGAGGGTCTATGGCCTTAAAGGCTAAGACCATGCACGACAATAAGTACGCACCCCCCCCCCCCCCCCCCCCCCCCCCCCTCACCCCCCGTCCGTCCGTGCCACCCTTCCCCCCCTCCAATACCGGCTGTCTTACGTCTCTTTGGAACTGCATACACATTTTTGGGACAAATACGGGTAGGCATATGTAGTAAGAATCAGAACCCACAATGTACACAAAAAAACAGGTATCCCCCAATGTTCATACACCATATTTTGATTATCAATACTATTCTCCCCCCGTGATAAGTACCTGGTATGTATAGTTATGTTGGTGAAATTTTCGTACATTTTTCAACGTATCTCTTCGTACGAGTACCTTTGGGGAAAACGCGAAGTAGTCGACACGGGGAGCCAGACCGGACACAGTGGTCGAGGTCCGGGCGCGATCCGTGCACTCTGGAGCGCGTGGCAAAGCCCTCAAAGTTTTTTTTTCGGCAGGAGGAGTGGGTAATAATAAGACGATTTCCCTGGTTTCATTCAGTACGAGAGGCCTTAATTTTAAAATTACCTGGTTTTTGCTGCTGTATTCATGCCCAGCGTGGTATCTCCCTGTGTCCACACACCATATTCGGTTCTAATTACCGTTTCCCTCCGTACTACTTGGGATTAGTGTGGCATTAATTTTGCAGTACCTGGCAAATAAAAATGATACAACTCTGGACGGAAATATAAGGGATCGTTTAAACAGAAACATGAAGATTACGCGACCCTTACAGGTATCAGGTAAAAAGGGTGTAACCGGTAAGGCTTCCATCACACCCCACACCCACTATTAAAGGAAACCGACTGTCTTTTGGCCATGAGTATCAACCCCCACCCCTGGTTGTTACCGGGATGCAGGCCACCCTTGATGCGACTGGCCGACTATCTCACGGCGCTTCGCGCTTGGTGCTATCACGGCGATGTCTCCTTGGTCGGTGAAAACCCGACGTGCACCGTCCCCCGGCATTGTAGGGATGCGAGGGTCTATGGTCGAACGACTTCGGCCATGCATGCTAACAATAATGAGCACCCCCCCCCCCCCCCCCCCCCCCCCCCCCCCCCCCCGGGCCGATGTATCCTGACGAATGTGATAGTACCAAAGCTAGAATATGCAGGAGAAGTATGGGAAGGGAACGCGAAACTCGTAAAACAGTTGGAAACAGTACAAATGACAGCAGCCAAAAAAATAAAGATGCTCAAGTACGACTAGTAATACAGTATTAAGAGCAGAACTGGGAATGAACCCACTCAAGACAAATAAAGACACGAGAAAGTTGAACCGGCAATATAAAGTAAGGAACATGCCAAAAAAGAGGTTGCCAGCCATAGTTGACAGAGCTGTATGGGAGAAAGTAACAAAAGGGGAATCAGGTGGGATGGCGTAGTGGAGAAAGTATGGAAGGATATAGGGGGAAACCAAGAAGAGATGATGTCCGCCGGGAAGTTTGGGAGGTACAAGGCAGAAGTAGAAGAAAGGATAGAAAGAAGGCAAAGGCTAGCGCTAAGAAACAAGGTGGAATCGGAAAAACACTTGAAGATATACGGGGGAGTGAGGGAAGGAATAGGAATGAAAACGTATTTGCATGGCCCAATGGACTTCGCGAAAACGCTGAAACTGCGATTGCGGGTAGGGGACCCGGACCTGCCAGAAAGAAGAAAGAGGTACACCAGTAGCCGGGAGGAGGAGGAAGTAGATGCACAGATGTGCCCGTGTGGCAAAGCAATAGAGTAGAACTCACATAGTAGGGGAATGTGAAATATACAAGGAGGAACGGGATGTGTTAGAAGAGGAGATGAGGGAAATACACGAATGTGACATGGAGGAGTTTGATACAATGAATAGCAGCGAGAAAACGATCGCTATCTTAGGAGATAGATGGTGGCCACAGGAGGCCAAACAGGAAGGGGATAAGATTAGCAAAAAGTTTCTATGTAATATATGGAAACAACGTAATGAGCGCCCAATTGTTGGAGGGTCTCTATTAGGAGTAGGAACGGTGCTCCGTCTCGAAAGGGATGCGTGGTCAATGGTCAAATGACTAAGGCAAGCAACAAATGTGTACACCCCCCCCCCCCCCCTCCCCCCCCCGGCCATGCATGATAACGAGTACGCGCCCCTCCCTCTCCCTTCCCAGGCCTCCATCGGCGTACCTGAGGCTTGCAGGTGTTGTCGTTGTCTCGCCATCTGTTCCAGTCTATCCCCGCCGCCTCCGACTTGGCCTTCACGCGGGCGACCAGCTTCGGCGGCACCGTCTTGTCCTAAGAAGGAAAAAAAAGAGAACAAAAAAAAAGAACAAAAGAACAAAAGAACAAAAGAACAAAACAAGTGGAGGACAGCTTTCATTTACTTCAGGAAAAGGTTCGTAGACTGGTCGTCACACATGTATGTACAGACGTAAGATCCATCGTGAGTTGTGTACCTCTATCCGTCTATTACGGAGGACCATAGTAAACAGGACCTACGGTACGCACAAAAACCCATACATATTTCACTATTTCTTACTATTAGGGGGGACCATGATAAAACAGGACCAAATGTTGTCGGCAAAAATACCTAAATATAGAGGTTTTTTATGTATGCCATAGGTCCTGTTAACTGTAGACCCCCGTAATAAAACTATTTGGACCTATCAACTATGCCCTCCCGTGATACTACTGCAGTCAGTCGCGTTTTGGGGACAAACCGGTCAAATTATGAGAAATTCGTCCCCAAAACGGGTCTGCTGCCCCAAAACGGGCTAAACCACGTTGTCCCGAATTTTAATCAACGCTTTTACGAAGGCACATAAATGAACGGAGCGAGCCACGCCCGCCACCATGCTGGAATTGAAAGCAAAAACTTCGAACGTGCGTAACGGGTTGGGATTTTTTTGCAAACGTGGAATAAAAGATGCTTTGTTTTTGCGGTTGTATTGTACTTTTTTTTTTTTTTTTTTTAATCCTCCGGCGGATTGATAAAACTCGATTTTAGTATATACCCCCTGTCTTGTGCTCAAAAAAAAAAGGAAAAAAAAAGGGCAGTGTCGGGTTGTTTCTTTGTGCACCCTTGGTCTGTGCCTGGTAGATTAATAATGTATGTCATCCGAACGGTCCTTGTATTTCGAGACAGAGTGGAGGTATACGAACCGCAAACAAGAAAAAAAAAACAGCATTGAAAAAACTAAAGCAGGGAAGGAAAAAGGAAGTAAAAAACTAACATCAGGAAAGTTAAATTTCACATACATGTATTTGGATAAAAAAAATCAGGAAAATCCGGAAGATTAAAAAAAGAGTTTTTAGCCAAAATCAGGTATACCTGGCCACTTTTTGACCAAAATCAGTTACATGCCGCAAACAAGTACAAAATACACGCCAGGAGCCCTGCTATTGGCCAGGCTGACATCGTAACTGATTTTGGCTCGAAAAGGCCAAGGTACACCTGACTTTTTCTACTGTCTAGCTTTCAACTGATTTTGGCCAACTTTGAACCAATCAGAGTGGCCATACGTACACTTTTGTTTCTGGATGCGTCTGCCCTCCCTCCGTTGAAATTATTCCGTTTTGATGTATGAGTTACTCTGTACTCGTGCGTCGTACGTAAAAGTACGTATTTATATAGGCATACATGGGTACGCGGGTTTCACTCTTTCTTCTTAGGGGTGTGCGATGTGCTTCAGTTAGTCGTTGTGATGTGTACTCTGTTGTTTTCTATGGTCACTCACACGGCATTTCGTCTGCACCACCCCGCGTCGAGGTGGTCTCAGGTTTGGTACGGCAAGACAATTTCGTGCCGAGCAGGCGGTTCCGCGAGGGCGGTCTAGAAGTCAAAGGGGGGGGGGGGCGCCAGAGTAAATACTCTTGGCGCTCCCGCCGTGGCGAAACAAACGAAACATATTAATAGTGACTCTCTGGAGGTGCAAGTGGAGCCCGTGGTACCTACACCCTAAAAAAAAATAAAAATATCAGATTTTGGAGGCCATGTGGCACGCCTAATGCTGTAGGTGCATTCTTTTTTTACTGGATTTTCACGGACACACCACCGCTCGAGGCACGCGTTTTTTCCTTGGTTTTAACATGTACCTGATATTGGCAAAAACGGATCAGGTATACCTGATTTTGGTATTTGCCCGTAAAGCAATGTGCGAAAACAAAAATGGAAGTTATGGGGGGAAAAGTAGTCTACGATATTTTCGATGCTGGCCCCGTAGAGCGTGGCTATGCCACCGAGCCCATCCCGGTTAGTCTATGCACCCCAAATCTGAAAGACGAGTTCCACCTGCTGCGGGACGATACCGTCCCTCAATTATGGTCTCGGCTGGGGTCTCGAACCTTAGCCAGCGCAGTGTCACCATAACTATTAATATTAGCAGTATACGAGGGTTGCCCAGCCTGGATTTGCTACTCGGGAAAGATTGGTGCGTGTCCCCGCCAACATCAAGAAAAAAAAAAAAAAAAAAAAGGGACAAGGGACAAAAAAAAAAAACGACGAAAAAACCCAAAGGACAAAGAGAAAGAAAGTAAAGAAGCAAAAAAAGAGTAAAGATAACCAAACATGTGGCTTCTTTGAATGCTCCACGTCCCTTCCTTCCCTGAGGGGCTCACCTTGGTGTACAGCGTCCCGCCACCGTACCCATCCCACGCGTCGTTGCTCCCTCGATACACCACCAAAACGTGGGAGTTAGGCTCCGAGTCGAGCACGTACCAGTCGTCTGCCATACCAAGGTGACATCAAGTGTTACGCCCGGACCAGAAACAGAGCCAGAGGGCGGTATGTTCATGTTGGTGTTGTGAGCCACAGTACGAAGGGGGGGGGGGGGCACCTGCTGTAGAAAATGCATACCTGGTACCCCATACGTAGCTCGCCTTGATGGAATTATCACACCAAGCTTGCAAATATGAGCCTTTTGAGGGAATTTTTCGATCTAACAGCTTAGTTTCTACTTTCTGTTTTTCAAGTACTATCAGGAGGCTGCTTATATGAGAAGCTATAACGCGTACGAGCATATATACCTTCCCATAAAAACCGATTTCAGTACGAGCCATTGTACGCGCCAATCGATGGGTAAACCCCAATGGGTACGCAAGTACACAATTTCAAGCGTCCAACAGATCTCACCGATCCCCACTTGATGATCTAGACAATTCGGAGCAGATATGTAGATGCCTGATCTGAATGATCTAGCTCATGCTGCCGGGTGGGAGCCGTATGTAATCTGAATGGTCTACTGCAGCACAGGTTTCCTCGCTTAGATCTGTACTATACATAAGGTTAGGATACAGATGATCTATCTGTAAATGATCTATCTGTAGATGATCTGTCCGACGTGTGCCCGGTTCTTCGGTCGGGAAGCCCCGAATGTCAGAAAAGAGCACCCCCTCTACCGCACTGTAGAGGAATATACCGCACTGTAGAGGCACCTACCGCACTGTAGAGGCATGGCTCTCGTGTTACCAAAATAGCAAAAACGTCGCCAACGCAAGCGACGAACAGAAAATGAGGATAATCGACGGGAAAAAAATGTCGTCGCTAAGCAACGAGCAAAACAGAGACAAAATGAGGGGAATACTCTAAAAAACTATATCATACACACGTTATCATACTTTCTATGCGATAGCGCAAACAAACGAAACCGAAAAATGGAGTGATTAATTTCTATACGAGGTATCGATAGTGAGTGAACAAACGAACGAACACACAGACCAACCCAATTAACCAACCCTATCTTAGTCAACCAAAACAGCCAGGGAGCAAACACCCCCTCCTGCTGACAAAGACGTGAAACAAAAAGAGAAACCTTCAAGCACCCACTCACCCACCCACCCACCCACCCACCCAAATAATTTCGAAACTTTAAAGTCGAATAGGACACGCGGCGGGACGGGAACGGATTGGAATGGATGAATACAAAACAAACCGCCGCGTATACAACTAACACCAATCTAGAAAAAACAAAAAGGGGTCTCTCGCCCCGCTCGCTCCCAGCGAAAGCACGTGTCAATATGACGGTGTATAGTAAGTTTTACCCGTCAGGGGCTATTTCGACTCAAACCTCTTCAGAACCATCCCACGCATCTGAAAGATCGCGATCGTAGCAAATCATCCACAGATCCTCACCCGCCGTCGTGCGATGTTGTCCATGATCTGTACAGTACAGATCCAACGCAGGAAACACGCCCTACAGTAGATCATGCAGGTAATATACGGCTCCCGCCCTGCAACAAGATGAGCTAAATCACGCAGATCAGGAACAGATCAGGAACAGATCTATCTGCCCCGAAAAATCTAGATCATGAACTGTGGGAACAGATGATCTGTCCGAGGTGTGGAACCACCCCCACACTAATTTCAAGTGTTTTTTCCTACAGTAAAACAACGTGGGTGCGGTTCTCAAGGGGTCAATAAGCCTACACTACTAATAATAACCCCTCCGAGGCGCCCGAGATAGCGACCAAAACAATGGTTGGGGACTTTGGTTGAATCAACCGTCTACGAGCAGCGTGGGCGCCCATTAGTACGGGTAGAGGACAATGTTACGGTACGACTCCTTTCGTTGAACCTCGGGCACCAACACGTATCATCCTCCAATCACGCAGCGGGCGTTACTGTAACTGCCACGTTTCAAGGTCGATTTTACCATCTGAGGTCCTAGAGAGGGTTCACATTAATAGTATGGTGGGACGTCCTTGATGGCTGTCCTTGACGGCTGCTGTCCGTCAAGGGGCATGAGTGCATGCAGTCAGCCACCGCGTCAAACCTGGCTGCCAGAGCCAGCCAGCCGGCCAAGCCTCACCCCTGTAGTGGAGGTACTCGTTGTCCTTGTTGATGAGGTGCGCCGGGTTCGCCGGGTCCTGTTTGAACTTTCTGCACCACGTCTCGCGTGAAGAACTCTCCGTCCGGTGTCGCGATGCGCCAGTTGAGCTTGCCCACCAGCTGCCCGGGCTTGGGGCTGTCGAAGAAGTGTACCTGCGTCTCCCGCGAGAGACGGGTGGGTGGACGGATGGATGGAAGGATGGATGGCTGAATGGATGCATGGATGAATGGATAGATGGATGGGTGGATTGATGGTTGGATGCGTGGATGGATGGATGGGTGGATGGATGAATGGATGGATAGATGGATGGAGGGATGGATTGATGGGCGGATTGGATGGATGGATGGGTGGATGGATGGATGAACGGATGGATGGACGGGTAGATGGATGGATGGACGGATGGATGGGTGGAAGGATGGATGGATAAATGGGGGGGGGGAAATGGATGGATGAATGGATAGATGGGATGGATGAACAAATACAAGTAATTTTTTCGCACAGCGCAGCATCGAAAAATAAAAAGGAGCACGGCCAATGTGGGCCTATTTCAGAGCTTAGCATTGGCGTTGTGTTTTTGTGTTGTGTTTTTTGTGTTGCGCTGTTCGCGTGTTGGCTTTTCTCCCGCCGCACCTGGCAGTCGAAGCAGTCGAAGGCCGGGTTAAGGCCTGCGGAGATGAACCACTGGCCCTCCATCATCTTAGGGTCAAACGCCTTAACCTGGGCCTCCTTGGGAGGAACAGGCCACGAACCGTCATCCTGACAGTCGGATAGAAAAAGAGACAGGCGGACAGACAGACAGGCAGACAGGCAGAGAGGTGTGGAGGGTGAGGCAAACGGCAGGGTATCGGCTCACATATTCGGGCTCAGAACAATACTTTTGTCTCCCTCTTCCACTTACTCTTCCCCTAGTCTCTCGCCCCGTTTCCCACTCTCTACCTCCTTCTTCTTCTTCCTCCTCCTCCACATCCCCCCCCCTCTACCTCTCTGTCTCCGTCTGACTCTGTTTTTCATCCTCTGCCTCACTCTCTCCACCTTTTGCTCCCTCTCTCTTTCCTTCTCCCGTCCACCAACTCCCCTCCCCTCTCCCGCGCTCCTTCTCGCCAACGAACCACAGCAATCCACGGCATCACACACCGAGCGGGGCTCTACACACCTACAGGGGGCTTCCGAACGCACCGACATACTAACCCATCCACCCACCCACTCACCCCCCGCCCACCCGCCCATCCGCCCACCCACCCTTGTAGCCTCCCCCCACCCTCCGACCCAAAACCCCATCTACCTGTCTTTGCTTGACGCAGTTCTTCTGGGACACCGCGCAAGCGTTGAACTTTCCAACAGCCTCGTTCTCGAAGAGATCACCGCAGCGGATCTGGCAGTAGCCTTCGTCCGCCCGACCGTTACACGTCTGTAGGCAGATGATGTTCGCGAAACACCTGCACCGAGCGGGTAGTCCGGGGGTGGGGGGGTAGGAGAAGTTGGGGATGCGGTTGTGGTGAGGGAACGGGGGGGGGGGTGCAGGCGTGTACAGGTCGGGGGTTTGGGTTGAGGACGGGTGATGAGGGTTGGTGGGGGGTTCGGAGGGGGGGTTAGGGTTAGGGGTGGAGGGGAATTGGAATTGGGGAGGAGTGATCGAGAGTACAAACGCTGCAGTGAGACCTGACCCCACGGAAAAAAACGCCGAGCAAATACCACAAACGCCACTACCATGTACATACCATTCCATCACCAACACCAACTACGTCATCACCGACACCAATATCAAACAACAAGAAAACGTTGCGCGAGCATGCCCGAGCCAGAGAAAAGGTTAATCGGCCGCCGCCACCGCCACCACATCGACATGCGGCCTACACTCTCCGACTGACCGACTGACCGACCGACTGGCTGACTGACCGTTTAACGGATTGTGCCATACCGAACGACTAGCCGATTGGTTGGAAAACGAACTGACTGCCTGGCCCACCGACTGGTCAATCTGCTGACTGATTTACGAAAGTTACTGACCGATTGACTAATTGATGGGCTTTCTAGTTGGACTGACTGGCGGACTGACTGGGCTGACTGACCAATCCACTAATTGGCCGTTTAACGGATTGCCGGGCAGACTGAGTTGGTGGGTTGACTAACCGACTGACTTCCACTTGCCGAGTGACATACTGATTTGACTGATGGGACGGTTCGACTGGCTGACCGACCGCCTGGCTGACTAGCTGACCGATCGACTGAGTCATCGACTGACCGAATGACCCATCGAACGACCGACCGACCGACCGACCGACTGAGGGACTGACCGATTGGCTGACTGACTAACTGACCCACAGGCCGTCTGCGACCGACCGGTCAACAGAGGACTGGCTGACTGACCGTCTTACACCGACCCACTGACCCACCGACCGACAGCGACCGACCAACCGGCTGCGACCGACCGACGGACATACGGACTGAGGGATTGGCCGACCGATCGACCAACTATCCGACTGTGACCAACCGCCCGAAGGATTGGTCGACTGAACGACTGAATGGTTCATGGACAGAGCTGCTAACTGAGTGACTGACCTATTATTCTTGGCAGGTCGACTCATCAGCAGGCCAAACAAATACCAATAGCCGACCGATCGAAAGACCAACGCACAAACCGACCGGAAATAGAGAAGACAAACATGGGATCTAGTAGCCCCCGTGTTCATCAGCGGGCAAGCGCGAGCCCTTGAAAATTGGAAGGCTTACGCCTTTCAAAGGCTATGCGAGCAGCTGTTCCCCAGCCAATACAAGGCGATCTACGAAAACGTAGGTATTGATATTATGAGGCTAGCCACCACCATGAATAGTTTGGACAGGTAGTCTCACAGCAGAACCCCGAGAACGAGCTTGCAAGGCTGAGTACCCGTCAGTTTGGCCGAATTCATAGCAGTAGCTGGCTACATATGGCATGGCTCGACGCGGCGCTGGCCTTAGGGTTGCTTTCACCCTGGCCTCACCTTCGCTTTGCCCAACCCTGCTTATGAAACAGACACGTACATATTTGCAGCAGCAGCCGCAGAAGCAGATTTAGCGATTCCATCGCACCTGTTTTAGCTTGCCTCCACCCTCCACGCGCCTCATCACTCCGTTGCATACCGTACTCCGCTACATACATACCGTCGTGCACTCGCATCATACTCGTGCTTCGTAACCATGCTTTAAAAACTACTAATCGCATATATATATATATATTCACTCTACGTACTCACTTGGGGTTGAGCAGACAGGAGGCTAGCTCCCCGCGACACTGCTTGAGGAGGCACACCCCGATCTCCTTCGTCTCGTCGGCGCTCGCCGCCATCGCCGGCGCCGTCGGGGAGAACAGGCTCCCGCCCCCGGCGACGGAGCTCGCGAGGGCCATCCCGACCAGCAGCTTCTTGCCGCCCTCCACCCAACGCGACAACAGATCGCCCCCCTTCCCTTCCCCCCGTCCGCCTCCATCTACGCCTCCGTCAGGCTCGCCGGACGTCATGCCCAGGGAAGAACGGCCTCGACCTCGGGCGGCGTTGCCGTGCGGGCTGTCAGTCGAGGTCCACGATGGGGAGAAGGTGCGCCCCGCCGCGTTGCCTCCACCCAGGCTCCGCCGCTGCGATCGGGGCCGCGGTGTGTCTGTTTTTTGGAAGGTTTCGTGTCGTTTGTGGAGGGGGGCGGTGGGCGGGGGGGGGGGGGGGTCACGAGAAGCGTGAGGTGCGCGTGTGTGGATTGTTGGGTTAGTGGACTGGTGCGAAGGTCCGTGGGTGTATGGGTTGGTGTGTTTCCCTTCTTTTTTTTTCTTGCTTATTCTCAAGCGATACCAGGTACGTGTCAGTACACAAATAACACAACGACGACACGAAGATAATTCGCAATCAGCTTGGCTTCAAAAGCATTGATTAATAGTATGCCCTCCGTTCCGCACTGTGCTTTCGTGCTCAATACCTGAAAGATTCGTATCAATACGATCATGTTGTCAAATGTTTGGATACGTGAGAGGCAAGGAATCGAACCCATTGCTCCTACCCGCGTGTGGTGTGTTTTGATGTAGTGGCTGGGCTTCTTGTGGTTGTCTAAGCGGCGAAGGAGAATATTTGAAGCAGGTATCCTGTGTGTGTCCGGTTGTCCGCGTGGGCACGCGCTCCGTATGCCGGTACACGACGGTATTTAGACTCATGATCATCGTCAGCAAGATTGACTTGCAGTCACATATTTCTGCCTTCTCATAAACGGATGTACCGTGGTGCATGATTCGTGCTTTGCTGGCGGTGGATCGTCTCTACGTTTCGCGCACGCGCAAGGCACCCCACGTGAGCTCTATACATCACAACGGACCGGGGGGGCAGGGTTGCAATGCGTGGCACGGACACAATACCTGGCGAGGACGAGGAGGTTGCTGTTAACTGCCCTTTTCTGACCGATCCCGGAATGGAAGCAGGGTGAAGGCTGAACGCTGAGCATGTTGGCGTGCGCCCGGCCACCGCAACGACAGCGGCGCTCGCAGCGCAGGCTAAGTTCGTTCGCATGGTTAGAAGAAGACAATGCGCCGTAGAGAGTCCCGCGGAAGACTTCTGTCTAGGTCTCCGTCAGAATGTCTCGCATCTTCAGAGTCTCCTCTTCTGCTCTGGGGAGTTATACTGCTTCGGATGGCGTTTTGGTACAAAATCAGTTCTGTCTGTTATTGCGCCGCACACCGCTGGCTCAGCTCAAATCCCTGCTTCCCCTGCCAACAGCGCGCTTGCGTCCCTCGTGGAGATGGAACCAAACGTATCGTGAGGAAAATTGCAACCACTGCAGTCGTTGCTGTAGAAGGTCCAAGGTGTAGGGCAGCCAATCGTCACTCGTCCCTCTTTCCTCTCCGACAGAGCATAATTTTCGACGGCTTCCAGCTTTGTGTATCAACGAGATTTCGCCGCTTTCTATTAGGCAAACGTCGCAGATCTCTTCTACTCGTAGTGACACCAACATTAGTAGGTGTTCCTCGCCCTTACGCGACGCGGGTGCGTGCATGAGAACTTATCAGCTCCTCACGGTGACCTCCATGCTCCTGCCATGCGTCCCAAGCATGGCGTTCGTCGGCATGGCAAGAGGCGTCGGGAGGCCCTGCAGGTCAGTCAAGCTGCAGTTGAGTGCTCTCACCTCTGGCGCTCTGTCATCCCGCACGATCAGCATCATCACCTGCAGCAACAGCAGCGGCAGCAGCAGCAGCAGCAGCAGCAGCAGCGGCGGCGGCGGCGGCGGCGGCGGCGGTGGCAGCAGAAAATACAATCGCGCTCGTATTCACGCTCCTGCTTCGATGAGGGCGATGGCTCGCTCTTCAGAGAGCAGCAGCAGCAGTAGCAGCCTGCGGCGAGCTCGGAACGCCGATCTGCCGTTGTTCTACAACGACGTTTACCGGGTTGAGCTTCCCCTTGGGCACCGTTTTCCCATGGAAAAATATCGCCTGGTTCGAGAGGTGAGCTGTTAATCAATGCGCGCCTCTACGGCTGGTGTGGGCGGCAACTGGCCGTTCATGATAATCCAATTGCTCGAAACAACAAGGGTAGTCCAGACGCTGATGTACCTGGCATCATATGAGTACATGCCGGAGGTGGCAGTACGAGTCGTCTTGTGTGGAGATTGCTGTTGCTGTTACTGATGGTGATGGTGATGGCGATGGTATCGCTGTTGATGCTGCTGGCAGCGGTGCTGCTGCTGTCGATGCTGACGTTTATACTTCTGCTACCGCTTCTGCTGATGGTACTCATGTTCGATGATAACTTTACCCGAGAAGGGTCTCCAACGCGAGCTGCGGCATGAGGGTGGGGGCGGGTCGCGCGTCACGTTCTCCGTGTCTCCGCTAGCAAGCCTGCAGGACCTCTGCACCACACACAAGCGCGGCTACGTCGAGCGATACTTCCGGGGCCAGTTCACAGCCGTGAGTAAGGCGTCAAGCGGGTTTGGTAGAGAATACCTGGTAGCTGATATTGAGCGCCCAACGGGGTGCCTGATGGTAAGGAGGGGGGGAGGCAAGGCCTACCTACACGAGGAAGACCCTAAAGGATAGTGCTTGATCATAACTATCAGGCACAAAGATTATTTCTTGCGAGAACGAGATGCCTGGCGCTGCAGGGTGTGACTCGTCTTTCCTGCGGAAACTGGATGCCTGAGTCTGAGCGGGGGGGGGGGGGGGGGGCAAGGTTCAGCTACACGGGGAAGCCTCAAGGGGTCTTGTTAGATAATAACTACAAGGGGTCTTGTTATTAGATATTAACTACAGTATAACACGAACAATAGTTCTTCGTCAAGATTTGATGTCTGGCGCTGCGGAGCATGTTTTGTTTCCCACGCAGAAAGGGGGTGCTTAACGCCAGGGTGGCGGGAGGGGGTGAGGGTTCCGCGGCGGCGCTATCGAAGTGTTCGAAGCGTGCTGACCGCGGTTGGAACGCCAGTCGTGACGAAGAGTGCGTGTCCCATGCGAAAACTGCAAGTGAAACGGAATTCTTGCTGAAAACGGATCACCGCCTTCTTTCCCAACATTTCTGCAATGTTCAGCAGTAAGCAAAGGCTTGCATGTGTAGGACACAACGTTTTCATTTCGTCGTTGGTGGTACTCGAGAAAAAAAGAACTTCAAATACCGTCGGTGTCTACAAGAGTTACCGTACAGAAGCAGCGACACGGACCGCGACCGCAGGAGCAGACACTCCCGTCTAAATATAATCGTTGCCGCCTCCGGGATCCATCGGCAGGGAGAAAACAGGGTCGTGGGGTTTCCTTGGAGCGAGGCGTCCGTACAACGAAGCACGAGTTCCGTCGGGGGTACGGTAGGCGAGTGGCGGTCGTTTGTTGTGTGGTGTCTGATTTAACGAGGGGGAGAGCCTTGGCCCAACACAGACACAGGTTGGCGCAAACCTAAGGGCAAGGCCGCAGTAGGGTTTCGATCGACGGCGTCCGTCTGGGGTGGTATTGTTCTGCAGTGATTGTCTGTCTGCCTGCCTGTCTGTCTGTCTGTCTGCCTGTCTCCCTGTTTGTCTGTCTATCTGCCTTCCTGTTTGCCTGTGTATGCCTGCTGACCTGTTCTGCTGCGTTTGCACGGCTTTTGAAAGAAGTAGTCTCTAGCTCGAAGGTGTATTCGATGCCTCGAACGAAAGGATCGCTCGGTACTCCTTGAGTCTTCCTATTGATTGTCAACGATCGGTGGGGTTCCTTTTCCTTTCGTGCTGCTGCACGACAGTAGTGTTGCTTTCGGCGTTGGTGTGGGAGGTGTCAGGAGAGAACAAATCGAATTGCACCTTGGTTCCGAACTTATATATTTTTGGACCAGATTTTTGTTTCACAAAGCTGAATTGTAGGGTTTTACAGGTATGCCTCTCTGTCTTCGCGGTGGCGTGCTTTGAAGACTTATGAAGATGTTTCCCATACGGAATCGAATTACTGTGTGTATTTTTTAGATCGTGCTTGTGCGCTTTTCCGACGTGCCACTTTCGTCAAGCTTTTCATTGACATGCATCATTAATACATGTCGCCTGACGTGCCAACCGAGGGCTGACCATGGGTACTCTCGAGGACATGCAGTGATAAGGCAACACAACTCGCACAGCAGTCGTGGCATTCGGAGGAGGGGAACGGACCAAAGAACCCCCCCCGTCCCCTCCAGACCGGAGGGTTCATCCAACTACAGAATGGTGGCATTCACGGTTGACACTGATATGAACCATCGGTTCCGCACGACAACAAACCGGAAACGTAGTCTCCAGCAAGAACCACGCGCACCTTCCCCATACACGCTAACGTCCCCCCGCCCCCCCTTCCCTCCTACCTCGCTTGTCTGTGCCCCTCTAAACAAATGGGGACAGGCGCCATGCACGCCGTGTGCACGGGGGGGGGAGCTCAGGGATCGCCTTGCGACCGGTGGTAGGGTCGGCCAGCGAACGTCGGGGCCCCTGTTTGCCGGACACATAGCGGGAGGAACGCACCACGCATTCTGGGACAGAGGGGAGGGATTTTGCGTCTTCAGCGATATCGCCGTGAGTCACTAGGGTGCTTTTTTTAGGGTGCCGGCGGGAGATGGAGGCATCAGCGGCGGGAAGGGAATCGAATCGGATAATCATCCCTGCCACCGACTTTTTGATCTTATCTTTTTTCGCAGGGGGGGTGGGGGGGGTGTAGTCATTATCATGCAAAGCCGTAGTCGTATGACCATAGACCCTCGCATCCCTACAATGCCAAGACGGAGCACGTCGGGTTTTCACCGACCAGACAGACATTGCTTGCACCAAGCACGAAGCGCCGTGAGGTGTTGGGTGAGTCGCATGAAGGGTGAGCTGCATCCCTTTTGAGGCGAGTTTTCTTGCATATAGATGACAGCGTCAATTAATTGATTTATTGTCTGGCGTGGCCACCAGAGACAGCAATGGGTTTACTATGTAACTGCCTCGTGAGTGTCTTACCGTATGCACACTACGTACGTAATACGATATTTCCCCTTGTATGGAGTTAAGGTTGTCCCCGCACAAAAATGATTCAACTCGGCTGCCAGCCGTGGTGACAAAAAAGAAAAAAGAAGATAAGAAAACGGCACCTTGGTTGTCTAGCTCACGCTGTGAGAGGCGTGTTTTACAGCGTCGTCGCCAACCCTTGACGCCAAAGCAACCCATCTGTATATACCAGGTATATAATATAGGGGCCTGGGTGGATTCAAAACGAACGTCCCTCTCCGATCCGATATCTTTGTGCGGGAAACTATTTAGAGTCGGCGGAAGAGTCGAATTTGGCGTGTGCGGGGCGGTTTAACTGTGTGCTTGGATAGTAATGGTTGCCATTATCATGACACCCGTGTCAGGGTATGGGGTAGCGTTGTGCTTGGGGTTGGGTGTCCCCCCCCCCCAACCACATTCTTGTCAGGTTCGGGTTTGCCTTTGGTCTGGAGAGGGACGGTATTGGCCTGACAACATCACTACCAGGCTTTGATTTGTACCCGTAGAGGGTCAGCCCTGTGATTGGAGATTGACATTTTTTACCATGACCATATCCCTACTCACGTTTTGTTGTTGTTAGGAGATGAGCACTTTGTGCCCTGACAGTAGCCTTGTCGCGGTTACAGTGAACTTGCGCTCGGCCTTGAACTCTCTTGAACAATACCACTGTCAGACTTGAGTTTGTGCTTGGAGATTAACTATTTTCAACCCCTGTCCAGCGTCAGTCCGGGGCGATCATTTTCATGTATTTGACGCTGCAGCAGCCCTCTCGCTGACTGGCCGCTCCCTGTTAACGCCATCTCCATTGCCTACACCGCTGCCGCCAAACGCTTTTGGGGGCCCTCTCCTCCCCTTTCAACGCTCCAGGTGGCGGCCAACGTGGCTCTGAGGGACTACCCGGAGACCATTCGCCAAATTTTGATCGTGGACTGCGACGTGCACCAGGGGAACGGAAACGCCGTCCTTTTCTCCGAGAAGCCTTCGGTCTTCACCTTCAGCATGCACTGCAAGGCCAACTACTTCTCCGAAAAGCAGGTGGGGGCCACGCGCGCCGTCGCGTGAGTCCATTCGACGTCATCCATCGCTCGTCGATCACGTTGTCGTAATCCGTCGTAGTCGTAATCGTAGTGGTGTGGTCGGCGGCGGCGGCAGCGGCGTTGTCGTCGTTCGTCGCTGTCATAATTGTGGTCCTCGTCGTCATCGCGCTCGGTGTCGTCCTCGTCGTCGGCGGGGTCTTCGTCATTGTCGTCCCCGTCGTCGTCGTCATTGCCGTCGTCATCGCACTCGCCATCGCTGTCGTCGTTATCCTCGTCGCCGTGGTCGCTGTCGTGGTCGCTGTCGCTGGCGTTGTCGTTGTCGTTGGTTTCGTCGTCGTCGTCGTCGTCGTCCTTGTTGTCGTCATTGCCACCGCCGTCGTTGTAGTCGTAGTAGTCGTAATAGGTGCTGGCTTTCAGGTCGCCCCCCCTTCTGCTCTGTCTTTCTCGCTCCCTCTCGCTTATTGGCTGCCTCTGTTTTGCGCTTGTACGCAGGAATCCGACGTGGACATCGAGGTGAACGAAGGCACCGGCGATGACGAATACTTACGCCTTCTCTCGGAGCGCCTGCCCAAACTTGTCGATCAGGTCCGCCCGGACCTAATTTTTTATCAGGTACAAGCGAGGCAGGGGGGTAGGAGGAGTTATTGATTCTGGGATTGGCCTTCGTAGCACCGTGTGCGTAGAACATTACAATGAGGCCGGTGTGAAAACAGCGACAATCATTTTTAATTGCAGGCGCGTATTCACGTAACGTAGACGTGATTCGATTGCCACAAACAGTGAGAGCGTTTTGTTTGGTTCGTGTCTCGCAGGGAATTCCTTCTTTTCTGGTAGGGTTACTTTTTGGTTTCTCTTGTCTACCAGGTAAGTGTTATTTCTATCAAACTCGCGGCGTCGTTATTGAAATTAGGTAGCTTTTACTTTACCTCCGAACCGTTCCTGTGTGCTTACCTCCGGGAACAGGGAGGGATTGATCCCTTGGTGCACGACCGCCTCGGAAGGCTGAACCTGACGAGGGAAGGTTTGCGGCGTCGCAACCGTCTCGTGTACGAGACGGCCCTGACTCGAGGCACGCCCACCGTAATTACGGTAAGCCGGCACACTTAGGAGAGCTCAGCGTTCCGTGCTACACGACCTGTGTGTGTCTTCTTCTGATGTCGCCGTGGGGTGATTGTGCCCACGCCCGCCCCCCACCCCCATCGATCGCTTCGGGCCGACGCCGGACAAGCAATCAATCGGTCAGTGGCGTTTCTGTCGGGCGGGAAAACATTGCTGAGTTGTTATTGCTTTTGAGTTCTCAACGAATATCTTGTCCTAGAATCTGCGCGGGGAGCAACACTCCTTGGTGAGGTATTGTCGATACCCTGGAAACCTTGACAGCATCGTCGCCATTTTCATCATCCTCCTCCTCATTATCATCGTCAGCAGCAGTATATGCACCATCGTCATCGTCGTCGTATCATCATCATGCACTACCCGCACCACCATCATCATCACATGTTTTGGTCCCCCACTTTTCGGTTGCTGCTTTTTTGCGTCCGCTCCTTGAGCCCAACACCACTCTGCCTACACGTGCTTATCTTTCTCATCTTGCCGCGGGTTCAATCGTCATTTCGGCAAGCAGATGGGCGGCGGATACCCGAGGGATCTCGACCCTGGATCAGAGAGCTTCGGGCAGATCGTGCGCAGCCATCAAGACGTGTACGTCGACGCAGCGGAGTGTCTCAGCGCGTCGGTGTTGGGTGCTCAGTGGGGTTAGAGGTCGAGGGTGAGGGGGGACTAGGAGTTTCCAGAACGGTGGACGTGCATCGCGCGTGGTAGTGCGAGGGGGTGATTAGGCGATGGCACTCAATTGCGCGGCATGTCTGTTGTATTCAACAGAAGATATTTGTTTCTAGGGCAGTATTATCCTTTCTTGTGAGGGCGTCTTTCTTTTTTCGTGTCAAGAGAGTCGGCCGTCTACTAACATGGGCATGAAAACAGTAGCGTCCATGCGCCCCGTCCGTAAGTTCGAATCTTCGTGCGATCGCGTCTGTCGCTCCTTTGTCCATACTATATATGACCGGAGTATCATTCCACGACGTTGACCGCTCTGGTGTGGTTTCCCGAAAGAAGCTTGGGAGGCGCCGGCGACGGGTGTTAAGTCGCCGCAAAACCAACTGGAGAAGCTAAAAGTAAAATACAAAGAAACAAAAACAAAACAACGAAGGCTACAAAGTAAAGGCAACCGAAGCACGAAGAAAAAGCGAACAGCATGAACAAAAAAGTGAAAAGCAAAACGCAAACAACGTCTTGGACCACGCAGGACACCCGAAACGCACAAGCCGGCAATCGAGGGATTCTTGGGGTGAGGTGTTTTTATTCGCCTCTGCAGCGGCAGAAAGAGGTACCGTGTCAAGACTTGAAAAAGTGTGTTCTGTGCTTGGCAGTGAGGCGGCGGTTCCCAAGAGGAGGAGAGCTAAAAAACCCTCTTGTTGACCCTTTTGGGACGTCTCTGGCTTCGTGCGGAACACAGCCAGCCGGCAGAAAAGTGATATTCCAGGCCAGCGGGGTGTGCCCAGGGCAAAAATGCCGCGAAAACGAAACGGTGTCCAAATCCGCGCGAACCTTCAAAAGAGACCCTCATCGCGCCAGCGCCGCGTCTTGGTGTCACGGTATGTGAACCTTAAAGCCGTGCTTCGGTAGGGATGGCAGCTAATTTTGTTCTAGACACCTCACGGGAGGACCTCTATACCCCACCCGACAACCTACGACCCGTTCTACGGTAGAGGTAGCACGTTTCCGTTAAAATATTTAGTGAATGACGGGGTTCCTTAACCCAGAATCGTCGGAATGGCAATCTTGTTTCGAAAAATGGCGTTTTCGTATACTTGGGCCATGGGATTATTGACCGGGATTCAATTTGGTTTAGTTGAAGTCAGTTTTCGGTTGAGGTATGGAGCTGAGCCCGAGAAAAATTAGGGCGAACCTCTACACCTCTACCGTTGGACGCCTCCGACGCTTGAGAAATATGGTAAGCTCAACCCGATACGCGATCCGATGGGCTTGCAGACGACCATTCCCTAGGTTCACCTAGAGGCTCTATAGCGGAAATTCGAAACTTGTCCGTCTGTCTGTCCCCCCCTCAAAAGGAAACTCCAATCATCGCAAAATCTGGTCCCAAACCGCCCCCGACGTTGACGTGTATATACCGCGCGAATCGATAGTGGACACATATACATGCAGTCTGGACCAACTTTCGGATTCAGCGGAGCCCTGCGCCTTGAGCTACGCGACCCAGCCCCACCCGAGGGACAATCGCTTGTACACAATCTCTTATACAAGAGTCGGTACGAGCAGCGAAATATTTCGGAAATTGGCTACAGCGCATCGATCGTAACGGAATTGAGGTCACCTTGTAGAAGCATGGCTCGCTCAGCGAGATTGGCTAACGGCGCTAATGAGGTCGTTGCCCGCCGCTTGCAAACGGCCTTGCAACTTCGCTTCTGGCTGCAAGGTCTTGGCCCCATGGGGTTTGCGATATATTCTGTGGCGTTTTACGGCAGGGTTCCTTCCTGATCCATAGTAAAATAGTAAATCGATGTACTTATCAAACCGAGCACAACAGCAGCAACTCGGAAGTTCTTGACGCCGTGCGAGGTCCCACAGCAATTGCTGCTCGATCGGAAAGACTCGCAAGCATGGAAGCCCGTGCACAAAGATTTACGGACGCACGGGCACAATGTTCCTCTCGGAAGCAGCTCCGATGCTTACTCTTGTACTAGTGGTACGATCGCGGCCACGCCGGCGGGGCCGGTATACGTACATACCCACACCATCGACGTTCCGATGCTTACTCATGCTTTGGGTTCTGTTTGCTGACCCCGGGCCCTTGCTGCAACGCTATGTGGCGAAAACCAACCCACCTACCCACCCGAACCACCCACACCTCCAATCGGCCTACTAATCCACCGACGTTCCGATGGTTCCTGCTGTACTAGTGGTACGGCCGCTGCTACGCCACGTTCCGATGCTTCCTGATGTACTATTAATAGTGGTATTCGTATGAATTGCTAATGATAAGCCCTCGTACGACTCTGATGGCTTCCGCTTGGCTGCCCCTCTCCTGGATTCTCATCTTTTGCTGTTGCGGGTCTTGCAGGAGTCGTCGCAAACCGGTACCCTGCTCTCCCATCGTCAAGGCAGCTCCTGTCTCGGCGTGTGACCATCCTTTGGACGTTGTTGACGGGAGTACTTTTTCTGTGATGGGGAGGCTTGCCGGCCTCCTACCATCACGGACACCACCACCCCCCGTTCGAGTGCCACAGTTGCGACCCCTCAGCTGTCTTTGGCCTGTCGGGTCAGGGTGAAACAAAGTTCTGCCTCTTCGAATGTTGCTTCTGTGAGCAGAGGACGGACGTCGTCCGCTCCGCTGTTCTACACTTACAACAGAACAGATCGCGCGTGCGCACGTCATCCACGTACCGGAGCGCAAGTGCGAGCGTTGGTTCGCTAAACAGGGCATACAGCACGGTGGGGTCTCCAGCTAGGGCGACCGTTCGCCAAACAGCGCAAACAGCAGGATGGGGTTGCCCGCAAGCGCATATTCATCCGCGAGAACGGTTTAGGCCGCAAGCGTGGTTTCGGCCGCGATCGCGATCTCGGTCGCGAGCACGAAGCCGACGACTTCACCGGCTGGCGCGAAAAGCGGTGGTTTGATCCAGGGCGCAGGGTCTCTCCTGAGCGCGGCTGCAACCCCGACCGCTAGGGGCCCTTGTGTCTGGGGGGGTGAGGGAAAACGACCCCGCATAGTTTAGATGCGGCGCGTTTCTATTCGGATTCGTTCTGCCCAATCTGCCCCTCTGCATCGGCATTGGGGTTGATGTAGCGAACGTGCCACAGCATCTTTGGTTGCATTGGGTTGGATTGCGTTGCGTTAGGGGCCCTGGTGCCCGGGGGGGTTAGAACAAACGGCTCCGCGTGATTTAGATGCAGCGCTTTTTTATGTTTGTGACGGTGTCATGTGCTTTGACTCTTTCGATATCGTGCCACAGCACCTTTCGATTGGCTCGTGATGTTTCTTTCCGCGTGTTAGACTGCTTTATGTACTAGACTTCAAGCGTTTATGCATTAATGGCGAGCGTCGTGTCCTTGTTCGACGAGTCTATACTCTCCGCGCTGCTGTGTCATGTACCAGATTTAATCAACACAACAACACAAAACTAATGCACCAAAAGCTACGAACATACGTAAATGGTAACACCTAGGGAGCAGCAGGGCAGCAATTGCCCTGCTCTACATATTGTGCAACACATCAAAGGGTTGCAAATGTATTAGGGTAGCTCCTCAGTTGGTTGAGTCAGTGGGAAATGTTTGGGATTTATTTACTACAATCAAGTAAAATTCCTCTACCGTAGCGTGGTTCCTTATCACAATGTACTTAACAAACGTAAATATTTCGTGAGAATCCGGTACTCATTTCTGTCACTCCAACTCGTGTTTATTCCCGCGAGAAGTTCTGCGTTGAAAAATATGGAAAAACATCACTGTAGACATTGCTCGTAAAAAAAACAATACAAAGGCGTTCTGGCCAAAGCCGCCGCCAGTCCCTATTCCCACGGAAGACATTCAATCCCGATTGTGACTCACAGCTCACAGCACATTTTTTGCCGCCAAAAAGATGGAGTCGGCGCGGCGGAACTGCGGCGCGTGGTAACCGCTCGAGGCGTCCATCCAATACCACCTCGACCGGCATTCGATGAGCGCGCACTTCCTCATTTTCTCGAAATGTTGGCGCGGTCTACCTGCTTGTAAGCTGCGTGGGGCTGGACAATGCCCGCAATCGCTCACCGCCACAGCAGAATCGAGTTGCAAATTATGCCCTCACACAATCACTCCTAAATGTATTAGAAGAGATGAGGGAAACAGACGAGGGTGACATGGAGGAGTTTGGTACACTAGATGGCAGCGAGAAAATGATCGCTATCCTAGGAGATAAATGGTGACCACAGGCGGCGAAGCAGGAAGGGGGTAAGATTAGCAAAAAAAAAACTATGTAAGACACGGAAACAACGTAATGAGCGCCCAAATGCTGGAGGTGTCTCTTTTAGTTTAGGAACGGTACTCGGTCTCCAAAGGGATGCGTGGTCAATTGTCAAATAACTAAGGCAAGCAACAAATGAGTATGCCCACCCCCCTTCCTCCGCTCTCCACGGGTTCCCACATCTGCAACTGCAACAAAAGGTGTTTGTGTGTCAACGACCAACGCTTCCGTAAAACGCGTCTATCCAAAGTCGGTGAGCAACTATCCCTAAGAGCATACCTCTTAGGCGTTCCGTCGGGACTAAGTCTCAAAATTTTCAGTACCTCGGATAACGTAACACTTAACGTTTTATGTTAATGTTAGGCGTGAGCGAAAAAAAACGTAACATTACGTTACTACGTTAACTACTTTCTGGATTTTGTGATAACGTAGTGTTAGTGTGTTATGATACTGGCGGGCGATCGCGTAACATTATATTAGAGTATTACCTTGATCTCGTACTGACCGCAGTATATGTGTTACGGTGTTAGGGTATGCAGCCCATAGCGAGTAACGCTATGTTAGCGTGTTAGCGGAATTCCTGGTGGCTATCGTAACACACGTTGAAGGGATAGCGTACATGGTCAATTAAACGTTAACATTATGTTACCGTGTTGGCGGCATCAGCCCGTAGCGAGTAACGTTGTGTTAGTGTGTCAGCGAGATTCTTCGTGCTACCGTAACACCCTTTCGACGGATAACGTACACGGCCAAATAACACTATGTTAGTGTGTTAAAGAAATTCCTAGGGACTATCGTAACACACGTTAGAGGGATGACGTATATGTATGGTCAATACAACGTTAACATTATGTTACCGTATTAGCCGCAGCAGCAGTCCGTTTCGAGCGACGTTATGTGAGGGTATTATGGAATTCTTGCTACCATAACAACATAACATACGTCAAACGGATAACGTATATAATCGATGAAACACTATTAATAGCATTATGATAGTGTTGTTAACTCGTATGCAATGTATGTAGTGACACAAGTTAGTTGATATATAACGTACACCCCCAATTTAAAGTCAGCAATATGTTACTGCCGTGTTAACTCGTACGTGCGAGTGTGCAATTTACGTTATAGATGGATAACGTAATGTGTTATAGATGGATAACGTGCTGGCGGGGTTTCCATAAATTTTTTGAGGCGTTTTTTGCGGTGATCCCTCCTAAATATCCCCTGTTTTAAGATTTTACAATATAGAGGCGTTTTTACCGGGGATGCCATGCTATCGTCCCTCCCCGGCGATATTTTTGTAGGTATCCCCTACTGGGATGTCGGCGAAATTGGATAACACGGCTACGCTATGTTACTCCCACACGCCCGCTTTACCACTAACACAGGTAACACATGTTAGATCTCGGGAAGATCCAAAGGGTAACGTAGTAACATTACGTTAGAACGACTTCGGCCCCAACGGTAACTCAGTAACATAAAGTTAGACCCGAATTGGTTTTTATGGTAACACGGTAACGGAATGTTACCATCAGATCTTTACAAACGGTAACACCGTAACATAATGTTACAGAGACTTCCGCATTTAGGCTAACATCCTAACCTAATGTTACGTATGGGCCGGCTAAAACTGTAACGTATCTAACGTACGTTAAGTGTTGTTATCCGACCCTAAGGTAATCAGATGGGCTGTCCAGAGAACGTAGTGTTAGTAGTGCTGGCCTTCGCGTTATGTTACGTTAGTGTGTTATCTGTAACACAATGTTATGTGTTAGTAGTGCTGGCGAACATGGTAACGATATGTTAGGGTGTTACGTATACCACTCCTCCTAGGGGTAACATAATGTTAGTGTGTTACGTCTAACGCTGCGTCGACAATAACATTATGTCATCGTGTTAGTAAAGATGTAGATATCGATCTGGGCATGTTAGAGTGATAACGTACGTGTTTGGTCAAAGCCTAGCACTGCTGTGTTACGGTGTTAGTTCAAGGACTGATCACGGCATAACATAATGTCACTGTACCAGAGCTGGACGAGACCGAGCAGCAACATAACGTCAAGGCTCGTGCACGTTCGTGGGTTTCCAGTTAACACTGTGTTACCGCGTTACCGTGATCGCTCCTCTAGTGCTAACACTATGTTAGTACGTTACCACGTTCCTGTGTTAGGCCCCATAACGTAGATAAGTGTTATCCGAGTGTTACGTTATCCGAGGTGTGAAATCCTGTCGCTTTCCGCTTCCCCTCCCCCACACCTCTGGTGCTACTCGTTCAGCAGTAGAGCGCATACCAGAAACCAGGTACGTGCCAAGCACCATATCCTCCGCGCTTGAGCTCCGGCAACAATCTGCACAGATGGCAAGAGGAAGAGAGCCAGTGCATTGTGCGCTGCAGCAGGAGTCGTACGAGAGCGCACTGCCGACAAAAAACATATAATTTCTCTGGCCGCATGAGGACTACGTTCTACAGTCATCGCTGCTGTATAGACGCTAGCCTCGGCTTCGATGCCTCGGCTTCTTCCAGAGCCGCGCCGCGACAAAAACCACGGAACCTTCTAGGGGAATCAACAACGTACGACATAATCAACGGGAGGCATTTTTAGCAAAATTAACCGGAGGTATCACGTCGAACTCAAGTAAAAGCGTGTGCGAGTTTCCGGCACGCGTCAATGGAGGCTTCCAGCAGCCGACACCTCTACGGCAACACACGTTAAATTTACGGCAAGCTCGCGAGTAGACATCTCGCGTACGAGCCCCTGCCCCCCCCAAAACATAAACGAACCAAAAACACCCAGAAACGAAAGGTGTCCTAAAACAAAATCGACCCAAAAAACGAACGCCTGCGTTGTACACGTCCATTGGGCCATGTAAATAAGTTTTCGTTTCGGTTTCTTCTCTTAACCTCCAGTGCATCTCTCAATATTCTCCCCCTCCCACCCTTTTCAACCCTAGCCTGTCCTTTGTTTCTATCATTGGCTCGCACGCTCACGCCGCGGCGTGCGAGAGACCCAGTGCACTGACACGCCGAAAACGTCCGCGTGCTACAGCTCTGACACGCTTGCATCGGGCACGCCACGATAGGCAGCCGCCTTGAATGCTCTCTCACGACCCTCTCTCCAACGGTCTTTCCTCCAAAGATCCTCCTTCCAGCGGTTCCGTCTCCAACGGCCCTTTCTCTCTGGGTTAGTATCTATATCGCCGGACCGTTCTCGTGGCCCCGCCGAAGAAGGGTCGACTGCTTGGGCAGAAGACTCACTCGCGATCAAGTACGTAACGGGCCCACGCGGGACTTGTCGTGAAGTACGTACGGGCAGAGACTATCAAGAGGGCATTTTTCACAACAATATCATTAGGGAGTTTTTCGAGAAATATCTACAACACATCTCTATAACGGCCAGACTGACAAGGAGAATGCCGAATTTGTCGTGGGCACCAACCTAGCACGGGGGGGGGGGGGGGGGCGTCGTCGTGCGCGGAGGCGCGACACCACCTAGGCCTTGTTGGCAAGTCCCTCAAACCTCACTCCCTCCACCCCTTTTTCCACAAGCGAGAACACGAAGCGCCGCGCGTAAATCAGCCCTTTAAGTTGCTAGTAAAGCGGGCGCCGCGGGCGTCAAGCAGGCGACCTCTTGCCCATCGAGTTCGCCCGCTCGAAACCCTTCCAGCGAAAACCCTGGGCTCAATCTCCCGCCTCTCGATCAGCAAAACTGACCCGACGACATCACACCATCGACCGATGATGTCCCCGACTGTGTTAACCAACTGGCTGTCTGGCCGGGGGGTGCGTCGAATTACCTGCAACAAGCTACTACCGTGCTCGGCACCTCGATCATTCAAGAACCCACCCTTCCCGCTTGCCCCACTCCTCAGGCGCGTGAGGGCCCAAACCTTAAGGCTTGGTTTCCCCCGAAACTTCCACCAGCGCTTGTTTTTGATATTGGTCTTCTTATTCTTGACCTTCCTTTTCTCTGTTCTTCTCATCAGCGCCCCCCTCTCCCCACTTCCTCTTCCCCTTCCCTCTCCCCCTCCCCCTCCAACTCCCGGGCCATCAAATTGCGCCGCTCCCCTCTTCTCATCCACTCCATCGTGGCCTCGTACACCAAAAAGGTCGCCGCGTGGTTCACCGCCGCCCGAGCCAATGTGGGCGCCAAGCCTCGGTAGAAGGGCGTGAACCCTTCCGCCCTCCACATCGAGCTGGCCGTGGCAAGCATGCCGCCTCCGCCCGCTCCCCGCGTTCTGCATTCGGCTTTTCACGACGTCCGCTGGCAAGGTGGAAGCGTCCGCACGGCGGAGTGGAGGCGGAACGGCGGTGGCGCGGGGGGGAGAGGGCGTACTCATTTGTTGTTTGCCTGAAGTCATTCGACAATTCACCACGCATGCCTTGTGAGGCGGAGCATTCCTAGTCCTACTAAAGACACCTCCAACGTTTTGGCCCTCAATACGTTTTTGCCATATATTACATACTTTTTTTTTCCACTTATCTTATATTATCCTCTGTTTCGCCGTCTATGGCCACCATCTATCGTACTCATGTCAAAAGCACGGCCGTAGTCGTATTACCATGGACCCTCGCGTGCCTACATACACTGCCGGGACGGAGCACGTTGGGTCTTCACCGACCAACCAGACAGTGCTTGTACCAAGCGCGAAGCGCCGTGACTTGTTCAGCGAGTCGCATGGAGGGTGAGCTGCATCCAACCAAGAACCGCTTGTGAGGCAGGTTTCGGCACATTGTGCGCACTTTCCTGCGTATTTAGATAACACCATTAAATTGTTTGATTCGCTTCATGGTGTGGCCACTTCCAAGAGACAGGAGGGAGGGCACTTGTGTTTCCTTTCCGTATGTCTCGCGTCACACGGCCATCATATCAATCGCGAACGTGGAGATGGGGAATGGGGAGGGCGGAGGGAGGAAGAAAGGAAGCTGGCACCAACGAACACCTGCCGTTCTTAGTCTGCAACTAGTCGGATTGGGGGTCACATTTTTGCCTTGGAGTTGCGGAGGCCTTTTTCCGTTTGCTGACAAGCGGGTTTGGCTCATTGTGGGAAGCCATGCCGCGATCCACATTCGGGGCTTTACTTTGACCCTGTTTGTATTTTTCAAAGTCCGTCTTGGGAGGGAGGAGCAGAGCGGGGGGCGGCACGGAAGGGGCGGGGGATATTAGTTACCTGGATAGACTGGAAACCACGCGGCGATGCCAGCTAACGCCCCCGAAAGCGCCGTCTTGAACATGACGGTCCCTCGGGAAGCTTCGTCCCCATCGCTAGACCCCCTCAACAGGACCCGCTTGCAAGCTTCGTACGTTGCGAAGTAGCAGGCGTACCTTTCGTAGGGCCAGCGGGAGGAGACGGCGAGCGTAAGCACTTTACTACTGAAAACGGCAACTCTTCGTGATACCAAGTATTATTAGCTTTCCTCCAAAACGGGGGTACCGCAGTTGTGAGTAGGGCCTTTCACGGGTCATTACCCGACCCGCATGTTTTAAAAAAAAATCTCAGGGGTCGGGTTGGGTCGGGTCGGGTCGGCTCACTCTTACCCGGCACAACACGACCTGACCCGACCCGTGAACAACCCTGGTTGTAAGGGGGTTAGAAACGGCACCCCTCTTTCCAGGATGCACCGCTCTGAAATTAGAGTTATAAGACGTTAGTCGTCAAGTGCTCGCAGTTGTCACATGCTCTACATCGTTTAGGCACCGCCGACGACGAAACCAGGCAGGTAGGTGGGAGCGAGAAGGTCGGCCATCACTCATATTACGGGGGTCCATAGTTAATGGGACCACATTTTGTTAGTAAAAATAGCTAAATATATAGTTTTTTTTGTGTGTACCATAGGCCCTATTAACTATGGACCCTCGTAATAGTGACAGTATAAAGCGCATTTCTTTCTTTGCCGCGCACAACGCTCTGTCCTCCACCCTACAACCCGGTGGGGCACGCGCCGATCTCAAACATCGCGTTCAACTGCACCAACGAAAAAAAAACAGGTATCCAGCAAATGCCTGCTCCCCTCTTCCACCTCCCCTAGTGGCTACACCGGAAATTAAACTAACTCATTGAAGCTGTCATCCCTATGCAAGTCCGCCTCACAAGCGGTTCTTAGTAGGATGCAGGGTCTCACCCTTCATCATGAGACTCGCCGGACACCTCACGGCGCTTCGCGCTTGGTGCAAGCAATTTCTGCCTGGTCGGTGAAAACCCGACATGCTCCGTCCCGGCATTGTAGGGATGCGAGGGTCTATGGTCATACGACTACGGCCATGCATGAGAACGAGTACATCTCTCCTATCGAGTACACCCCCCCCCTCCCCCGGCGGCCAGACAGGAAGGGGATAAGATTAGCAAAAAGTTTCAATATGTAATATATGGAAACAACGTAAGGAGCGCCCAATTGTTGGAGGTGTCTCTATTACGAGTAGAAACGGTGCTCCGTCTCGAAAGGGATGCGTGGTCAATGGTCAAATGACTAAGGCAAGCAACAAATGAGTACGCCCTCCCCCCCTCCCCCCTTCCCCCTGCATCTCCTGTAAGCACGCTTCCGTTGCAACTTCAACGTTACAAGTACACGCAACCCGGAACTCTTGCGGCAGCACGGCGGGAGCGACAGCGGCGGCAGCCTCTTGGTTTCTGCCGCCCCTAGACGCGAGTCACGGTAGAGGCTATCACAGCACCGAATTAGTTCACGAGGCTCTTCGTCTGGGGAGCAGCTCTATACTCCACCCATAAAATCCGACTTTTGAGTAACTTTGTACGCCAAAATTCGATACAAAAAATCAAATCGACTTGCGAATAAAAATATGCAGTACAGGTCGAATGCAAGTCTATTGGGTGCCCCAATTCATATCTCCGACGGATCATCGATTCCTGCTCGATGATATCTAGATCTTTCAAAAGGAAAATATATTCCCGATATTGCATGATCCACAGCGGTAGTTCACGACGCCGGGTGGGACCCGTACAATCTGCGCGATCTGGCACACCTTTCTTGGTTTGGATCTGTACTCTTATGCAGATCCTGTACAACCTCTCGCAACGGCGGGTGAGGAACTAGATGATCTATCTGTAGACGGATCAGATAGATCATGAGATGTCCGAGGTATGGGACGTTTGGGCTAAACGTGCAACCCCTAGTGCAGTACCACGGCGCCCCACGCTCTCGCCCCGCCCGCAACAATACTGACGGCAGCTCACCCCGGAACCTCTCGCAGCAGAGTAGGCCCCAGCCCGGCGAAAAGGCCTCTTCGAAGCCCGTTCTCCGCCACGAGACCTCTTGCGCAAACCCAGGCGTTCGAGTAGGTCGCACCCCCCCCCCCGCTCACGCCCCCCCCCCACCGCCGTCGTTGCCGCGGCCGCTGCAGCCGCCGCGTTCGGGAGCCTGGAAGGGGAGGGGGCGGACGCTATAGCGGCCTGCATGACCACCTTGATTCGCTCGACAGGCGTCACGACGAACGACCCGACTAGACCCGAACCCATCGCGGCGACTCCGAGATGCATGAGCGTAAGTTCCTCTCCGTCTGTAGAAAAACAACAAGAAGAAAAATATGAAGACAAAACAAAACGATTTCAACGTAATTACGGACGCATTTACTTTTCATTTAAAACCGATTGATCAAAACCGTTATATTTTGAAACCGATTCGGTCGAATCGTTTCATTTCAAACAGTCTCGTTTTCACCGTTTCGTTTAGTATTTGTCGTCTCAAAACATCACCGGTAGTAAATTACAATTTCGATGTAATCGTCTAACATTGTAATTCGCTCATATATTTTTCGACGTGCGTGGTGTCGTCGCCGTGTGCGTTCGCGTGTCGAGTTGGGTGATGCATTCCCGTTTTCGAGGTGAGTGGAGAGGGGTGATCGAGAACACGTGGTGTCGATGTTGTGGCGTTTTTTTTTCAATAAAATCGTAAAAATACGTCAGCCGTGAGAACGATCGATGGAATGGTTGAAACTCAAACTTTGAAAGATTTGCCTATATCTCGACCACTCCACCTCCGCCCGCGTGTTCTGATCATTGTCGCCGATGACGATGACGGCGGGACCGGGGACAGACAGACAGACAGGGGGGGGGGGTGTACTCGATATCATGCATGGCCGTAGTCGTATGACCATAGACTCTCGCATCCCTACAATTCCGGGACGGAGCACGTCGGGTTTTCACCGACCAGACAGACATTGCTTTCACCAAGCGCGAAGCGCCGTGAGGCGTTCGGCGAGTCGCATGAAGGGTGAGCTGCATCCTACTAAGAACCGCCTGTGACGGGGACTTGCATAGGGATGACAGCTTCGATGAGTGAATTTAATTTCCGGTGGCGGGGGTAAGGCGCGTTTGCCGTGAGGGTGGCGCAGAGAAGGAGATAGGAGGGATTTCACGGGGTTAAAGGTTAAAACCCTGCGCAGGGGGTTCTAATCCCCTTGAGGTTTCGGAGTGAAACATTGTCGAATACAAAATGGCGATGACAGCACTGGCCACACGACGCAGCCTGTGTTGCCCCAATTGCGGCGGAAACGACATGCACGCCACGCGCGCATGTGACGACAGTTGCATCGTCGTTGCACGCTCTTCCCAGCGAAGGTCAAAATACTGCTCCACTTTTGTCGTATTTTAGGTCGCGAGTTCTGGGTCGTAAGTTTGCGTATTGCAAGCGCTACACACGCGTGCACGTTTTGGACCGCTCGGTGAAAAAAAAAAACGGTTCAACGAGGAACGGGCCGCATCGCGATTGCCGCGCGACACGGACATTGACCCGGGGATTAACGGCTACAGCCGGGCGTTCTTCCCAACTTCAGCGTACTTGCACTGATCGCTTCTCTCTCGCACTCGAAATGGTTCACGCGGAGGGCGTAGGGTAACGGAATATGCTTGGTTCCCTGAACGGTACACACCGCAACCTCAACAACAAAACATAGAATCACCTTTGCCCGAGACCCTGCGTACAATGCTTTGAAACAGGCCGTACCCGCCGAAAACCGCTGCCTTTATCAACCCAGCCCCAGCCACCGGAGACATAACGCCTCGGTAGAAACCCGCCACGCCCGCCTCTTGTAGCAGGAGGGACGCAGTGCGCGCGGCACCGAAGTGTTTTCCGCCCGTCTGCATCCTGGGCGGCGGGACGAGGAACAGGGACGGGGCAAGGGAGGAGGGTGTTGGGAGGGGGGAGAGGTGGGGTAAAAAGTAAGTCGCAAGTCGCTAGCCGCCCCCAGCCTACAGGCGACAGTACCACGTGCGGGGTCATGCACCTTTGAGAACGACCGGAACTACTGATAGGGGACGAGACTTGCGACATTGTGTCAAACCCCACATCTCCGCGCCGCCAGGCTAAGAAAAGGAGGCGTCTTTATAACCAACCTTCCTACCCCCCATGCCCCGCCCCCCCCCCCCCCCCCCCCCCCCCCCCCTCTGTCACTCGTAGCGGGAATCCTTCTCGGGGGCATTTGGTGCTGTACTATACCGGCCGCACGACAACGCGCTGATCGACGGCAGGGCAAGAATACCGACCGCACGACGGTCCACCTACCCCCGCGAAAACCTACCGAGCGTACGGCTTCTACCGATTCCATGAGAATCCACCAAACCGCACGACAGCCTCCTGATCCCATACGACAAATATAAACCAAACGCACAGCTATCCACTTCACATAATCTTGATTTCGCTCAGCATTCGACCCGACCCGCTCCTATCCCACTCCAATCCGCCATGACTTCGCACAAGTCGTTTCGTTCGGCCGGTGACCCGAGCCACACCTACGCACCGACATGACTGCACACAACCTCGTTATATTCAGACGGTGGCCTGACCCACCCCGATCCGCCCCGACTGCATACAGCTCGTTTTACTCGAGACGGTGACCCGACCCACTCCTGTCCACCCCAATCCACCATGACCTCAAACACACCCAGACCCCGCCGAAAACCACTCACATCCACACCCACACATACAGCGACAGGCTTACCACGCTGCACCGCTCACCTGACTCGAACCGTGTCGAGGGGGTAGGACACGAGAGCGCCGCTAATGCCTCCGACGGTGCCCGCAACGAGGTGTTCCAAGGTTGTCGGAGGGCGTTCTCTGAGGGCGGGAGGGGGGCTCACCGCCGTTTTCGATTTTCGTCGACTCTTGCTGGTCGGTGGTTCTTGCCAATGTCGCACCTTGTTTTGGGCAAACAGGGCGGGGCGGCACCGTCGGACTCGGCAGCGGGAAGGCGCACGCACACTGCGACATGATCGCCACTGCATTTTCACATTTTCACCCAGCTACTGTCAGACCCCCCCGCCCCAACAACCACCCTGTTTCACGCTGATTGGTCACCATAACCTCGTCCTCGGTTGCAGACATGAACTTGTTTGTCCTTGTTGTCTAAAAATAAATGTGTAATATAAAACCGTGGGGGGGGGGGGGGGGGGGTACTCATTATGATGCATGGCCGTAGTCGTACGACATCTGTTCGAGCACCGGCACAGCCGTAAAGAAGGTCAGGGTCGCCCAGCCGCTCGTTTCCCGGAAACTATCACCCACCGCAGGGTCATAGCAACGCACAAGACTTCTCTTACGCACTCTTCAAGTACACACCGCTGCCCGCAGGCCGTACCGAGGTCGAGTACCCCCTGCCCTCTGCACCCCACCTTAGCCGACTCGCTGTCCTCCAGTACACCAGACGTCGATAGGCCCAGCGCCGCCGTCGAAAGCATGAGTGCTACGAGCACGAAGACCTGCCGGGTCCCCACCCGCCTTCGTTTCCGTCTCATCCCCCGGCCCGAAGACATCCAGGGCAACATGATGAACCCTCACTCGCACGCGCACCCCCCCCCCCCCCCCCCCCCCGCCGCTCTTCTGATGGTATCGAGCACGCGGCATGGGGTGGAATCGGTAACGGTTCGGACGTTCGGGCAAAAAGGCGATGGAGGGCTCCACCAACAATAATCAGGCTTTGATCCTCCGCAAGAATGAGCTCACCAATCAGAAAGCTTCCCTCGGTCACATGTGTGTCACGACGTGCACGTGCTGTTGGCTGTTATGATTGGGGTTGGTTGTCGGTACTATAGGAGTAAAGCATCAGACGTGGGCATCGGGGGCAAATCGAACACGGCGAGGGAGACCGCTGTCAGCCAAAAGTACGCGGTGCAGTACCGGAATATTCTTCCCCGCCCAGAGTACGAGTTGACCTATCAGAGAGCTGCGGTCACGTAGCAGTCACAACGTGTTTTTGGTGATTAACCCGTCAAGAATTGCACGCACCAACAGTACGTTTCGGGGACAATATGCTGTATATAGTTGAGTCTAGAGTTTGGAAAATTCTGCAGTAGTAAACGGGCTAAAGGAAGAACGAGAAAAACACACCCATGCATATGGCGACACAATCTTGTCAAACTATCTTGATTTGATCAAGACCTCCTCAAGACATACATATGTACCGCTTTTTAATGGAAAGGGCGCTCCTCCTAAACAAAATATCACACTAAACAAAATATGGCCCAAACAATGATACCTGGCCGAAGGATGGGCCAAGATCCCGCCACTTCACGCGCATCCAAATGTTGGTATGGCACCACATGGAGCTTCGGCCGCATCGCACACACCGACAATCATCACACACCATGCGAGACGGCGACTCTGCAGTGGAGACCGTGATGGCTGCTGCTGCGGCTGCTGCCGCCGTGACCTATGTGCAGTGGCCCAGTCAGAACTTCGACTTGGGAGACCACTACTGCTGGGTCACTGAAAGCCTTACAAGACAGACACCGGGCGTATTATTGCAGCTCTTCTAACCCCCACACCCCCTCTCGCGTGGCTGATTTTTTTTACCCCGGAAAATAATGCTTGAGTTTGGCAACACACGCTGGACTGGAAACCCCAGCTGATATTGCCGTAAGGTTGCAAGCTAAACAAACCTGACACCCCGCATAACGCTACATTTCATTTCCCCCCGCCGCTCCTCCCCGACCTTTTCTTCGACCGCCCACTCTTCAACTGGATCCAGAACGACACGATTTATTCTACCCACCCACTCATGCATTCAACTAAATAATTAATCCATTTACCCATCTGTCCATCCACCCATCGATCCACCCACCCACCCACCTGCCCACCCACTGCTTTGCATTACCCGTCCTCGTCTACAACTCCCAGAATCAGCTTCTTCTCCAACGCCGAAACCTACGTAGCTCGTGCGGTGGTCACAGCCTCATCCCCCCTCAGTTCTACCGCCTGAATAACCCCATTGCAACTCCATCAGCGTTTGGGGATAAAAGACTTGGCGAGAGTCTAGGATGACTTTTGCGGCAGTTCTCCCCGATGTCCTCGACGTGACGTGAGTGTTCGCCTTCGCCATGACGGTCAAGCCTGCCTTCCTCGTCTCGGGGCGTTTCCCCTGACCACCTCCTCGTCCTCCAGGTCAGCTTGCGCTTTCGTCCTTCTCCTGCTTCACGGCTGAGTCACGCTGGCGGCTACCCATGCCGTTCGCGTTGAGCCGGTCCATTCCCGCGGGGCTGGAGATGGGGTTGTGTTTGTCGAGGGTGATTTATGTCCCCATGCGGCTTCTTGCGCTTCTTCGGGTCGCTTGAACGCATCACACGTTTCCGTTCGGAGGGGGTGTTGCTCCCGAATCAGTTCTACGCATGTGTCGGGAGGTTGTAGCGGTAGACGTCGTCGTCTGGCTGAGTGTGCTCGCCGTTAGAGGCCGACTTGCCAGGCGACCAAGCCTATCGGTATACCCTGCTGGCACGTACGAGGGCCTCGTGGGGCGGCGGCATGCCCTCTGAATGGAAAAATTCAACGCCATCGAACGACCCAAAGAAGCGCAAGAAGCCGCATGGGGCAATCACCCTCGATAGCGAAAATCCATCTCCAGCCCCAAGGCGATGGGTCGGCTCAACCCGAACGGCGACGCCTTGAGTCGCCGCCAGCGCTTCGCAGCCGTCAACAACCAGAAGGACTAGCGGAATAAACAGACTTGGCAAGGAGGTGGTCAGGGAATCGCGTGAGGCCAGAAAGGAAGGCTTGGTCGTCGTGGCGAGGGCGAACACGCTCACGTCGAGACCATCGGGGGTAACCTCAAGCGTGTGGTGGAGCTGGGTGAGGACATGGGCAGTAGCCGCATACCTCGCCCAGCCCGCGGGTGCACCGGTAGAGGTCGATGTGACAGACGACTGTGTCTACCCCTATACCCTTTTGGCATATTCGTGGGTCTCGTGGGGCGGCAACATCTCTTCGGGGTGGAAGTGCCTGTATGTTTCCAAGCGGCCCGAACAAGCGCAAAAAACCCGATAGACGATAGGGAACTCACGCTCGACAAACACAACCCCTACTTGGCAGCAAGAGCAGAGTTAGCGACCGGGATCGCTTACAAGTTCTTCAGCTCTGTTTGCGTCATGGGGCCGGCCACCGGGTTTGTCGCAGAATTTCCCAGAGTCATCCCAACCGTTCCAATGCTCCTCAGAGGAAGTTAAGGCATACCCTGAGCGAGCCTTAGGGTCATTCTTATCGGAGAGCTTTTTTCCCGCAAGTTCCATATTTTTTTCGCGCGATTTTTCAATCTTTTAGATTGTCCTGATTTTTTTCGTCCCAAATATGTGAAATCTAACCTGCCTGATTTTTTTGCTCCTGAAGAATTTCATAAAGTGTGACATAACGCCTCCGTATACATATTTATTTCCAAACTTGGAAAATTCTGGAAAAAAGATCTCCAATAAGAATGGGCCTTAGAATCTGGTCAAAGCTAAAAACCGAGTAGATACATACGCGGACTACTAACAGTAGGCGGAATATTTCACTCAAATTCGAAACGAGGCACGAGCAAGGGAGTGTGGGAGTAGTACAGCTGCTGCAGTGTGGGAGACGTAGTATATGGTTTTGCAATAAACTCACACGCAACCAACTGCGTTTCGGGACACCGCCAATGAATTCATACCAGTGGCACGCTGAAGTATGCCAGAGAGGGGCCAGTATAGCTGACATTTTTTCGTACCAAAATAAATAACAGGGTCATCACCCATAGGCACGAAAGCACGCACCCACCGATCCATCCACCCACCCACAACGCAGTACAGCAGTAGGTGTGTGCTCGTACCTAGTTCGTACGCAGCAGCAACTTGGCGGAAAACATGGTGGAGTGTGGTGGAAGCACCATCGGGTCCAAAAAACAAAACGAAAAAAAACACGGCCACCACCCATAGCCAGGAATCCACTCGCCCGCCCACCCACGCACCCACCCACCGACCTACTCACCCGCCAACCCCCCCACACCATGTACTCCAGCAGAACCGCAGTCGGTACTGCAAGCAGATGCGGTTGTTCATACTAAAGGGGTGTTCCTCAACTGGTACCGGGATATCCATGTTTTCATCATCCTGCGCCATGCCGGGGGGCAAGCAAACCGCCCCCGGGAGGGCGCCTCTCCACGACTCCCACTCACCGGGTTGGGTGTCGGTGGCAATTATTTCGCCGGGGACACCGAGGGGGGCTGCTGTGTGGGGCGTGGGATTTCCATTTTTTCATAATCCTGCGCCATGCCGCGGGCCCAAGCGAACCGCGTCCCCCGGGAGGGCGCATCTCCACGCCTCCCACTCGCCGGGTTGGGTGTCGGCGGCAATCATTTGGCCGGAGACACCGAGGGCTGCTGTGTGGGGTGTGCGTGGTGCCGCCGCGAGGCCGCGGGAGACCGGGTGGAGCTCGGGACTCGAAGCTGCTTTTTGGTTTCGTTTTTTTTTTTTTTTTTTTTTTACTCAACACATTTACTTTCCAGTCCAACTCGTAGGAGGTTTTACCGCCAGCTGCCGTGGTAACAGGTGTCGTCCCTTCTTGCCTTTGTTTTTTTTTTCGCGCATAGGGTTCAGTATTCCCACTGCTTGTCGATCTTCGTCGAATGTAGCTATCTCACGCTCTCGCGCTTTCCGCTAATCAATTTTTACGCCGGAAAAAATCCCTACGAGCATGCACTCGGTGAGACTCGAACCCACGAAATTGATCTTGATAGACACGCGGACCACCTACCGCGCCACCGGGGACGCCGGCATGTTGTAACAAAAAAAAAAATCAAGTATCCAAATGACGACTACGTACGACGCTGCTGTATCAAATAATAAGGATACTGTTGTGTAGCAGCCTCGAAAGTTGATACCGGGTACGCAGCATCTTCGCGTGATCTATCTCCTTCTCTCCCTGGGGGTCATCGCCCAAGGATGCTCGTCCGGGCGGCATGGTCATGATTTGATTGTATCCCAAGATCGGAGTCGTTGGCAAATACCTGCAAACAGTAATGCCGGCGTCTCGGTGGCTTGGCAGGTGGTCCGCGTGCCTATCAAGATCAATTTCGTGGGTTCGAGTCTCACCGAGTGCATGCTCGTAGGGACTTTTTCTCGTGAAAAATTGATCAGCAGAAAACGAGAGCGTGAGTTAGCTACATTCGATGAAGATCGACGAGCAGTGGGAACGCTGAACCCTATGCGCGATAAAAACGACGGCACGTACCGGGGGGGAGAAGGGACGACACCTGTGACCACGGCATGTCCAGAAGAAGACCGCTGAGGGAAAAACCTCCTACGAGTTAGGCTGGAAAGTAAAAGTGATCATTCAAGAAAAACAAAAGTAGTAGCTGAGGGATCAATCGCTCGCTCGCCTCAATTGAAAAATATCTTACTCGTCCCATCAAGTTTTCTATTAGAGCCCATCTTATCGGGGAACGCTAAATTTCGTTTTTGGAAATAATATTTCAATTTCAATGAATTTTAATCTGATTTCGAAAAAAAAAAACGTGTTTGTATCCTATCGGGAAACGGCGCATTCATTGTCAAACAAAAAAGGAAATCGGAACAACCTGGAATAACGCAGCGCTTTACACATCGCCCAGCCGACAAACAGCGACAAGCGTAGACGAGAGCGAAGGTTTGCGTTGTCGCGTGCGCGCCGCCGCCAGCTTTTCTTTCTTTTTGGTGGCGCAGGATAGGACGCTATCACTCTCAGGGTGTCTTGGGTGGGCGGAGGGAACCCTCAAGCGCCACGTGCAGAACAGCAACGGTGGTGCAGCTATCGAGGTCTCGAGCGTATCCTCTGTTTTTTGGCTCGTTTGCTCGGTTTTCGTGATAGTTGGCGAATCGAGCAGGCCGAAAAATTGGGCTTGCTGTGGCCATGATTTATTTTGAGGCGCCACCGCCGGGTACGGTGCGCTATGGTCTGTGGCCGTGGGCGCGGCTGCTGCTCCGGTCGCCTGTCGTTGAGGTTTGGATTTTATCGCCTCAACCGTGGTCACCGAAGCGGCCAAGAATCACCCCAGACTCCAGCGGGGGTGTTGACCCACCATGAACATGCTACAACAAGGCTGATCAACTCCCAAATTCGAAATTGAAATAAAAAAAATCACACGAACAAAAGTCCCAAAAGACTTTTCACTCAAATTGTTTTTTTTCTAATTTGCCCCTTCGAATCCCGCCTGGTCATTCACTCTTCTGCCAATCAGATGCGAATTAAATTACAAAAAAAAAAATCAAATCAAATTGAAAGAACCAAAAGTCCTCGATAAGATGGACCCTTACTTACTCTATACCTATTAATAGTAGTTTTTTATTAAAAACTAAAAAAAAAAGTTATGAAAGTGAATTGCGAAGTACCTGGCAGTCGATTTAGAGTTTTGCTGTTGTTGTCGTACTTGGTACTATACCGTTGTTGTGCCTCAGAATCTCAGTCGAGCTACGTCGTATTACACAAGTACTGAGGTATAAATGATGCTGCTGCTGCGCAAGCCCACAACAATTCGAAGCACCACATAACGAGCCAGCCGAGCAGAGGTACATATAGCCTGCCTCTCATCAAGATAAATATCAACGCGATTCTCTTGTGGGGAGGATGGAGCCCGCATATCTGGCCATAACACAGTAGCACGGGGATACATGCGGTATACTGACTCCTGCCGCTACGACAAGCGACGAGGTACAGCTACAGCTACGTCGTGCTACTTACAACACCACAGGCAGGGAAACGATAGTGCTGCCTTTGTATCATACAGTATCAACATAACATGCTGGACTACTCTGGGACGCGTGAGGTGTAGGCCCGACGGAAGATGGAACATATTCGTGCTCTTCAGCTGTGCCCATGGTGTCATGTATGCATAGTCATACTGCTGCAGCCGTTCTCGTAGTGCTCGTCCTGAAGACATCTCCTTGAACTTTGCAGGAGGTAGTATGTACGGCAGCCGTCCTAGGGTATTGGTTGATTTCAACAACATGAGCGAGCATCTGGCGGACGCAAGTGCAGTGCTCCTCGTGCACTCTAGCGCAAGCGTACTTCTTGCTCACAATACATTGTCGCTATACACTAGAGGTTGCAATACGCGCGTACCTTGCCAGTGTCCCTCGCTGAATGACGCTACCAGCTACCAGCGCCAGAGTCCAGCCAGCTGCAGCAGCTGCGGCACGATGTGTCGACAAACAAGAGGTACCAAGGACCCCACTTTTGTACAGCCTTCCAAGTCTATACGTATGCCAAAAATATTTGAAAATTGAAAATTGAGAGACCAAAGGACTTGAACCACTTCCTCCCGCAGCAACAAGGCAAGGTGGGCATGGGCTCGGCTGCTTACTCCCGAACCAAATCTGAGCGCGGTCACTCGTTTTGTTGCGTTTGTCGTGCGTGAAGTAGCTTCGTTAGCGAGGTCCATCTTCCGAAAAACCCATGGGTCTTCGTTGTTGTCATATACTCTGGCATAACGAGAGCTTTTATGTATGATCACCAGTACGGCGGCCACTTGCCATGTTCTGCAAGCCCCTGTGTCGCATCGTGTCTATGCTTTGCCTTCGGGGTCAAGGGTATTTGCCCCTCTGGTTGTATGACGCAACCGTTATTGTTACAAGTGTATAGTGCTGTCATGTTGCGCGATCTGCACTACTGCTGTTCACGCGCGGCTTCATTCTGCCCTAGCTGACAAACGAGAAACAAGAAGAGCGAGCGAAAAACAAACGACGATTTTTTTCTTGCCAATGAGGGAAAACGATGCATCCATACGAGTACGGAGTACAAGGCGCTTCGCTCCGCGGCCGGCCTACGCCGCCCACTACGTTCACTCAGGAACGAAAAGTGCATCAAATTATGCGAAGCGGACAGAGGTCCATGATTGAATATTGTTTTTTTCATGACTACTGTAGTTCAAACTGGCGACTTGATATTGCCAAGAGTCCCGCCGCCATGCTTCAGGAGAAAACGTCTCGGACGCCACATACGCTTCGCGTCGCGGGCGGTTTTCCGCTACGCTCGCTCACATGTCGTACGTACGTACATACCCCAGGTAGGAGGGGTGGACAGACCTTGATAGTAGATCTTTATGCGGGTTTTGTGTTGGACGCCTGAAGCCGACCCTCCGACCCTGACCCTAACCCGAACCCGAACCCTATGCCAGTGGTCAGTGCTGGGATGCTGTGCTTGTTTAGACTCTAGGTTGGCTCGGCCGGCGTGGATGCTGAGCTTGCGAAGACTCTAGGTTGACTCGGGATGCTGTGGCTGGGAAAGACTCGAAAGTTGATTAAGCCGCGTAAAACATACCCCTAGCCAATCAGAGTGCCTAATTAGCTACCCCAGGAAGATCTACTGTCAAAGTTTGTCCACTACTGCCAGGTAGGGTACTTATTTTCTTCTTTCGATATGCTCTGTGTCTGTACTCGTATGTACGAAAGATAAAGCACAGCTGAGCAAGTCACAGCAACACAGCAAAAACAATGAAAATGAAACCGAAAAATTCCGAAAAAAAAAAATCCCCGTCCCCTTTCGTGTAATAATTTGCTACCTGATTGGAACACCTTACACCAGGTTTAAAAGAATAAAGAAAAGAAGAAAAAATCCAACAGCAGAGCTTCTCTCTCAGCCTCGTACGCCGCCCGCCCCTCTCGCGACCATCTCGACACCGATTCGGTCCGGGTAAAGCTTTCCTCCCTCTCTTCCACAGTGAGCCCCGTCGCCCGCCTCGCGTGAGGCCCGGTGCTCACCGGGGACATTGTTCGCCAGCTCGACAATGTTGGTGCTCAGACTGGGTTTAATTTTCCGCCCGGTCGCAAATATAAGTACTCCTTGAATATTATCTTACAATCCCGTACGACCCTTAAATATTCTTACGTACTCTATCAAAAATCACAAATGGAGGCCAGTCAGAGCCTATTATTATTATTATTGTTATTATTATTATTATTATTATTATTATTATTATTATTATTATTATTATTATTATTATTGTTATTATGCTTGTCTTCTGACAAAATAGCGTAGGTGCCATTCCTATATAAACCAAATATCCTTCCTTAAATCAGTAGTATCCCTCATACATTTCTCTGCCTGTCGTTTCCAAATTCCTATTCCCCACAACATTTCATTTTAGCTACCAGTATACGAAGTACCAGGTAGTCTATTCTATTCCTCATCGACGTTCCATCCCCATGTCGTTGGCCGCATTCCTGCGGCTTCTTCCTCCCTTCCCCTAGCGGCCTGGCGGTCTCTCAGGGCAAGTTTATACCTGTGTACTCTGCGTGAAATTGCCACCTTTGTGGTCACGGAGATGCTCAGGAAGAGGCATCCTATGCAGACGCCCTTCCGCGCCAGGGACGATCCGTCCGTCCCTCCAACTATGCTGGTCGCCAACTGATCAATTAGATCGCTGCCTTCCTTTCCGAGGTGCCCAAAGCTTTCCACCGCGAGGGTGGCGAGTTTGTAGCTGCGCTCGTCGAAGGACACCTGTCCCGGACGAGCGTAGTGACTGCGCTTGCGCGCCTCAGAAGTGGAAGCAGCTGGTCCGTCTCGGTCAGCGCTGCCTGCCCGCATGTGGATCCCCGCTTGTGGATCCGCATACGTGACGTCGAGGAGTATCGCTTTTATCGCGATACTCTGATGCCGTAGCATCTCGGAGTCCTCCTCCCTCGATGACGATGTCCATGCGGAGATCCCTGTTTGCGTGGAAAGGGGCTCCGCTTTCCATTTGGTGGCGGATGGGCATCCTCTTAAAGGTGCGGGAGAGCGCGTGCACCAGAGGCTGGTGCTGGTTTACTTGCGCGCCCGATCGATGACATAATCGTGCATGTCGCGTATTAGCCTCCGCTGCACCGCAGCAGGGGCACCTTGCCGCTAGGAACTGCTCAATCCCCAGAAACCGCCTTCTCGCAGCAGCCATTGATGCATCCCTCGTTTCTCGAGGCACACGCAACGCCTAGGCACGAAAGCGGCGACCGCGCTCCTTGCAACTCCCCCTCTACCCGCCAGCACCCGCTGACACCCGCGACGGTGCCGGGTTCGTCCGCGGCGCCGTGCTCGGAGTACACGCAAGCACACGAAACAAAAGAAGAAAAAAGGAAAGAAGGACTAAAAGTACGGAGAGAAATGGAGAAAACAAAGACCCGCCGGAAAAGTCTGGCAAGTAATAAAAGGAGGCGATTTCCAAGTGGGAGCTCTGAGAGGCCAGGGATGTACCAACCGAGCACGCTCAGAGAGTGAGATCTAAGCAAGTAGTTCTATAAAGTTTGAATTTCAAACAATGAAATGACGAGTATTAATATTAATAGTCACATTGTGAAATGCAAAAAAACACGACAGGCTTGACTATACGTAGCGCACTCGGCCGCCAGACCAGAGGCAGTCAACGTGGACGTGGGCGCTTGGGTCCTACGCGCAGTGCAGCGCACTCGGCGCGTCTCTTTGCGGCGCCAGACCACAACAACAGCAGTTGGTCTCGGCGTTTGCTCAAATGTCTGCACGCTCAATGTTGCGAATTTTACGCATAGGAAGGCTGTTTTGATTTGCGAACTGCACAGCTGCAAATGCGATCGGGTCAAAATCTGGAGCTCAAAATCTGAGCCGCATAAGAAACAGCCTCAGGAATAGATCTGCCTTGAACGATCTGGATCAATAAGTGGGAATCGATGAACTGCCCGGGGTGTGAAACGTTCGCGCGAAAAAAAGAACTAAAATCAAAGACGAAAACGACTCAACGATCAAGGTGGAGCACCAGCACTGATGACCATGCAGCTGCGATAGAGGCGCCCCCCAGCCGTGAAAAAAGAAGGGGTTGTGCCCACACGGCCAGCCGACCATTCGAGCGTACTGCTGCGCTACCGCAAGGGCACCGATATCCTGCAGCGCGACATGAGTTGGACAAAGTACGTGTGCTGGTTAAACAGCATCATCACTTGCTCAAGCAACAGACGATTTGGTGCTGTACAGCAGCAGCAGCAGCAGCAGCACTCAATGTCATTCGGGACGGCCCCATGAGCCACGGTTTTGGTTGCGGTGATGAAAGCTGCATTGACTGGCACCAGCCCATATCATTCGTGTATTATCTGCTCTCTATCTGCCTTCTGTCTTGCGGTTGTCCAGGCCGTGGGGCGTCGTAGCCGCGGTTGTCGCCATGGTCTAGCTTCTCGCTTTTTAGGCCGTCCATTCTCAGCTTTTGTTTTCAGCTCTATTTTTATGGCGGGGTGCATTAGTTTCCCCTCCGTCCCCGTTTTTTCATTTCACGACCAAAAAAGAAAACGCCAGAGGCCTGGACCATTGAGCTGCCAGTCTAGTGGAATGCTTGCTGAACTTTCAACTCAAAATGGCACAGGACCAGATCATACACGTGATTCGTAGTTCAGCCGAGAAGGCGATCTCCCTGGTGATTTTGCCTTACGGCAAGACGGCAGCAGTGGAAAAGTACGAGTGTGATCAGCGTCCTTGTGTATGATATGACGGAAGTGTGCATTTTTATAAGTTAAAAACTTCGTCGGCCGTGAGATCGAATATTTCGTCGAAACTAGTCGCGTGCGATTGAGTGGTCTGGTCTGTGTGAAAAGTTTTGGCTATGGCCTAGAATCGAGTTCGACGAGCTAGCTTTAGACCCCTCTCCAGCCTCCAGAATACAGGAGATTTTCGAGAAGTCGGTGCGTTCAACAAGTGAGATACAGCAGTGCCTCCGAAGTATCTCATCTCGTGTGCTCATGGATATCACGGAGATCGCGCGGTCTGCGTGCCCAAACGGGTGCGTGTGGCAGGAGCTATCGTTTGTTGATTGAAATTTCGTAGAGAGCTAAAAAGTAGACGTACGTAGCCTTGAAGAGTGCCACAATGAGTCGATCCCGCAAGGCAGCCTCCCCACTATGGAATTGAATCTGCAGATCTCCCCGACACCGCCCACGCTCAAATGTATGCTGTGTGGGAGGGGCGAGGTGCTGAAATTGACGCAGTGCAGTGTAGGCTGACCTCGCTGTAGGAAGTTTGGTTGCGTGTGCGTGATCTTGTGGTCCTATTTTTCCCACGTTTCGACACATGGGTACCCCTTCTTTGTGCCGGCGCCTGCTAGGAAGCTGATCTCCGAGAAAAAAAACTGGTTGTTGTCCTGATTCAGCACATAGGATGGTTCGATGGTGTATCACTTGACGAGCGCACCGACTCTCTGAACTTCCTGTGTACCTGGTGTACCTGATGAAAGTTTAAAACACGCAGTTGACTACACATAGCACGTAACATGAGGTGCGGGTACTCGTAGGTTGCCCCGGTGATCTAGCGGCTAACCTCGAATACCGCTAGCGTGGGCTTGTGCGTTTGTTAAAATCAAGCTTGCGGGACATTTTGTATCCCTGGGCAGGTCTGCCTTTTCAGTCGGTACTCGTTGGTACTCACGTGTGTTGCTTGTTTAGCGATAGAAGAAGAGCAGTTTTATTCCTTTCGTGCACGCGGAGACTGAGACCAAGCTCGTGCGTCTCTGGGAAACCCCTGGTTTTCCATCTAAGATACGCCTTTCAAGTACTGCAAATACGTTCCCAGTGCCTGAACCCAGGTAATTACCGGGCTTTCAACCTCATGCAAAGCAGTATCATAACACTAGCCCACTCTGATGAGTCGTATATGCAGAATTATGGGAAATTCATGGAAACCCCAACTCCACGAACTAGAACATGAGTCGAAGATGCGGCTCCTATAAACCCACTCCCACACCTATGAACGGCGAGGCAACGAAGCCGGCAAAGTACGTAAAAAGAATGAAGGGAAGACCTAGCCTTAAGGGGCAGGAAGAAATCGTCAATGAAAGCATATCGCCATGCCGCCCGCACGGGGGGGGGGAGGCGATGAAGATGCATGGAAAAGCGAAAAGTGAATACGGAAACGAAAAGAAAAATAACACGGAAGACGGCGAGAACCACCTAAACCCGGCCCACAACTCTGAAAACGCGTCTTGGGCCGCAAATGAGCGGCCCGATTACCCAGACCAGTCCCGACACTGAGCGGGGGGGGTAAGCAGGACAATATACGCAAAAACACATCCCCAACCTAGCCCACAAGAAAAGAAAAAAAAAAAAAAACAGAAACACATCGAGCAGAAAAAAAAAACACCTCCCAAAGTCCGGAAAAACGACAAAAATATACACATATATATCGAGTGCAGTCAAGAAGCGAAAATCAGCTATCCACGGTGGCACCTCGAGATTCATCTACGTTACGCTGGACCCCCCGTGCAATTTTGTCCTAAGCCGAAGACGCCACTTGTTTAGATCAAGCTTGCGGGACACTTTGTATCCCTGGACAGGTCTGTCTTTTAAGTCGGTACTCGTTGGTACTCACGTGTGTTGCTTGCGTAGCGATAGAAGAAGAGCAGTTTTATTCCTTTCGTGCGCGCGGAGACTGAGACCAAGCTCGTGCGTCTCTGGAAAACGCCTGGTTTTCCATCTAAGATACGCCTTCCAAGTACTACTAATACGTTCCCAGTGCCTGGACCCAGGTAATTACCGGGCTTTCAACTTCATGCCAAACAGTATCATAACACGTTCAAGTATCCATATGGAGTTTTTGTGTTCTAAGATGACACCAACTGTCGAGAGTGCCCGTTGTAGCGCGGGTAGGCACACTTCGATGCGAGTCGACGAGGGAAGAAATAGGCGAACCCTCCTCAAGATAAAATTGCAATGCACGCACCGCAGTTGGGAGGGGGGAGAAGAGGCTACTACGCGTATTGCGGGGGGCCTTAAAAAATAGGACCAAATATCGTTGGTAAAAATAGGTTAATATATAGGTTTTTGTGTATACCGTAGGTCCTATTTACTATGGTCCCCCGTAATATGTGACCCCGGAACTGAGTTACGACTATTTTTTATAGTAGGAGGGACAGAGGCTAGAAGGACGAACACAATAATTTGGATGTAATATATATTATAATTAGGGAATAAGTGGCCCTCCCGCCCCCACCGCGGTTGGGCCACAATGTAGCACGTACGGGTTACAGTTTCTGAAGAGAAATTTATAGGAATGCGGGAGGCTTTCGTATAATAAAATGAAAAAATACCGAAGGGTTGAGAAGGAGGAGAAGAAGAAGAAGGACACAGCTCACACAACTGCGTTTAATCGCAAGTGATGCTTTGCGAGGAGGGGAGAACTATTACGTATTACGTCCACTCTCCCAAGAAGTTTAAGGCATGCAGTTTTTCGCAATTATTTTTATACCGATTTTCAGCTACTTACAGGCTTTCACCCGAGGCTTATCGGATCGCCTTGAGCATGCGCCAGATACAAAAATACCAAAAAATATATCGGACACTGATTAATGGAGACAATACGTAACATCCAAACGTAGTCGGGACCGACTCCTGAGCAATACCCTCACAAATCGGAATTTGACCAGTCAGGATAATTATGTGTCAGCCGAATTTGGTTTATAGCTTTTTATAAGACGCGCGCGCTCAACAAAGTGGTCCGGTATACATTCATTATACGTAGAAAACAAAAATCACAATAGTTGATCATCGTTTCCGAAATCAGTAACAGCTTCGATATTTGCCTTGTTCTTCTTGCAGAGTTTGGTTTCTACAGTAGTAACAACTGCGATTTGCCCTATTCTTCTTGGAGGGTTTGGTTCTGTGCTCCGCGAATATCCAGGGTCAATATTTATAAAATACGTACGAGGCCGCCCGCTACGCTTACTCACAAGAAAGAATGGACGAAACAGAAAATAGATGGCCCCAAAGTTGAGTCGCAAACAGGTGACTCGCAAATGTCAAGAGCTCCATCCTCCAGGAAAACAACCCGGGCGCCGCGTGCATTTATGCACGCGCATCCTTTTTTTGATAGTTTATGTATTTGCGAAAGAGAAAGCACAGGATGGCACAGCACATGGCGCTGCGCTGCTGCGTGAGATTAAATGAGCTGGGTATGCCTTTCTTGTGATTTTGTGTGGTACTTCGTACGATAGCTGGTACCAGGTATGTACGAACGCTAGCACTGCGCTGCACTGCTGAGCAGGGCTGAGCTGGGTGTGATACGTGTTTTTCTCTGTGGTGCTTCGTATGATACCTGGAACGTAGTGTCGTAGGGACTATTTCGCTCAGTTTTGACTGCTTTTCGATTCAGATTCGAGTTCCGAAAATCCTTTTTTGCGTTTGTTTTTTTACTTCGTTCATCTGACTTTTATACTAGATCTAGTGTGGAGCGGCTATCTTGCTCAGTTTTCATTGCTTTTCGATTCTGACTCGAGTTTTAAAGATCCCTGTTTTGAAGTTTTTTCGACTTAAAATATACATATGGTAAACTTAAGTGTGGGTTTATATCGTAGATTCAGTGTGAGGTGAGCTGGGTGTGACTTTCGAAAAAAACGAAAAACATGGAAGAAAGCAAAGAAAGGCTGGAGGTTTCCGCAAGAAATAGAAGGAGGCGTTATTCAAGTGGGAACTCTGAGAGGCCAGGGATGTGCCAACCGAGCCCGCTGAGGAAGATATATATACTTCGGAGTTTGTAAGTGAGTTTATATACTTGCCACGTACCAAAGTCTCGAAGATATTTTTGCTCGTTACATACGGGTATACATTACTGCTGTATCTGTTTATTTTTTTATGTCATGTTTAGTACAAGCCTCCCCTTCGGGGTGTGGGTGACGTGAAACCCCGGGGGTGTCGCAAGTCGAAAAGGGACCCCCGCACGTAACACGCTCATTAGTAGTTATTTTTGGAGCAAACATGTAGCATAGGCTGCTGTTGTCCCCTCGGAAGAACATGCCTGTGGCCTCTACGCATATCACAAATGCCGTTACATAGATGCAGCCGATAATCGAGTGCGAGAGCACCCTCAACATGCTGTGTTGCCCGCAGGAAATAGTAGTTCTGAGGGTCATCCCTAACAAACAGAAAACACGATATCATACGTGAGGCACAGTGGGCGCCCGGTGGGTGTTGAGAAACTTCAGTCAGGTGTTCAGGCTCAATGTTTTTTTTTTTTGCCGACGTTGATCTGCTGTAGCTCTGCTGTATAGGATGTGGAGTTGATCCCACTGTTGACCTGTGTTTCTTCAACCCACATTTCTCATTACTCGTGCCAATCTGAGCCCCCTTGTCCTTAACACGATGTTTCTTAAGTGCGGGCGCCCACTTCGTACTGTATTTGCCTTGAACCGCGATTTTTAGTGTCGAGATTCACGACGAAAACCTCGCGAGTGATGACACGGCATTTTGTTTGGACTTTCTCTGGAAAAAAAATACATGACGATCCGTGACAACTCGTCGTGGCGCTGTGTACTGCAAATACGCATGGTCAAGGCACTGCGTATCCCACGCAACCAAATGGTATCCGGAGACCGGTATAGGGACATAAGGCTAACCGCATTGTACGCCGATTGTGGAAAGCAAGCGGTTGCCCAAAGCAACCGCTGGGTGCGGGCTAACGAGCACATCGCGGCCTCGAACCACGAGGAGGAGACACAGCGCAAACAAAGAGAGCGAATAAAATTATCCTGAGAAACTCGGGGCAGACGACCGGTGAGATTGGAATCTCACAGGCTAGGTCAGGCTTCGGCCCTTGATTTCAAAATGTATCACGAGCCCGGCCCGGTCCGACCCCACTCGCGCACTACCTGCGAAGACCACTGGATTTGTCAGGGTTTTTTTTTACGTTTTACAGTTTGACAATATCACGAAACGTGACATACAATGTAACATACCTGGTATCAGCTACTTTCGTTTGAACTGAAAAGTCATGAATGGCGATGTCTTGACATCACTAACAAATGTCACGAATCGTAAGTTTTTTTGTTTCTATCGCTAGGAATGACCCTGAGCAGGAACTCACAGAGAACTATACCACAGATTAATACTGAAATAGTGCACACATGGCACACACAGAGAACACACATATTGTGTAAGTGTACACACAGAACAGAACAGACAGCACGGCACAGAGCACACACAATACACAATACGTACAAGGGAGCTTCGCTGGCGGCCGGGACGGCCGCCGGTCGCCGGCTTGCGTGATGCCCACAATGTTAGCAGGGTTGTGGCGAAGAATATTGGTCAGGTTTGATGCCGAGAATTGAGAGTGCTCTACACACTGCCCACCACGGGAAATAAAAGGGACTGGTGTACTGGGTGCAGCTGCTACACAGCTGCTGCGCCTACTTTTTCGCGAGAGGCTCAACTGCACCTGCCTCCTACCTCCGCCTACACACATACAAACAACAACAGCAACAGAACCTACATTTTATACCGGTAAACCCACCGTTTGAAAACGCATATTCTTCATGTCGAAGCCCCCGAACATAAACATCTTTTTTATATAAAAGAAGATAATCTGTGAGATCGAAGGTTTCGTCGACACTCGTCTTTGCAAGCTGTGCCCAAACATGTATCTGGGCCTCGATCCTCGGTGGATGCTCTGGAACAACAAAGGATGTTGACCTTGCAACGCGCAGGGCACCCAGCAGCTTCCCAGCAGGATCCAGGGCGTCACGTACCCACGGCCCCAACGTCCCCGTTGCAGTTAGGTGCCTGTTCCGAGCACGTGCCGTGCTCGTTGGTTACAGTCCCTACTTTCCGTCCCGCGAACATATATATATTTTTCGAATCATCCATAGGCAATCGCAACGAAACCTGGGTGGCATGCATTGTCGGGGCTGTGAATCCTGTCGTAGATACGGCCGCCCACGCGGGCCCCCACGACGCCGGCGCCGGCAGGGCGGCCGACGCTACCGGGAGACCGGAGGTCGTAAAGCACGCACCCGAGGTAACCACGCAAAGGCACACCTCCTGTTTCGAGCACGAGTCATGCAATGCTCCAAATCACTGACAGGGGAGGGTTTTTCGGAGATAGCGTCGTAGACTCCTCCTGCGGCCGAGACGGGGGCGCGCCTCTGCAGAAAAACGGCGCGGGAGGGTGGTCGATGACCGGAGAGATCCGCCAAAGAAAATAGTGTCAGCTGTGTCTGAGGACTATCATAGGCATATTTATATTTATACTGCGTAACATATTTTTTTTCTAAGCAATGTGTACCGGGAGTTTTCTGCGCCATTTGCCAGTATAGGGAGAACCCCAAAATTAGCGAAACTACCTTATAACGACGACGCTCATTGGCCGAGGTACCGCTGCACCGTAACCTGGCCACCGACTCCCAACTACCGAGGTAGTTTTCAGCGTTTTTTTTTTTTTTTGCCTGGAGTTCATCGTTTTATGGGGTACAGAACGCCGACGGATACGCCCATCAGACACGGGCAACGTCAACCCCGTCAACTTTAGAAGTAAAAGGACAATAGCAAAATATGATACGCCCCATAGCGACAGCACGCCAATAAAGCGCTGTCAGAGGTCGAACACGCCATGTGGTTGGGCCACCTGGAGCATGCCGGAGCTCTTCGGCTCCCTACTCGAGGGCCGCCCATAGCTCTGTATGTTCACGAACCCGCGGAACAACCTGAGCAGTCGGGTCACGTTCTATTGTCAGTCGGACCGCACTCAAACGGCATGGTCGTCTAACTGCCTGACGCTCCTACGTATTTCCGTGTGTCTCTTCGTCGATGTACGGGCAGCGCGACAGGATCGACCCAAGACAGTGTCGCGTCAGCCTGGATATTTCGCTGTCGGCGTCCTGGCATCCCCACCCGACGCCACGACGACAACATCGACGCCACGACGGCATCGAGGCAGAACAGCCCGTGTCTATTTGCGTCATTAGCTTTTTTCGAGGCGTAACTAAAGCATGCCGATTCACGATCGCAGCATCTTCAAGGGAATGGGAGAGGTGTTGCTCTCGCTGGCCATGAAACACTGCGATTCGCACCAGTGGGCATCATGGCTCAAGGTGCAGAATGAGATGGAAAACTTTGGTGCTATACAGGTAGGAGTTGCCGTCGCCAGTCTTCTGCAGGGAAACGTGGAGCAGCAGCCCAACGATTTCAGAGTGTTGACGGAGGCTGGAAGACGGTTCGAGGATTTTTCGGTCCGTGTTGTTACATGGCCCTATTAGCAGCAGTGTTAGGCGCGATTATTGCTCGTTTCGGTTGCCGGCTTGTTTTTGCTAAACGCCTTGCCGTGGTTGACTCTCGAGGCGCCTGGTGCCAGCGTAGTTTGTTGCATAGGGTGGCCTTCGGGAGGGGGGGGGGGTACTACAGCAATGGGGCAGTGCGGGACCGTGTTATCGGCGGTTGCTGTTGGGAGCGCCTTGGACCGCGGTAGGCAAGTGCCTGAGAGCAGCGATCAAGGGTAGCTTCTTGAGAACCGCCTTGATGTTGGGGAGACCTTCGTGCTTGTCTTGCCCTATGGTAAGGTGTTTTTATTGGCCGACCGTGTCGTTACGATTTTAAGCCCACTATTGTTTTTTTTTTGTGCTGTTTTTAATGTAGGTTCTCCTCCAGGGAGCAGCGGTGGAGAAAGACGCCACGATGGTTTCGGCGCTCCTCAAGGCCGGGGCTTCTTGCATAGGCGGGCGGGTAGCAGACTACGCGACGCCTCTACACATCGCCGCGCGGGGAGGAAGGTGTGTCAATGAGTACGCCTGTCAGTCCTTGCTTTGCACAACTTGCGGCCATCGCGCGTTAAATAAATCGTCAAAGGGCGTTCGGTCTCCTCTGTAAAGTGCATCCTTCGTCGACCACGTCAGCACGCAATAGGCTGATCGATCTAGTAGTAGGCGTGGTGAGCATCATCGCATCGATCGCCAGTTGATGCGGACAAGACTGATTCCTCTTGTAAACGAGAGTGAGCGTTCTGTCTTTTCAGCCGGAGAGGGGCAGGATGAAAGATATGAATAGGTGCATTTCTGACGGTTGTGCCCAAGATGTATTCCATCCCCGAGATCCCTAGATACTTGGGACTAAAGCCCCTCCATTCAGCTATTGAATCCGCTGTGTCTACTGCAGCGATTGCACCGAATTTCGGCTGGTATTTTCGTTGTCCAAGGCATGTGTCTTCGTCTTCTTCCGTCGCGGAAAGTACGAAAACGCGAGTTGGCAAAGTCCGATCATAATCGACGAGCAGTGGGGAGATACTGGACCCTACGTGCGAAAAAAGCAAATGCGGCAAATACCGGGGGGGGAAAGGGAAGACACCTGTGATCGCGGCTTGCCCAGAAGGCCGTTGAGGGTGAAATCTCCCACGGGATGAGCTAGAAAGTAAAAATTGATGAAAACACAGCAGTCGAAGCCAACCAGCAAGCCCGCGCTTCTGTGAGGGATTCGGGATAATCCCGTGGTCCCGTGATAAATGAAATCCCGTACCCTCACAAACGCGCCCCGCACATATTCTAGTATCCCGCTCCCGCCCCACGGAGAAGTGTAAATTCCGTTCCCGCACAAACACCGCGGTGGCCACATCCCATACAAATAGTACCGTTCAGTCCCGGGGTAACTGAGTCCCGCGGGATATCGTCCCGGAGTCCAAAAGGCGTCCTGAAGAATGCCTTGACTTTTTCCACTTCTGGTGTGCATCTAGTTTATAAATTCTGACTTAATACGACCGGCAGGCTGTCCTATTAGTAGTTCTGCCGCGTGACCCCCCCTACTAAAACCATCCCGCCGCACGAGCAACGTCTAAGGGCCACGACTTTCCCAACTCGCCAAACCCCACGTGCCACACCCGTTCGTTTGTCCGCTATCCTTGACCAGCCTTGGCGTGGTCACGTTATTGCTTAAAGCCGGTGCCGTGATGGACGTTAACGTGCAAACGGACTCTGGCCGAACCCCTCTTTACCTCGCCGTCAAATACGGACACGCGGACGTTGCGCTGGCACTCATACGAGCCGGAGGCGACGTGAATCTCACTGACGCCTCTGGGAGGAGCCCGCTGATACGCGCAGCCTCTGGTGGAAGTGCCGAGCTCGTGAGCAACCTCCTGCTGAGGGGCTCGCGCGTCGACGCCATGGACAACCGCGATGACACAGCTCTGAATGTTGCCGTGCGACTTGGGCACCTTGGCGTGATCAAAGTCCTTCTTCGGGCCGGGGCGTGTCCGGGCACACGCGGACACGTGAGCTGTTCGACAGCCGATAGATTGGGCAGGTCAAGTTTTTGCGGACGCCAATAAGTGTTGAGGAAAAGTCGGGACGGGAAGGGTACATCACTGGTCTACAGTAGTCCAACACGCGAGCTGTACTGAAGGCATTCATGTGTTTCCACCTGGGGATGATCAACCTCTGTCCCCTCCCGCCCTCGTCGATGGTCGAATCCGCAGGACTTTTTTTCTCCGATCGATCTCGCCGTTTCGCGCGGGGATACCAACACTCTGTTAGAGATGCTTGCGGTGGGTTCCATCCTGAGCGTTTCGGACGACGATGGGGCTTCGGCGATCCACCTTGCTGTGGATCATGGGCATGTTGAGGTGAACGTTGAATATTTGTTCGTATCATACCAAACCCCCAGCCTCTTCAGATTATCCAACCCCCCGTAGGATAAATGGAATCATCGTGCCCTGTCGTCTGCATGGCATTTTGTCTTTTTCGGCCGAGCGTTGTACCCCTAGCCTCCCGTATAGGTGGGGCACGTTGTTCTGATCAACGTTGAGCGCAACCTTTTGCACCCCACCAACTGTCATCGCCAGTACTGCCAACTGAAGGTCGACGGAAGCGGCCGGGAGGAGGCCGATATAGTGAACCCCATCTCAATGTATCCGTCAACTCGCACATCAAGCATTCCTCCCGCGTGACCGTGTAGATGGTTGTTCACCTGGCTCGTACTATGCCAAGATTAAGATGATCGACTGCTACCCAACCTATTTGCTCAACAGCCGCAACACGCAATTCCCCCCGTTTTTTGCTAGAGTCAACGGAGGCGAGATCCACCCCCCTTCGCCCCCCCTCCCCACCTATCTTCGAAAATGAGACAGGCGCTCAATGTGCTGGCCGATGCCGGAGCAAACCTAGGCTTCCGAGGTGCCGGTGGATTAACGCCCCTGCATCTGGCCTGTTTGAACTTACAGCCGAGTATTGTTGAGACGCTGTTGCGCCGAAATGCGAACGAGAAAGTACGCAACGATGACCTTGACTTTCCCTATGATATCGTGGGGCATGGCATCTCCGAAGGAGAGAGGGACAATGACGTCGTTGGGAACATACGCAAGGTGAGATGCTACCCTTGCGCTCCATTTCGTGGGAGTCGGTTGGGCACTTTTCTTTCTCGGGCGTGCCGCGAAGTATTGGTATTTGCTCTGGAAGCCTGGGAACCGAGGGGACAACGTGAAAGTCACGACACTTACCTATAACGTGTTAGCTGTCAATCATGGCTTGTACAGTGATTTGCTGGTGAGATGCTCTCGTCATGCGCCCATGCTTCCGTGGCGCTTTTGTTAACATTCGTCATACTCGTCCCCCCCCAGATGTTGGCGTGTGCTCCGTCGGACAGGGTCTGGCGCCGACGGGGCTGGCTAGTGATGTTAAACGCGAGAAATCATGGAGCTGACGAAGAGGTGGCCTCGTTTGATAGTCTTGTTCGGTCTACTGTTTCGTTTCCGTTTTTAGTCGTCGCCTGTCTAGGGCACTTGGGCTTTAGCTCGTTTTTCATGCGGATCATATTTTATTCGGCTTGCTTTTGACTTTTGCGACGTATGTATGCCCGTTTCTGGCAGTTGAATCGGGGAAATCAGCCATACCCTAGCCGGAGTGAGTGTGAGTTTCAGAGTCTCTCTGAAAAGTACCCAACAAAACAATGTTTCCAGAGGTGTAGTTCAAGTGTTTGCCCACGGTCCATATTCCGACCTAAAATACTCTGAAGCGGTCACTCGTCATAAAATAGGCCTATTTTCTGATTTGGAGCTACTTCAGTTTTTTTGGGTCAGATATTGCGTTGTCGGCAATAGTTTGAATTGCGCCGGGGGAGAAACAGAGTAATGAGCTGGATGCCTCTGAGAGAGTAGGGGAACACATTCAGACAAGCGCACGGCTGACTCCGTCGCTTTGCGGGCTTAAAGTACCTGTGATTGACTGAAAAGCCCAAGCCGAAGCGTAACAGCAAAACGCATATTAAACGACACTATGGCCATTTTAGGTGGGCCATTTGATATGTGAGACTTTCATTCTGAAGTTTAAATACAGACTATTTTTGGACTTTCAAATTGACATTTGGCTCGGAACTCGAGAAATTCAAGTCGACGCTTCTCGGAATGAGCCGAGAACTCTCGACGAGGTCCCCAGCGGGGGCTTTCCTGTTTCTCTAGGGTCACAATTGCAAGATTTGTCGACCCGTCCGGTTTGAAGAATTCTTGGCAGATTTTTTTTTGTATTCAAACCTTTTTTTTTATCAACTCACAGGTTGTAGCAAGAAACCTTCGAAATGAACTACAAGTACGAATAATCATAGTGGAAAAACATTGCCAATGCAACCCTCGAGAAGCGAGAAACTGCCCTCGGTAGAGTATTCGGACTCACTCTGGGAAGAGGCGGTCTGGCTGCTCATTTTTCGGGGCTACATCTGTTTCTGTTCCAAAAAGATCCCAAACTCTGTTTCAAAGCTCATAATGAAAGATGCGCACTTAAAACGGTCTCACACTTGCGGCGTTCATGCTTGTGCTATTTTGCACCCACTCCTGTTTGGCGAGTTACATCATTTTCCGCATGAGATACCCTTCCACTTTGTTGCTGATATTCAGACTGAGGCCCGACCAGGCACTCGTGACTCGCTGTCTGCAATGGTGCTGGTGGTGGTTCTCGTTGGAGCAGTACTGCCGTTAGTTTGTGGTATATGATCGGGGCGACCAGCACCATATTGCTGCTTCCTGACATACCCTCTCCTTTTTTTTCTGTAGACCGATACAGGTGTTGCAACTGCCGATGGGAGTTTCCTCAGCGTAGCCAATCATTTTCGAGCCCATCCTGCGTTTAAGACGATACCTTGGGCAACCATCGCCGCAAGAGAGATAAGTCATGCTTTCCAGCTTTGTCAGGCCACGTGGTGGTTGTCGACTTTCTCAGTTCACCCGATTTTCGCCCCCACGGCTGTGCCGCTCAAACTGGAACAACATCAGCCCCGCAGGGACGATCGTGGAGACGACGCCGAGGATAACCAGCACGACGAAGCGGAACTTCCGTTGGTCCTGAGGTCGCGGAGGAAGCTAGCCGACGGAGAGAGGTGGACGACTGACGACGCTGTTAGCGTGCACCCAAGCCTGAATAGGTTCCACTGGACCGTTACAAAAGTGGTTGGCGTGTCGGACGAGATGATCTTCCAAAAAATTGTCTCGTATCTGTGAGTAGGACGGTTCAGGCTGCCATATTTTACACGATGCACACGGAAGAGCTGCTACCTGTTGGCAGTCTGGGATTCAGTTGTAGGTTCTTGAGATCTTGGGGCTGTGGCAAGAAAACTCGCGGAAACCACGTGCGAGTACGTAGTGTGAGTAAGTACAAGTCGGCATGCGTCGGTGTCGCGTTGTTTGTATTAAATTCTAAGCGCGATAGCCACTTTTGAGGAAATCTGACAGCTTGGTCGGGACGAAAGAAAGCCGACACTGCTGTGAGTTGGAGTCAAAGTAGGCCCAGGATCGGAAGGTGTACTAAAGCCCGCGGCCGACGTGAGAAAGTCAACTGCGCCGAAAGTGTGTGAAAGTAATAATGTGGGTAAGCGCCTGTGATAAAAAATGGAGCTCCGCGCGCAGCGCGCAGCCGGAGGTGTGTTGTCCGCCCCCCGCCAGCCCCCCCCCGAGGACTCCGAGGTCGCTCCCTGAACAAGGACCACCGGAGGAGAGTTTTGCGATATTTGCGCAAGTACACAATCGAAACCTCCTGTGTAAGTTTGTGTTTGCTGGGTCCTTCACACCCTAGTAGGCGTGAGCCAGGCTGTCTTGATATACTAGTGGTCAGGGTGAGCAAGCACACCTTTTGTGTATTTCAAGGTCAGGGTCGCAACATTTTGATACCAGTTTAGCGTTTACCCCTAATATCCTGTCGTGTTTGCATTTCAAGGTTTGTTTCGTCCTCCATGGGTCCTTCTCCGACAATCTCATGTGATGAGGCCAATGCCTCTAGTCGACAACAGGCACCAGTCAGCAAAGACACCAAGATAAAATAGAATGAAACAAATCAGACGGGAAAATACCGTTGTCCATAGCCGAAGGGTCCCACTGTCCCGAACAGGAAGCGCCGTCGCATGCATACATCGGCGAAAGGTCCCAGAGTTCCCAAAAGGAAAAGGAAACGCCGCCGCATGCATACGCTAGAAAAATGAAGTCTACAGAGTAATCCAACAGCAGAAAATTTTCCGAGAAGAAGCAAAAAAGCGCCTTGAAAACAAATTTGCCTGCGGTGAAAAACAGACACACTTTTTCGCTTTCCCTGCACACTGCTTTTCGCCTTGGGCATACAAACAAATGTGCTGTGATACTTATGCGGCCTCCAGATTCGAATGTGCGGCAAGCCAAACCTAGCCCCCGGCGGAAGTTGCGCTTTTCGGTATTGGAGGAGCCGCAGCAGAGCAACACATATTTACAGCATCACTGGTATTACGGAGGGCTTTTGTCAGGTTTGGGAGGATACCGTAGGACGCTTGGCGGCAAGCTCTTGCCCCCTAGTTAGAGCATGTATCCACCTCAGTTCTCATTTCGCCAACAACTATTTCGCGGTACAGAGATCTCTTGTCAATCTGTCGTTTACTTGTTGTAATAAACAACCGACATGTTTTGCTTTGGCCAAGAGAGCGTCGTCAGCTTCCTGACTGATGATTGGAGATCTCTCCCCGTTCATGTTTCGTTTTTCATTGGCCAACAGCGGTCTTGTATTTAGCCCGGCAACCCCAATTACACCTCAATGGTATCGATCCCATTGCTGTGGTACTGGTGCGGGTGCTCGTTTCATCTTCGTGTGCTGCTGCTGGATATATGCCCCCGCCGAGTACTACAACAAGTGGTACCGATAGTCAACAAGTAGACGCTCTGCCTGAGCCAAACACAACACTCTGGGGTTCCGTCTGTGCTGGTCCCGACTGGCCTCTCCCGTCACTCTCAACAACTCCACCTGCGACTTCACACAAAAAGAGACAAGCAAACTGAGCTTAGTGCTCGAATGCATTTCATCGAGGGCAACAACAATTTACAGCATCACTGGTATTACGGAGGACCATAGTTAATAGGACCTACGGTAAACACAAACACCAATATATTTCCCTATATGTACTAACAATATTTGGTCCTATTTACTATGGCCCCCCGTAATAGCATCAATAATAAAACGCGCCGTCCAGCGTTGGTATTCATGCGTGTGGTACATAACCTGAGCACGAAAAGCTATACACCCGGAGCACGAAGGTAAGATACGGGAGACATACATGGGATCATAGCCTCGTACCTCCTCATCCGACGTCCTTTCATCTCCTGAGGGCACCGGGAACACAGGAACAAGTTCCTACTTACTAAGATAGCGACAAAGGGAGCAGATTCAGCGGAATGGAATGGGCCATAATAATGCACCAGGTATCGCAAAGGGGTCGGCTCTTTAAACGAAAATGTGCTACAAACATGGTGCCAATTAGAAAGCCGGCGGAAACATGCCAAACCTATCACGGTCCATATAAACTAGCAACGCGCCAGCTACTGTGCGTGTATTTATAAAATAAATAAAAACAGCTGTGAGATCGAGGAAATCGTCGAAACTCTTATTTGCAAGCTGAGTGTGATACTTCGATCGCGCGTACTATGGGTTTTATATGGCCTCATGCAAGTTATTATTTGAACTCCCCGACTTCCTGCCCAGTGCTGGACCCATGCTCGTCCACACCCACGGGTGGAGCTCCGCACTCGATGGTCTTCTTCCTTTCTATCTGAACCCTTCCCTGTCTCTGTCTTCCCAGTCTAACCAACTGAACCCGTCGTCAACTCTATGACTCTCTTGTCCATGCTCTCTTTTCAAAGATTCATTACCTCTCCACAAACTCCAGATTTCCTCCATTCAATCTTCCGCTTAGTTGGCTCATGAATCTGGAACAATTATAAATAAGTGCTGGACCTCGTCCACACTTGACCTAGCATACATAACACACCCGATATAGATTGCCAACTTCTACTGTAACACCTTCCGTCCTTTATCCCCACCTCAAACAGTATCTTCATTATCTGCGTGCTATTAAGCCATTATACATGCCTTACCTACCATACCACCCCCCAACCCCAAATTAATATATTTTTCTTACTCTATCCCCTCCCCATTTAGTCCCCTGTCCTGGCTGAATTCCTCCGGCCACTGCATTAGGGGCTAAAACTCTTGAAACCTTGTCCTCCTCCTCTCATACCGCTCTTACGTACATCATGAAGGCCACTCTTCCACCTCCACGGACGTTGGGATTCCATTATCGACAACCCTCCTTCTACAAGTCTCGTTGCTCCTCTGATCCTTCCCGAATGCAAGGCATACTCTCCCGGTTGTTATGAGGATTGCCCTCGGCTGAGTAATCGATCGATTTTTTACCCCTATAGCTCAGTATGTAACACCTTCACGTTTGACGTCGTCGAGGATACGGATTCGAACCTCACTTCGAACGTTTTTTTTGTAGAAAAACGCTTGCGCGTGCGTCCCTAAAACATATGTCCCTGATTCCCCAAGTATTGAAGCAAAGCAAGTAGGCCAGCGTACGGCCCTATACGGTACCGACGCCCCGAAGATCCAGCCGTTCAGAGGGGGGGGAATTGTTGTAAGGAATACCCTGGGCTGGGTAATCCATCGATCTTTTACCCCTATAGCTCAGTAGGTAACACCTTCACACGGTACCAATCCTTGCCTTCCCACTAAACCCCTTAGTGGCACTATGGCCTGGCTACGAGACCACACTCTCCATCCATTCCCGCCTGCGTATGCAGCAAGAGGACATCTTACGTTCAAGCTAGGATACAGCAACATCAAATCGAGCATCACCTCGAAGCCGCCGGCCTCACCCCTCAAAAATGAAACAGACGGTGGCAGACTATTCCAATTGAAGTTACTCGCACCAACCTAGGACCAACCACCATTTTCTTGCGTGAAACTACTTCTCCGTGCCTCCTTTTGATCTCCTGTTGATCCTCTGAACAAAAGTTCCACCCAATCAGCAAAACCGACACGGTTCAGGCGCTGGTACCTGTACCATACCACAAAAAATAAAGCATTCCCCTTCGCCACTCCGAAATCTGTGTGGGTCTTTACGTCGTCGTATGCAAAAATCTCAGGCGCACGGCCCAAAAGAAAATACGAAACCGCTAGCATCATCCGCATCACTTTGCCCCCTTCCCCCCACTGCGGAACAATTAACAATCCCTGTTTCAGCATAACCCACGAATTGGCCGCGAAATCCGTTGAGATCCCCCTTCAGTGCACTCTCCCTCGAATGGCTGCCTTCACACGGATTTTCTGACCAAATGCTTGATTGGCAATTCTATTCCCACTCGGCGATGAATATGTTGTACATCTACCAATTTCCCTTCAACTGTCGACGCTTTGTTTCCACGAGAAAATACAGATGCGCCATATACTTCGCGATCTCTCGCGCTACCGCCTCCTCTGCCAACTCCATGTCTAAATTGACGCTTCTATGCATAGATGCTAAACGCCACTGCGTCCACAAGCGCCAGGCAGCTTTATAAGTGACGTTTATCGATGGAGCCACTTCGACAGTCGCCAATAAGCTTGCAATACTCCCGAACACGTCGTTCCACCACTCTTCCCCAAACTTGCCTCATAGCAGGGGTTTGGGTGTGGTGCGGGCGGCGCTGGCGGGGTTGACGGAAATACCGGCGCCGAGACAGGCGCCAGCGCCGAAACAGCCGTGGGCAACGGCCGCATTCATTTGTGCTCTGAGTCTGTGGGCGCGAGGACGACATTTACCGTGTGCTGCTTCCCATTGGTGAATCTGCCTTGAGGTGGTCCTTGTAGGTTTCGCACTAACTCATCGCCAAAAGATAGTCGGTGTGGTCCAAGGGTAGGCTCCAATAACGCTGGAGTGGAAGACGGTTCAGCTGTAAGTAGCTCCTGTGCCTTTACCTCGGGTGTGCCTCGCTGCTGCATGCTGGGTACATGTCTCGCGTGCTTTGCCGTGCCCGCGATCGCACCATACTGGTGTCTCGGCGTTGTTTGAACGTTGCAGCTGGGGGAGATTTCTGTTTGGTGGGACGGCTGGCCAAAGCTGCTTAGTAGCTCGTGATATATGTGCATAATATGACCAGGCATGTGTCGGGAATACATTACTCGTTGGAAGCGGGGGGGGGCTACTCACATGGCGAGGCTCGTGTCCTTCATGTATGTGCGGATACTTTGTGTCAGGTAAGAAGTGCGACTTACGACCTACACGAATACAGCGTTATCTCGGCGTGCTGGGTAACTCGGACACGGCTACGTTCCAAGTTCCGCAGGACAAGCCGGATACGCAGCGCCAGCTTCTGGGGGGAAAAATCGACCCAAGACGGAACTACAGTGCACCGGGGGGAAATGCATGACCATGGCCATTGCCATCCGGCCAGCGTCTTCGTGGACGCATGCTATGTTCTCAGTACTTGCGGTTTAGGAAAACCCGGCCTGAACAGGGTCGACCGGACTTACTTGTGCAGCGTATCGCCATCACTACGTAGGGACATCGCCTTATATTCGCCAACCTTTGCCTCTACTTCTGCCTCTCGGCGGCGGGAGAACGGCCTCTCTTTCACAAAAGGGTCACAGGTCCAGCACCTCCCGGAGGCGCTTGGGTCTAAGAGGGTAGCGGGTGGCAAGCGGCGACGGGAGCAGGCCTGTACCAGCGCGTCCAACCTAGCGTAGTCACCGGCTTTTGCGGAAGACTCTGCTGTCTAGCACGGTGGTATTGCTACAAGTAACGTGAGTTTGGGTGGGAGCTAACATGACTCCAGGTCACAGTGATCAGTGAGGGAGCAAGAAGTTTTGGGTGGGACCATCGGCCGGCGCAGGAGGCTTCATCTAATCCAATATTTACATCAAGTTGTCCACAACCGAGAGAATAATGCCACAGGAAACTTGACGGGCCATACAATGAGTCCAACCCGCGCGCGTTGAGACTTCAGAGAGGAAAACTGGCGAAGAAACAAATACAGTAGGCGCCCGGTGTTAAGAAACGTCAAGTTGACGTCCAGAGGCTCAATGTCTTATTTTTTCCGACCTTGACATAACTCTATTGTATAGGAGTTAAAGTTGGTCCCACTGTTGAGCTGTGTTTCTTAACCCAATGTTCTTAGTGTTCGTACCGATCTGAGCCTATTTTTCTTCGCGTAATGTTTCTGGACTGCGGGGCACCCACTGTATAAGAATTGACGATTTCAGCAACGGCCACTGCGCGATTGGGGGAGGATACAAATCGGCGTCCGAGTTTAGAGTACAACGCAAGGGCCCGTACGGCACGGGGCGTAACATGATCCTACCCGTACTGCTGAGCGCTCACGCTGCTCCTACACGGTTGATAACACCAAGCCATCAATGATTTGGTCGCAATCTCGGGATCCCAAATGCGGGCCCGTACATGACGTATCATAGCAGGGCATGTCTGGGGCATCATGGGCAAACAAAGGTTACACATATGCTCCCAGTATACTCCATGCTCCGAGTACATACTCCGAGTATACTCGGAGTGTCGAGCATGTTTCGTACTCCGAGTACTGCGAAATATTGCGGTACGAACATCCTAGAAACTTGGAAAACTCGAGAGTATCAAGAGTACTCTACACTATTTGACCTTGTCGTGGGCATGCCGTGGCATTGCCATGGCACCGCCCATGGCATACCATGGCATCACCACGGCATACCATGGTGTGGCAATAGATTCCATGGCACGCCGTGGGGGTTGCCATGACATGCCATGGGTAGTACCATGGCAACCCCCGCAGCTACCGCCACGGCGCTCCATGGCAACCCCACGGAATGTCATGGCAACCCCAACGGTACCCCAATGTCCTCGGCACCTAGGTTAGGGTTGGGGTTGGGGTTAGGGTGAGGGTTAGGGTGAGGGTTAGGGTGAGGGTTAGGGTTAGGGTTAAGGTCCCATGGTATGCCGTGGAAGTCCGTGGAGAGTTCAGTGGTATGCCGTGGAAGATGCCGTGGAAGGTTTTGCCGCAGGTGGTGCCACGGCATGCCACGGCATTATTGCGAAAAAAGACAATAATGTACATATGCGGGCGAATATATACCAACTCACTCTTGAATTTTCTGCCAGTACTCTAAGTACTCAAGTTCCCCCCCTCGAAAATACTTCGCTCCAATTCCCACTCGTGGGACCATCCGTTGTGTTTTCTGCAATAAATCGGGATGGCGCCATCGAAACGGTGCACAGATGGTCGAAGTATACTTCATACTCAAAATATTCTGGCACATATTGAAAGCATACTTTGGTACTCGAGTACTCACTCGCAGTATACTCGCAGTACCAACGGACGAAATACTACCAGTACTTGGCAGTACCGGCAGTACATAACCCTGAAAGACTTGCAGTAAGCAATATTCCATGGTATTGGACCCCGAAATGCTGCGAGTACGGTGGTAGTATCCGAAATAAAATAGAACATCGAACACTGCGAGCACTCGCAGTATCTCGCACTACACAACAAGCCCAAATACTCCGATTAATAATTAGTACCCGAAGCACTCGAAGTTTTCTCTCGGAAATACTTTACTTTTACTCCCGGGTATTATTGGGAGCATCTGTGCAAAGTTGTGTCTCGGACAGATCGTCGATTCCCACTTCTTGATCATCTCGATATTTCAGTCAGAGCAGATAGATATGTACCCACCAGGTACCAGGTATGATCTACCAAGAGTGTACGATATGTAGCTCAAGTTAGTTGCCGGGTGGGAGACGTATAACCTGCGCGATACGAGTATTATTGCATGTAATGTGCAAATCCTGCACAACCTCTCACAACAACAGGTGTGTGAGGAACGAGGAACTACAGCAGCAGTGGATAACCTACATACAGCAGTACAGATAATGATCTGTCCGAGGTGTTCGATCACCGCGCGGAGGGTATGTACAAGAGCACCTGTTCGCCACTCCCGCGATCCTCGGTTCAGTGTTCAGTTCCGCTCATTGGCTAGACCCAACCGCACCAGAAACAAGCCACCAACCCGCCCCCAGCCCCCAGCCCACGAAGCCCAATTGCTATACTGTAGTTGCGGCAGTGCTGGAGCGTACCAGGTACCAGGTCGTAGTGTGTGATTATGAGTGTTGTTGCAGTCGGCCGTTAGCCGCGCCAATGAAGATACTAAGTACTTGTTGTATACAAGATACAAGAAGAGTCATATTCATTGGGCCGGGCCAAATGGGAATTACTTCATTCCCATTAGGGAGCTGGACACAAACAATGGCAATGACCATTGATTGGCTGGACCAATGGGAACGGCTCGCAGTCTTTCCCATTTCCCACTGGGCTGGACCATGGAATGACGCAACATGGATTGGGCTCGACAGCGCCTCCAGTAGTAGTGGACAAAGCATGATAGTATTTAATAGATCTTCCTGAGGTAGCTAATTAGGCACTCTGATTGGCTAGGGGTATGTTTTACGCGGCTTAATCAACTTTCGAGTCTTTCACAGCCACAGCAGCATCCCAAGTCATCCCGAGTCAACCTAGAGTCTTCCCAAGCTCAGCATCCACGCCGGCCGAGCCAGCCTGGAGTCTTAACAAGCACAGCATCCCGGCACTGACCACTGGCATTAGGGTTCGGGTTCGGGTTAGGGTTAGGGTTAGGGTCGGAGGGTCGGCTTCAGGCGTCCAACACAAAACCCCCAGGCAGAAGATGATCTCTATCAAAAGGGTCTGCCCACTACAATGGGAATGACTATCAAAAACAATGGGAATGATTCCCATTGATTAAAAATAATAGCCACCAATGGGAATGACCTCGATGAAAAATGAGGGAGTGCCTTTGTATGTCGAGGCCTTTTTTTGTTGGTACAGCGGGGCGGCATGAAGAAGTAACAGTCAGTACATGCAGCACATATACAATAGAGGACAAGTCGAAGTTCGCAAGAGACACTACACAACAGATGGAGATGGACCGATCAGAGTGAACTTCCACGCAACTGCTGTGCTGCTGATAACTCGTACTGTTGCGCTTGCGGCTTGTCGATTGGAGTCTAGAGAACACTTCCGGGGCGGCGTTGCTGATAATAATAATATTTTGCGGCGCCATCACACAGTTGGTGAGCCGACGGGGAGACATGGGGAGTCGGCTTGGCATTGCGGCGGTGTCACCCCCCCTTCACCGCGGCCGTGTGTTTGTTTGCCGCGGCCGTGCGCTAGCAGATTTGCTGCCACCAGCCCAGGGGGCAACCTACTTCAAAGTTCCCCTATGTCAACATTCCCGGTCGGTGCCGAACGAGTCTTGTACAAGAAGGAGCATATCGCGCGACTACAGCAGCAGCACGAGTACTAACAGCTGTAGCACAAGCTCTGCTTCCAGTCGGGGCCAACGTGGTGCCTCGGGAAATGTAAAAGTGGCCAGAGCAAGGGGCAGGGTGGCCTTGGGGGGCGCTGCTCTACTCGTGGCTGGAGCCGCTCTGGCGAGAGAGGGGCAGCTACCCGAAAGCTTCTCTGAGTGGGACGACAAGGTGCGATGTTTGAACAGTAAAACGCGGCGCAATCACGTCACGTACATGTTCTTCTGTTGTGCTCATTGACAACGTGTTCTGGTGTGTACGGGCGTATCTTGTACGCAGTAGTGGACAAAGCATGATAGTAGATCTTCCTGAGGTAGCTAATTAGGCACTCTGATTGGCTAGGGGTATGTTTTACGCGGCTTATTCAACTTTCGAGTCTTTCCCAGCCACAGCATCTCGAGTCATCCCGAGTCAACCTAGAGTCTTCCCAAGCTCAGCATCCACCCCGGCCGAGCTAACCTAGAGTCTTAACAAGCACAGCATCCCAGCACTGACCACTGGCATAGGGTTCGGGTTGGGGTTAAGGTTAGGGTTCGGGTCATGAGGTCGGCTTCAGGCGTCCAACACAAAACCCCCATAAAGATCTACTATCAAGGTCTGTCCACCCCTTGTACGGGTATAACACCAGTACTACAGCAGTAGTACCGGTGTGCCGGTACCGGTACGTGTTGTGCTCAACACACCGAGTTCTCGCGTGTATACCAGTGTACCGGTACGTATTACGTACAGGATCTATGAGAAGGACCGTACGAGGACCTCCGGGTACTGCCGCTGTACACAGGTACCACTCTGCTCACAGACCTACTATACGAGTACGGTAGAGTTTACGTACCAGGTACAACGCGCTACGGCCAGAGCTGTGGAGATGACGCTCATATGCGTTGGTATCGATTTTAAACCGGTGGCATTCTCGTGTTGATCCATCATACTTCATACCTGGTATACTATTCATGCGTATACCTACCAACCTGGTGCCAGAGTATCTAGTGGTGCTGTTGTTGCAGCGCTGGTCGCCCTGCGAAACAACCATGTCGCTTTGACTTTAACCGTGTGGCGTATCTGTAGTCTTAAGTCCCGAACCCAAACGAATCATTTTGACGCGTATGCACAGTAGAAGCTGTCGATCTTGGTAGGTTGATGCGCTGATTTTCGACGAGTAAGAGGAGGGGAGAGGTCTGGCTCACTTGTACATGAGACGTCGTCGGACAAACCTGCAAGGACTCTGCTGTTTGGTAAAATTCAGATGTTGTGTATGCTCTGGTCACGGATAAAAAAGCCTTACTCTTAGCCAACCTAGGAGGACGGGGAGGGGACTGAAAGAAGGTACCATCTGTAGTGTAGCCAAGCGCCAGACCCGGGCTACGCGTCTCATCTGTTTTAAGAAAGAAGAGGCGCGCACTCCGAAGCTTTCGTGCAGAACCCTTTTTTTTATCGATATTGCTAGATATCACCGGCGCCGATGTGGTCGCCGATGACGCCTATTGCGCTACTAGGGGGCCGCCGGCTCTGCGCGGTTGGAAAGGGGGCTGCTGAGCGAAGGCGAGACGTTGACGGCGGGCTAGGTGGCACATGCGCGCGAGCGGTTGTAAAATCTCCGCCAAGTCGGTGGCACAGCGACACCCCGCTCCAGACATAGTTGGTCGGGCTTGAGGGACTGGCTCTAGAGACAGAGGTGGATGGTTCGTACGTATTTACTCTGTCGTGTTTGGCGCAAGCTTGCAAGCTGCTGCTGCCGCTGCCGCTGCTGCGGCAAGGTGGCCGTTTGTGGCCGTCTGTATGCGCTGCCGCTGCTGCGGCAAGGTGGCCGTTTGTGGCCGTCTGTCAGTCTTGTGGTACACCTACCATATTGTATAAGTAGGCGTCCAGCTATGCAGTTTATCCTCGTGCCAGCGTCATCAATGGGGCGTTTAGCTATTATAGGCACGGTTGGAGAGTGTCACGTGCCCGGAGGGGGTGTTGCATTCCGCCACGCAGCAGCTGCGTTCGACCACTCAACAGCTGCGCTTTCGCTCGCTTGAAAATAGGACGATTGCAGAACAATCTCGATGAACGAATTGGTTCATGGACGATTGATATTCCGTCCCCACTGCTGTGTATGTACCGTTTCCTGTCGTTGACTATGGGAAGCATATTAATACACCACGCACCTCTTGCCTTTCTCGACCGTTTTTTTCTCGAACTCCAGCACAATGAAGGTACCCCTGCTCGTATTTTCTCCGTAGATGTGAACACGTTCAACGACAAAGGAGAAGTGATGAATAGCCTTTGGTCACCCTTTCCGCGCGTGCGCTGTTGCTCCACAATTATCTTCTGTTGCTTGCTTGTCACAACGTCCACGCTCTGGAAAGCAGCTCGTATGGGAGGAGGTTCACGAGCTAGCGCAGCTGTCCAATATGACCAATAAGGACCCGCCGCTTATCGCTAAGTGGTTCGACTGCCACGGCTACACCGGAACTTTGGTTGTCCGAGACCTACCCAAGGTACGGTAGAAACACGCGCTCACTCTGTAATAGCAAGCGTTTGCGACCTCGTCTGGGTGCGCGGACCTTTTGATCATTTTTTAGTCCGATCCCGACAAGTAGTTTCGTTCAGCATGGCAGTAGCGTGAGAAAACTGTTAATAGCTCCGCGACTAGTTAAATATTGGAGGCTTTTCGTGGGGTAGTACAAGTCGGTGTTTGCACTGCACGCTGTCGTAATGGTGACCGGACGGAGTGCGTTACGCCTTGGTCTCCGCCGGTTTAATATCGTGCTTCTTGTATTTCCTAAGTGTTGATGTTTGGGGGATTAGTTGGTGTGCGAATATTCGCTCGTGACTCACCAAGCTGCGGTGAATGCTGCGACGTCTTGAGAAGGTTCCGAACTCCACTCCCGCGTGGCCGGAGCTTTGAGTTTTCCGTAAGGTGCGTGGCGCGAGTTTAGCGACCGTGGCAAGTTAGAGTGGCCGAACACGAACAGGGTCCCTTGAAGCTGATATTTTTTTAGCCATCAGCCCCCCCCCCAACTTCCCCGATCCCGGATATAGGCAAGCCGTCTTTTTCCGGAAAAAATGCCGGCAATGATGTAGACCGGCCACAGCGATGCATGAAACTAACGAGAAAAACCGCGGCGCACGCACTTCCTCCCCCTCTTGTTCCTGCCTGCCAGGTCGCTAACCGATATTTTGTTCACGTCGGTCACCTCCCTGGAGAAGAGCATCGCCGCGTGCACCACATCGCTATCCGCGGAACGGTCTCTCTCGCCGACCTTAGTATCGACCTCAAAATTCGGCAAGTTTTTGACGAGGAATGCGGGTGCCTTTTCCACGCGGGGTTCAAAGAAGTTGCGGACGTGGTGGCCGACGACGTCGTCCGGTTTCTGGAGGACGGTGCCAAGGTCAAGATTGCGGGGCACAGCCTGGGCGGCGCGGTGGCCATCATCGTGGCGGCGAAGCTCAGGCTGAGGGGCTACGACGTCGAGAAGGTCATGACGTTCGGTGCGCCGATGGTGACCGACGCTGCCGGGGCGGCGCTGCTACGAGACTTTCTCCCCGTCATGAGGGTCACTCACGAGAGAGACCCGATCCCTCTCACGCCTCTCAGTAGAGCAAAGGTTTCCCCCACGGAGAACCGGGTGCAAGAAAGCGAAGCAGGGGTGGAGGCGAACCCGTCGCGCGCGGGAGCCTGGGTCGATTCGGCGGCGACGGATAATGGTCGGGAAGAGGCGCAGGCGACGACAGATCCGGGCGGCGTTTTGGAAGAGGAGGTGGAAGAGGAGGAGGAGGAGGCGAGGAAGAAGAGAACGGACGACGCCGCGCGGTGGCGGGTCGGCTCGTCTTCGCTTACTCGCACTTCGGAAGCCATGTGAGACCAGACGGCCTTCCTAGAGTTGTTGCGAGCACGTACCGCAAGATGAACGATCACGCGCACCCTTTCCGCGTTCCCCAGTGCGACTGAAGGGTCATGCGCGGTGCGGAGGATCGCGCAACGCGTCGGTTCCGCAAAGCGAACGCTGTGGAATGTTGTGTTGGAACGTACTGTAGTCGTACTTACTTTTTTGCTATCCTTGATTTGTAGCCAGCCTCTTTTTCTTTTCCTGCGTAAAACCCCGTCGCTCTGTTTAACTCCTCACCCTGCCTCGCCCTCTCTGTCGCCCATCCTTCTGTGTGCCTTAACGCCATCTCGCGGGCTTCTTGGGGAAAACAGGTGGTGCTCTTGCGGCGACGCAAATGTATAGAGTGCTACCGAGAGGAAACCTCCGCGTCCCCGCCCCCGTCGGTTCGGCTACGGAGGCGCCTGACAACTGCCGTTGGCGCGTGGGACGACATATGGGGACCGGCCCCGGCGTCGACCAGTACGGCCACGGTGAGCCCGTCGTCAATTGGCAGCGACGAGTGCGAGCACTGCCCGTCGCGGGGAACGACGTACTACGACCCAAAGGGAGAATATGGTGAGGAGACGGGTGTGTGTTGGGGTCGCGTGCCGTTGAGATCGATGTCGTTTGAGCGACGTACTGTAGCTGGTTTACAACGCGGGGACGGCGCACGATGGAGTTTTGGCTATATCGGGTTATGGATATTTTTACGTGATAGGTGATCGTTCTCGCTGCGGGCCGGTGGAGGGAAAACACGTTTTCGCTTAGCGGCGACCTGCTACTCTCGATTTTGAGAGGCTTTGTTAGACGGAAATATGCAAAAAGGAGGGGTAAACGAAGAAGAGAGGGGTAGGGTGTTTGGGGCATACCCCGGTCCATCTCGAAAGGGATGCGTGGTGAATGGCCCAATGACTAAGGCGAGCAAGAAATGAGACACCCCTTCCCCAACGCACTTCATATCGTTCTTCTGCTCTGCGTCAAGTAGACTGTCACCAAAATTGGGTGCCCCGAAAGCACTTGCTTTCAAGATTTTCTGCACTGATGTTCGTCCCGTGTTTTGTACGTATGGCTGCCGGACTGGTCGAGCAGGCTCTTTCTTCGACAGCGCCTGGCTCCGCTTGTCCCACGTGAATTACACTCACCGGATGAATCGTTACGAGAAGGAGGTTGCCAACCGGTTGGAACACCACATTTTGCGAGATGATCCAGGTGAAGCTCGGTCATCGTGTCCTGTCTCCGACTCCGACGATGAGGGGATGGGTGCTTCACAACCACCGTCAGCAAGCACGGCTGGAGAACCGGCTTCTCTGGACAGCTTTACTATGGATGACGAGGGGGTGGTCGTTCGGTAGCTGCCATTGCACTTTGATTTGTCAGAATTTTTGTGCTGCTGATGTCCAAGGGGTGTGCTATTAGTGTGTTATCCTAGCTTGTTCAGATAGTGGCTTGAACAGATATCGAACGTTCGGTGACGGGCTTACATATATCGAACGTTCGTGACTGGCTTTTCTAGACTGCCGGGACCGATGGCGTAAGGACGCGTCACAGCGATTGTAAAGTAGTCAGCTGTAATTCTGACGTATTTTCGGCAGGCGAAGGGCGGAAGGGGTTGGCGAAATTACACCTTGTGTTGTCGATTTTGCTCGACCCTGGTTGGTCTTGAAGCTCTCATGGATATAACTTAGGCAGAGAGGCCAGCCGTGCCTCCTCTCTACTCCGAGAAAATGCTCAGTATTTATTACAGCGTATTTTGGTTCCTGTTTGTGGAACCGAGGCTAAATGCCGTTCGCTAAACAGCATACTTTCGCGTATTTTCGCTGAACCCAGGAAAGGGTGTCAAGCACGAGTTCTAGGGACAAACCCGGACGTGAACATTTTGTGTGCCGTTTTTTTTTTGTGGCGCCCCGGCTGCGAAACGCCATCCCTAGCGCAAGAGTTAACAAGGTATCGCAACATCGGAACCCTTTTCCTGTGTGGAAACGTTCCTGTTGAGAGTTGGATGTAAACGAGTGGCATGGCAGATGGGGGCGAAGTGGCGAGTTTCGACTCTCTCGGGGGGGTTGTGCTCGCCGTGTTCGGGCTTGGGGCGTCTGGCGGTTGTTTAGTGCGAGCTTGCCTTGATGGTTGTTTTGGATGCGGGTGTCGAAATGGTGAAACCCAAGCGCCATTAAGAGGACGCTTGGAAACACGCCGTGTTAGTGCGGGAACGACAGGGTGGGTGTATCGCATATGCTACAAAGTACGGTACGTACGGCAGACACGTGCTACGATATCAGGGGTGCACCTCCTTTTGCCTTCTGGGGCCACACTAATAGTAAGCCACCCAGAAACTCACTTTGAGGAAACATGAAAGTGCAATCTGATGGCCTAATGTAAACATACAACGAATAACACTTGCCGGTACTGTACAAATCGTGTACCGACGATATTGGGTACGTATTTCCTCAGTGCCCATAAGGAGCCCCGGCGATCAGAATGTGCTGGCAAAAAAAAAATGCTGCCGATATGGTAGTACCGCATCGGGGGTGAACGAACTATCACAGCGCATGGTACGTGAGGCCGATCCTGTATGCACCAAGGTTCTTTGGCCCTCGTAAAAAAAAAAAACGTTGCACCCATGTAGCTCTGTTCGGGCCTTCCGGCGCATTAGCCTCGAACTCTGTCACACAAGCGCGACTCAACCCGCGGGAAATTATCGTGATCGTTGGTGTTTTCTGTCATTGGCGTCGATACGCGGATTGTTCGGCTAGTGACTAATGAGCGTTTCGACATAGCTTGTCGCGCTTGGGTTTCACGGGGATGACATACGCAGCAATACGAGGCCAAGGAGTTGCCAACCCAAACTACCAGATAATCAAATACCGCAGCCACATGTTCACAACAGCGCCAGACGGCTGCGGCAGCGACCTGGTGGAATAAGCCCCCAAACAAATTACAGCAGGTGGTGGCTTCGGAAAATGGTACCTGTAGTACTCGCTTTACTCGGTAGTCTGGTGAGAACTACAATTGGAAGAGTGAAATCGAGCGCGCGAGCTTCTGTTGCTACCGGTAAGCCTGTAATATTTCATATCTACGAATCGTCAGCTGTGAGTTCGACCAATTGAGTGGTTGATACTCAGCTTTCGAAACTGTATGACGCATCGAACGCGTGGGTTCTATATTTCACGTAATTGTTTCGGGCTTCTTTGTGCATTTTATTTGATCCAGCAAGATCCTGTCCTACGCGCACACTGCCAAGTTGATGCCGGGGCGCACCCTCCCTCGGGTAGGGTCAGCATGGTTGTTTTACGTTTCAACCTGCGTCGCCACAGAGGGCCACCCACGTGAGGTGATGTGACGGCGCCCCCTGGCGTTGTAAGGCACGGCCAGTGTCAGAACATGTACGGAATCTGTGTACACCCGTATGTTACTCCCTGTTGGGGAAGGTTATTTTGCTCTCCGCAATAGAGCAGCCACTTTAACGTCAATTCAAGGTAGATGGCTTCTGGAACACAATTTCAGACAAGGACACCCACCGCTGTGAATAACGTAAGGCACCGCACGCTATCGCACCGTACGTTTCTTTGTGCGCGTTGGCACATTGCTTCATGCCCGAAACAAGGGTGGGGGACCGAGACCGGTCTGCGTGCCGGATATCCCTCGCTCTAAACACTACTCACACTACGGACGTGAGACTTGGAAAGGCGCACACATCGTCATCGGCTGTGATCCACACTACCATCATCGTGCTCCATCAACAGCCCCCCTTCCTGCTCGTCTGCATCCATCTCGCTCTCATGGATGTCCGGACATAGCAGCACGTCTACGAAGCTCGTCTGCCCCATGCTCATGGGAATCTGCAAAGGATCGCGAGGTGGCGAAGCAGCGAAACAAATCGTAATCACGTTTGGCTGCGGTTCATAAAAACGCCTTGCTTCGAGTCTTCAGTAACTCCAGTATTATTTCTAGAGTTGTCGCGGTTTTTATTGATAATTTCATAAAGGCGACAAACGGAGCAGCTCTACGTACACCACTCCACCTCGTGACTTTCTGTACAAGAGTCGTACGAGCCGATTCCCGAGAGCAGTCACCTTTTTGACCCGAAAAAAAAGAATGCGCTTGCCTGATGCTGTATGCAGAGTATGCCCTCCCCGTTGACGCGGAAATACGTCTCGTTCGCATGCGTCAAAGCTCTCATGCCGGTCTCCATGCCCGTCATGAGGTAAGTCCAAGACACCCTTGGTGCGTTACACTCGAAACAGACAAACGCCTCCGAGGTCTTGGGAAAGTCGATTTCACTACGGCAAGGAAATACGATCGGGCATTCGAACATATGCAAAGATACAGGTCGTGTAAAACTGTTGCGTTAGGAGTGGGTGGTCTATCGCGGGTGTTTCTTCTCCTCGTGGCGTGCAAGGGGCAATTGTTGCCAAGTTCGTCGGGGTGGCTTGCGCGGCGCACGTCCAAGGCAACGCAAGGGCAAAAGGGCGACAAAGCTCGAAACGGGTGTTTGTGTCTACACTTCCCAAACACACACAAAATGATAGCGAGTCCTACGCCCGGCATGTTTGCGCAGCATCATCCTCTTTCGGTGCTAGCGTGACGAACACAATACGTCCTACTGTAGTAAAAGGGAGGGATATTGAGGGAGGGGAGGGAGAAGGAAAGGGGGCCAGACACCGCGCAACTCTTCGTCAAGCCCCGAGTCCGCTCTCCGTCGACTGACACTTCTGCACCATGCTAGAGTTATGTGTGAACCACGCCTCAGCCATCGCAGTAGGTCGCGTCTCGGAGAGGTGGGGGGGCAGCGCCGCATTTTCGACGGCAGTCGTCTTTTCAAAGAGGATTCTTGCTTGCGCCACCCAGCCCTTGGTAACAACATAACAGCCGAAAGGGAGAGAACGCAAGACAAACAAAAACACATATCTGATCGTGAGTGGCTCAAGCGCGCGTGTTACCTGAACCGCCAACTAAACCACCCAACAAAGGAAATCAACATGCGGAGTCCCGGGCCTGGCTAAGAACAGTGAGCGCATTTCCACCGGTCCGACCGATGTGGCAGAGTGATTCGTGCGACTGATAAAAGGCTGAGCACCTACCATTCCATGGTAACGTCGGATCCAGGTGCGTGATGGTCAAAACCAGCGTTTATCGAGGTCAATGATGTTCCAGCTTCATACGCAACAATACGGCTTGAGTTACCAGCATCGCCGTGTCACAGTAATTTATACAGCCGGCAATGGTGCTACGAGGGTTTGCTCTTTGCTTTCCATCACCCGCATCACAATAACTAAAGCCCCTCTACCAAGCAACCTCGCGAGCCGCAAGCTACTCTGCACATGCTACAATCCTCGGCCCCCCTGAAGAGAGACGACTCCAACGCACTGCAGCGGCATCATTTTTCATGCTTGATCGGATCACCTGGAGCCGATGGAACCTTTGGCAGAAAGCTGAAGGTGAGGCGCCTCTTGGCCGAACGTCACGGCTACGCTGGTAGCCCCGTTCAGGTCAGCCAGCTCTTGGAAAGCTTCCTGCGGAACGCCGCAGCACGAGTTCGCACATGAGCGATAAGTACAGCTCGCAACAAAAAAGAGAGAACGTACCCAACATTGTCGGCGTTGCAGAAAAAGTGCACCTGGAAAGTTGTCCCTTTGAGTCCTAATGGGGTTATAGAGAGTCCCCTTCAACGAAAACATACAAGCAAACAAAAAGGGCACCCGGTCCACGATAGACGTTTGAAACCTTAACCTTCCATGGAAGGCGGTTATAGAGTCACTGTCACGGCGTCCATAGCGCCCTTACAACAGTATCTCGACCATCATGAAAAACAGGAGATACTCGCTCTATGGTCGCGCTTTATCTATTCGTCCTCTGGGCATAGCAAAACTTCTGGCAACGAATCAAGTAAGTAGCTCATATCAGGTACTAAACAAGGCATATTTGGTTCAACGGGACCCCGACTGTCCCTGTCAGCAAGGGCTGGAGAGGACGCCACGACCCCCCGGCGTGTGGCGTTTTTTTTCACACGCGTGTGACTTCTCTCACCTTGAGGAAATCCGACTTGAGGATACACCGGCAAACCTCGTCACTGGAGCTGAATGCCTTTGCTAGCGCGGAAAACTCCATTGCCTCCTCATCCTTCACCACGAAATGCAAGTCAAACAACACGCTGTGATTGGGGGTTAAGCTTCGCCGACGTAACACACATGTAGTGCCTCCTCCTTGACAGTCGACAATGTCATTTAAAAAAAAAGAAACTCTGGAGTCCGTTCACAGTTGTTTCATTCACACGTCATGATATATTGGACGATATACAGGACACTGTGAACACCTACCGTGTAGACGATAAAGACAGATGCACACGCGTACGCAAGACATACCGGTGCATCCTGAGAATATTGCTGGTCACGGCCAGTCAACAGACGAATATGGTGCTGTTTCCGCGCAGAGCAAGGTCTTCACGACGGCAGCAGGCCCTACGTAAAGCAAACAACAGGACACATTGCCTCAGTCAACAAGTGTCACAGCACTTGGCAGAGTCAACTTCCATATGGTCGCCGCGCACCACTCGACAGCTAACAACACAAGCCTGATAGCGAAGACATAAGGCTTGATCGAACAAGCACCGACACTACGGCAGATAAATTCCTACAGTACTGTACCGTGCCGCCTGTGTTGCCACTTGGCTAAATGATCTGTCTTAAGCAATTCCCCCGCCAAGAGTCGTATTGATACAGTTACTTCCCGTGCGAACATGGCTGCCTGCTGCCACACAAAACGACCCTAGAGAAAAACGAAATACGTGGCATCGCATTGAAAACATCCTGTTCGGGGACCCCCGTGACTTGCGCACCCGGCAACTTCACGCGAACCGCCGAAAATGGGGGACAAACTTTCCATGGTTGTTTCTTTTCTTTGAGCACTTTACGCATTGGTACCGGCGTACGAGCAAGGCGGGAACCAGCCAGACCTTCTCCGCTACCGCTTGCCTCGTACCTGGTGAATGGTCCGTATCTCGCAGCTGGTGAAAACACCTGCTTCTTCCAGAGTCAGGCGAAACGTTGCTCGGGCCTGCTTGACACGAGCAGTGAACCATCAAGGGCCCCAGAAGAGGCAGCAGCATCAGGGCAGGAAAGGGTAGGAATCGCCAACAGAAGGGCTATTACTGGTAGCTGTTGTTCTCCATGCTCCGTGGTATTTGTCGGCAGTATCGACTGACGACATTGGGCTACGTGCAGCGCTCCACTGCTTTTGACATTACGTTGCCAGCCCCAAGGGACTTCATGCCGCGGAAACTGGCGTCTAGCACATGAGGCAACATCAACAAATGCGGAACAGCTGCGACATGAAAACAAATGTTCGCTCGACAAACAAAAACAGTTTTCTGCACCAGTGTAAACCATCTGCTCAAAACCCCGCCAAGAATTATCGCCCAACAGCGAGCACAGCAGCGATTCCGACCATGATGAAGCGGCATGTGTGCTTCGTTGAAACCAAAGCACGACTCTCCAGCTCACCTCCTGGTAGGCCATGCTGACGCTCGTCTGGGCGAGGGACCCTGGCCCGAAAATTTGCAAGCACTCGAGCAGCGTGGTAAGGTTGATCCCGAATTTTGCGCCCTCTGCGCAGTCGTACTCCTGGAATAAGCTGCTTTCGAGGACAGCCTGTGCCTGCGTGAATTTTGCTCTTCCCGACACTACGAGGGTCATGGAGTCGCTCGTCACCTAGGCATTGGCCGACGCATTGACCGACGCACGTACAGGGCTTTTAAATAAACATATGTAAATATATATAAAAATATATTCTTCGCTTTCCCCTGGCGAATTGGTAAAAATAGAGCTTAAGTTCACCACACCTCCACATAGAAAAAACGTGTTGCGTTGCAATAGCAGAACAAGTAGTGTTGTTTCGCGCTACAGTAGTAGGAACGGCAGCATATTCGACATTTTTCAATGCCTGTGACACTCATAGGTGTCCCTGCTCTCATGTATCGCGACGCCGAGGGGTGCCTTCTCGTCGATTGTTTGTCTTGGTGAGCAGCATTCTACGAACCCACCTAACACACTAGACAAAGAAAAAGAAGTGCTGCCCCAGCACGACATCTTTTGAACTGTCGAAAGATTGTTGTAGGAGGGGTATAGGTCGGTTCCGCTTCGCAATGTACTTATCACGCAACGGAGGACGGCAGTGCTGCTGTTAGTCCGTGTGTTCCCCCGAGAGTAAGCGCTGCGCACTGGACTGACCGATGCTCTACCTCGTGCGTATACCACACGGACCTGGCAAACCGTTCCAGCACTCCCATCATACGCCTGATTAACGCCACCACCCACACACCGAACGCGTCAGCGCCTCTGCTCGCTAGTAGACTGGAGTGCGCGATACACAACACTACTACGACGTGCTGTTTGGTACGGGACTCTGGGACATACGCGCGACGCAAGCCACCGCTCCATGTACTGTGCCCCTGGTCAATAGGCCAGCTGACGGCGCGCGGCGGCACAATAACCGCACGTTACGGACACCTATCGGGCACGAGATCTCGACTCCCGAGAGCCCTTGCTCTATTGATGCATTACGCTACGAGAGACGTGAATGCACCTACTTTTGCCTCCTGAGACTCCTCACTTAGAGGAGCTCTATACCCCAGCCACAACCTGATCTTGAGAAAAATGAAAGTGCAATCCGATGAGCAATGTCTTGGCCTGCTACTGTAGGTATATATCGAAAACCAGTGTAAAAAACCAATGATATTCCCTGCGACAATGGGTAATCCTCAGGTGAGGAGCCCCGCCAGTCTAAATATATTGCGGCCAAAAAGCGATACCCCTGTCGTAGCTCGCCTCTGGGTAGCGTTTACGCGTGCGTACCTCGCACTGGGCGTGCTGGTCCTTCCGCGTTCCGTGGCTAAGGCAGGACAATATGGTGGTGATGGCTTTGGCGTTGTCCAGGCGGCACGAGAAGATCACCTCATCGTCGTCGTCCTCTCCCTCCTGTTACGGAACTCAACCGGGCCGCGCAGAAAGGGGGTGGTATGGTGAAAAAAACGTCCTGAGGTTGCGCGACCGCTAACATACTGAGAGGGCGACCAACAACGCTTTCCCACGGCTTCACCTGTTTCACCCACCTCGACACCCGGGCAACCTGCATTTCGCGGTGGAACAAAGTTCTACCCTATTTAATCGCGACTCACGTCCAAGCGAGGCTTTCGTCACTTTCGGGTTCGCAACCGCGTGGAGTCACGCGCGTATGTTCGCAACTGTCGTGGGCTCACGACTTTTCCTTGGCCAAGCTGCGCCTGCAGCTGTACTCCAGGCCGTTTGAATAAAAAGCCGTCCAGGATTTCGATACAATACAGTGGATAGGCATGTTAGCGCCGTTTGATCTCGCATGATGCAGCACCGTGTTCAGTGCCCGAGGCCGGAACTGTGTCCATCCCGAGTTCATGGTTTCCATACCACGGAGCACTCCATGCCATGTTCGGCCCGTGAGCTGAAAGCTCTCGCTGGAACAACACGTAGTACATAAATATAAGCATGAAAATATTTAGTCTTCAGGCACTACCGTGCCGCCGAATGTTGCGTCAACATCAACAGTTGCGAATTGTACTCGCGTCGTTTCCTGTCAGTTTGCCCACGAGATGCCGAAACGCACACTTCTCACGCCGGTGGCTTCGCCAATACAAGTAAGGTACTTTAATGAAGCTTAGTTTGGGTAGGTGATTGGTTGACCTTTTACCAGTACGTAGTCCAACAGACTACTATCTTACCAAACGGTTTCAGCTGCCGAACACGGGTTTTGGGTCGGGAGTTCGACTATCACACCCCTCCTAAAAAAATTCTTATGTCGAACGTGAAAAATAGTCTCCCTAGGTCCCCATCAAAACGAACCGCCTGGCTTCGACACGTCAACAGTCGACCCGTACATCCGGTTTGGACCTGAACAAGAGCCCGCCGTTCCAGGGGGCAAGAGTTACTTGCGACTCAGTATGGGTAGATAACAAACTAATACCTCAACAGTACACGATCAGGTCATGGCCGGCATAGTGCCGTGCAGTAGCTCCACGGCAGAGCAGTCAGTAGAGCTCAAACGCTGCGGTCCGCATTTGTGCAGTGAACCACCACGGTACCCACGCAGTCACGTGCGTTCAGTGGTTGGGGCCCGTCCAAACGGGGGAAAAAACAGAAGCGAAAAAAAACAGCCTTTGCGGTTTTCAGGAAAAACGAAGATGGAGTACAAACGTGGAATACGACTCACTTAACGGCAGGAAAACAATGCGAAAATCAGTTGTGGTGGCGCGGGACGACCGGCGAGCACCCCGCCTCAACCGCCTCAGAGACTGTCAACTGCTACGCCCTTATGTCGCATCCCATCTTCTCTCCACGGCACGAGCGACGGGACTCAAATCACTGCGACGTCCATGTAGCAGAGCCGTAAGACGCTCAGCATATCGGTTGCAGATGATGCGAGCGAGGAATAAGGAGTTGATCCTGGTGATGATGATACCGTTGATCAAGGAAACCGAGGGCGATGCGGAGCCCGAACCAACAAAGGTCGTAAAGCACGAGAGGCGGCCCTAGCCTACATACATGAAGCCCATGCTCGAGGACCAGACATTCCGGCAGCACTTCCACATGACCCACGAGGAGTTTATCGATCTCGTCGAGATCCTGCGTCCGGCCCGGCAAGGGGACGGGAGGATGGGAGCTTTACGCAACGGAGCCATCCTCTGCAAAGAAACGAAAGGTAGGGAGCTTTACGCAACGGGGCCATCCCTGTTGAGTTCCAGGTGGCCACGAAGCTGGGTTTTCTGGCGGGGGCGTCAGTCATCGAGGCAATGGATGACCATGTCATCGCAAGGAGCTCCGCGTACATGGTCGTGTACCGTGTTGTAAACGTTCTGAACGCGTACAACAGCCTCATATGCGTTTGGTACTCTGGACAAGAGGCCGAGAAGCAAGGTAAGCTTTGCAAGGAGCTCAGAACCGCCAATGACGTCAAAGAGGGCGGTGGGGGGGGGCATCGGCGGCTTTCCTTTAGCGATTTTGGGGTGCAATGCTGTGACAAGGGCATCAATCATCATCACTGTCTCTTCGTTTCTTTGCTAATATTTAACCAGTAGCTTTTGTTTAATCCAAAAGAGACTAAACGAAAATGAGCCCAGCCGGTCTCCTGGGCCCCATTACGAATCATTGGCCAATCAGAACCTCTTTGCTTGCTAGCTCTCCTTCGATTTTGTTTTCCATTTCAAAACGCTCCGTTTGGACGGGCCCTTCCCGTGAATACTATTCATGTATGTACATGCAGGCGCCCAACGCTTCAACTATAAACAAACCTATTTTGTTCTCGGGCCCCCTGCTGCCATTAGCACCTTGTGTAATCTATTCATGCTGTAGGTGGTGGTGGTGTAGCAGCAGTATAACTAAATACTCTACAGCTGCTACCTATTAATACCTGTCTATTCCAAAAACCGCATAACCGCTCAATGAATCAATCCGAGCAGCAGTACAACGATAAGGAGATTTTTATTTTCCACACAATTCACCCGGTCATCCACCCTGGCCGGAATTGTGAGGATATTATTATATTAATATTAAATCCAAACGGTCCATCTTGTTGGACCGAGTGACCATAACGCCGGCAGTGAAGCATTATCGCTGCCGTGTGGTGCGACAGGTCATACGCTGATAGGCGAGGTAAAGGAAATTCATTCTGAAGGTTGGAGGACTCTCGTGTTGTAAGATATCGAGGAGGATACGTCAGTCCACCTCGGACTGCGGGTGCCGGTCACACTGACAGTTACATCCAGGACATAACATAAACATCCCCGAACTAAACATGCCTTCCACCGTCTACGTATTCCACGCATTCCACCGCACATGACAGTGCGATACTCACAGCTCACAGCTGCACTACGAGCATACTCAACAGGCAGTCCGGTTTTTGTGCGTAGGAACCGGCCTCGCGCTTGGGCACTCGACGCACTCCGCGCTTCGCACTTCCCCGCTCGTTTCGTACCTCTCCGTCGCCGGTAGGTTTTACCGCATGTATTTATCAAATCCTTGATGAGGCGACCGGGGTGCCACGGACACGAAACGCGGCAAACCCCTACTGTATTATACGAAGTACGTACTGCTCTGCTGTGAGATTGTTGAACACCGCGATCGTGCCTCCAACTACGGTAGGCACGAGTGTATACTCGTACGTCGTAGTGCCCTATCGTCGCGCCCCGTGTTCAGAATTCAAGTCTTCAGCCTGTTCATACGGCGGCTACCGCGGTGCACGCTCTTGTGATACATCACTCGCCAGCCGACGAAGGATGTTGATTGTTTTATAGCACCATTAATAGGTACTAATACAGTAGTTGTACTTGCTAGGTCACTCAGATTCTACGAACTCGAAAAAATATCTCTTGCCGGCACTACCCGCACTTTTTTTCTTTCTTTTTGTTATAACATAACTTTTACTTTCCAGCCTAACTCGTAGGAGGTTTTTTTCACCCGCAGCACAGGTGTCGTCCCATTTCCCCCCCCGGTACCTCCTATTAATAGACCACTTCTTAATAGTCAGTGCTGACTGAGTGGCTCTGTGGCCTACCAGGGTAACAAAGGGCACTCCTGCGGCAAGGAACCCCATGCTTCGGTTCTCTTTTGGCATCACGACAAGCCCTTTGGTCTGCCACACGCGACTCACTGGGGCTCACCTGTTGTTGTTGCTGGCTGGGAACATCGGTGCCCCCGCCATCGCCCGGGCCTAAGCCTTGCCCGGAACTGCTAGGCATGTTGATTTGCTGCGGTACCAGTATCTCGCACGTTTTCTCGCCCCGAGGCAACCTCCTCCCCAGGTCGCCGCTCCAACTACCGCTACGACGGGCGTCAAAGAAAGGCAGCGGCAGAGCAGACAGTAATGCATTCGGGACGCTATCGCTATCGTACAAACAACATGGCGCCAAAAAACGCCCATTTTGCACACCAGGTATTTGTCGTCGACGTTGCGACAGGGTGATGGCTGGTAATGGTGACACGTTTCAAAATTCAAAAAGATGACACAATTTCAAACTGAGGTACCGAGGTACAGCAGCAGCACACAGCAGCACGTACTCGTACGTGTTGTTTTTCGCGATGATAAGACTCAGTTCGGTAGGGGTTTCCCTGCGTAAAAATTATGCCAGCCTGGATCACCAAGCCGTTGTATCGTTAATGTAGCTCCATCCTCAATAAGCGTACGTACCTCTGGTGTGTACAGACAGCAGTGCTGTTTTGGGTACTAGAAACAAAAGGAACATGCGGCGGAACCTTCGCGCGTACAGAGAAGTACTTACTGCCAGCACTCTATTGGTTGGATTCGTCGCCAAGTATCACAAACAGTGCTGGGAATATCGGACAGATATGCATCCATCCACAACCACTGATAAAGAAATACCTGGGCAATTGTTCGAGGCGGAGAGAAGCCTGGGTCCTTGGCTCGGCCCTCGAAATCTCGGACACGAAGCAAAACAGCAAACCTGAGACCGGGTTTCAGAAGAAAAAGAAGGCATTCGAATGAAGGATGCAACGAAAAACGAAACGGCAGAAGCGACAAACGGAGAAACGGAGCAACGGAGCACAAACTGTAAGTATGCTTGGGGTACGGCAACACAGCAACCGCTTGAAGTAAGCACAGCACGAACTAGATGATAGGGAGCAAAGGAGCGCATCCGGTGAGGCAGCTAGCTGGGCGCGCTTACTGAGGTACAGTGAGAAGGAGACGAGATTGGGACGGATGTGATGTGTCGACGACCAACAAATATTGTCATGTCGTCGTAGCTGTAACTGCTGCAATAAACTTGAACAGTGAAACTGTGTTTTGGTGTTTCACATTGCACCGCACGTAAACGACGGAGTTGACAGAGACGGGGGCGAGCGACGGGGACGAACGCCGCGGTTAACCAGCTAGAGAGATAGTTACATGACAACATATGCAAAGGACGAACCAGGGGTAAACTCAGTACCTGGAATCTGCTGCTTGGTATGTTATTGTGGGATCATACGTACTACTACTGTATGTAGTAGTAACTGCCTATTCGGATCTATTCGGACAGAGATGATATATATTCGGAGAGAGACGAAAAGGTGTGGGGACACGACAGGTGTACATTATTTGACTTTTTCGTGGCACGCCATGGGCACTGCCGTGACATACCGCGACAAGCCGCGGGATGCCGCGGGCAGTGCCCCGGCACATCGTGGCAGCCCACGAGATTTGCCACGACATGCCGCGGAAGTCGTTCCGCGGAGTCGTTCCGCGGCAAGGCCTACGACAAGCGCCTGTTATGATACAGCCTTGAATGAGGATCTTAACACGCCACGGCACGTCACGGTGAGGCCCGCCGTAACCACGGCACACCACGGCAAGACTCACGGCAATACCCTCGGCAAGCTCCATGGCTATACCCACGGCAACATTTGCGGCAAGTACCGCAGCAAGGTCCCACGACAAAACACCCGCGGCAAGTACCGCGGTAAAACCCGCGGCAAGTCTCACGGCAAGTGCGGCAAGTCCGTGGCATGTGCCGTGGCAAATCCCGTGGCATGCGCCGTGGCGAGTCCCGTTGCATGTGCCGTGGCTGGAAACGGGGTGCCAGGTGGGCCTCCGGCGGCTGATTGTATTTCTGCACCTTGTGGGTGGGAGCAGAGTGTCAAGTAGGGTGTGCCCACTGCGGGATCAAAGTACCAACTGAGATCATGGTGCCAGGTAGGGCCTTACCGCGGGTCTTGCCGCGGGGATTACCGCGGGTGTTTCCGCGGGTTTTGTCGTGGGTCTTGCCACGGGTCTTGTAGCGGGTCTTGTCACGTGGGGTTTACTGTGGATTTGCCGCGGAGCTTGCCGTGGGACTTGCCATGGCACCCCACGGCAATATCCGCGGGCACGACGGTGGCATATCCTGCAGCAGATGGTATGCCTTGCCGCTACATGCTACGGGAACTGCCGCGAAAACGTCAAATGAGTTGCATCCATGCCCCGAGAGGGACTTCATCTTGGACGAAAATTGACCACCGAAAGCGCGTACGAATCGCGTGCGTGCGCACAATTCGACGCGAGTCGACGAGGAAAGAAAGTACTGGAGTCGTTCCGCGATAAAAATAAAGGTATGCACTTTCAGTGGGGAGGGAGGAGGGGTGCCTGCTATGTGGCCCCTGATCTGGGTCGCAGAAAGGATAACACTGGAGGAGTAGGGCAAATATAATAAATGGGACAATGGGGTAGGAAGAAAATACATCTCAAGGGATAAGGCCCCGAGAAGCTGAGAGTCGGCGCAGGCCGATTGTGGGGGCGTTAGCCATCAACACCTGCCGCGACACGGGCGTTAATCGTTTGGGATCGTCTAACGGGAAAAATGGGCGGGAGTCTCGCCTGGTGAGTATGGTTAGGGTCGTAGGTCGGACACGACACTATTGATACTTCAAAAAAAGTTTGTCGCGAGACTCCAGGTGCCACTGATGCATTGTTTAACGTACAATACTACTATGTGTACGTGGCCATCTATCTATAGATGCATACATGCTACAACTATCTATCTACTGTACCTGGTATGTGCAATCTACCTTCCGACTAGATACGCACAAATACGTCTTGCACATGGGACGAGACCGTGTCATCCTGAGTCAGCGCAACAAGTTCACAAAAACGGGCGGTTGGATGCACATAATTGGGCATGTTGAAAATGATTGTGAGCGCGTGATTTTTTTATGTCGTTAGACTGCTGCTTCTTCTGTTGCGCCAGCTTTAAGGAGGCTATGGGTACGTACGGAAAGCTAGAATTTCGTGTGACAAGGAACAAGGAGGAAAAACAAGTTTTTTCGAGGGTTGGTCCGAATCGCTGACCGGTAACAAAATTGTCGAGTAGGAAGTAGGCCACAGCATAGCAGCACAAGGTGTTACAGCGGTGTGATGCAACCAGGGCGGCATGTCAAATGCCTGTTTAGGGTCGTTCTTAACTGGATTTGTTTTTTTTTCGTTTCGCGGAAAATTCACGGAAACGCGAAAAAATGCGGTGGATCCTGTTATCGCCTGGTATCATGTTTCGTGAGGTTGCAACGCTCGTCCGTCTGATCGAATCGCCGAAACCAGCGGCGCGCGCATAGGCCGTCCGCTGGATCGTGCCACCGAAGGTACCCCGACTCCTAGAGCGGCGACCATGCCTCGTCATACCTCGCGATCTCAACTTCTGGCGCGACAAAGCCCCCCACAATAGGATTGAAGAATCGGCACGGACACTGGCTGTACTGGATGTCGACGGGTAGAAAGAGCGGTTAAATGTGAAGAACACACACAGTTCAAACGACAACATCATGCCGGTCTCTGCGGTCTTCAGTCTCGAGTTTCGAATCTTGAGCAGCACAGCAGTGTACGGCGGTAGCAAATGTCTGCGATCTTTCTGCTCATGATAAGCTAACGAGAATCTTTCGGGGTTCTGCGTTCTCCAGTTTGTTTTGTTTTTTTTATTGTTGCATATTCTGGCCCAGCAAAAACTCACAGGACAGCACACCGCACAGCTCTGCAGCAGCATGCAGCAGGAGTAGCCACACAGCTCTGCAACAACGGCGTATATATAGCACCGCCATACAATCCGAACCTCCCAAGCATACCAAAACGTCATTTTCGAAACGAGATTGACATTCGGACGGTCTTAGGCTAAGGAACCCCGTCCTTCAGAAAACAGTTTAGCCGGGATGTGCTACCTCTATCGTAGAACGCGTCCAAGGTCCGGACACTTGTATCCATAGCGAAAATCTCGGTGTTGGGGTAGCAAACAAAAGGCACAGGGCAGTCGAGAAGTTGAGGCTTCACGCTCGTTAACAAGGCAAGCGCGCCCGAGGGCAGTCGAGGGGCTTGAGACTTGGCGCTCTCCAGGGCACACATAAAGCTGTGTTCGACGACGTGGTCAACAGCTTCGACAAATGGGTCACCGGTCCACACTATACTACCACCTCATCGCATCTTCATTCCGAGAAAATTGTCGCGGAGGTCGGGATCAGGGGTAAAAAGGGTCTAAAGTATGTTTCAATCTTTTTACACCAATGACAGATGGTCGATTCCCACTTCAAGATCCACATATTTCAAGGCAGACTTATTTCCGATATTTGATTTGTCGTATGATACCGCTGCTGCGCTTTCATTCTGGAGAGATCTTCGCTTTCTGTTCCTCAGTCGCTTTTGGAACAACACTATGGCAAACATAATAATAATAATAATAATAATAATAATAATAATAATAATAATAATAATAATAATAATAATAATAATAATAATAATAATAATAATAATAATAATAATAATAATAATAATAATAATAATAATAATAATAATAATAATAATAATAATAATAATAATAATAATAATAATAATAATATAATAAAAATAAAAATGATAATAATATGGTATGACTTAGCTCATCATGTTTGCCGGGTGTCGGACCCGAATACGCCGCATGATCTAACGCATGCTTCCGGGGTTGGATCTGTACTATGCAGATCCTCCACAATCTCTCACAACCGCTGGTGAGGAACCAGGGCCTCTATCCAACTACTAATAGCTGGTACAACTGCTGTATTGTAGAGCAGGGCAAGGGTTGCCCTGCTGTTCCCTAGGTGTTCTTACCATTTAATACAAGGTTGGACGGAGGTATAGAAATTTCAGGGGTTGGTCGGGCTTAGAAAAGTGGCCCAGAAGCAGGAACGTTACGTTCGCAAACACGTCGGCCATAAACAAAAACGTCATGTATGTATGTGCATTTGGGGTAGGAGCGAAAAAAAAGCAGCATCAATGACACCATACCACAGAGGTCAGCTTCATTTTGAGTATAGGAGTGAAAATGCAGTAGCGACACGAGAACTACATACTGCAAACAAATATAAAGGTCGGCAGAGTACCATTGATTTCCCAGTCGTCGGGACTCAGTCGTTGACTCACGAATACCAGTCATTTTAAAGTACCGCGTCCCAAAGTACGTCAAGTACTGAAACGACAGAGTCCTCGTGAGTCTCAAGGGTACGAGAGACTGAAATGACGGAGTCCTCGCGAGTCTCATGGATACTTTAGATTCGAAATATAAAACCAAAACATAATAATATTACAGTCCACTCGCGCAGATCGCGATGGCTTCGACGTGCCGTGAACACATCCATACTAAATAAGACGCCACAGTGAAGTCCAAGACGACAAAAGGCATACAAGGACTTTCGCCGATGATCGTTACGTACATATGCACCCCGTAAACAAAACTCTGTAGACAAAACAGATATTGAAAATGCAGCTGCGCAGAACTCGAAGGTCTCGACGCGCCGTGCAACAGTCTGAACCGAAGAAACCAACGCTGGCACGACCTCAACGGTGACGGATAGCAAGGTAGGTTGACTGCCGTCTATCGTGGGCCGTTATCGTCGTGACAATGTAGGTATGTATCGAGAAAGTACGTAGAAAGTACGCACTTGTGCTTTAAAGTCTATACAGTTCGTAGTCCAGTACGGCAGCAAGTAGACCGTTGCCTGTTTGGTAAAAAGATCGTCGTAAAATACTGTAGATATCGAGAAAGGACGTAGAAAGTACGTACTCGTACCGTAGTCTAATGCAGTAGTCTAGTACAGCAGTAAGTGCGTTGGTCTTCCTTGGTCAGTAGTAGTAGTAGTCACGATGTTTACCCCCAATTTTGCGATTTTTTCATCGTTTTATTCGTTTTTTTTTATTTCGATTATTTCGCTCAGTTTAATTTTTTTTTCATTTTTTTTTCTAGTTTTGGCCAATCGATTTTTTTGGCTGCTTTTTATTTTTACGTTTTCGTATATTTTTCGCATTTTTGCCGATTCTTAACGTTTTTCCGTAGAGTCTCGTCCTGCTTTTGTGATTGTTCGTATGCGAACTCGCAGTACACATGGGTGGTCCGGAGTTGTAAAGGAGACGCACGTAAAGCACTGCATGCATGTTCGTTTTCGAAAAAATTACGATGTTTACTGTTAAGATCATGCAGGCGGGACACTTTGTATCCCTGGACAGGTTCACCTATTAAGTCGGTATTGGTTGGTACTCACGTGTGATGCTTGCTTAGAGATAGAAGAAGAACAGCTTTATTTATTTCGTGCACGCGGAGACTGAGACCAAGCTCGTGCCCCTCTGGAAAACCTCTGGTTTTCCGCCTAAGGTACGCCTTCCAAGTATCACAAATACGATCCCAGTGCCTGAACCCAGGTAATTACCGGGCTTTCAACCTCATTCAAGGCAGTATCATAACACTAGCCCACTCTGATGAGCCGTATATGTGCAGAATTATGGGAAATTCATGGAAACCGCGTTGATCAGACGGCCGAGGTGGCAGCGGTAGGAGCGGCTATTAAAACGCAACCAGCTGTCACGTCCCAGCAGTACTGCATGCTGCATCACTGAGGGGGGAACCACGCAGGCCCAAACTGCGAGGGAGCACGTAGACTCATCTTCTCGAAAAAATTGGACGCTCAGGCGTACACGCGTCGAAGTCTTCAGGGGGGGCGATTCGCAAAACCCTCCCAAGAACGAGGGGCGCATTTCTGCTCGCACACAATGGATGCCGCATCAACCGAACGCATGCGGTCCAAAACATCTCGTCGAAAAAAAGTCTGTGGGGAGCCAGTGTCAAGAAGTGCCACGCAATCAAAAGGTGCAAGAATGCCAGCTCCGCTGTGAATCGCGATTTTGGTTGTGAAAGAGGCGTCGTCGGGGCCACCGTTTCCATGAATTTCCCATAATTCTGCATACACGGCTCATCAGAGTGGGTTAGTGTTATGATACTGCCTTGAATGAGATTGAAAGCCCGGTAATTACCTGGGTTTAGGCGCTGGGATCGTATTTGTGATACTTGGAAGGCGTATCTTAGGTGAAAAACCAGGGGTTTTCCAGAGGGGCACGAGCTTGGTCTCAGTCTCCGCGTGCACGAAAGGAATAAAGCTGCTCTTCTTCTATCTCTAAGCAAGCATCACATGTGAGTACCAACGAGTACCGACTTAATAGGCAAGCCTGTCCAGGGATACGAAGTGTCCCGCTTGCATGATCTTAACAAGTGGCGTCTTCGGCTCAGGACTTTTCGCGTCGTGGACGGAGAGGTCGTCTGCGGGCATCTCGCGTCGGAGGCGGCGAGCGGCAGACCACTAGTGTCGCCGCATCAGAGGGGAAACACGGGTTGGGCTCGCCTGCCATGCTGGCGCCACTCCCCTGCAGGAAGTCCAGATCCCCGGTACGCTTGGTCGGGGCGTCGATCGCGATCGCGCCGGGGGGAAGCGGGTCGGTGGGGCCAAGGCCGGGGGCTGAAGTGGGGGCTGGAGTGGCCTTCGTCGTGGTCGCGGCAAGGGAAGGACTCCCAGCTGAGGCCCTTGTCTCGGCGACCCGACGGGTCTTCGAGGCGCTATTCGCCCGGGCAACCGGCAGAGCTTCGCTGGCGCGAGAAATGGAATCTTGCGCACAAGAGGCGGAGCGCGCGGCGTCCTCGGAGGCCGCGGCGGCAGCCTTCGAGACTCTGGCGGCAGCTGATGCCGCGCGCTCGGCCGCCTGCGCCCGACGTCTAGCCGTTGTCGCCGAGGCAGCCCCGAAGGCCTCGGCGGCGGCCAAAGCCCTCTCGGCTGCGACGACGTCGGGTTGGTCGTCAGCGGCAGCAGAAGTCCACTCGGCCGCGGCAGTGTCGTGGACGGAGAGGTCGTCTGCGGGCGTCTCGCGCCGGAGGCGGCGAGCGGCAGAGACCACCAGTGTCGCCGCATCAGAGGGGAAGCACGGGTTTGGCTCGGCTGCCATGCAGGCAACATTCCCTGCAGGAAGTCCAGATCCCCGGTACGCTTGGTCCTGCCGTCGACGCCACTTGTTAAGATCATGCAAGTTGTACACTTCGTATCCCGGTACTCGTTGGTACTCACGTGTGATGCTTGCTTAGAGATAGAAGAAAAGCAGCTTTACTCCTTTCGTGCACGGGGAGACTGAGACCAAGCTCGTGCCCCTCAGGAAAAACCCGCCTAGTTTTCCACCTAAGATACGCCTTCCAAGTAATACAAATACGATCCCAGTGCCTGAACCCAGGTAATTACCGGGCTTTCAACCTCATTCAAGGCAGTATCATAACATTACCCCTTTTTGCGATTTTTTCATCGCTTTTTTTCCGTTTTTCGAGAATATCTCGCTCAGTTTTGATAATTTTCCATTACTTTTTTTAGTTTGGTTCGATCAATTTTTATTTTATTTTTTTGGCTATTTTTTCGTTTTCGTTTTTTTTCTAATTCTTAACGTTTTTCCTCCGTTCGTCCTTTTTCGGTATTTTTCTCATTCGTGAGGTATTTGTTCAGAAATATAAGCTACCCTTGACTATTCGAATGAGTACGAAAAAGCGCGGAAAGAAAAAAAAATCCCCGTCCCCTCTAATGTTACAATTTTGTGCCTGATTGGAACACCTTGCACCGGTCAAAAAGAAAAAATCGAACAGCAGAGCTTTTCTGTCAGCCCCGTACGCCGCCCGCTCGTCTTGCGGTCACCTCACCACCGATTCGGTCCGGGTAAAGCTTTCCTCCCTCTCTGCCACAGTGAGCTCCGTCGCCCGCCTCGCGTGAAGCCCGGTGCTCACCGTGGCCCTCGTTCGCCACCTCCACAAAGTTGGTGCTCAGACTGCGTAGCTCTCTCTGTCAATTTCAGCTTGGTCGCAAAAACAAGCACCGTTTGAATATCATTTGGCAATCCCGAACGACTCTTACAGATCTTACAATGATATCCACAATTTCGCAGATGGAGGCCAGACACAGCCCATTCATGCTTCTCTCGTGTCTCGAGGCACACACGACGCCTAGCCACGAAAACGGCGACCGCGCTCCTTGCAACCCCGGCTCTACCCGCTAGCACCCGCTGACACCCGCGACGGCGCCGGGCTCGCCCGCGGTGCCGTGCTCGGGGTACACGCACACACACGAAAGTAAAGAAAACTTATTAAAAACATAAGCTACGCTTGACTATTCGTATCAATACGAGTACGAGAAGGCGATTGTATTCATGAAAGCGGTTTTTGTTGGTAATTATAAGCTACACCAGACATTGCTTTGTTACCAGAAAAATTTATACCATAACAGAAAACGTTATCTAACTTGGGTTTGGTGTGCTCTGATTACCTCGTTTTGTTTTTTGTACCGTAAACTGGCCAAAAATACACTGATGGTGTACCGTTTTTTTTTTGTCATTTTGGCGACTTGGAAGGACGGACATGAATAATTTGCCACAAAACGGTATACCTTGACATAAAACGTCATCTAACTTGGGTTTGGCGTACAATGATTTCCTGGTTTGAATATTTTTACCGTAATGGCAAAACATCACTGGTGTACCATTTTTGTCATTTTGTCCGGTAGGACAAGTTTTTAATTTTGCTCCTAGAAACCCCAGGTAAACCTATAATAGAGGGAATAGTATATCTTAAGGCCACAGCGGGCCTTTGAAACGATTTTGGTAACATCTAGAAACGAAAATAAGAACGAAGATGTCTGGACGCGCCCAAAATGTCCGGTCTCCTATTGTAGCATATTGAGGCTACAATCGGCCAAGAGAGGCCATGACACGCAGGAAAAAAAACGTGCCTCCTATTTTTGTTTCATTCGCCACCCGACAATCTGTATATAGCCTGAATGTCAATAACCAAAACATGATGAAATGACAGAAAACCCTGGCCAAACAGCGTGAACAATGTTGCCAACTCAAAAGCTACGAAAACTGCAGTACACTAAATCTCCTTGTGTACCTCTTTTCATGGCAACTATGCTGGAGAATATTTACAGGTGCGGAATCGTGGTGGAAGGGATTGCTGAGGATATAGATGCGGAATTGCGGAGAAAGGGAGCGCGCACGATTTTTTTATTTCTGCTTCGAACATCAATAAAACCATTCCGGAATGGTTTGATTGGTGGACGAATCGTGGCCGAAACAAATTTGGCTAACACTTGTCTGCGGTCGGCAGGGGACATCCGGGATACACCCCGCGGGTTTTCTAGGTGGATATGGATCACCCCGACCCGACCATACAACATATGTCGGAGAAGCAGTGATCACAAACAACAGGTGCGCGGGATATTTAGCGGTTTCCCATTATCACGCTATACAAGACATCAAGCGCGCGCAACATCCATGCTGCGAGTGTTGTGTACTTCGACACGTACATAAATCGAAAATTTACAATGGATAGCTATATAGAATACTCGTTTCGCTACCGAAACAATTCGTCGACCCTCCGGAAATACGTCCCAGGGCACATATATATATCTATCTATAATACAACCAGCACGTGAACCAGCACGTACTTGAGGGTAACACAAACAGGGGACAGGGGAAACACGATACACGCACGCACACGCAAACATCGCCTCAGGCGAGAACTCATCGCACGTACGATGGACGTGTCATCTTCGCCACCCGACAGAACGCGACTGGCTCATGCTAGCTCGTTGCTACCAACACGCACCTCATCAACCCTGCGGGACCCCGAGATAACGACGACAACGATGACAACTTTCTTCGGCGTTCAGTTTCAACTGTCTACGAGCAGCGTGAGAGGAAGTGCGGGCAGGATCATGATGTGCCCGCCCGTGCTGGTACGACTCCTGGCATCGACAGTCGGGCACCAATTTGCACAATCCCCTAAACCACGCAGTTATTGCACTCGCCAAGTGTTTACCGTCAATTCCCCCCTCCGAAGTCTCAAGAGGGTCAAGTAGACCACTAACTGTACCATTTTACAATCAACATGAGCGCTTTTTTCGGGTCGTGAGTGTTCGGACTGCACGCACACGTCCTTTTTTTCGCCTCACTGAAAATATTCTCAGGCACGCAGGTAGACTGTGCCACAATGGACCGAAACATAAGAACCATTTGGTTGAACAATTAGTGTAAAACGGTCCTTATGTAATGGGACAGAGTGGTATCGTAGGCTATAATACCAGGGCTTTTCCCGCGTCAGGTCAAATCTCCCGCGCTGACCCGACCCGACCCGCGAAAATTTGGAGGTGTGATGACTTGGCCCGACCAGACCCGCGAGATTTTAACACCATCCTTGACCCGACCCGACCCGACCCGCGAGATTTAAAAAACTGCTGACCCGACCCGACCCGACCCGACCCGACCCGTGAGATTTGAAAATCTCCTAACCCGACCTGACCCGACCCGACCCGACCCGTGAGATTTCAAAAACTCCTGGCCCGACCCGACCCGTCACCTTCCGATTGATCCGTGAGACACGGGTTTCATGCGGGTCGGGTCACCTTGACCCGCGAGATCATTTATCTTGACCCGCGGGTTCGACCCACGGATCCTGTCCGTGGGTCGACCCTTCAAAAACAATTAAATTCTCAATTGTGTGCCCCGCAGCGATATGTGGCTTGGTTGTAGTGGGTATGGATGGATGCGGGTATGCGTGTATGGATTTTTGGCGATGTTTCAATGTTTGAATATTACACCAAATGAGTACTATTGAGTATACCAGGTAAGTACGAGAGAAGCCTTTGGGTAAGAGAGCGGAAAGTGTTCAAAGCGTCGGATCCACGAGCCGGATGCGCGTGTCCGACCCGCGGGTCAGCAAAAAACAACTTGCGGGTCATGCTGGCCCGACCCGCGAGTGACCATCATGACCTGACCCGACCCGTGAGCTTTTCATCATCTCTTGACCCGACCTGACCCGACCCGTGAGATTTGAAATTTCTTGACCCGAACCGACCCGACCCTTGAGATTTGAAAAAAACTTGACCCGATCTGACTCGACCTGACCCGACCCGCGAGATTTGAAAATCTCTTGACCCGACCCGCGGGTCGAGTCATGACCCGCGCAAAGCCCTCTACAATACCAGCCAGCTGTACTAGTGGATCGTATGGCAGACTGTATGTATCAGGTACATATAAATACTTTATACATTGAGAAAAAGAAAACGCCGAGGTCCACGTCTGATGCGACACGCTCGAAATGACGTCTCGCCTAGACGCAGGAACCCCCCCCCCCCCCCCCCCCCCCCGCGCGCGCCCGATCAACCCCGACAAAGTTACAATCGGCGTAAGCAGCAGCGGCCACGACGGCTGGTTCGTGTTTTCTCTCTGCCGGCGACAAACAACACGCGGGGCCACCGGCTCCAACCATCGAAAAGTCCCAGGAAATTCCAAAAGTGCAACATATTATGATATTCATATCATCTCTCGCTACACCCTCTCTCTTCCCCTCTCCTTTTACCAGCGTGCAAAATAATTCTACTCTAGTTCCTAGTAGTTTGTCCCCCAAGACGTAGGTGCAGTTCTTGAGGCTTTTTTTACCTCTTCAAAAATGATTCCACAAAAACTTCAAGTATAGTCTGTCCCAAAGCTAACGTGGTTGTAATTGTTGTTTTCCTTTATAAGGGGATAAGGGCTAAGTTTTCTACCAGAGATCCCCTCTCTCGTTCTCCTCCAGCAGGCGCGCGACGTCTGAATGCGGATCTTGAGCGACCATGTCCTGGGGGCTCACGCCGAAGTCGTTCTTCGTGTACCTTGATTTTTGTTTTTTTGTTTTCAGGAAAACGACGACGCGCGCGTTCGCATGCGATAAATCAGCAGCAACAACAAAAAAAAAACGGCGGCGAAGACAGCGGCCGGGTAACAACGGAAAAAAGAGAACGGGCCTGAGTGTTGAGAGAGCGAGGGGTGAGGCAAAGAGTAATCTGTCTCGGCTGTCTCGGCGGAGGAACCTCTTTCACTTCAACCTCTCGCGTCCGCCCGACAGTAGAGCGGCAACGAAGCAGGAGTGTCTCATACTTCGATGGGAGTCGACACGAGCGAAGAAAAGGCTGAATTCTTCTTGCGAGAAACGAATGGGAGGGACGAACCGTAAGTGGGTAGGTGGGAGGGGTGCGCTTGCCATGTGACCCCGGATCTGAGTTACGACTATACAGGAGGGAGACACCAAAGAGGGGGGAATAAAATAAATAAGAAGGAACACACTTTGCAAAAGGCCGTGTGTGCGTTCGAAACAAAACGACAGCGGTACTTCCACCGCGGCCAACTCGAGAAGGCTTGCGAAGCAACAAGTCCCACGAGTTAGAACAAACTCGTCCGCTTCTGTAGACACCGGATTTGTGGAAATCGGGTATATGTACTCGTAGGTCTCGCGATCAACAATGAAAACGACGACACAGCTTACTTTTTTTCTTCTTTTTCCCATCCCATTTATAATACTTTTCCTTTCTCCCTCTCCTTCCTATAGTCGTAACTCCGATCCGGGGTCACGATTTAGGCTCTTATCCCTTCTCCCCACGACGGTTCGTGCCTTGCATTTTTATCGCGAGAAGACCGCACTCGTCCACTCGCACCGAATTGCGCCTACCCACGTTACTTTGAATAGGTGTTCTCAACAGCTGATTCAGTTTTCGTCTTCCTTATTTTTGCAAAATAAAATGGAAATTCCGACCCACGTGAGATTCGAACTCCAGCACGAGCTCATCGTAGCATTCGTGGGTACGAATAGACCACCGGGGCGACCGGTCAGTGCACAGTAGAAACACAGATGGACTTATATATTACATCAACTAAATCACGGGACGCCTGCACGCACCGGAATGGAGATAATTGTAAGACAAAAAAGCGACTGCGGGCTTCTATATAGCGACAGAAAAGCAACCCCTTCCCACCCTCTCCCCCCATGCCTCGTCGGTGAGGATTCAAGGATGCCAAGAGTAAAAAGAACACCATTGAAAACACTCTAGCCACAGTACATAAAGACGGAGTGAAAAACAGTCAATCGAAGCTAGTGTAACTCTGTAGACTTAGTCCAACAACTCCCAACCCTCGGATCACTCTAGCCACGGTTGATACGAAGCGAAAACCGACAATCGAAGCTTCTGCTGTGACTGAACAACTCTGGCTCTCGGATGGCCAAACGATGCTATGTGCAGGTGCAGGCTCCCCTGGAAAAAGACGAAGCGACCAAAACGCACAGGGAACACGTGGCTTAGAACCCATTTGGAACCCAGGTCCAGAGACCAAAACAAACGGAAAATCGGCCAAAAATACCCGTCTATTGCGGGGGAACATAGTAGTCTCAACCAAATATGCCGTGCAAACAAACGGAAAACGGAGGTGCAAGTCTCAAGTTAAAATATAAGGTACAGTTAGATGGCCAAAATAAACGTACCTTACATTCACCATCATACTGCTATATGTATGGTTTTGGGTAATAATGTGGCTTTTGATTAGTATAGCGCCTCGTACCAGGAACATGACAGTTGTGCAGTAGTACGAGTATCATCATGATGCAGCGCGGTTGCGTCGCACATCTCCCTAGGTACACCTTACACCCTCAATATCACAGTAGCATATGCTCCGGCTAGCATGCTGCTTCATGTGGCCGATGCTGTAAATAGTCTAGTCGCTGTTTTTTTTACACTTTTTTCTCCTTCACGGCATGCCTTCAAGTCCCAAACGGGGGGATATTGTCACTTTTTTCCGCCAATTGTTCTCCTTCAAGGCTTGCCTTCAGCTCCAGAGGGAGGGGCTAACAACCTCTTCGCACAAACAACCGCACGCTATGCTCCACAACACTGTATCTATATCTGAAACGCCCGTAACCTTGTACTGCCCACAATAAAACGCACCAAATGTGTACAAAATGGACTGCCTCTGCTTCCTCCCCCCCCCCCCCCCCCCCCCCCCCCCTATATGGGTTGGGTTGGCGTCGATTGGCAACGACACTGTACAACATGCCGCTCACTACGTGAGCTAGACATCCAGGGTACCGTTTTTTTTTTTTTTTTTTTTTTTTTTTTTTGGGCGGTCGCCCACAGCTGGTCGGCTAGTTAGATCATTTGTGCGAAGTAAATAACCTTTACTCTGCACAAAGGAATTGATCGTATCACGTAGTGTTCAAGGTAAGGCACCCAAGAGGCAGTTACATAGTACTCCCATTGCTGTCTCTGGAAGTGGCCACACCGGAAATTAAACGAACTCATTGAAGCTGTCATCCATATGCAAGTCCGCCTCACAAGCGGTTCTTAGTAGGATGCAGCTCACCCTTCATGCGACTCGCCGGACACCTCACGGCGCTTCGCGCTTGGTGCAAGCAATGTCTGCCTGGTCGGTGAAAACCCGACATGCTCCGTCCCGGCATTGTAGGGATGCGAGGGTCTATGGTCATACGACTACGGCCATGCATGAAATCGAGTACATCTCTCCTATCGAGTACACCCCCCCCACACACACAGTTCATGCGACTCGCCCAACACCTCACGACACGGCGCTCCGCGCTTGGTGCAAGCGATGTCTACTTGGTCGGTGAAAACCCGACGTGCTCCGTCTCGGCATTATAGAGGTGTGAGGGTCTATGGTCATACGACTACGGCCATGCATGACATGAGTACACCCCCGTCGACGCCCCGGATCCCAAGCACATATAAGGGGCGAACTGGAAGAAAAATTACCGGCGCGAAACGGCACGAACCGGCTACTCACATGTCGGCGCCGTGGAGCAGAAGAACCGCAACCGCCCTCCGTCGGTCGGCCTCGCACGCAACGTGCAACGCCGTGCGCGCCCCCTGTTTCGGGTCGGGCCAGTTGACGTCTGCCTTGTGGGCGATGCACCACGCGATTCTCTCCACGTCGCCACGCGCCGCGGCCTGATCGTCGTTCATCAGGCAGAGGAAGCAAAAACGCAGGCGCGTGGGACAACAATATTTTATAGACTACGAGTAGGAATGCGTTTAAGCTACTTTTTTGTGAGGTGGGTCGTGAGCTGAGCTAAGCTCTCGGCTATCATAGCTCCGTCCGGGCTGTTCGCTAGCTTGCAAGCTTTCATTTTTCTTTGCCTTGCCGCTTCGTAAGCTTTCAAGGGTTTTATTTGTACGTGAATCAAGTTTTACTCCACGTACAAGAAGGAAACAGCTTTTTAAAACGAACGAGAAACGTTTGGCTGATTTTCAGCCTTTCCCCAGCAGTTGCGATGCACACTCTCGTCTACACCTAGCGCTCGCACAGCATGAGCAACAACGCTTGCGAAGCTCCCATCTGTCCAAACTACGGCAGCTACTGTTGTTTAATAGGTGCTGCATCCGCCTTTCCCTGGGGTTTCCGGCTCTGCGCTACGCGGCAGATATTTTCTGCTGCTTCGGTGTATAGCTTTGTCGGCTGCTTGGCCGGTTCCTCGAACCTTCCCACTCTCACGTTGTTGTTGTGTTCTTCTCTGGTGGGTTGGTAAAAACAAAGCTCAATCCTTTGAGAACTGCAGTCCCGTTAAGGGGGCACACCACTTCAAATTTTCCAAGTAACTTCGTCCGTAAAACCGGACTGCAGTCCTAAAAGAGATACGATCACAAGACCTCCACAAACAGTACCGCATAGAATACGTGTCTCGCGTCAATATAAACCATCCCTCCCGTTTCAGCAGCCGAACACGCTGTTGCTACCTCTGGCGCGTGAGAATTGTGACCCGAACGGAGATAGGCCCGGTTTTCGCGTATAAATAGTGTGCCTTCGTGCGGTAGCTACCTGCCCTGCTGCTGCTGCTGGGGTCCAGTCGCCCGCCGCTGGGGGCTGGTCGCCCGCTACCAAGAAGGCAGGGCGGCCAGCAAGGCCGGAGCTACGTACGAGACACGATGCGCTCCAGTTGGCTAGAACCTTGAACAACTGTTGCAGATAGTACTTCCATGAAATCCTCGTACGGTCGTAACATCGCGACGTAGCGTTGTTTCTTGGCTACCAGGTTTGCAGCTCTAGTCTAGACGGCAGCAGCATTAAAAAAAAAACGTAAAGGACACAACAGCAGTAGTATCGGTACAACAGCACTCTACGTAGACCGTCCTGTTCAGCAAAAGCTTTCCTCGTTGCGAACTCAAAAAACATTCGTCCGGCCGAGTAATACAAATACGTAGTAGGACACTACCGTTGCTATTCGCGCATTTAGTTTCCCTCAACAGGACACGACGACCAATGCGTGTCTTCTCGCGGTTTGGTTCAGAAAAATGCGTAAAAAAATACCAGGCACCAGGTTCCAGTACGAACGTAGTAGTGCACATTAGTGCACATTACTTACAATATTGTCAACTCCTTTCCTACTGAATGAACCTGTATATATCACACGAGTGCACATGATTCCAGTCAGTATCGTTTTGTTGCGGCAAATTAAAGCTTTCACGAGGAATCATTGCGATATATATACTGCCTCATCGCATTGTTAGCACGTGACAAGAAAACAGTATTGCGTCACCCCCTTCCACTACGACAAGCTGAGAGGTGTGTTTTTAAAAGCCCAAGGCCAACACAGCAGTTGTACTCACACGTTTGTTCCAGCAACGGAAAAATACATATTGTACGTACAGTCTTCTTTGTCTATAATCGCTGCGACACCACTCCAAAGGGGGACATTTTCGAGTTGTCCGACTGCATCGGCTGTGCGTTCCACTGATTGTGTGAACAGTCGATCCTGAACCTTGAGCTGCGTGATACGTTGGGCGTGCGTCTTCCGCACAGTATGCCTGGCAAGACATGTCCCTTCCGAGCGGAGGAATACCCGCAACGCAGTACACACTTACTGTACTTGGAATTGCCATTAGCGGTGCCAAATAATAATGACTGCCATCACATTAGTGCTACATTAATACTAGGAAAATGGTCATGTTTGGGTATACCCGCTGTCTTTTTCAGCCAAACGTGGAGGATGCACCCGCGCCGTAGGCGTCTTACCAGCGCGTCAGAATCGAACAAAAAGCAGGCTGGGGCACGCGTGGGCGACCCTCCACGTACGTGTTTTTTTCCCTATGTACCCCTCCGGTCTGGTTGAAAAAGACACAGTAATATCCTCTGCCAACGCTACCCTGGGGCGGCTGATTTTTTTTTTCAATAAAACGTTGTCCCCTGGGAGGACAAAGAGTGAGGGGGGACTCCGTAAAAAAAAAAAAAAAAAAAGGCCTCGGGGAGAAAAAGGCCCAGGGGTATCTTCCAAAAAGCAGTGTTCTCGACACACCCGCCACAGACTCGTGAGTAGCTCACTTTCCCGCCGCCGCGTCTTCCAGTGCCACATTTGGACGTTTTGTAACGGCAGGAAAACCGTCGATTTTATAGCAGGTGGAGTTTGAGTTCATGGAGCGGTTATATAATGAAACAACGAACAACAAGCAACAACAGCGGATGCGCACTGCTCATTGCACACAGGTTGCAGTGAGGCGGAAGAGAATACAGCAGATACACTCAAGTTCTCCTCGACATCGTTATTTCGTGCTGTCCCCCAGCGATATATTTTTTTAATACAGTTGTCCCCGGGAATACCAAAGAGGTAGGGGGAATTTCGTTAAAAAAAAAAACTCGTTTCCCGGGGATAACACAACGTGTTGACCACCTTTTCGGCCATGTTCAGGGAAGGGGGGGGTGTACTCATTATCATGCATGGCCGTAGTCGTACGACCATAGACCCTCGCATCCCTACAATGCCGGGACGGAAGACGTCGGGTTTCACCGACCAGGCAGACATTGCACCAAGCGCGAAGCGCCGTGAGGTGTTGGGGGAGTCGCATGAAGGGTGACCTGCATCCTAAGAACCGCTTCAGAGGCGGATTTTCTTGCATATTGCTGACAGCATCAACTAATTGATTTAATTTCTGGTGTGGCCACTTCCAGAGACAGCAATGGGTTTACTAAATAACTGCCTCGTGGGTGCCTCACCACATACACACTGCGTGATACGATAATCCCTCTCGTGCGGAGTAAAGTTTCTCTCCGCACAAAAATGATCCAACTCGACCGCCAGCCGTGGTAATCGCCAAAAAAAACAAACAAAAAACCCGGTACCCTGGCTGTCTAGCTCACGCAGTGAGAGGCGTGTTTTACAGCGTCGTCTCCAACCGACGCCAGTCCCAATCAATATATTATATATATATACCAGGTATATAATATAGCGCGCGGGGGGGGGGGGGGGGTGAACTCGATATCATGCATGGCCGAAGTCGTGTGAGCATGGACCCTCGCACCCCTACAATGCCGGGACGGAGCACGTCGGGTTTTCATCGACCAGGCAGAGGGGGGAGACAACACAAGGACGGGGGCGTTGACAGAGGATATTACGGTATGCCTTCGTTTGACCATTTCCCCTAATATCAATACTTCGCTTATACTCGCAGGTGTTAACGCCTGCACAGCTAACACCCATATTTCGGAGACGGACTATTTAGAAATAGAGTAGACATCCTATTTTCAGTATCCTTCTATGCGGAAAGGGGCAAAAACCCCGGAGGCGCTTGCAAAAAAGGGTCTTACGTGGTGCATGGCCTTGGACACGAGGGGGGGTTCCCTCGTATCGTCCCCGACGAACCCGTACCAGCGGTACTTGGCGATGATCCACCTGCGAATAGAGGATGCGACGGGAGCACGCACGCCAGCAACACAATTAACAGGGAATTGATGGCAGTCTTGCGACCACGCAATAATGTGTACCTGGCAGTCTCTAATGGGATGAAACGAACAATTAAAACAAGTAAAATATGTAAGTATATATATATGTGTGTGGTACAGCAGGTAAGCGCCGAAAGGGTTTCCTATAGATAACAATCACCCTCAGACGAATTTCCAAGCTGATTTTCCCTACGACGGGGAGAGTGCAAACACGCCGAGAGATGGGGGCATGGAGAGAGACCTCGACGAGACTTTTACACGCCTCGGGCAGGTAGATCACTGACAGATCATTGATTCCCACTTTGTGATCAAGATCATTCAAGTCAGATCTATTCCTGATCTTGTACAATCTACAGTACCGCACAGTCTAACTGCGTCGGCAGGAGGCTGGATGCGTCGGCGAAGGAGGAGGGAGACTGAGCGTCGACGAGCGGGGAAGAGACGGAATGAACTCACCCTGCGCGAGAATTTTTGTTGTTCAGTTCAGAACCGCAAGCTGCGGGGAGCATTTTGTTTTCGGGACGGGGGAGGAGGGGAACCGACTGGGAGGGAGTGGCAACGGGAGCACGTGCAAAGGAGCGGGCTGACGAGATGAGGGGGCCATGGAGCACGGCAGCAGGACGGCACACGGTTTGTTTTACGAGGCAACAGTACTTGTTATTTACGTCAGAGTTAAACACAGTTCACGATAATTGACCCCCGCCAACAACCAGGGACGTGGTATCATAGCTGTGCTGTACCTTTTGTGAGACAGGCCGGGAAGACATGGCGATCGTTGATGGTTTTGGGTTCGATTGCTCTTTTTTCAATGCATGCTCGCGAGTCGTCACTCTGACAGCACCCCAGACAGCAGGCGTGTTCTTCTCAGCGTTCACGACTACCGTGCGTTTCGTACGGTGCAGGCAGCACTCTAGACAGCAACCGATGTACGGTAGTCAGTAGCCACGAGTTGGTTAGTCGTGGGAACGGGGGGGACTCTTATGCGCGTACTTGAGCGGATGCCCGCGGCCATGTTAGTTCAGTTTGCACATCGATTTCATCCAGAAAAATGTGCCCGCATTCTTCGTCTCGTGTGTTTTTACGGGGGAAGCGTCGTGCTTCCCAGCCGAAGAAATGTTTGTTTGTTTTTTTCAATGTTTTTTTCGGATCTTCCTAGGGCTCCAGCACCTTTGTGTGACCATGGACTCCTTGATTTGAGGGCTGATGTGAGAACAGCAACAACTATGCAGATCCTGCACAACCTCTCACAACTGCAAGCGAGGACCTAGATGGTCTATCTGTAGATAGATAGATTATCATCTGTCTGTCCGAGGCGTGGATCTGTCCCCCTTGTTTTGAGATAAAAAACGGTCCGGAAAATCGTCCCAGGGGTGGGCGGTCAGCCGAAAGGGCTCAACCCGATAGACAAAGAATAGGGCTTGGCACTGGCTGACTCAGCCTGTAGCGATTTCACTGTCGTCAAAACGATCAGTATACTGGAGTGCAGCAGTATACTGTCTCGTCTCTCTGCTCTCACCTCCCAAATGCACCAAATGGGTTTCCGTACCATGATATGGCGTGTTACTTGGGCGTACCTAAGGTTAAACTACTGGCGAATATACTGGCCACGTAAGATAAAAACTACAGCCAGTACTTGATGCGCCAGTGCCCGGCCCTACAAAAACTGCAGACATACTTGTATGATATCTGCCTTGCTCACTGTTCTCTGTCTTGCGCGCCGGCCCCCTGGGTCGGCTTCGTCCAGCCCGGCGAAACGTTGCACTCCCAGATCTGCCTCGCTTTCTTGTTCCCGAGGTCTTCCACCAGGGTCTGGAGCACGAACACGCTCCACCGGTCCAACTTAAGGGATCGAAGGTGGCTACGCCAGGCGCAAATAAAAGCGGTGGCGAGGAGGGGAGCGGGAAACCAGGGGGGGGGGGGGCGGGGGGCGTACTCATTTGTTGCTTACCTAGGTCGTTTGACGATTGACCACGCCTCCCGTCCGAGACGTAGCACCGTTCCTGTTCCTACCAGAGATACCTCCAACATTGGGGCGCTCGATACGTTTTTTCCACATATTACGTAGCGGGGGACGGGGGGTGGACTCATGTAACTCATGGCCGCAATCGTATAACTATAGACCCTCGCATCCCTACAACACAAAGCCGGGATGGAGCACGCCAGGTTTTTTCACCGACCAGCAGGCAGACATCGTTTGCACGAAGCGCGAAGCGCTGTGCCGCGAGGTGTTCGTCGAGTCGGATGAAGGGCGAGCTGCGTCCTGCTAAGAGCCGCCCATGACGAGGAGAGGGAAGAGATAGATCTCAGGGTTGTTTACCGGTTTTTCTACCCTGGGTAGTAAAGTAGTGCGGAGGCTTTACCTTGTCGGCGCTAACCGCCCCCTGCGTGTGACGTAAAATACAAATTACACCCCATGTGTACTAATTTACACCAAGTAACTACTAGCGTAATTGTTTTGATCAGGGAGGTAACACTTGCGTAATTTTTTCCAACACCTCCCCACCAGGTACGTCACGAAGTTCGTCTCTCCTCCCACTTCCGTCTACCACCCTGTCCCTACACGCAAGGGACCACTTTGATGAGGCACATGCGAGCTTCTAATTTGGGGACGTCCACGAAAATGCCCGAAGCCCCCGCCGTGACGTCTGGTAGTACATGGTGAGGCGTTTAAAAAAAAGACAAATGGGGTTCTGTGTCCCCGCGTTTGAAAGATCAAACAAACAAAAAGCACGAGCAAGCACGGGGCAGCCGTCCGTCGATCAAACGATAAGCAGCCGGACAGCGACGCCGCCGCTGCGCGCTCAGAGTCGCAAATGACAACCACCGGAACTGCATTTCTGGGATCCGTCCTGCTGGTGTGCTTTTCGCTGCACGATTGCTGCGCCATGGCCTACAGCTACATCTCGGCAGCCTCGACCCTAACACTCCGTCGGGAGCACAGCTCCAGCTGCAGCAACAGCAGCATCCCGCTGTTCCTGGATACTGTGCGCACGCATTGTGTGTGTAATAGCAGAATGCAGCAGCAGTGCCGTTGTTGCTGCTGTGCGATACTATTTATACGAGTACGTCATACTACTCGCAGACGGCACAGCAGTGTCGTATCTGAGCCTGATCCCTGATCTGCATGCCTCCTCTCTTGTGTGCGGCACTACAGCAATATTATAGTAGTAGCGTACTGGAGCCTGATCCGAAGCCTTCTGTCTAGTGACCGAACGACAAACCACAACTATTTTTACAGCGAGCCATGTTCTGCAGTGTCGCCGAGGCAACAACGACGACTACTACAGTACCACCGTCTACCATCCAGCAACGCGCACAAGTTGACTCAATTTACGAACTATCCTGCTGCGCGAGTTCCTAGCGACAGCTGCACCATCTTTACGTAAAAACGGTCGTTATGTTCAGGCACAGAGCGGTATTTGATAATCGTCTCCCCAGCAGAGCATTCACGAGGTTGTCCCCCCCCCCCCTCCCCCCCCCCCCCCCACACACATAAGTACCGCCTTTTCGGTGCGAAACGAAGGTGCAAACAGCCCACCTAACCGCGGTGCCGAGGGTCCTGTGAACGGTCGCGCACGCCCCGCACAGCGTCACCCCGATGTTCACCGAGGCCCACTCGATGCCAGGGCTCCCGCACTCCGCGCACTCCTGCCCGCGGGCAGACGCAAGCGCGCAACAAGTAGGACTCGCGAGTTCGCTGGCTAGAACAGAGCGCCGATTATTAATTGCTTACGAGATGGGAACGCCTTACTCTCTCGTTAAGAACTCGCGCTGGTGGCTGTATGTCACAGATCAGACAGACCACGATACTAGGACATCTAGATCCTAACCTTACGGTGTGATAATATATATATATATATATATATATTGTATGTATATACGAATCTCTATGTTATGCAGGATCTGTACAGTACACATCCAATCCAGGGAACACATGTCCTAGATCAAGCAGGTTTTGCACGAATCCTACCCGGCAACATGACCTACTGCTGTAGATCCCATCACTCTGAACGAAAATACAAGGATCGCTCGTATACTAATCTGAATACCCCAACGGTCCTTACGTTTCCGTCCAAGGTGGATATAAGTCAGGAATCCATCTGCCCCTGAAACGTCGTAGATCATGCAGCAGGGATCGGTCATCTATTTTTCTAGGTGTGACAGATTGTGTAACTGTCGACATCGATGTGTTGCGCTTGTGGTGAGCAGCGTCAGAAAAATAAAATAAAGTGTTGGGGCGTGCTGCCCTCTACCCTAGAAGGCATGCCCTATATCCCTTTGGGCGGAAACAAAACAAGGAGCGTTTAAGACATTAAAGAGAAGACCAAGCGGTCCTTAGATTTCCACCCAGAGTGGTGTTCTACTACGGGGGGCCATAGTAAATAGGACCAAATCTTGTTGCTAAAAAAAGGGAAATACATAGGTTTTTGTGTGCACCGTAGGTCCTATTTACTATTGTCCCCCGTAATAGGCAGTCGTATAAGGTAGCAACTCTAAAGGGTCCCCTATACTCTAGGTGGCCGTGTAGATTAGCAACCGAAAAGGGTCCATACAAAATTAGCAACTCCGAAGAGTAAGACACGCCCAATAAACACGATATAGTTTAGGTGGCCGTGCATAATTAGAGCAGCAAAAGTAAGGCATGCCCTATAGTGCAAGCGGTCGGGGGAAATTTTAACAACTCGCTTCGCGCAATTAGTTTGCAGGCTACAACAGCTACTGCTGTAGTTGCCACCGTGCCAACTATCCGACTATGTGGGTTTCCTTGATGGTGATGACTAATTAGGCTCGTTCGGGCGGTGACGACACTACAAAAATGCAGCAGGGCGGCGGCAGTAAAAACACGACACAGCCTTTTGACCCCACTACGCGCCAAAACACAATTCGAACAGAAAGCACGACAGTCGTTTTTTAAGCCCATCACACACATAAAACAGAACAAATCGAACAACAACACTTCAGCCTTGGAGACCCACTACGTGCGGGCTAAAGACGAAAAAAAAAAAACATAAAACAAATCACCGCGAACGGAATGCAAGCTGAATCCTTACCGGGTTCCTCCTTCGAAACTCAACCATCAGAGCCTCTGCCCGAAGCCCTACGGTTTTCCTCCCGCCGCCCTTCTTCGACTCGCCGCCCTCTCCCAAATGCTTGGAAAGCGCGACGTCCTCCCCTTCTAAGCGCTGACATCGCCGAAGGGCAGCCATCCACCTTCGCGCGCAAAAGGAAGGGACCATGTTAAGAGCTGTGAGTCGGCAAGGTTTCCACGACTTATAACTACCAGTAATCGGCAGGTGCCGTTAGCCAACTATCTGACTTTTCTTTTCAGTCAGCAGGTCGGCTGGCGAATCAAGCTGATGGTCAGCCGACTTGCCACCTTGAGCCAAGAGCTCACACACATCAACTGCGTACTATACGATGCGTGGGTGCGTCTGTGGAAGGCTGGCAGGAGATAAAACAAAACCACAGAGCACCGCCGTGTGTCTACTTGTCTAAAAGGTCCCTTTCTTCGTTTTTTACAACGACACAGAGCAACCTAAAATACAGACACAGAGTGGACACCAGGAACGCATGTCACGGAGAGCGCAACTCCCCTCTCTGAGTCAGAGGCGACTTACTGTGCGTAAAGCCTTAACGGATACAACCTCCACAGCTTCGAGCTCTGCTTGTTTGAAAGAGCTTACGAGCATTGTGCGGCGTGGTGCAGGTAGTTCCAACAGCCAAGTTGAGAAGCTTTGTCCATCGTGCCCACCATCCCATTTCAGTCGTTGGGCAACACAACAACTGCTGTGATACACTGCGTACTTTAACCATGGTTACTCGTGCTGCCACCACTGTCCTACTAGTACTACGCCTGTGTTGTTACACTGTTTCTGGCACTACTACTGTACAACTACTGCTGCTACTATTACTTCTACTACTTATAATACCACTACTACTACCACTACTATCATTACTCCTGCTCCTGCTATTGCTCCTGCTGCTGCTCCTGCTACTGCTCCTGCTACTACTACTGCCTCTGGTAGTAGTACTACTAGTAGTAGTATTGGTACTATTACTACCACTGCTACTGCTCCCGCTACTACTACTCCTACCTCCACTACTTCTGCTCCTGCTCCTGGTCCCGTTCCTGTTCCTGTGTCTGTTCCTGTTCCTGCTGCTCCTGTTCCTACTACTACTACTACTACTACTACTACTACTACTACTACTACTACTACTACTACTACTACTACTACTACTACTACTAGTACTACTAGTACTACCACTACTACTACTACTACTACTACTACTACCACTACTACTACCACACATGCACACGACTAGTGCTCCTGCAAGTAATAAGGACACTGACAAACAGCAGCGCCTTTACGATTCAACATCACGACCACCACCGCTCCTCACTTTAGCATCTCGTCTTCGCTCTCCGCCTGCAGCTCCAGCCTGTAACCGTCATCTCCAACCAGCAAGAAGCAGAAAGGAATCTTCCCTGCGCGACGTAGCGCAAAAACGAGTGATCACGCCACGGCAGGGAAGGTCAGGCATGTCATAAAACCTATAGAACACAACAGTATACCTCGTAGAAAACACCCAACACTATCCCTCCTCAATCGAACACACACCGCTCAAACCACTGACAAAGAGCTCACGGCGTTGATGCTGGAATGTTCTGCTGTGTGCTAGCTATTCATACTGAGTACCTGTATTATTCAGGGCTGCTGACGGATCAGGCCAAATCTCACGGGTCGGGTCGGGTCCGGTCAGCTGAAAACAAATAAGATGTCTTGACCCCGACCCGACCCGACCCGACCCGACCCGACCCGACCCGACCCGACCCAACTCGACCCGACTCCTGATATTTGGAACACCTCTTGACCCGACCTGACCTGAAAACCATTAAAATGTCTTGACCCGACACGACCCGACCCGACTCCACCTGACCCGTGAGATTTTGAGACCTCTTGACCAAGACCAGACCCGCCGGTCAGTTCATGACCCGTCAAACAGCCGTGTTCTTGTTCTCGGGTTCCTCGCATGATAATCTCTACCAGGCATACCCCTCACCAAAAACCGGTTTTGAGAAGGACGCACGTCACCTACGAACAAGCTCAACGGTTCTATAGGCATGCCACCAAAACCATCAACCCGGGTACCAAGTCGAACGGGATTGCGAATAAATACAACGTAACCGAGACTGGAAAAAAAAAACATATCGGAGTACGAGTCCAGTGGGATTGCACAACGAATCATACCAAGATACAAGTCGAATGGGAAGGCGAACATATCATACCGGTCTGCCGTAGCGGGTACAACTCCAATGGGGATACAACCGTATTTAATTCTCTACCTAATCCCGATCTACTGGGAAAATTCTTAGAATTGTCTCGGAATACGACGAGTTAAGTGTGGACTACCAACCATTTTTTGCGAAACGGGGCCAAGTCGTCAACACTACTTAATCAAAGTAACCACGCACAAGACAAGGCTCGAGCGCAAGCACGACACGAGGCACTCACACTCACCGCAATCCAACCAAAAACCCCGACCGCCTCATAAATTTCTCAGACTATTAAGAATTTAACGTGGAACTACACTATCACCCACTTTTTCGAAGCTGAGCCAATTCATACACGATAGGTAGCCACGCAAGACAACTCTCGAGCGTATTTTTTCTCTCCTTGTTTCATCCTCCGCGGATTGTTCAAGTTTAAAGCTTGAGCTCACCACACTTGCACAGTTAAAATAGGTGTCGTGCGTCAATTTAATCCGTCGCTCCTGCTGTAACAGCAGAACCGGCTGCTGCTGCTGCTACCTCGGGCGCGTGGGCATGTTGACCCGACCTGATCCCCGACAGGATCAGGTGCGGTGGAGACATCGCATTGCACGCATGACAAGAGCACTCGCCTGGTCGTTTGGCGACGGCGGTCCCCTGGCTGAGATCGAAGACGCAGGTTGGCACGTCCCCCTTCGCCGCGCCTCTTAGCTCCAGCGTGTACAGCTTCGCGGAGTGCAGGCGATACCAGCACCGCTCCTTCCTTCCAAACACCTGCCTATTGGTTGATTGGCGGGCGGGTGGATTGGTCGCTTTGTTGGGTGGCTGATTGACTGGTTTTGGTTGGCAGTTTTTTTTTTTTTCCAACAGCAACAGCAGCACAGCAGCACAGCAGCACAGCAACAACTACTACCATCATAACAACAACAACAATAACATCAACGATGACAAAAACAAAAAACAACAAGAACAGCACCGCCACCACCACCACCAACCGAAAAAAACGAACCCGCCCCCCGCGAAAAAAAAAACGAAGTACAAAAAAAAAAAAAAAAAAAAAAAAAGAAGCATGTTTGCATACCTGGTACCTGGTACATATTACGGGGGACCGTAGTTAATAGGACCTACGGTACACACAAACACCCATATATTTCCACATTTTTACTAACAATAATTGGTCCTATTTACTGTGGTCCCCCGTAATAGTGAAAACGTACCATGATATGATATTACGGAGGGCCATAGTAAATAGGACCTACGGTACAGACAAAAACCTATATATTTACCTATTTCTACTAACAACGTTTGGTCCTATTTACTATGGCCCCCCGTAATGGTTGTGACAGTACATACATGGCTCACCTCTTCATGAGGTAGCCCTGCTTCAGCACCCCCTCGTCCCTGCAATGCACTGTGTCCGTTGGGGATGCCTGCGCGACATACAACCGAGACAAAATATACGATACTTACAACTTGGGGCCAAGCTGCAGCAACCAAAACTGCCGTTTACAGCAGTTGTGTACCCATTCCAAGACCATCCGGTTCAAGGCCACAGTAGAGGTAAGACCTGGTAAATCAGCCTCATCACGAGAAAAAACTTGGAATTACGTAGTGACGGGATTTTTTTTTCAGCAGCAACAGACAATATCATGTTACTAATGGACCACCTTTCTGGACTTGTCACGGGATGGTCTTGAAATAGGTACAACCCCGTAGCGGGAACGCGTACCCAGTTCGACCAGCGCTAGCTAGCACCATGAGGCGCACGCGTCGGAAATATCCTTGCTTTGTGCTTGTATTATATGTAGCTCGGGTGCGCCTCTCTTCACTGAGCAGCCCGGGCTGCCTCGTGGGGCCAATATGCCGTATTCGCCCCATGTTTTCGACAATTTTAATTTTGCCTCTCAAGTCCAAAACGCTTTTTCATAAGACATACGGTACGGAGCAGTGGTCCCTACACAGTGCCGGTATGTATGCGCCAACCAATAACAATACCGGCACTATATATATATAGCGGCAACCGGCACTAATTACGCCGCACACTGCCACACCGGTGAATCCCATCTGTGCAAAGCGATTTAGCAGGCACTATTGCGGGCAGCGGGGGCTACTCAAACCGGGGCACTGTGGAGGGACCATTGCCGTATACAATCCCTTCGGAACTTGGGGGAGAAAACGAGTCGGAAAAAAATGGACGACACACAGCGTCGGCCAAAGCATTACCAACAGATGGCGCCGATCATCCAAATCAGAGTTTTGCATAACTGCCTCCGCGGATCTCTGAATCATGAGATGGGGGTCGGTCTGGTCTGTCCCAGGCTTGCAGAAACATAATTTCTAAACCTTGCAGGAAGGCTTTTGACCCTGCGGGCAGAAATAATGTGAGCGTGGGCAGTAGGGGTGTTACCGAGTTATTCTATTCGACGCATGTCATGTTGCGCGTGTTGCGGAGAGACGTGCGGGGGGGGGGGGGGGGGGGGGGGGGTGCCCTCAACGCGATGAAAAATGCCTTCCTTTTTTTTTTTCCACGGGCATGTTGCGAACATTGTTCGCCGGGTGAGATAACATGTGTGCGATACACCTCGTGCACGACACCTCAACGCGGCAGATATTGAAAAACTGATTGTCGCGTACTAAATAGGTCGAACTCACAACTGACGTCAAAAATACTAGATTTTACTTGTAGCATTTCCACACAACATTGCACGTGAAAAAATTAAAGGGTTAATATCTAACGGGTGAAAAATGACTAAACAACCAAAAAAAAAAAAACGTTTCATATTTTACGAGACGGGAATAAAAAAAGAGGAGGAAACAAACGAATGCAGACGAGAAAGAGGGGTTGGCTTTAAAGTCTTTTTCGCAGAATCGGGGGCACGCTGCAGGGTCTAGACCATCTACATCGCAATCGGTACGATTTGAGCAAGGTTTCACTGATATACGGGCGCACCGCAAGCTTTGTCACACTCATATTTCGCAGTTCCAGGACGCGACACAGGATCCATAGCAGATCGATCATCTGTACGATGCGATTTAGGTCATCCAGATCAAAATGTGTACGATGTTATCCTATTACGAGGGACCATAGTAAATAGGACAAAACATCGATAGTAAAAATAGGTAAATATATAGGCTTTTGTGTGTACCGTAGGTCCTATTTACTATGGTCCCCCGGATTAGACGATCAACGTACAGTAGATAGCGATAGGTAAAATGTGTGCAAGATTTCATGGACGCAGGGTCGCGCGCACGGCCGCACCGCACGCACGCATGCCACCCAGGGGAGCACGCGCACCTCCTGACCGTCTAAGCAACTATAGAACCTGGGTAGTCTACATCGCGGTCTGTCCGATACGTTTGCGAGGGTTCACGCACCTCCTGGCTGTCCGCGGACAACACCTCGGTTGTCAGGTCCGCCACGTAGACGGGGCAGGAAGCTCTCGGGTTGATGGGCGCCAAAGCGCCGGGGGGGGCACCCGGAGGGGGCAAAGCCCCCTGCAACTCCGCCTGAAGGCGTGTATAAGTGTGAGAGACGGGGGGGGGGGGGGGGGGGGGGGGGGGGTACTCATTTATTGCTGGCCTTAGTCATTTGACCATTGACCACGCATCCCTTTCGAGACGAAGCAAAGTTTAGAGGGAAGGGGGGGGGGGGGGTGTACTCATTATCATGCATGGCCGTAGTCATATGACCATAGACCCTCGCATCCCTACAATGCCGAGAGGGAGCGCGTCGGGTTTTCACCGACCAGGCAGACATTGAAAGGGGGGGGGGGGGGGGGAGATAACATTATAGGCGGGGCATACAATTATACCGTACGTATAACACGTGTGCTATGACGGCACACCGCCTCCGACAGGTTTCCATCCCAATTTTCTCGACAACGGGGGGGAAGGTGCAAACGCCGACCGATGCGTCTAGGGAGTTATCTCCACGAGATCTTCCCAAAGCCACCGTTTTCGTCGCGTGTGTGTCCCTGCTTGGGAGAAAATTTTTTGTGAAAACCGTCGCAGGGGTGTGTTTATCTTGCGTGTTATACGGTAGTCGGCATGGGCCGCAAATGGGCGGGCTCGGAGAACGTCACATCCTTTACAACTCCACTTGAAGGTTAAGTACCGCAGCGTGCGGGGAAGGGGATGGGGGAATTCCACTCAAAGGGCTACTATACAATTAAAAAAAAGCATGGAACCATGCCGTGCCCACCTGCAAGCGCGAGCGCACGTACGCCCAGAGCGCGTGGTCGCCATCGTACCGCTTGTTCATCAGGCCCAGCAGCTCCTGCCGCTTGTTCATGTTCTTCTCCTGGCTACCGAAAATCCCCGCCCCCCCCCTGGAAAAACGCCAGCAGCGCTGCAAGAAATCCGGGGACGAAAGGCAGTAGACCGTGGGGAGGGTGGACACACGCAGGCAGGGAATGCAGTTTGTTCGAGAGCTCTAGGAAAGGCATGGCGTGGGTGTGAACTATGCCCGTACCAGGAGAAGGGAGAGGGTGGTAGTACGGACGGGACTTAACCCTCACGGGACTTCAGAGGGGGGACAATTGAAAAAGAACAGTGACGACAACAGTGACGGCCACCGCGTGATTGGGGGATGATACTCTACAACATGGTGTCCGACTTAACCATGGTTGATGCAAGGAATCGTACGGCACCGGCGCTGCGCGATCCTACCGTAGCCGTATTTCTGGACCCTCACGCTGCTCGTAGACGGCTCAATGGTTGATAACACCAAAGTTATGATCTCGGGGGTTCCACCGGGGTTAAGACGGGCTAGGATGTATCGGCAGGAAGCGCTGCTGTGGGCTTCCGCAACGGTTCGTGGTCTTTCTGCGCGGGAGAAAGCCGCCGAGGGCACCACAAGAGCAAGCTTGTGCGGCAAAAATACCAAAAAAAAAACGAAGACGTGGGTGGCCAAAACGCCGAGGAGAAAAAGTACCGGGGGTGCTAACAACAACGGACAAAAGAACACTAAACGCCAACAAAACACTACCAAACCAGCAACAGCAACAACAACCCTCAACAACACCAACACCACCGCCTGCACCAGCCAACAACAGCAACATTACTATTACGGCGGTCCATAGTTAACGGGACCAAATTTTGTTAGTAAAAATAGGCAAATATATAGGTTTTTATGTACACCATAGGTCCTGTTAACTATGGACCCCCATAATACCACCACCACCACCACCAAACAACAACAACAACAACAACAGCAACAACGACACCAAAACTTTCATCACTAGCAGCAGCACCACCAACACAACCACCACCGCCCGTGAGGTAGAAGCACACCTCTTGAAGTCACGTCGAAACGCCAAACACGCTCCCAAGTTGCCAGAACAAAATTAAGCACCGAGCACTCCCGTACCGTTTGCATACGTACCGTAAAAAGCCCTGTTGATGCCTGTTTCCAAGAGCACGACCTTCTTCGAGTCGAGTTGGTTGACGTAGCGGACCAAGTCAAATCTGTAAAGCTCGAAGTCCCACCTGAGCAGACGCACCAACAGACAGACAACCAAACCATTAAACAGACACAAATACAAACAAGCACGGGAAAAAATCAACGCACGAAAAAAACAAAGAGAACGAACACGCAGACATACAGACATAGCCGGAGGCGGCGGCACCGTACGCGCGTCGACCAATCGGAGGGCTACACGTACACCATAAGCTCCGGCGACAGCGCACCAACTCCGCTCTTAGTGACACAGTACGGGACACCCAATAAAAAAACGACCGACAAGAAAGACAGGCCGGCTCATACAGTAAATTAAGAAATTCGGCAGTCGTTGTACTAAAGGTAGTGCAGAACGCACCCATTCGCAAATAAGAACTTCAGCCCTGGACCAGATTCCCTGTTTCTTATTAGGTGTCCTGTACCGAATGCCGTCATCGCTGCGGATGGTTGGTTGCCTTAGACGTGCCGCCTCTCGAGTCGCCGTACACATTTAATGCTTGTTTTCGCACTCCGTCAGGACGCTTTTTAGTCTGTTTCTATGACCACAGGCTATATTTCAGGGACGTGAGCTAACGTGATCACACCAAAATCATCATCATCAGCTTCCCGTGCAGCTCATCAACTCCTTAGTAGCATTGCGTGGTCATTTGTATACACCCCCCAACAGTCCCTTAAAACCGCTGCTGGCGTGTGGTCATCTATAGTCCCCCCAGCTGTCAATAAACTCCGCTGTCGGCGGTGTGTCGTCAAGCACCGCTACCGACGGTTGCCTTAGACGCGCCGCCCCCCCCGAGTCGCCACCACCATCGTTCCCCCGACAGCCCGTCAATTCCGCTATCGGCACTCTGTCGCCATCGCTGCGGATGGATGCCACGGCAAAAAAAGGACTGTTGACAGTTCCGCCCGGCCTGTGATTGGCTCCAGGTTTTCTGCACAAGGACAAACATACTGTGTTGTCGGTTAACGGCTTCCTCGAATGTCTCTAGTACGGGGGACCATAGTAAATAGGACCAAATATTGATGGTAAAAGTAGGTAAATATATAGGTTATTGTGTGGACCATGGATCCTATTTACTATGGTCCCCCGTAATAGACTGATAGGCCATGCCTATCATCACGTGTAGCAGCCTCAGGTGGCGCTGCGTTCCGTGTGCTGCCGAGGTAAAGTTTACACACGGCAAATTATGCGAAAGTGTGTGACCTTTTGATGCTTCGCTTTTTCCCGCCCTCTATAGAGGACAAGGGCTGTGTTTATCGAAGCAAATTTTTGTCCTCTTGTTTTACATTTTTTTCTTCAATTCCAAGTAAATGCCAGAATAAATGGAAACATTGGAAACTGTCTCTTCCATAACTCATGCCCCCTGTTAAATTTCCATAATTTCGATTTTTGTTTTTGAATTTTAATTGGAAAAAAAAAAATCGAAAGTTCCTGACAAAAGCTGGATTCGGTACCCACGGCCCCAACAAGAACGAAGGCAAAATCCCATTCTTAGCGCTCTGTTGTCCTCGCAGCTGACGATATGTCTCAGATGCACCGTCCTTCGAGTCGCCACACCACTTGCACTTGGTCACGGGAGGCCGTTCGCACACACACAGCCTACGGCCTATCCCAGCAGAGCTTATCCAGGGCACGCGTCGCAACGGATCCTTATGTACACACAACGAGCGTCGCTCAGATTCCACGAAGGCCTAGAGCCTACCACTATAAATAAAACCTCAAGCTGAGCTCTACTGTAGAAACTGCGTCCCTCTCACCTGTATAGACTTCGTCCTCTCACCTGTATAGACTTCGTTGTAACCGTTATTTCTTTGAGCATACATCCGAAATGTGCCCTTAAAAGTTATTCGGGAAGCTATTTCCAAAAAAGAAAGCACCTGGACTCTGTAAAATGTGCCCTGGACGCTCTTCGGACAACGTTTTCCACAAAAGAATTGACATTCCTCTAACATGAAGTATACCCATACCACTCTGTCCCACTATATACTAAGTGTTAAACCAAACGGTGCTTATATTTCTGGACAGAGTGGTACACCAATATTGCTACGGACACCCATCCAACGTTTGCCCTGGATGATTTTCGGATAACTCGGATAACTTGAAAGAAGAAAAAAAAATCGTTTCGTTCGGCAAAACGTGCCCTAAATACCCACTCGTATTTGCAAATGAGTTTTTTTCAACGAAACGATTCGCTTGAGTCTGGCTGTGACGTCAAGATAACGCTGCGCGTTGTGTCAAACACAGAACCGACGGAAACTGAAATCGTCCGACGGCCGATAACAGCGGGTGACGTAAGTACAGTAAGTACCTTGTGCGACTCGGCCCAGCTTCGAAAGAAAAGTTGATTGCCCACACCAACTCCTCAGCACAGTTTTAATCCGAGTATGTTTCCGGGCGGTCGGGTTAGGGTTAGGATTGATAGAGTCAAGCCTATGGAGGACCACTACCAACGGGTCCAACAACATCTTCCAGAGGTCGGGCTATTCGATGTTGGGGGCTAGGAAGCACTTCCCTAGTGGGATCAAAGTACGGGCGTAGACTCAACCGAACTCCTAACCCTAACTCGGACCCCAACCCAGACCCAAGTAAGCACCTGGCCCTGGCCGCCAGGTCGTGCAGGCGCCCTTCCGTCGGTAGCGCCTTCTGGTCCAACGCCTTGGACAGGTGGCTCTCGTACTCCTGTCCCCTGCCACGGAAGCGTGTTGTTGCGGTGCGTGCGACATTAATACGCGTGGGTTGTTGCTGTTGTTTTTGTTGCAGAAGTCGTTGTTTTTTGGTTGCTGTAGATGGTGTTGTTGCTATGGTACGTCTTTTCGCTGTCGTTGCTTCGTCGTTTTTAATTGTCATCGTCGTCGCTGCCGTTGATGTCGTCGCTGCCGTTGATGTAGGCTGCGGCAAAAAAAACTGGGCTCCAACAACCTTGGGAATGGAAATAATACCGCTCGGGCCGGGAAAACAACCCCTGTTCAACCCCTTGTACTACTGCAGTGTGCAGAAACCTAAATCTAACTCCAACTCCAAGTGTTTTGTCTCCAAAACGGGAGTGCAGTCCTTAAGGTCTCCTTAAGGCCTAAAGGGGTCTCAACCTCGACATCAGCCCAACCGGAGATTATATTCCCGGTCTGAGTGGTGTTGTACCGCTCGCCCTTTCGGAACTTGATTATAGCATAGAGGGAACAAGTGACGAAAAAAAAAAAAAAAACGAACACAGCACCGGCCACTGCGTAGGCTGCCCGATTCCCTTTCAGTCAAAAGCACCCCAAAAACCAAGATTTCTCTGCCGGGGGCTCGCCAACCGCAGCGTGAACACGCGCAGTTCATGCCGACTGCATAGGAACTTCGTTCCGTCCGCGAATACCATCCCTGACCGTCAGCCACTCCGCCGTCTGAGCCATGAATATGTATAGTGCACCTCGTAATGTTCTCCCTTTCGAACAAGCGGGGGATGATAATAAACTTGCTATCCGAAGAACAATCCAAAGGAGTCGTATACACGACACGGGCTAGCGGGCGCGCGCGGCACGACCCTACTCGTACTGCTGCGCGCGTACACTCGTACTCGTATATACTCATTTGACTAGGCCAAGCTCATAATTTATTTTTGGTCGATTTTTTAGGGCCCCAAAATGATGTAGTGCCGTCGCATGATATCGACGGCAACCTACTCCAGCGCGTTTGATCGGTCGCATCTGCCCGAACAGCGCGACGAGGACGAACTCTCGCACCGGCCCAATCGGGCCGACCACGCGAGCGGATCAAGCTGGGACACGTATCCCCTCCCGGGGAGACGTTGGTCAAGGGTTTCAGCTGCGCAACTCTTGAAAAACCTTTTGGGGACCTACCTACAGTATGTCTATTAGATATCGACCAAAAAAAGACGGCGGGAGCGATATTATCGAGATCTATCACGGGGGAAGGGCATAGCAATCAGAATCCACGATCAACAAAAAAACAGGTATATGTATAGTTATGTTTGTGATTTTTTTCGTAGTTTTTCGAACATATCTCTTCGTACGAGCACTTTTTGAGTCGGCGCGGAAAGCCCGGCCGGACACATTAGTCGAGATTCGGGCGCGATCCGTGTAGTCTGGAGCGCGTGGCGGGCGCTCAAAATTTATTTTCGGCGGGAGTGGATAACGCGATTTCCCTGGTTTCAGTACGAAAGGCCTTATGTTGTACGTACGTACAGGGAAATTGTTATCTGTTTTGGGCCTCATGAGCACACAGCCCAGAAATGTACCAAGTTAGACAACAGACAACATGTACAGAGCACAACGTTACATCGCTGCGGCCCATACGACGTGCGTGCGTGACACACCCATTTGCGCTGCACTGCTGTGGCTGGTTGTGTTTATCGGAGCCTGCGGTCCGCATTCCACCATCTACCTGCCTTTGCTGCTGCTCTAAGTGTGACAGATCCACGCACATTCTGGACGGAAACATAAGGACCGTTAGGATTTACAACGAGAACCTCAACTGTTCTTATCTTCCCGACGCTTCGTGGTTCTTGCCCAAAGCACACCCCAGAAATCTAGACACCAGACAGAATGCAAAGAACACAAACATCGCTACAACTCCGCCTGGCGGCACAAGCACCAGCGGGCCACACCACGCGCGTGTCGCAGGTCCGTGGTGTACTGCTTTGGATAGTTGCCTTATCGGACGCTGCGGTCCGTCATCGGTCATCACTACCTCCTCTCTTCTGCTGTGCTGCTGAGCATGCGTGTGCGGTGTGTCGTGCGCACCGCGAAAAAAAACAACATGGATCTTTGGTAACGTGCTAGAATCGCCACGATGTCCGATTTTGGACTTGAAGGAGCGAGTCCGATCCTCGCAGAGATCATGTCCATTTTTTCTTTACTTTTTTTTTTGCAAAAAAAAAAAACGTACCACGTACGTAACCCAGACATCACAGACAACAAACAGCACATCAGCAGTGCAGGGCGCGTGCTACAACCAGCTGGCTACAACGCCATACACGCCTACCACCCGCCAGCAGAACGGGAAGCAAGCAACATCTCACGTGTGCGATGGTTTGTCCGCGCTGTATGGCCGCGGCTTCCTATTAGACACACGTAGAACTCACGAATATCGCGATATTTGGCGTTTAGAGCCAAATTATGTGCCTCTCGAGTTTTATACGAGCGTCCGGTACATGCGATATTTTCGCGACACGTGGTCTGCAACACACAAATATCGCCTTGGGGTAAAATCCCCCCAACCATACAGTTGTGTTCTCTTTTTGTTCGTAGAGCCGAATTTGGCAGACAAAAAATTGGATCGCCTTGCCAGCAAGGACAACAGCAGCAGTGGCCGCCACGACTTGGTTGAATGAGTACGGCAGGCGGGTGCTCCCATGGTCGGCGAGGGGCGGATACCTGGGATGCCCGGGTTCAGCGGTACCAGCACAGCATCCAGTGCTCCGGTTCTGCCGGAGTTACCCCAAACCCATGTCCCCAACGCGGCGCGCCCCTCACTCTATCCGGGAACAATCGGGTAGCGTCAACCGGACCTTTCGTTTTTGGCGCACATATCTCAGCACGAGGGCGAGATGCGTCCGCGCTGCTGCCTCGTCTAGACTATATACCGAGAGCTAAGTCCATGGTGTACGCAGGCGCTGTAGCCTGCCGAGCACCGAGAGTAGCAGCACCAGCAGCAGCCACGTCCTCCAGCCCATGCATGCGGTGCTCAACGTGTTTGTGGACTTGCTGATTATTTTTATTTCACCCTAGTTTTTATGCCCTGATATCTCACGTTGTTCTGGGGGGAAAAAAAAACGATATCGAGTTTTATATGGAGGGATTCGCGTGTGCGAATATCGGGACATTGAATTTGGCGTAGAAGAGTCGAAATACCACCCTATCTTGAGTTTTATATAACTATTGATACGCAGTGGCTTTTTTATCGGACCCTGCGATCTGTAAAGCTGGAGGTCTCTGCTGTTGTGTGATACATGCAATGCTGCCACAATACCGACAACACTGCTGCTGCAGTGCGATTTTCGTGGGCAACCGAGTGTGGACGAGCGTTCCAGTCCATTCTTCGATGCATTTTTCTGTTTCTGTACATAATATCCCACTTCTGCACTGCTGCGTTCCGTACGTTACGCGTGTGTGTGCGGTGTGCGCCGTGTGTCACGCGTGGGGTGCTTTCAAACCTTTCTCTTTTATCGACAGTCCTCGGTTTTGTGCGGTAGAGGCCTTCTTCGCCGTGAGCGCCACGACATAGTCATGCATCAACATACTGACAAGTAAAATGGTTTGGCGGAATAATTGAGAAAATCTATAAAACAATTCAGTCCCATAGTAACAGTTCCACCCTATTTCAAATGTATGTTTTGTCCCCGAAAATGCAGGTGCAGTTCAAAAAGGGTCTAATAATAATGTACATGTCTACAAGGTTCCCCTTCGGGATGCGGGTGGCATGAAATCCGGGGGGTGCCGCAAGTTGAAAAGGGAAGACGCAGGTAAAACCCTTGCACCTCTATTGAAAAATGGTCCTGGAGTAAAATGAGTCATGGGCTACTGTATAGCTAAAAGCGAAGAGAAGTAGTGTAGTCATCGATGCTCTCGCATGTCTTGGCATATAGGAGGCACGGACTATTGTATTGCTCAAAGGAAAGCGTAGCACTCAGAAGCACGCAGCACGAGTTCGAGCAGCACTACTGTGTTCTGCTGCAGTTGCAGCGAGGAGCGAGAATAATAATATTAGCCAAAAATACGAAGATCCGGGTAGGTTTCCAAGCCTATTGCACCGAAAAAAAAAACACGAGACCACGATCACTCGATTGCTCGAGCGCGACGAGTACGAGACGAACACGAGCACAACGTGGCCAAGCAGTCACGAGCACACGAGCACTCAGCAGCAGCGGCAGCAGCACTCTAGCAACACTCGACTCGAGCAGCACGCTGTTGTTGCTGTTGCTGTACTGCTGCCTACTGCTCGAGCAGCACGAGCACACTAGCACACGAGCACTCAGCAACAGCAGCACCCAGCAGCACTCGAGCAAACACTCGAGTCGAGCAGCACTCGTATGCCTGTTGTTGCTGTTATTGTACTGCTGCGTACTGCTCGAGCAGCACTCGAGCGCACGAGCATGAGCAACACGAGCTCGAGCAGCATTGTGTGCTGCTGCAGTTACAGTCAGAAGCGAGAAGAACAAAATCTTTGCTGCTAAAAAAACGAAGATCCGGGTAGGTTTCGAAGCCCCTGGATGGCTTTTCGGAAGTGGGAGCCCATCTCCTGAGTTGTTGTTGGATCACGCGACTTTGACCACCTAGAGCATGTGCCACGGAGCCCGGCCGGGGCCAATGCTTGCACCGTACTGTCCACGCCGCCCCCCTGCGGGCCCCGCAGCAGGAGGCACGAGAAAAGACTCGCGGCCAAACGAGAAAAGTGAAGTATTCCGGAAAAATCGGTCATTTTGTACAACGTATTACCAGTAATATGCAGATACTTCATAACGTCCTAATATTATATCATGTGCGTATGATACAATATTGTATGCTGTATGGTTTTCTATTCGTTCTTGTGCCACTCCCCTAGGCACGTCCCGGAGGGAAACCTATCTTTACACAGCACAATTGGTTCTGATAGCTATGTATTACTATGTACTACTATATTCCTCCGTAAAAGGAAAAACGTGCAGCAGTACGACAACCATGCTGCTCTGCACGCGTGTCGTACATCTCCCTAGGTACACCATGTTGTACTTCGAACACATGCCCTACTCCACCAGCTCGCGCTGCTTCGCGTGGCCGTAATCGGCATTTACATTTGATAATTTTCCCCTCTCAGGTCTGACAGTCCCAAATTTATCGTGGGTGGGAAAGCCGTGTCACTTGGACTTGACACACTCCAAAAGCGACGCATGATTTCGAGGGAATGATCACTATCCCCGATGCCAGCCTCTCGACCAGCTGCCATCGACCCTCAGATCTCCACCCTTCGGTGTAAAGCATCACCTTACGTCAAGCTCCTCTGACAGGCCGTCGAGATCCCTGAAGCCATCCTTGAACTCCACCAGTGGAATCGTCAGACCCGAGTGCACGCTGTCTCTGGCTTGCACCAAATCGCACGGGGTTGGGGGAGGGTAGGGGAGTCCGGGGTGGGAGAAGGGGGGTGGTGGGGGGGGGGGGGCATAGCAACCAAGGTATATAAAATGTATGGTGGGCGGGGCATACAACCAAGGTGTATAATATGTACGGCGACGAGTTAATGTGAGAACAACACACATGTACTCGTACTGGTATATTTAAAAAATATTTCAAAACTCATCTTGGCAAGCTTGATGTGATGCTGCGATCGCGCCTGTATATCAGGTATACAGGTACGGAACGCAACAAAGCATGGAATATTTTCGCGCCGCAAATGTCCTACTGATACAAGATCTGCATTCGCCCTGTCTCGTTTTAAGGGGACGCTAGTACCCTCAGGAATGCGTCAAGTACCAGCGCGTAGGCATTTCGGTAACATATACATACGAATTGGAGTTTGAGCAAGGAATTCGCAACCAAGATCCGTCTTTCGTAGTTCTAAAAAAATAGATACACATATTAAAAAATCCTGAGCTTTTTAGCCCTTTTTTGGGTCCAATAACTTATTCACAATGGAAATGTAGTTTTGCCTTCCGCAGCATCTTCGACGACGACTACTAAAGAGGTACATCACCCGCGTGACGAACAGCAATTTTTCAGTCAAGGTCATTTCTTCATCGGTGGTAGCCATTGTGCTATGCTCCCTGGCGTGAAATGCAACATTTTAGCGTTTTTGCGAGTTTTTTGTGCTACTCGCTCGCAACTTCGAGTACACGAAAACACATCGTGAGTCGTTTCTGGCTGCCCGCGACCGCCGTCTGGTACACCCGACGCCCTTGAACACCCCACCCGGAGCATCCCTTAATTTCGCGGGCTGTAAATATACTTATGATGATCCTCAGCCTTATCCGATCATTTTTAGTCGGCGGATCTCTCGCGCCTCTGACCATCTTTCCGCGCGGTTTCTTCGCCGGGGCGTCCCCCCCCCACGCCTGAACCGCCCAGCGTCGGAGGATCCGCCCGCTCAGCGCCGTGGCGCCCTCGCGAAGCCTTGACGTTGAGATTTACGAAGGAATCTCCGAAAATCCCCGTCCTGTCAGTGTTTTGGGCCATGGTCTCTCGACAGAGTGTATGTATTCGCGCGGTTCTTTCCGGCACGTCCTTTCCGACCTCCAACCCATGGGGAGGGTCACCTACCAGGCCGGCGTAGCCATCGTAGGGGCCTGCGCGGGTGGCAGTATCTGGAACATCGATGGAACACCTCGACAGTACATGCCACCCAGGCTTAGTTGAGAACTGCCATCCATTAAAAATTATGCCGGGATATATGAGAGAGATATCGCATGTCACCTACAACAGCCAGCAGCACTTACGGCCAGCAACATTTTGGGTTGTGTACGCTATCGTACAGCGGCAGCTGCAGTGGAGCCGTACTACGTAGCTGCGGACGTGTACAGCTACAGCAGTACTGCTACAGCAGCTGCTGTGACGGCACCATTCCACGAAGCTGCGCTGTCGGTCATCGCGTACTCCCTGAGTTAAGAGTTAGTTACACCGCCTTCTAGCATTCTGCCGCTTTTCGGTTAATCGGCAAGTAATCGTCAGCATTCTGCCGCCCTTTCCAACGTTCATAAAGCGTGGAGCGCACGCTCTCAATCTCTTGGCATCGAGTCTCAGCCTCCTCCTCCTCTACATCATACCCCCATCACGCAGGTCTGCGACCGGCGGCCGTTCAGGCCGCCGGCGTAGCCCCTTGTACTTTCCTGTGAGGAGCCCTAGCTGTCCGCAAGTGAAGCGCAAACCTTCAGTTGGGGGTTTTTGTCTCGTTTTGTGCACCCCAAATTCCGACCAATGCAGCACGTCTTAAGCCGAGGTGTAGGCCTCTGTTGAGAGCCTGCGGGAGAGCAATCTCGAGAGAAACACAATCTGCTGTGATGAACCTCTTTCGACTCACGGTCGCTGTCCGGTAAGCACGAACCAGCCGAAGTTCTAGACGCAGCGTTTTGAAGTAGCAACGTTTTTTTTTTTCCGTTCCGATTAAACATCTAGGGATTAGAGTTACCGGAAACCCTGGGATCAGGAGACGCTTGGGTGCCAGCGTGGCCTTAAGCAGCAGGCGGCGCACGGTAAGTCGGGATATATTGAGGCGTTTGGCAGAGGGGGGATCGAGGATACTTATCCCCGGGGCGACTCGTTTCCGGACCCCGATCTTCCGAACAAATCGACCCCTCTAACAATCACCTCGCACAAATTCATACAGCAGGATTGGTGCGCGATAAAAGAGGCGGCTGGATATAACGTGGCCCATCTTTCACGAATATGTTGATAAACACTCGACTATGAACTAACCCTAACCCTAACCTACTGCCCAGGTAACCCTAACCTACTGCCCGGGAAGTTTCCCGGAATGGAAAAGTAACGTAGAGGTTGCGCAATTAACCATCTTGTCGAAGCTGGGGCAAGTCGTACGGTAAACACTGCGAGTAAAATGGCCGGCGTTTACCGGGCCGACTGTGCCAAATTGTACATGTGACGTGGGTCCCTTCCTTGCGTCTGCACCCTGGGACGCAGAAACACCTGTCGCTCTCGTACATACCGCTACTACGTTTTGTTTGGTTCTATCTTTCTAACTACCTGCAGAAACTCCTCTTCCCTCTCACCGCCACCGGCAAAACTACGGCAATGAGCTAATGCAAAAACAGCGATAAGCAACATCAACACCGACACCAACTCCACCATCACTATTATTACTGGGGTACATAGTTAACAGGACCTATGATATGCATAAAAACCTATATATTTACCTATTTTTACTAACAAAATTTGGTCCCGTTAACTATGGACCCCGTAATAATAACAACAGCACCACCACCAACACCGACAACGACGACGACGACGCCAATTCCACCAACACCACCAACAACACCAACTCCACCGCAACCACCATCGCCACCAATAGCTACCACTGTAAACCGTACACTACTCACACGAGCATGGAGATAAGGTCGTGAACTTGCTTCAGAGCCGAGGAGAAGGATGCCATGTTCGCTGCAAGGTCCCCCATGCCCTTGAAGTTCTTGCTGAACATCACTCTGTGGCATAGGGCGATGATGCAGTAGCAAGAAAAAAGCCACGATGAAAAAAGCAGACAAAAAAAACAATGCGTACCGTACAGATCGATACGCATATGTTGGTGGGGGTAAAATAGGTACCTCGTTTTTTTCGTTTAGGAGGCTATATTCGCACGCGGTTTAACCCCTTGACACCTGCAACCACGTTTGGGGGACGGAGCACTTGGGCTCAAGTGTGTGCTTTTTATAAAAGAAGCAGTGGAAGGGGTAATCTGTCTTCGTGGAGGGTGTCAGCCTTGATAAAGCGCACAAGCGCGACCGATGTCTGGGGTGGGATTTTTCTAAAAGAGGCCTTGCCGAACGCAACGGACAGGTCATCGATTCCTACTTCACGATCTAAAAATTTCAAGGCAGGGCTATTCCCGAGCTTGTACCATCTAGCTCATGTTGCCGGGTGGGACCCGAATACTCTGGTTGATCTCGAACACGTTTCCTGGGTTGGAGCTGTACTATCCCTCACCATGGCAGGCGAGGGACTAGAGACGACGATCTAGATAATAGATGATCTACTGTAGATCATGATTTGTCCGAGGCGTGTGTGGTTCGCTCGCGACTTCCGTCCCGTCCCACGTTTGGACGGCTTTTCTGAAAGACCGTCGAAGCGAAGCCGCAAGCGGGGTACAGCATCACAGTGGAACCACTAGGGCTGTGAGTTGGCTGGACCTTCACGGCTAGTTTTGCACAGCTCGGTGGCGACTCAACCCTTTCAGGGCAAACCGCGGTCCCGTTATGGGGAAAAAACTACTCAGGATTTGACTGCTTTGTCCCCCAAAACGGGACTACAGTCCTAAAAGGGTCAACCCCTTCGGGATCCCGAGATAGCGACTAGAACAACGACAACTTTGGTGTCGCCAACCGTTTACGAACAGCGTCAGCGCCCAGCAGCACCGGCAATATCATGTTGCGCCCATGCGGTACAACCCCTTGTACTGTAACTCGGACACCATGTTGTAAACGCCATCCCCTAATCACGCAGTGACCGTAGCTGTAATCGACAATCTTGAACGGCAACTTTCCTTGCCGAAGTGCCAGGAGCGTTAGGCCAACCAACCGACTTAGTCTAGTCCTCAACCCCCCCCCCTCTGTTTCCTCCAAAAACTCACCTAGATGTGTTTTTGTTCGACAGTTCCTCCGCGAGAGCAATGCCCCTCTCCCGGAACGCCTCGCCCGCCTGGGAAACACACACCAGCGGGTAAATGGTAAACAATTGGCAATCCTCATCACAGGGCGAGAACCTCGCCAGCGCGTGGGCCGGTGGTTGGTCAACGCTCTGCCCTCGAGGCTACCATAAACCCAAGCATGACTGACACGACGCGTATCGTCCGCAAACGAATACAGCGCAAGGACACCTGCGCGCACTCGTCGAGGTGAAGCGCACCCACTGTCATGCTGCGTGTACACCGGTGTATGGGCTTTTTGCGGCGGGGGGGGGGGGGCGAGGTGGGGCGACAGGACCTTCGAGTGTACTATCGGTATCACCGCCCATCGATATCACTCCCACACAACAAACCACCCCCGGTTATAAAAAACTAACAAATGGATACTTGCGTAAGCAAACCCTGCATCACCGGGGGGTTTACACCACCCCATCAAAGGGTACAAACCCGGTGATAGAAAAATGAAGAACCAAAATAATTACCACCAGAGGATGGTTTCTTACGCCAAATACGTCAGAGATGCCTGTGGGTGCTCGCAGAGCTGTGTCGGATGTCGCGCTCGCCTCGGCAACAACAGCAACCCGTACGTAGGTGACAGACAGAGTCGCAAGATGAAACGGCTAAGCATTTGCCTTCACCTTGCAGTAGTCCTCGACGCGGTCTAGTATCTTCATGGTGTACCCCTCCAGCGGTTTCAATGTCTCCTGGAACGCCCAGAGGCGCTTCCGAAACATGGGCGAGTCTCGCGTGTACTCCAGCGCAGCATTGCGTCCGAGAGTCTTCGACCACGGCTCTGCGGGAGAGCACACATACGTCGGGGGGGCTGGGGGGAGATCGAACATATACGGTGGGAGACCTTGCCATCTGAGGTCCCCGAGATTCGATGTAGCAACAGATTCAGATTCCGAAGCACATGCAATCATGGGTCAGATGGCACCAGTGAAACCGTAGTGCAATACTTGGCCTCGTTCTGAGCCTTACCCTCTCCGCCCGGTGATAGACGCACAAAATATAACGGCAGCTCATGAGACACATCACCATATCACGGGACACCTCCACCCCCCTCCACATTTTGACCGTGCAAGTCGACCGTTATCCGAGTAGGTACTCTACCCGCCCGATTGAACGGAGGTGCTGCACATACCGCGTCCCTATAAAATGCGTCGCCATATTGATACTCGCATAATTCACTGACTGCAGATGCTTCGTCACCGGTGATGTAAGGGATGCCCTCGACGACCACAGAGATGAGCCCAGCTCACAAACTAGAGTCTGATAGTTCTACGATAGCCCACCCGGCGAGCAGTGGGTGTTGTAAAATAAGTCTGCACATGTGGGAAAAATACAGCGTACATACGTACACGAGCCCCGTGAGTTGAACTACCGATACATGTCTTGAACCAAGTCTTCAGAAGTTCAAACGGAACAAACACTACTGCTACTCTATTGATAGTGTGCCACCCTGGGAAGGCGGTGTCTCGTGGCCTCGCGGCACACTCTTGTGTCTTACATAGGATCTCACACTCGAGCTCGAGGGTGTCGTTATCATTTCATTATTACGAGCGAATGCTAGTCTCTAACTTCGACGGCGCCAAAAAAAACAGTGACCCCTTCTGAGACGACTGAAGAGTGTTCTGACTTGATTAAACAAGTTTTCGGTTTTACGCGGCGTAACCTTAAAAAAAAAGCGTGTTGCGGAGCGCGACGTCCACCAAACCAACAAAGACAACAATCAGCAGGTACAGCACCAGTGCTGAACAACAAGAGGGTCCAGCTGTACTCGTAGGCCGTTGCACAAAGTTAGGGGTAACCGTGCTGCTGCTGCTGCTGCTGCTGCTGCCGTGTTGCTGCTTTTGTTACTGCTGCCTGCTGCTGCTTTAGCTGTTGTGCTGCTGCTGCTTTTACTATGTTGGTATATATTTTAGAACCCGTTTCGAGCTGGCTGGAACCGATTTCCTACAACGTCCACCAAATTAAGACAAAAACATGCACCAACACAGACAACAAACAGCGGCACAGCACCAGCGCTGAACAACACCAAGAGGACCCAGCTGTACCCCAGCTACTGCTGCTGGGTTGCTGCTCTTGCTACTAACTATTGCTGTTTTTGCTGTTTTTGCTGCTGCTGCCGCTGCTGCTGTTTCGCTTTTTTCCACGTAGGGACTCGTTTCGAGCTGACTGGATATCGTAGAATTGGAGCCTGTCTTGTGACAACCTACGCATACCAACCAGATTTGGGCGACGGACAAGAACAACCACCACAACAGCAACAACTGCCCTCTGACGTCCACCATTCACCAACGCACACAAGTTGACGAGAGTTACAAATATCCTGCCGCGCGAGCTCCTCGCGACAGCTTATCTATTTTTACTATGAAAGAAGCACAACGACAGCCATCGACGTAAAGTCAACAAACTGAAGGTTTTGGGTTTTCCGTCGATCGCCCGCAACAAACGCGCCACCAGCTCTCCGGCGGGGATTCCAAAAACCAAAGCAAAGCAAAACGCATCGGCATTTTCGACACCAAAAAAAAAATACCGTCATGTCTCAGGGTGGGTTCTAACGAGGTAAAAAAAAAACGGAATAAAAAACGAAGAGCAGAACTAAAGAGCACGTGAGTTTTGTTGGTCAAATAAAAAAACATACAAGTAGATATATCTCTATACCTCCGTTTTCACCTTTCGCATTTTCCAAGTCCCTGAACACTCGATGTTTCAAGTCCCAGAACACCTCTTTCGGGGAACTGACGATGACGGCAACGTGGGCGAGATTTAAATCACGACTACGGGGACCTTTACGAGCCATCCTCGGATCTTGCGTTTCGGGTTGGAGACAGGGTTGAGCTAGTGTTAGTTGCGGGTCATTAGGCCCGTGAGAATTACACCGACGGGACTTTACGTTACCTAAACCTTTTGGCGTTTATTCAGCTAAAAGCCGCGGCTGTAGGGCTCAGCTGTTGTTGCACGCTGGTCTGTGGGAGTTAGTTGGTTGGTATGCTGGAGAGGACGGCCCCAACGGGGAAATGCGAAACGCAAGGCCTAAAACCCGGGGACGGTCCGTAAACGTCCCCGTAGTCGTGATTGAAATCTCGTCCACGTAGTCGTGACCATCAGTTCCTTGAAATCGGTGTCAAATAAATGAAGTATGGGTTGCCCAGGCGCGAAGAGGATCATAGGAGGAGCTCGGAGCGTTGGGATGAAGTTTCGATAGAGTTTCTACGACCGGTTGGCAAGCGCACGGTGGCCAAGGTAGTGTGCATGTGGCTGCCACGCGGCTTGTCTGCGGACGGCGCGAGCATACAGGGGTAGAGAATCGCCAAGGGGTGCCCTCGCAAGAAACCGGGGGATCAGGAAGTGGCTGTGGCCGTAATTTTTTCGGCATGAGTGCCACCCAACATTCAAACGTCTGCCATCAAACAGCAATGGCCGATACACAACTTCTAGAGCAACCCTGAGAGAGCGGGTTGGACCACGAGAACCGTCTGCTGTGGAGGTCGCCTCGCGTGTGCGAGATACGTCTATCCACTGTCGTTATTGATTGCTATCGCGGGGAATCACGTGCTGTGGCGGTTGAGTCATTCTGAACAATTGGATTGCGTACAAATTCGACTCGGCTTTTTATTTTTTTCCTTTTCTTTTCTTCTCGTTTTTAGAACTCAAACCTGCTGTTTATTACGAAAGAGCGGAAGTCTGTTCGTTTATTTATCTTTTTTGTTCGTTTTTTTTTTTCCTCGTTTAGGACCGGCCCTTTGAGTGGTCCAAACTGAATCGAAAATGAAAACAAACAGGGCGCTGATTAGTCCCTGGCCCCACATATGTTCCCCTTCTTTTTTTAGGTTCCGAGAAAATAAACGGTTTGCAACTCATTGCCAAAATAAAAAAAGTTGACGGTTGAAAATCGAAAAACCAATCAAAAACACGAACAGCAACAATTCAGCGTGTCCTATTGGTCAGCGCAGCCACCTCCAATTATCACATCAGGACCGCGGTACGCAATACTCAACCCACAGCTAGCAAGGCAACAAAGCCGCGCGGACCTCCGTAAACAGCCAGCAGGCGAACCACAACACAAGCCCCGACGTTCTCGGGCCTTGTTTGCCGGCGATCGCGCCAAAGCGAACATAGTTTGAGGGAAATTCAGGATGATGCCCTCTAGAACGAGGTCGGAAGTTCGTTCTCAGTATAATTTAAAGTTTTATGCCGGGGCGTCAACGTTGGACGCGCCACCACCTCCATGGGAGGCCCAACGACCTCCCAGGATCGAATTGTCGTCGCTTTCGCCTGCTTCCGTGGTGGATCGGTGTTGCCGAGCGCTAGATTGTCGGCATGTGTGCACAGTTATGAACGGCCCGCAGATTGTCCTCTCCGTTGTTTTTCGCCTGGATTTCATTTTTCACCCTTCGATTCTGTTTGGACAACTTGTCTAATATTATACACTCTCGAGAACGAAAGCATTTCGATTTTCGGTTGCGATTTTCGATTCTGTATGGACACGCCCTTCAGGCCCGTTCTTATGCAGTCGGAAAAATAGATTGAAAAACCCGGTTTCCGATCGGAGACAAAAGTTGGCATTCTTATGCAGTTGAAAAAGCGCCTTTTCAATCCAAGATTTTTCGATTATGATTTCCAACTGGACCAGACTGTCGAAAAAACTGAGATTTTCGATCCAACTCGCCAGTCGGATTCATGCATCGGAAATGTTAGAAAGTCCTGCCGCACACTCGTACGAGTATCATACCCATACAACAACACGACATACGACACGACCCCACACCACAACATCGGCGACGCTGGCTTGGCTGCTGTCACTTCTGCTGCTGCTCGGCGCGAGTCAGCGTGATACATCCTTATCCACGCCCGTCAGCAGCACGTGACAGCACCCGGTGGCCGCAGTGCGCGGTATCGATGACCTTTTGCCAACTGCTGTGCTGGCTGTAGCTTTGGCGACTCTCGAAAAAATCCAGCGCCGCGATGGCCTCGAGGACGAGATGGAGGAGAACGCCCCGCGTGTGAAGCTCGCACGCAGCTCGAGGAAGAAGCGATACATCAGCATGGATGTGTGGGTTGGGCGCAGCTTCTGGAAGATGAAGACCTTTCTGACCCCACGAGCATTACGGCGAAGCAGTTTCCAACCGACTTCCGCCTGCCCTACTCTTTTTTCTTGGAGCCATTAATAGTCAATCTATTGAAAGTCACTCCCTTTTACATCAAACGTCTCCAGAAAAAACACAAAAATTGTATATTCGATCCGACGGACGATAAGAAGGGTAGCTATCCACAATCCAGTCGGAGAAATAACCGATCAGAAATCGGCTTTTTCAAGGAATTACATATAGAATACGCGCGTTCGGCTTATTATAACACTCGTAAAAATCAGTAAAAATGGAATATAGACGAGACGTATTACGCAGCTTGCAAAGTTGAGTATCAACTATTAATACTTAATCAGTCGAACTCACAGCTAACGTATTTCATATTTTTTTTTATAAAAAACTAAGAAACTATGTCAGCTGTGAGTTCAACCGATCGGCAGATCGGTCGATACTCAACTTTGCAATTAAAAACTAAAAAAGCACGTCGGCCAGCTGTGAGTTCAACCGATCGGTCGATACTCAACTTTGCAAGTTGCTTTTCGCGCGTTTTCCATTATTTCCCTCGCGATTGACTACTGGCCAGTGACTCCCCTGGATGCCACCAGGGTCGACGAGACGATAATACTTACAGCTGGCTCGATTTCCAATTGATTTCCGCCAGTACAATTTCGCGCACTGAGGCCGTTTCCTATGCGGTTCGATTTTTGAGCTTCAGATTTTGACCCGATCGCATTTTTAGATGTGAACTTGGCAAATCGAAACAGTCGTCCTATGCGGAAAAATCAGATTTTATTACGCGTGCTGAGATTCGAGCAAACGCCAAGACCAATTGCCTTTTTGGGTTTTTGCCAAGATCAGGTATACCTGGCCACTGTCGTGCCAAAAACAGATACATACTGAAAGCAAGTACAAAAAACACACCAGGAGCCCTGCTATTGGGCAGGATTTTGGCACGAAAAGGCCAAGGTACGCCTGATTTTTTCTACCCTGTCTTAGCTTTCAACTGATTTTGGCCAACTTTGAACCAATCAGAGAGGCCACATACGCACAGTGCTGTGTTTTCTCTCCGTATGCGTCTGCCCTCCCTCGGTTGAAATTCTTCTGTATTGACGTATAAACTCTGTACTCGTACGTCGTACGTAAAAGTACGTATTTATATAGGTATACATGGGTACGCGGGTTTCACTTTTTCTCCTCTGGGGTGTGAGATATGCTTCATTCAGTTGTTAATAGTTGTTGTGTGTACTCTGTTGTGACCTATGCAGCTATGTTCGCAGCAGTCTCTACATCACCATGGACACTCGGCGTTTCGTCTGCACCACCCCGCGTCGAGGTGGTCTCAGGTTTGGTACGGCAAGATAATTTCGTGCCGAGCAGGCGGTTCCGCGAGGACGGTCCGGAAGCTTTAAAGCTGCCAACGGGGGGGGGGGGGGCGCCAGAGTAAATACTCTTGGCGCTCCCGCCGTGGCGAAACAAACGAAGCATATCAATAGTGACTCTTTGCAGGTCCAAGTGGAGCCCGTGGTACCTACGCCCTGAAGCAAACAAAATAATTCAGATTTTGGGGGCCATGTGCGCATTCTATTTTTACCCGATTGTCATGGACATCACACCGCCCGTGGGGCGCGTTTTTCACTTGGTTTTAGAGTGTACCTGATTTTGGCTCAAACGGATAAGGTATACCTGATTTTGGCATTTGCCCTGCTTTTTTTGTTGTGGTCTGGCGCCGCGAAGAGACGCGCTGGGTGCGCTGCCGTGCGCGTAGGACCCAAGCGTCCGAGCCGAGGCTGACTGCCTATGGTCTGGCGGCGAAGAGACGTGGCGCGTACGCTAGAGTCAAGCTGTCTTGGTATTTTGTGTTGCAAAGTGTGCCTGACTGCTGCTGCTGCTGCTGTACAGGAGTGTAGTCTACGAGTACGTATCCATGCAGAAGTGCGCGCCGAGTGCGCTTGTCGTGGTTTCTACAGTAGGCCCAAACCCGCGCCAACCGACTGTAATCCAGCAACGGAGGGACGCGCCGCCTGCCGACCGCGCGTCGGGCGCGAAGCAACGTCGCTATACAGCTGTGTCACCATCGAACTCATCGATCGTTCTGCTGCTGTTTGCTGCCGTGAGTAACATCTTGAATTTAGAGAGCATGCCATTTTTCGGTTTGAAAATCTGTTGACCTAAGTCGTCGGATTTGGCTTTTTTGGGCCAAAATCCGACGACTTGGGTCATGGGATTCTCAAATCGAAAAAATTCCGGTCGGATTTTGCACAATTGGACTGCATATGCAGGGTCATTCGTTTTTGAGATCGAAAAATATAAATCTGAAGCTCGAAATCGAACCGCATAGGAAACAGCCTGAAACAGCATTTTATAAAATCCTACGAAGTAGTTTCCGACTGCATAAAAAAGAATACCTGGTAGACCTTTTTACCTGGTCGTGGTACAACGTTGGTGGGAGATCTGCAATTATTTGCTGATCACCATGTTGCTCGTTTTGGGGCAAAATAGTCCGCACATCTATTATTAAATAACACGAACATATCGCTGCGTAGAAATACTTGGTAACAGGCTGGTATACTACTGGTGTACAACACCGGTCTTGGAAGCGGTCAGGGTCAGTCAAACCGCGTATGATATCGGCAACATTGCTGCTGTTGCTGCTCCTGCTTTTGTTACTGCTTATACGCGTCGGCAACAACATGATACTACAAACGCCCTTCCAGTAAGTGCACACACGATGAGAAGCAGCAGCAGCTGCTGCCACACAGCAACAACAGAACCCTCACCAGCATAGTTTCGGTTCACCGGTGCGGTGCCATCCTCTAGATCCGAGTCCGAACAATCGCTCTTAGGTTGTTGCGTTTTCTCTTCTCTGGTCCGTTGCTCCGTTGCGTGATGATCACCATCCCCTTTCGAGGCACCTTCCGCCGTTGTAAATGACCTGCTCGACGGCTTCTTGCCGCTGCTTGCGCCGGCTCTAGACGCCAGACTGCCGTTCTCCTTCTTGAACTTCTTGTAGAGGTTGGAGAAATACTCGACCTCTTCCTCCGTCTCCCGCAGTCGGTTCTCGAGCTCAAACACGCGAGACCTCAAACGATCTCGCTCGCCTTTGACTGAAACCAAATCATCTTTGTCATCAGAGGAAGTACCTTCAAGCGCAACAGCAGCAACTTCGACGCTTGCCCAAGAATCAGATTGAATTGATGCCGGACTGATCATTGGCGGTGGCGTGTCTCCGAGATCACTACCCGAGAACGACATCCTTTACTCCGTGTGAAGGAGCCTGCGTCACGCAACGTCAGGTGCAGGAAGTATGCAGCAGAAGCAGCCTGCACATAGCAGAGGACAACAAAAAAAACTGGAAAAATCACACCCATTTGGGCCTTTTTGAGTGTCCTCACGCCCCAAGTTGATATAGCCTTCCAAGTCTATACGTGTGCCAATGGCGAGTGTTTTTTTTTTTTTTTTTTAATCATCACTTTTACTTTCCAGCCCACTCGTACGAGGTTTTACCCTCGACGATCTTCTGGACAAGCCGTGGTCACAGGTGTCGTCCCTTCTCCCCCCCGGTACGTGCCTTTAGTTTTTATCGCGCATAGGGTTCAGCATTCCCACTGCTCGTCGATTTTCATCGAATGTAGCCAACTCACGCTTTCGCGCTTTCCGCTTATCAATTTTTTATGCAAGAAAAAGTCCCTATGAGCATGCACTCGGTGAGACTCGAACTCACGAAATTGATCTTGACAGGCTCGCGGACCACCTACCAAGCCACCGGGGACGCCAATGGTACCAAATGTATTCATCCTAGTCATTCCCATTGGTATTCATGTATTCGACTAAAATTGTATTTTTTCCCCTGTCGGCAATGGCTGAGAGGTAGAAAAAATTACCGACCGAGCACGCACAGGGTAAGACCATCGAAGTGGGAAAATCTATACCCCTGGTGCACGCGCAGCCATAAACAAGAGCATCCGAAGCCGTGATAGCATGCACACGATATCAATTGCTTCTATTTTAATATTTCACTCCTTCCGCTGCTATTACTGCTACAGCTGCGCCACGCGTCGCCAGCACCTTTTTTCATATATTGCCTGTAGTACAAGTGTCGTATGTTGATTTTCTTGATGGACGCATGGGTACCGAACGACAATCGAGTTCTTATACAGTGGGCGCCCGTAGCTAAGAAACACTATGTTGAGAAAAATAGGCCCAGATCGGCATGAACAAGACGAAAATTGGGTTAAGAAACTAGACTCAACAGTGGGACCAACTCTAAATCCCATACAATAGAGTTTGATCAAGGTCGGAAACAAATTATTACATTGAGCCTGGACACCAAAATTGACGTTTATTAACACCGGGTGCCCACTGTATCATACGATACCGATAAACGAAAAAGCAAATCGATGTACAGCACTACATACTCGTACGGTTTCGATACGTGGTCGATGGCGTTCAGTATCAGCGGCGTCGGCAGAAAACCCCAGCAGTTTCTACTCCCTCTTTACTGCCCAGGAGGAGAAATTGTGGTCTATTTCGTTCGGTGGTCTGGTGACAGTTTGGAAATTGTTTTGCTCGATGCGAAGGCGGCACAACCGGGTTCTACCCAGTTTCGAAGGAGAGTTTTACCACTTATTCGACACTTATTCTCTGGCTACACGCATCGAGACGAAATGTAACTACTGTAACCCTATCCCTAAGCCTAAGCCAATCAGAACAACCCTAACCCTGACCCTAAGCCAGTCAGAGGAACCCTAATCCTGACCCTAAGCCAATCAGATCTAATATCATTTATGCGGTGTACTCTACTGCAGTTTTGGCCCGTTTGGGCTTCCGGTTCGGGTCACAGGGCTATACGGTTAGGGTTGGCAGAACCGACCGAACGCGTTGTTACTGATAGTACGCGTGGGGATGCCCGGGGATGGAGGCCTAAACGCGTTCGGTACGATATGATATGCTACTTGTAAATCCACAACGTTATAGTTCGATGTTTCGATACACAGCAATAAAGCAGTACTTTCATGAAACAACCACTCGTATACATAGCGGTATTGTTTACGTCAGCTGTGAGTTCGACTGATTAAGCGGTTGATACTAAGCTGCATGATACGTCGGGCGCACTTGATCTTTAACTAGTTTTACAGTAAGATGTTTGTGCATTCGACTCACGATGTACAGCAGTAGTGGTTGATTCATACTTATGCTTGTATCCTATATCGCAACTTTCAACTTTCGCGACGATATCCAACACCAGTGGCTTGAGCTCACAGCGCCAGGCCCGAGGCCACGTTGTCCACGTCCACACGTCACAAGTCACAAGTCCCAACAGCGACCGAATACTCGGCAAAGCCGGGTACCTCGCAAATGTAAAAATGTAAAAATGTGTCATCATTTCTCGCCCGCGGGGCGGAACAGACAGTGGAATGGTTCACGCATCGAACAGATAATTGATCCCCACTTGATGGCCTATAGATGTTTCAAGGATAATGAACCCATGACCTGTGCGCGAGTAATGTGTGATCTACAGCAGTAGCGCTTGCTGCCGGGTGGAAGCCGTATGGTCTACATCATCTGTATGATAGGACATGGTTTCTGGGTTGGATCTGTACCATGCAGATCTTGCACAACCTCTCACAACTGCAGGTCCAGACAACCTATCTGTAGATAGATAGATCATGATCAGCCCGATGCGTGGAGTTGTTTCGCGCATCCCCGGGTGGCGGCGCGGTGAAATTTGCCGAATTGACGGGCTATATGCGGGTGGCAAAGTACAATAAATTACCTGTCTTTTTATTTTTAACGCATCTGAGTGAGTCTACAAGCAGTGCGCCAACGAGTTTCTGCGATTTTTTTGGAACGAATTTTCCAGGGCTTTTCGCGGGTCATGACCCGACTCGCGGGTCGGGTCACGGGGTGTTCAAAATGTCACGGGTCGGGTCGGGTCAGGTCAAGGGTTTTTCAAATCTCACGGGTGGGGTCGAGTCGGGTCAAGAGGTGATGAAAAGCTCACGGGTCGGGTCAGGTCATGACCCGTGATAAACGGGTCACTCACGGGTCGGGCCAGCGTGACCCGCGAGTTCTTTTCTGCTGACCCGCGGGTCGGACCCGCGCATCCGGCCCGCGGATCCGACACTCACAACACTTCCCGCTCTCTTGCCCAAAGGCTTTTCTCGTATAAATACTCAATAATACTCCTTTGGTATCTTATTCAAACATTAAAACACAGCTAAATCCATATACGCATGCCCGCATCCATTTATACCCCCTACAGCCAGGCTACATATCGCTTGTGGGCACAAAAATGCACATTAAATTGTTTTTGAAGTGCCGACCCATGGGCCGGTTCCGTAGGCCGGACTTGCGGGTCAAGATAAATAGTCTCGGGGGCCAAGGTGATCCGACCCGCATGAAACCCGTGTATCACGGGTCAATCTGAAGGTGGCGGGTCGGGTCGGGTCGGGTCAGGAGGTTTTGAAATCTCGCGGGTCGGGTCGGGTCGGGTCGGGTCAGGATATTTTCAAATCTCACGGGTCGGGTTGGGTCGGGTCGGGTCGGGTCAACAACTTTTTAAACCTCGTGGATCGGGTCGGGTCGGGTCAAGAGGCTTTCAAAATCTCGCCGGTCGGGTCGGGTCAGCCCTGGAATTTTCCTCGACTTGACGATTTGGTGACTGGTTGTGACCGTGGGCGTGGGATCGGGATGCCAAGTGGACCCCTCCGGCGGCTAATTATACACGAAGCTTCCAGGCTAAGCTTAGAGAGCTCAGGTGCTGGCCGGCGTGGGATCAGAGGGTGCCATGTGGGGATCAGGGGGGGGGGGGGGGGGGGGGGACTAATTTGTTGCCTGCCTTAGTCATTTGACCATTGACCACGCGTCCCTTTCGAGACGGAGCACCGTTCCTACTCCTAATAGAGGCACCTTCAACAATTGGACGCTCATTACGTTGTTTCCATATTTTATATTACATAGAAACTGTTTACTACTCTTATCCCGTTCATGTTTCGCCGCCTGTGGCCACCATCTATCTCCTAGCATAGCGATCGTTTTCTCGCTGCTATCTAGTGCAGCAAACCCCTCCATGATACATGCGTATATTTCCCTAGTCTCCTCTTCTAATGCATCCCGTTCCTTCTTGTACAGTTCACAGTCTCCTACTATGTGAGTTCTACTTTCTATTGCTTTGCCACGTGGGTACATCTGTGCATCTACTTCCCCCTCCTCCCGGCTGCTGGTATACCTCTTTCTTCTTTCTGGTAGGTCCAGCCCCCCTACACGAAACCACAGTTTCAGCGTTTTCGCGAAGTCCTTTGGGCCGTGCAACTACGTTTTCATTCCTGTCCCTCCGTTTAATCCCCCGTATATATCTAAGTATTTGTCCGATTTCACCTTGTTTCTTAACGCTAGCCTTTCCCTTCTTTATTTCTATCCTGCCTTCCACTTCTGCCGTGTACTTCCCAAACTTCTCTGCGGACATCATCTCTTCTTGGTTCCCTCCTATATCCTTCCATACTTTCTCGACTTCGTTGTCACACCTTATTCCAGCTCGCCTTCTTATTACTTTTTCCCATACAGCTCTATCAACTATGGCTGGCAACCTCTTCTTTGGCTTGTTCCTTACTTTATATTGCCATTTCAACTTTGAAATGTCTCTAGTTGTCTTGAGTCGGTAAATTCCCAGTTCTGCTCTTAGTACTGTATTACCAGTCGTACGTGAGCATCTTCTTTTTTTTAGCTGTCATCTGCACTGCTGTTTCCAACTGTTTTGCGAACATCGCGTTCCCTTCCCATACTTCTCCTGCATATTTTAGCTTTGGTACTATCACACTCATCAGGGTATCTCTCTTGATCCTAGTGTCAAGGTGCGAGTCTGCTAGGATCGCATCCATCTTGCTCGCGTGTGTTTTACCCTCTTCCTATTACTTTTGCTATGTGTGTAACCCAAGAGCAGTGGGAGGGTATATATGTATCTTGCTTACGAACTTGCTGCCGAATCGGTTAGATGGAGTGTGTGTACGCTTGTTCTTCACAATATCAACCGTTCTTTCTACCCGTCAACAATGAAAAAGTACGTACGGGCACGGGTTAGAGCTGCCACAAATCACACTGTTAGGTTGAAACGGCTGAAATTGGCAACTTGTCTTCGCCGTTTGGCGAAAGGTGATTATTCCCGATCAGTAGGCCTTCCTTGACAAATCACTGTAGTCAGCTCGTTTGGGTTCGGAATTATCACTAAAACGCCGTAATATGAACCGAGTTTGTAATTCTCCGTCTTTCGGCGGGTACGGAGTAACTACCGTATATATAACACGCAAAATAAGGCACCCCCTGGAATGATGTTCAGGGCCGAGTTTCTCCAAACCCAGGAAGTCGCACACAACGAAAATGGCGGCTTTGAGAAGATCTCGTCGAGAGCTTTCCAGGGGCGCGTCGCTCGGCGTATTCAGTAAGCTTTCCCCGTTGTCGAGAAAATTGCTTTTGGAAATCGTCCGAGAGGGTTTGATATCCTATCACACGTGTGGCACGGTATGTCGACAGCACGGTGGTCATTTCTGCTGTAGCACATGGCTGGTTCCCGGGTGCTTGATGGCCAGAAAACCTGTCTTAGCCCTCTAAAGCGCGCCTTCACTACGATGTCTAGGATAACGTATCGATGCTTCAGCAAGCTTTCGATATATCGTATCGAGAGAAGTTGGCCCTCAATCTCCTGGCCTCCCCGTTTTTGTTTTCACTAGCTTTTGATACTGGACGAAAGCTTCGGTGTATCGAACGTCGGAATCACATCGGTTTTTTTTTCTTGCTTATCCGTATCGGTGTCGTATCGAAGACCGTTTTTGTTTGATGTCCAACACCAACGAGCACTGTGCCGGAGGAACCGCATGTCGTGTCACGTTTTCTTCATAATCGTGTGTAGACGCTTTTGGCGTGCGAAATCACCTTCTTCGCCCTAACCTGTTGCTTTTTTTCTAAAACTCGGACCACACTTCTCACTGCGGTATTTCTCGTTTCGTTGTTTATGATTGCCTGGGTGGATATTGGCACAAATGCCTCTCACCATCTATGCCGGTGCGAAGGTCACCTCTTTCGATGATGTTGGTTCCGACCCAGGCATGGCCGGCTTCGTTCCAACCGAACCCTATCAATAGACCAACCGGCTAGTTGATCGTGCTTGCGGCCAGGAAGGACATTCACAGGAAAGCGTCGCCTCACCAGAGGACCCTGCTCCCCTCTGCGTGTTTTGGTACGTCCCAAATATTACGCAGCAGGCAGATCCCCGAATATTTCTGGGCTCGCAGGCTCGTCGCCTCTCCGGTAGGGTCCGTTGTTGATGGGTCCAAGAAGCTGGTTTTGGTTAATTTGCCGGTATATTCATAGCTTGGAAAAGCATGTGTGGTAAGATTTGAAGTATTTCTAGTACGGCACCTACGAATCCTGCGTTAACCATCAGCAACGCTATCTACCTTGCTTGGGGCGTTTTAACAAACAACAACAAAAATGGTAGAAGGCAGCTAGAGCTATTATTACCAATCCGGTATTTGCGCGTTTGGTATCGCTTTGGTTTCCCTTTTTCCGTTTTTTAATTCACAAACTTCCCGTCTGTCTTGCGACTTCGGTGGAGGTGTACCGGGCAGTTTCACGTCTCCGACGGGCACCCGCCTAATTTCATCCCTGAACTTGACGCGATCTGCTGAGTATTGCTGCTTTGAGGGCCGCACACGCCATCAGAGTGGATATTGGGTTCCCAGTGGAGCAGCATCGACAGTAGTTCGCCCAACAAGTGGAACGGAAACGTAGAGAAGAGTGTCACGGGTGTATATGGAGCAATCCTGCCCACAAACACACTGCTGTATTTGAGCACAAAGAAATCAACTTATCAGATGAGCAAACTCGCACTTCGGACTACGCTGCATACCCAACAACAGCTAGCTGAAGCTATCATTGTTCTGCGGAAACTGTTATCCGAACAGGCAGGCTTGTTGCTCGTTACAACATGATACAGGTACAATTTTCAAGACAAAAAAAAATGCCGAAGACGTCGGTAAAGATAATCGTTTTGGGAAATGGGTAAGTCCCTCCGAGGGTGGAATCGAAGGCAATCGTATAAAGAAATACGCGGGCCTTGCACCCAAACGCGCTGAACCGCCCAAGTTTGCTGCATCAGAACAAAATCAGGGTGTTGTGTTTCTTCTGAATCTATGGCGTACTTTGCACTGTTGTGCTCAACTCTCTTCCTGTGCTTTCTGTTGGTGTGGTTAATAGGAAACGACTCCACCCACAGAAAAAAAGTCAGTTTTTTCTTCGCGTGCACGATTTATCGCGGTTGTTGTTGTCTTCACGTGCCTTAAGGTCGGCAACGCCGCACTTTTGCTGCCATCCCGTTGTCTGTGTACCGAAACGTCTTTTTGCAGGGTGGTCCCCAAGGGAGCAGTACCACTGCTGTCGAGAAGCCTTCGTCGGTGAAATAAAACAGCGTTCTTTGCGTTGATGGCGACAGGTGAAATCTCCCACGGCGAGGTCTCGGTACGCCCAAGTTTATTTACTTCGGTAAATGCCGGCGGCGCGGTCACTTCGCAGGTTTCTCCTAGCGCCCGCCGAGAAAAGTTAGTCGGCGGTTATCGGAATGCGTACCATTCATAGCAGATGATCTACTCGTACGAGGCACATGGCATGTTAGAGAATATCTACGGTTTAGCCGTATGCTAGGTTCGACACGACTAATTGGCGAGGATTCTACGTCTCACGAGGGGATTCTGTTCGTCGAACTCCGACTGCTGCGTTGTTGAGTGTTGATGTAGGTGGTGTGTGTTTTGTGTTTTGCTAAACGTATATACGGGTTTGCAGTATGCTAGGTTCGACACGACTAATTGGTGAGGATTCTGCGTCTCACGAGGGGTTTCCATTCGTCGGACTCCGAGTGCTGCGTCGTTGAGTGTTGATGTAGGTGGTGTGGTTTAGTGTTTTGCTAAACATCGGTGGCCGAGGTTACAGTCAGATTCGTACGCACCCGATGAGAAAATAAATGGAAGTAAAACCAAAATCAAACAGCAAGAGTTATGTCGCATAAAGTCTATAAGTGCCTGGTATACTGTAGTTATGGGCAGCCTGGTGCCTATTCATAGTACTGAACGGTGGGATGCGTGTGGATCACCTTCAATTGTCACGGGATGACCTCTCACAGGTGCGACACGGACAGATCGCGACGTGCTTCTTCTCTTCCACAAGAAAACGGGGGGGGGTTCATGGATACACCGAGAGGGCTGGGCGGAGAACGCCGATGACCTCGGCAGCTGGTTCGGCGTCGGGGTAAACGGAGAAGGCCTCGTCGTTCAGCTGGAGCTGCAAGGCGATATAGTAGCGCAATATGAGGCTTACCCGCGAAGGGAAGGCAACAACATCTGCGGTAAGAGCTGCGACTGCGTCTTGTCTCGTTACAACGCAGTGCTGAGATACTGCCAGTCTATGCTACTACCTGATATCCGAGTGTGTCATCGCTTTTCGTTATTATTGGGCGACCCCGGAAATAGTACACTGTGTCGTATTTCGCTTTGTGAGTTGTGGTCGGCTTGTACAGTAGCTCTGACCGCGACAATTTGAACCAGGTATGTCGTACCTGGTACGTTAGAGCAATGCTGCCACGCCTACTCGTACTACATGATGAATACAAGAGCAAGATACTGAATTTCGAGCGCTGAAATGGACACTTTGGATTATCGGCACCTTTGCATCACTCACTCACTGTGAGCTCATTTACCCACTGCTTCGTACCAGCTTCCGACGCCGGACCACGCTTCTGCTGGTTCCCTTGGTGTTTCCATTCAACGTACTTTTGCAGGGGATCGTGGTACACCCCGTGTGCCATGGTTGCAGTTGTCGGGGTCACTTTGCGCGATATCCCCCCCAAAATCTTATGACGGATAAATGCCTTCATGTTCTCCCACGCCAATGAGTGACGACCTCGAGCGCGCTAGTGGCGCGCGCTATCCACTTTCCTTTGTACAGTAGTATGTTGTACGTAAACCTCGATCTCGCTGGTCTAGGCCATGTGATAGTCCACGGGTTGCACTGTTGGGGTTCCTCCAAGTCAGTTTAGGGTAATGTATGGAGCCACAACGCTAGGAACAACTGAAGGGCCTCGGAAAAAATAGGTGCCCCCCCTGTCATAGAACGCCTCCGTACCCTACTTATACCACACTGCGTCATGCTATGTTGGTAGTGTGATAACCCTTTCTGGCTCGGCATTCGTGTTGTTGGCAGGTCCGATTCCGCCAGGGTTGCGTCAGCTGGCTGTTTTGGAGCTTCTAGACCTATCACTGAACAATCTAGAGGGTGAGCTTAACAACGTTCCGTATAGTCGACGTCTATTTGGAGCTGCTGTTTCTTATAGGGTACTGCAGAGTGAACCTTACGGCCACTACACACTCCGCTGTTTTTGAGCGAGAATAGGATGTCACCCCGCTGTTTTTTAGCAACCCCAGGTTAACTTGTGTTTTTGTATGTACCACTGCCGCGTTGCACCTAAACGTGTATGGCATTCCTCTCTACAGGAAATCTTGATGTCCTCTGCTGGGGCCAATTACACAAACTCAAGTCACCCAAGCGGTGCGTTTCAGTATCAGCAGGCGAGATGGTGACCTGCTTTTTTTGTTTATTCCCGAGTAGCTGGCAAAATAAACTACCAGGTGCGTGTTAAGGCGCTCCTACCACAAGCGATAGTTCAGCCACCTTCATGGCGCTGTCCGTTCCGTGCCTGAAACACGAAGGCGTTCCGTATGCAGTGTTCTTGCGACGTCGCGCGCTCGTTTGCGGCACAAAAGTCGCCACGCCTCCAACCGCGCCCTCGCCCACTCTGTTCCGCCACGTTCGCACATCATTCGATGGCTACTTGAAGTACGTGGCCACCTAACGTACGCTACTTTGGCGTGTGGCCGCTTGCACAATTCCCACATCTTGCGCAGGCACGATCCCGTCAGAACTTGGCCAACTCCACGCCCTCCGGAAAATGTCTCTGTGGGGCAACAATCTTTCTGGTGATATCTATTTGGCCCGTTGATGCGATCGAGGGGCACGCGTGTGTGGATGCTGCACTATCTGTCGTTGTCGGGGCATCGTGCAAGAGGCTTTTCGATGTTGACAGAACGTTGTCTTTGCCTCCTGTGCGGGTGTAATGTCCGCGTCCCGTGCCGTTCGGGTACCGGTTTTCGGCCAGCGTGCATTGTTAACGAGAGACTGGCTCGAAGATTGCCCGCACCTACAAGCATTCCCTCAGGGTCGTTGTCCAAGAAGTTGCTGTAATTCACCAAAGCCAATCAAGACGGTGAAAACGGAGCAGTCCGCGGGGGATTACCAGGTATACAGCCAGTCCGTGACGTTTTAGTGTCTGGTGTAATAGCAGCACGACGCACAAGGCGTCAGAACACTCAAACCCATCCCACCGGCGATGACGACCAGATATTTACGCCGACCCGCTAAAGTAGTGGTAGCGGTCACAGTCACCCACTCAAAAACCTTACGTGTCACGTTTTTCAAGAATGGTCAGCTAAGTCACAGTCCTAAGATTTCTCTCCTTCATCAGCCGTGCGACAAAAGCGTGGCCAGGAGGGGTCAGCGCTGTCGTTCCCGAATACTCGACCTCAGGGCGGGTTGGGATGGTATCGCATGTCTCCACTTTCTTCTTGGTGTCCGGAATTTGAGCTGTCTGGTCTATCGCGAGTGTCCCTACCCTTCGAGACCCTTTGATTGCCTTGGTCAACCAAGCATTCCGCACGGTATGTTTTCCGTCATTCACTCATATTTTCCTACTATGGGCGCGCGTTTGTTCATGGACACGCGTATGGCCCAAAAGTCAAATGCGCTGTAGGAGGACCGTGGCTCGCCTGACCGAATACTTTGGGGCGTGCCGTGGCGGAAGACTGTGGGTGCCCCTCATGAGGCGGTCCACGAGGTACGCTCTGAGTTATTCCTCACCCCATCCTCGTTCTGATTTTGTACGCAGGTCCGATTCCACGGGTGCTAGGAGGGCTGGTTGCTCGGACGGTTTTGAGTCTCGGCAGCAATATGCTAACCGGTAAGTTTTGATATTTTTCTGGATGATTAGGTGGAGTAGGGTCGTGTTCTTTGGTTTCCATCTGCAGCATGTTTCTGTTGCCTCCCACCCTGGTGTGACGTTTCTTGAGCGTACGCAATAAGAAGGTGAAAATGGGTACCAGGTACATTTTATTGATACTGGCATTGCCATGGGCCGTTGTCACGTCAGAAAGTTTCCATCCTCCATAGTGGGTGTGATACTCTTTGCCAGATTCGGTTGTACGGTTTCGATTTCTACTGTTCCTCACACCGCGCAGAACGCGCGGATCGGTGAGTGGCAGCATCATAGCACAGGTCAAATGGGCAGCAGCCTAGGGGAGTACTTCGACTCCAAAGCCGCAAGTGCACGCTATTGTTTTTGCCTGATGAATGCTTGATTGGAACTTTGTCAGCTCTAAATACTACCGCTCGCTTTGCCCAGCGCTTCGCTCAGAGACAGGAGTCACAGCACTCGTTTCCCCCCCAAAGGACACACAAAATACCCTCCTCCTCTTCCTCCTCCTCCTCCTCGAACGTCATGTGCTGCATGGCGGGAAGAATCAATTAGAGCGTTCCCCGTGAAAATTACCAAGCAACGTTGGTTTGTGACGTGCAGGGCCTGACGCGGAGTCCGGGCGTAAACTTGTAGCTAGTCATGGGGTGAGTAGCTTTTACCGCACGGATGCAGGCTTTCGCACAGGGGGTTGATCTTTTTTCAGCGTTCGTTTTGTCGACAACGGTAAGGGTGCTAAAGTCGTACTGGTACGCTATATTTTCGGATGGCTCCCGACCGGAAATTTCCCAAAACACCTTGTTATTTCGGTATTGGCAACCTTTTCCCGTCCTGGAGAAATCGAGCTCTGAAAAACGATCGACCGCATCCCTGAGAGATAACCCGCATGCTTACGGTAGTCTCATCGGTGATGTGGCTGTCGAAGATGAACAGCCAGGGCATTGCGCCGCCAACCCACGGCGGACACTCCGTCATAGCGGAGTATTGTCTACAACAGGGAGTTGGGTTATTTAGGGCGGTGTTTTGCGATGGGTTTAGGTGGGGTGCGAGGGGACTTGTCTCAGCGGGACGGAGCAGGGCGGTACATGCATGTTTTGGGCTGGATCAGGCAGTGTGGTTGCTTCTGACAGTACTGTTTGATTGGGTTGTTTTTTCTACCGGAGGCAGGACTATTATTGTGGGGGAACCGTTTCCCGATGGGACGCTGTAGGCTTGAGAATTTCGCGAGGGCTTGAGTGCTCTCGCAGAATTTCTGCAGTTATGCTTGCAATCGATAACGTGACACTCCGTCTCCAAGGGCGACATCCTGACCGGCATTTCGATAATATTGCTCGTTGTGTTGTACAAGTAAAACTATAGATATGCTGTACACGTTTCGCTCCGTACACAAGACATGATATCCCTGTTGGCGCAGTGGTATAATCGTACATACGCGCTCACCCTTTTCTGCTGGGTCCGATAACGGGATGGATTGCGCAGTTCGCGTTTTGTAGGTTCGAATGCAACCAAGGGCACGGTGTCCTTCTGTAGTTTGGGAAGGATGTGAGCGTCTTGATCACTAGGCTTGCTGCATTGTGGCGACTGCGCTGCTTGTGGCGCTTGCGTCTGTTCATGGACACGCGGACGGGCCCAGTGGAATGCTCTGTAGGAGGTCGTGGCTAGAAAATAGGGGGCGCAGCGATGGACGTTTATAGGTGCCCCCCATGAAAGATTCCACCGAGCAGGTTTTCAGGTATGCGCTGACCCTACCCTCCCTCCTTCTGAAATCGTCTTGCGTGCAGGTTCTATTCCACGGGAGCTAGGAAGACTGGTTGCTTTGAAGAGTCTGTATTTAGGCGGGAACAATCCAACCGGTGAGAGCGGCAATTCGTTGTTCAGATGAATGCGTGTATTAAGGCCGTGCTCGCTGCTTGCCCTCTGTCCGACATCTTTGGCGTTGCCTCCCTGGCGTTGAATCTTGGGGGCAAGTGTTAGGGTGGTGGTAGTGCCGTGTACCATTGTCAAAGCAAGCGTATCATGTGGTGGGCAGGCTTTACGAGAGCTGACTGGACGCTTGCTTCCGATATGCACCTTGATCTTCTGTTTATGGCAGGGCTTCAGGGGGGCTTTGTCCATTATATGGAGTTAGCATGCTTTCTGTTTGCGCACAATGATTGTATCTATGTCCTGCCTTGAGGGTGATGTGCCTCCGGGTCGTTGCTTGGAGGTTGATTGGTACACGTTTTTTTTTTAGTTGGCCTTTTCGCTTGTGTGTGTACTGATGGCCGTGTTCCTCGCAGTGTATTGCTCATAGGTATCCAATACCTGGAAAGCAAATTTCCGTATTACCGATACCTAATCACTTCGCATGTAACGATTCTCCGTCGGACATTGTCTGTGGTGCCGCACGTTATTTTACAAACACAACGATTGAGCAGTGTCGTCGACGTGGGGTACACCGCTTTTGCGTGTGGCCGCTTGCGTATTTCCCCGCGTGCTTTGCAGGCACAATCCCGCCGGAGCTTGGTCAGCTCCATTCGCTCGAAACACTATCTTTGGCGAGAAACAAGCTTTCTGGTGAGATTCGTGTGGCACCTTGTAAGGTCGGCAGCGGTACTTGTTTTGCGGTTACTGTAACTAACAACTGGTATCATTGTCAGAACGTTGTGCAAGGTGCATTTCGAGGTCGTCAAGGTTGTTTATTTCACGTCTTTCAGGTACTTAATGTGTTTGGTTCCGTGCCGATCAGGTATCGAAAATCACTACTTCGTAGAATTGGGGAACTTGTTCGAGATTCTGCGCTTTGTTTGGGGTCGCCTTCGAGAGATGATTTAAGGGTGTGGGATTTTGCCGCAATTTTAGGTCAGGGGTGGGTCAATTTTGTTCCTTACTTTGCAGCCGGTGCTCTAAAACAGGCAGGCTTTTTCGGTATGTATTTATGTGAATTAAAACGAAAAGATCAGCTGTGACGTACCGGTATATATGTAGCTTTTCAACAATTTTTTAAGAGTTTGCTTGATAGATCCGGACTCGCGCAGCATGTCGAACCGTTTACCTGACAGTCGATATTGTCCGCGTTACCTGTACAAAACCTGCACGCGTCGAGCCATTGGCAGTCACAACTACACCCACACGTATTTCACCCTGTGGGGTCAGTGATTCCTGAAGCTCATACATATGTACTCTTGGAAGCCAAGATTAGCATATAGATACATAGACAGAGGGCTTGTTGATGTGGCGGTAATAGCGCCGCGGGTTAAATACCGAGTGTTCTTGGCACTGTGGCTTGTGGAATATGCTGATGCGTCCGCCAAGGAGGCGTGCTTAGATGTTTGTTACCTTGCATATCAATCTTTAAAAACTGGCAATCCAGGAAAATAGAAGGGCATCAGCCAAAAATAGGTATACCTACGCCTTTTGGGCAATTAATAGGTACACCATAATGGCACGAGACAAGCTGAGCTTCTCGAATAAATATAAGAAGTTCGGATACGTGGATTGGTATGAAGTTCAGAAGAAAGGGTGACCTGTGTTGTCTCCGGCGTCACCTGCGTTCGTGCTGTTTCCGCAGTCTGTTCGGGCGTTTGTGTTGACAGGCACGGTCAGCTGGTTGACAGTTACGGCATCTGGTGTGGCCGACTGTCTATTTTTCAGTAGCGATCGTTGGAGCCATTTATAGGTACACTTGAAGCCGAAAGTAGGTAACACGGAAGTTGAATAGCTGATAGTAGGTGTACCTTGGTTTTTTGTGCCAATCGTAGGTACGATGGAGCGCAGGCCAAAATCGGGCGGCGCCAGGAAGCTTTTTCCGGGGTGCAATGCGCAGTGTACCTATTAACGGCCCAAAAGGCGTAGGTATACCTATTTTTGGCTAATGCCCCAAATAGAAACTAGGGCATTGTCGGATAAAACGGACTAAATATCGTGGTGTCAATAGGTAGCCAACGGCATGGGGCCGAAGCCTGCCCTGTACTTGGTGAACGGTATCGTTTTTGTACTAACCTGTTGATAGAGGTGCAGAGCGTTGTGCGGCCTGTACGGCAACCAGACTTCGTTACGCTGCGGAATATATATGGGGATGTCATCAGTGCGATGAGGCTTGAGGCCGGGGAGAGGCTGTACACAATTGAAATCTGCGTATGTGCCGGACCGTACTTCTCTGCTGCGCGTGAAGTGTGAAGTAGCCATTGTCATGGGTGGATAGAGTACTGCCGTCAGCATACTACGCTCGCCTTTTTTTACGGCGGGTATGTCAAGATCGCTGCTTTGGTCTTGAAGAAGACGGATTGTTGGGGGGTCACGTTTCTCGATGGAAAGCGGGTGGTGCTCCGGGACAGAGGGACAAAATATCTGTGCGGGGTAAGGTGGGGCGGACACCTATTTCAAGACTGAGCGGAACTAGTGACCCGCATAACACTGTACATAGATTCGACTGGAAACGGACCGGTACATTAGGTGGGGGGTGTTTCTTCAGGGGACGAGACCAAGGGGACATGTCTTGCGACAGACCGTTTTGTCACTGATTTACCGATGACAGGGGATAGTCGCAGCCGAGACCTAACGAGGCGATTTCGAGACAAGCCTCGAGACCTGTGGTGACAAGTTCACATGCGCTGTTCTTGCTTTCAACTGTCTTGTTTTAATTTTCGTGCAGCAAACGAAAACGCGGACCATCAACCTGATGGCTGATAGGTGATGGGGTGGCTATACTGTTACGTAGGTACTTGCGTTTTTTTGTTTTCGTCCCATTCTAGACATTGTGCAGCACTAAAAGGAACGTCCCAAACTACGAGCTGCATAGAACGTCGCTACAAAAGGCGTAATCGTTCGTCAAAACATTGTAGAGGCCGAGGGAACGATGTACGTCTCTCGAAAAGTATTTCGTTATGGATGTGCCAGAGTAGGCGCAACTTTGTCCGAGTGCTGTCCACGTCGCTCCCGCTGCATAAGGTTCTCTCACCTGTTTGTTTGGTGTGAAGCACCACCGTAGTTGTTGGTGTTTTGTATCGAGAGATGGGCCCTTTGGTGCTGGGTGAAACTGTTCGCCATTCCTTTTTGACTCCTATAGGGAGTGCATTTCGCTTGAAGATAATGAGGAGAAGGTGCAACATGCGGCGTATCTGTGCCGATTAAGCGACAAATATATACGGCCAAAACTGTGAGGGCGGAGCGGATGGAACTAAAACAGGACTATCATTCTGAGGGTTGGTCGTGTTAGGGCTGTGCGTTGTTTCAGTTGGCACCGGCGAAATGGGACGTATACAAGACGACAGGAAAGTGTCCTGTGCGAGAGAAAAGCACGAGGAGAAACCAACACTTGTCGATGTTTTTCAAACGGGACCGCGCCCCCTGTCACGTAGCAACTTTTTCCACTGTCCCATCTTGCTGACATCAGATACCGCGCACCATATTCAACTGTTGTCGGGGCCAAAGCGGCATTGACATTTCGCGTGAACGGATGCCTTACACGTTTTGCTGGTTGAAAGTCACCATAGTTCGTTTTTGTCTTCAGGCAATCAGGCTCACCCTTGCCCGTCAGAAATAGACAGTACGAGCAGTGCTGCGTGGTAATACCTACAGTATTGATACAGTTACCAGCTGATGTATACAGTACGACATCAGCTTTTATGTACAATACTTACACTGGATTTGCTCGTGTGTTCCATTTTTTCGGCAGAACGGCAACTGTATTGGCCGCTACTAGCGGTGTGATCACGAACTGCTGTATCGTCTCTCACGATTGCTCCTGTTGATGGACGCGGAGGCGTTCCAAGTGGCATACTTGGTACCGGGTACTCCGTCCACGATAGAGCAGATGGAAGCTGGGTAGAACGGGGGACTACAATAAAGTTGCCGCGGTTGATCGTTCCACTGGGTAGATTTCTGGAGATGATACGATTATTTCACCCTCCATACTATTGGCCTCACTGAAACCTTCCATGCAGGTCAAATTCCGCCGGAGCTAGGCGGTCTGGTTGCCCTGAAGGTTCTATTGCTCAGCCGAAACGAGCTGACCGGTATGTTTTGCGATGCTTGCTTCGATAAGTGCAACTAGAGTGGTAGCCGTTTGCCTGTTTCATTAGTGCTGCGGTTTCCATGCTGTTGTGAGTAAGGTAAGCGGGAAGAACAGAGGCAGGCTGCTGGAGCGCTGAATAGGTTATTTCACTGCAGTCGCATGCGCAACTTCATGTTCCTGGGGGGGATGGGCTTGCCGTGTTCAGTGTCGGAGTCCAAATTACTGTTTCGTTTCTTATCCTTTGGCGGATTGGTAAACATTAAAAACAAATCTCGAGCTAACCACATGTCCACAGAAAGACGTGCCGTGCGTTCATTTAACCCGTCGCTCCCGTTGACTCGGCCTGCGTTCACCACGTGCAACATATGAGCCCTTCCCGTCAAAAACAGTCCTCATTTTTACCGTCGCGTACACTCCCTGATGTGCCAAATACTGCTGTTTATCCCTTCGCTCGCGCGAGTGTGTCGATGCTTCTTGTGTTTCTGGCACTACCAATCCTCGCTGTGTTGCGCTCGTCAATTCCACGACCTTCATCTTCTTGTTGTTCGCGTGCCCTGGTTTCTTGTTTCGTGCTTTTTATCTCCCGTCCTTGGATAACAACAAGAACTGAGGCGTTCTCTTGACTTTGCGTACGCTCCTTTGGCATGTGGCCACTTGCACGCTTCCTCGCGCCCGGTGCAGGCAACTTCCCGCCGGAACTCGGCCAGCTTCTTGACCGCTATAGGGAGCAACAACATTTCTGGTGCGACCCGTGTGGCACTTTGACGAGATCGACCGGGTGGATAAGTTTTTTTTGCGCATGCTGCAATTGTTTTGTCGTGAAAAGGTTGCGGGCAAGGGGAATTCTAGCTCGACGTTGTTGTTTACGTCTTGCCGTGGGAGTGTGGATGCCGTATACCGTCGTGCTGCTTGGGTGCCGATCATGAGCTACTGTAGTACACACTATTGAACGGTATAGCATGTACCAGGTACGTGAGTGCGGCATCGTTGTTGCCCCCGAGAAAGCGGCGATGCTTGACTGGTGCTTCTCGTCGTCTTCTGCAGGAATACGAGTTTCAATTTTCGACGACGAATGCAAAACAATAGAGACCCCTTTCGAGTTGCCTGGAGCGCCCGCCGAACGCTGTAACGCTCTCAAAGTCAAGCCTATAAAAACTAATTTAATTTGGTTGGGTTGGATCTGGTTTGGTTGGTTCATACACCTTACACCAACACACACAAGTTGATGACATTTATAAGTATCCTGCTGCTTGAAATACGTACCGGCACGCAGACAAAGTGTCCCAAGGTCGCTATCAAAGATATTTTTTTTGCTTCTATCCTCAGATCAAACTCACAACGGATCGTGAATGGCATGCCCCGAGATAAGGTAGTGCCTACGGTATATGGGACACCTGACGCGTCGTTAGACGACCAGTAGTCACGCCATTTTCCCATGAACCACAAGTCGCGTTTCATTGCACAGTTTGAGCCTGAACCCTCTTGCAACTGCACCGTGAACAGACAGGTGCGTGAGTCTAATTTCAAGTGATTTGTTCCCAAAACGGGAGCACGGTGCCGAAGGGGTTACGTAAGGAGCGTTGAGTTCGCACGAGGGTGATACCTGGTATGGTTTTTCAGTGGTCGTTTTCTCGACAACGATGACTATGATATTTTCGGAAGACTCAACCAGATATTTCCGAAAACACCTCAATGCTGTTGTTCGGTATTGGCAACCTCCCCGTTCTGGAAAAAAGCTAGCGTTGACAAACGATCGCACCTCTGTGCGACTTCAAGCGCTCTTTACGGTACTCTTATGAAATCGCGCGTGTTGCACCCTCTAAAAGCCTTAAATGGCCTTAAAATGCCGTATTGAACGTGAGGAGGGCATTGCGAGCACCCTGCGCTCTGAGGATTCGAAAAACTCGACTTAATTTTCGGTTGCCGAAACCGCAGCACCTATCGCTGCCTTCGCTGCGTCCAGTGAATATATTTCCTGCGAGAAAGAGACCAGCCTCACATGGGATATGCTACCCTGTCGTTACGCTGCGCGGACTGATGCATAATATTTTGACGATAGTGGTTTTGCTCCATGCTTGTACCGTTGCTTCCTGGCTTTTTGTATCCCCCAGGTTTTGGTACGTTGACCATCAGTGTCTTTAACCAGTGCTTCAACAGGGTGGTGTGTTACATCATACACTAGACCATTTTGGAGATTGAGGAAATATCTCCTATAGCAGGATTGGTTGTGATGTGCGTATTAGCGTATGCCATTTGTTATTGGGTAAGTCAAGGTTGCAACGCGTGTCGTTCGGCAACCACAAGCACTTCGTCGAGGTGGTTGGCTCAGACTTTACCTCTTGGCGTCTGGCCGCTTGGACATGTTTTCCAACATCACGTGCAGGCGTAATCCCGCCGGAACTGGGCCAACTCCACGCCCTCAAGCAGCTGTCTATGGGGAGTAACAAGTTTTCTGGTGAGACCGGCGTGGGATGCTGATGGGCTCGGCCGGACAGGGTGTTCGCTTGCCGGTACTCGAAATGGTCACGTTATTGGGATAATGTTTTTCCGACCTGAGCAGTAATTGTATCGGGCTTTCATGCTGGTGTTGGTAGGGCAACGATGACCAGCCAACAAGTACTTTTGAGTCGTACTTTTAAGGGACGAAGTGTCTGCTGGTTGCAGTTTAGCCATCTCAGTCCCACGCAAGAGTGACACTGCTGGATTGTTAAATCATGTGGTGCATAGTTTTTAAACGTGTATGCGGTGCGCGATTCGTTCTTGTTATTCTACATGGTGCGCGTGCTGTGGTGACGTGATTGATGTTTTCATCTCGCATACTGGGATATCCACAATTTTCACCTTGACCGTGTTGTTGATGTGAAGCTCCCCGCGCGTCGTTTGGCCGCCCCCATGTTCCCCGACGTCCGTTGCAGGCCCGATTCCGCCTGAACTTGGCCAGCTTCACGCCCTTCAGCAACTGTCCCTGGCAAGAAACAACTTTTCTGGTGAGATCCCGTGTGGCACGTTGATGAGACCGGCGGGCTGAGGTACATGTTGGCGAACACCTGTATCGACCACATTGTTGGGGCTTCGTGTAAGAATCTGTTCGGCTTTTCCTTTAGAAAACAAATATTCCCTGCCGTTCGGGTGTGGTATCCGATCTATGTGCTTCTCGGGAACCGATTTTGAGCCAGCATGCACTCTAGAAATATGAAACGTTCTGGCGATTTTCATCACGTCGGTCGCCGTCGCGCACTAGACGTTACTGTCGCAGTGCTCACCCTCAAGCGTGCGTGTGGTCGCGAAATTCGACCGAATGCAGCAAGCAAAGTGTCCCACGGTCGCTATTCGTCAATCTTGGTTGTAGGGTCAACCAAACACGTGTTGCATATTCAATCGCCGGGACCCGTAAGTCATGTGATATCGCCTTGCCCATGAAAATGCAGACAGCCGTGTCAACGGATATTGAGTTATGACGCGTCGGGGTTCCAGCGCTCGTCTGGCGTACCGACATTCTAGGGTCGTACGCATGTCACCGTTTCGCCTCAGCGAAATCTCTCAACCATAGGTAAACTCTCTTCAACGCTGACCAGGTGGAGGGGCATGCTTGTTGACTTTAGTGAGCGCCCCATGCATTAATCCTTCCACCAGTGCAACACAAATCCCACACTACGTTACGTAGTCCCAAGTATTGCGTTCCTGAAAAACGTGATTGCGCTCTCTAAAGCGGGCAAATATAGTGCTTTACCTTGTGCGTCTTTGTTTCGGTAACGAAGATGCGACCCTGCCCTCGCCTCCCGTGTCCAGCAACGTAACTACAGACCAAATTGATAAACCAATTCGAGAGACACGCTCTTCCTTAGATGTGACGTGCTGGCTGCCCTCTCGTTGCAACTTCGCTGGCTGGTGTAAACGCTCTTGGCGCTAGTCGTTTAGAGTACCGATGCTTCCTGCCCTGCTGCTGCGATCGCCAACCCTCGTTCGGTTGTTTGTCGATACCAACACAAACCATTTTGCCCCAATATGCCCACATTTTCACACCGTCGATGGATTGTTGCTTCGGGGGTAAGCAAATCTCTGCTACCCTAAATCGTAGCATGCTTGATCTGTGTTCAGTGATTTTTTAGTGCTGTTCGCGCGCTTTGATGGCAACGAGAGGTTTTCTTAGTCTTTGTAACCTGGGGTGCACTACTTGACCTGTTGCCGTCTGTGCGTTTCTCAACGTCCCGCGAATAGGCACAATCCCGGCGGAACTTGGCGAATTACATGATCTCCAGCAACTGTCAGTGTGGAACAACAACCTTACTGGTGAGGCCTTTATGACCCGTAACTTTGATTTGGATGCTGCTATCGGTCATGCTGAAACTCGTGTAATATGTGTTTTGGGGCTTTGACGTTGCTGGACCTTACTGGACTGCCGCTCGTAGGTGGCACGTCATCTTTCATTCTGCTCGAGTACCAAGCGGGAGCCAGTAGGTACGGGTGCAGGCATTTTTGTGAGGGCTTAGGAAGTTAATGCAGCCATCGCAGCCGCCCTAAAACAGTCACTCATGTTCCAAGCATGACGCCAATCAGCTTTTGGCTGTCGACTTCCATATGTGCCATAGCTGGCACTCAAGGTCGCGCTTGATTCCGACGAGTACCCGGTAAACCTTAGACAAATGCCTCTGGAGCTATCCATGCACAACTTTGCTACAGTACATGTGTACAGCATGCCGTTCTGCAACGTATGATCATCGGTCGTCTGGTCGAGCTGAGACTATGGTGTCCGTGACGGTTGACGTACGTTGATGTTTTAAATATCAAGAATCCGCGGCAGATGTTCCCGCTTTACCGGGAAAGTATAAGTCCGAAGAGTCCCCTGAACATTCGCAATTACGGGCCTTGATCTGCCTACTATTATAGACGCTTGCGCGAGGATAAAGGGCGTCGATGGTCCACGCGACACACTCTGTACGAGGCAGGTGGTCAATTGAGTGAATGCGTGGATATGGGTCGTGTGCAGAGACCGAGGGTATTGCCTCACACATGTAACATTCCGTGATTTGATTTCCGATGGTGCGTTGATCTTACCCGCTACAATGAGTGAATGCGTGGATATGGGTCGTGTGCAGGGACCGAGGGTATTGCCTCACATGTAACATTCCGTGATTTTGATTTCCGATGGTGCGCTGATCTAACCCGCTACAATATTGGCTTGCCTCTCGTCTTGCCACCAGGTCCGATTCCGCCGGAGCTAGGCAGGCTAGTTGCTCTGAAGACTCTGCTGCTCAGCCGGAACGAGCTGACCGGTATGTTTGATTGGTACTTGCTTGTGTCGGTCGATAGGTGAAATTATTATCCCGCTTGTTGCTTGCAATGCGCATTATTTTCTTGTATTTCTGTGCCCCAGTGGAGTGTTTCGTGCATATTCGTGCACTGCGTAGGTTGTTGCGTACGTTTCGTTGTTGACTGTGGCGGATTGTCACTATCGAGACAAACAGATGATGGGCGGACTACAGACTGGTGAATAGGCGCCTAGACTTGAAGCTGCATGCGCACGTTACTGTTACTTGAACACCCGTTGGGGCTTAAAGAGGAAACCTTATTGAATTAGCCGGCGATTACAGCAGGGATCGTGTCATCAGCTGTGCTCGCCTTGGTTTTCACCCGTTTTCACCGATATTAACAAACAACAGTTCGAAAGAACTTGTTGTATTATCGCTAGACGCTTCGCTTGGGAGGTTCGTGTTCCCTCATGCCATCTTCTGGGGTGAACGTGACCTGGTTTGGTAGCTCCCGCTTGTGTCGCGCGTTCTTCCATGTCCTCAATGTTGTAACCTTGTCGTTGACCTCGAAGTTACCATTTTGGTGTGTGATCACTTGCATGTTTCCCGCTGTCCTTCGAAGGCACGATTCCGCCTGAACTTGGCCAACTCCACGCCATGCAGGAGCTGTTACTGGGGAACAACCATCTAACTGGTGATATACTGTTCGGCATACCCAAGGGGGTCGGCAGGGAGGGGCGCTTGCTTGTGGATGCTGCAAGCGGTCACACAAAATCGAGTCTAGACAAGCTGTTTTGGAGCTCGACTTTGTTGCATGCCACCATCGATGCTGGTGCTTTCTCCGTTCGTCTTAACTCCCTACTTCTGTGGCATGACCGCCTACTCGCGAGCACTGCTACGACCAATGAGTACGCGTGGCGTCTTGCTTATGCCGGACGCTGCCTGATTGGCTCTCGCCTTGCATGCAGGTTCGATTCCATCAGAGCTGCTCGGCCTGGTAGCTCTGGAGTATCTGGCCCTCACCTGAAACAATTTGACCGGTACGTGTGGCACATTCCTGATACTTGGTTTTTGATAACCGCTGAATTGTTGGGCGTGTTTCCTGACTAGCTGATTGGTATTCGCACGGTTTCGTGGTGGGTTTGTCGCCAAGGTGTGAAGCTTCATGCTGTTCAGATTTCGCATTGTACTGTTATGACACGCGATATCGCTACCCAGGAGATTGCGTCGGGCGTGATTATAAGCCGTGAAGCTGTATCCGCACGTCGTCGGGTGGGATATTATCCAATCGGATGGTACCGACCACACTTTCTTGTTGAACAGCAGGTGGCAACCCTTTTTCGTCTCGTAGAGGCACTGCTCTGATATTGAAGTGCACCCAGACACATGACGTTCGACGGTTTGCCGTGTGATTTTCCCTGTGTGGCCTGATTTCTTCTGCTCGATGATGTGTTCGCAAGACCTTCACCATGCCCAAAGTGTTTCACCGTATCGTGTGAGAATCTACAGCGGTTCCATGCGGCGATGGATTGGGTATTTTTTACCGTGAACAAGTACTGATTTTCCTAAAATGGTCCGTCCTAACGTTTTCCGAGACCGATTTTCCTGTGATCAATCTCTAGCCTTCGTCCCGGCTTTAGGACAAGGTGTGGGTCGGCAGACATTAGTTGGCTTGTGTCAAAACACCATGTTTTCCGTTTTGATTCATAGCTTGCCAAGCTGGAAATGTTTTGGCGTTGCTGTCTACAGGGGATTCATTGTGCCCTCCTTGATGGTATTTGTTTACTTGTTGACGTTTGTTGGTTTGAATCGACGTAAGGTAGCCATACCGGAAATCATGTGTCAAACGCGTCTTGCAATGTGCTTCGCCCGGGTTTTCTCCCCTGACGGTCGCTCAGGCTTTGTTCCTAAGGAGCTCGGCAACATCACAACGCTGACACGACTCGACATCAGCGGCAACAAGTTGACAAGTGAGCCATGAAGTTATATGCCCATGGTGGACACGACGATTGAGGGGTACCGGGCCGATCGTTCAACGTCTCGATTCGCCTGCCGTCGGTCTGCACAACGTCGCGTGCAAGCTTCAGCCCTAATTTATGCACACACAAGTGCATCACATAGGCTTCTCTGTCAAGAAAGGAGCATTACCGAAGATAGTGGTTGCTATTTTGGGGGGCGCCTCCAAAATCCCTGCAAACTCTTGCCGGACTTGAGAGGGAGCGTTGACGACTACAGCATCGACGGTATATACAGTACACGACACCTAATAATGAACAGGAAAACTAGTCCAGACTGGATTTCTTATTCGAGAATGGGTGCGCTCGACGCCAACGTCAGTACAACGACACCCGTATTTCTTGTTTTCCTGTGAATCTGAGCTTGCCTTTCTTGTTGCTCGTTTTCTTGTAAGGTGTCCTGTACGGCACCTGGTATACACGAAACAGCCCAGGCTTCTGGGTTAGGGGATGGCGACCTTTAGTATCCGAATTAAAAAATGTATTGAGTAGTACGGGTATCATTTGCCCTCTTCGGGATACTACTCGCCCTGGTTCGCGCCTTCAATAGACGGCTGATATTACCGCTCATTATTTTTTCTCACTTGTTTGATCACTATACCTTGGATCCCTAAAAAGGGTAAGTTTTTAGCATTTTGCAGTGTTCTTCGCAAAATTTTCTTATGCGTTCGGGATCTTCACCTGCCAATGGTCGAGAAAGGAATATCGAGCGTCCGCGTGAAAGGTGTGCGTACACATGAAAAGACTTGAGGGTGCCAGGCGTGACGGACAAGAGTACTTCTGGTTGAAACCTGAACATTTGCTCACCATGGCAGCCTCCGTCAGACCTATGCCAGTGGTCGTTACCTGTTCGGTGTGATCGTATACGTGCTGCGTTTCCAATACCAATCGATTTCGCATTGGCTGCGTCTTCCAGAGGCGGTGGGAAACACCCCCCTAAATCCGTAGGACCACGTGGGAATCGCTGTTTGGATTGTTTCAGTAGGCCAACTTAAACTCCCGTGTATTGTGGTCCAGGACCCTTGGGTCGCGCCGTTCCGCATTTTTCGCCAAATTTCGCAAGAGTGTGTCCCTCTTGTAGTGCCTTCGTGTGTTATCGTAGCGATGGTGTGGTCATGTCGTACAGTAGTATTTCTGCCCGATAGCTCACCGACCACTATCGCATCGGTGGGCTATTGTTGCTGGTATGTTATGCCGACATGGAGACCCGGGCCCTTACCATCCTTCGGCATCAATACGCTGTGCCAAGCTAGGGCGCGAGTACAGTATACGTCGACACTGTATCACAAGAGTGGTGACGCCTGTGACTCAGTTGGAGCCATCACGGGGGGCATCAAGTTGTCGTTGGAGGTGAAGACTTGTTTCGCCTGTAAGAAATGCATATTAAGTCGCGTACTCAACTGACACCTGGTGTATACAGTAGTGTACTTACTCAAAGAAGGCTTACACCGGGGCATCACCGCGGGATAAACCGACGTATTCTGAAACAACCCATTGCCTCGACCGATTGGGTGGGGGGCACCTACAGGTTTTGGTTGTGGTTTGCTGAACCTTGCTCCAACGGAACATACGCTCATCTCGGCCGCGCCCTTAACCAAGACAAAATGTAAATGTAGGGTGTTTTGGCAAAAGGACCAAATCCAGTACCTGGTATATAGCTGGCATACACTGTTGCTATTCGTGATACGCTCATGGCCGTGGTCCCAACTTCCGGCAGTGTCTTTTCTTCGAATGTCTGAAATTGTTTGGTTTTGCCCCAAACGCAAGAGACATATAGTCGTGGCCGTAGAGTGGCTCGCCAAAGGCTGTTGTGAGCCAGTTATGATTTCCGCAACAGCTTCTCACGATGTAAGCCGTCGCGAAGCTGCAATAAACGCTGGCTCGTCGTCCTGCCGCGTCTGTGCCGTGTGTCGTGTAGTGTTATTCGTTTTATTATTTTTCCCTTCGAATGCAATGGCACTGAGCAAGTTCTTCGTGCCCGTCGTTTTGCTTAAGGTCTTGGTGAAGTTGAAGATGCGCCGGGCATTGTATATCTGTTCACAATGCCAAAGACGGGTGATGCAAGGCACCTAGCTTTGGAACGTAACCCTTGGATCATGCCACCTGAAGCTATTGCGGAATAGGGGTTGGTGGCGATTGAGGCTTACCTTGTGGACGTGCGCGCGGCCAAGGAAGCCGGAGCTGAAGTTAAAACCCTCCGGCTGCTCAAGGTAGTCTTGGTGGGGTCTTCGCAAGCGGGAAAGGCCAGGTGCCTCCCAGCAAGGTTGACTTGTCAATTTATTTTTACAATGCTATAGTACCAGGTAGCTCAGCTTGCAGGAAGGAGTCACACCTCATTTGGTATACCAGGCACCATGTTTGCAGAGGAAAATGTAAAATAGTTTGCCACAGCAGGCCGTACGAACTGCGCTGTTGCCGCTCCACATGGGTATTGTAAGGTATCATGGAAACATCCACTTGTAGCTTTAATTCAACACGAACTGGTCGATGGTCTTACTGCTGTAGTATGTAGAATGCGTTTAGAAGAGATCGTTGATTGGATTCTCCATATCGTTCACGCGACCGAAATTCTGACGGTCTGTCTTGGGAGGTCGACGCCGGGGCGAGCGCACCGCTTTATCCAGACCCTGTGGTCGCCCCCTTCTGTCGCTTTTCCGATTGCATTGACGCAAACCAAGGAGCACGTTGGAATCCCCTCCAGAACCGCAGACGTTGGTTCACGCGCCAATACACAATTACGTCCAGCAGTAGGGACAACAGTAGAGTAGAGGAAAAACGTACGCATGTGCATACATCAGTATCGGATGATTTATGATGTACGTAAGTGCCGAAACGTTGCCGGACTACAATTTGGCAACGCAGGACTGGCGCTACGGGCGGGTCCGTGGCCGTACCGCTAGTACATACTTAACGGCGGAAGGTTATGTACGAGAAACGCGCTTGTTTGGCTTGCAACGTAACTCAGCTTGATTCCTGTCTCCACTCACATGGAATCACAGTGTACTTAACTCGAATCGCGATGTCTCCTTGCAGCTTGATGAACAGCATCATCCACGAGGAAGCACGACCTACGAAGGGGACCGCGGATGAGGTCAGCACCGTTGGCATCGAGCTACTCCACCATCGGTTGGGGGATGTCAGAGAGTCGAGCTTTACGACTGTGCTGGACAAATCGACTACGCTGGAATGCGTCACATTTTTCTCAGCCGACGCGCCCTGTATCTCTTGGTGTGGGACGTCAAGAAATGCTACGGAAAACACGGCGACGACCTTGACCAGGTTTGCGGCATGGATGTATCCGTTTTTTTCACGTACTTCATGTTCTGCACTGTCCCACCCAGCGTTTTTCATGCTGTATTCACTGTGCATCGCGACGTAAATCATGGCCTGCGGATGTTCGCGTACAAGGCGACAAGTATGACGACAGTGACAGCAGTAAGTGTGCCCCCGAAAAGCGCAATATTAGACAAGGACGCCGCGATGCCCTCCCTTGTTAGGTTGTACCTCGGGAACGGGTCGCTGTTTGGCATTGTTTGTCCCTTGACTGCGCTATGAAACATGTTCTAGCCGCGGCGCTTGCCCCCTGATTCAGTTTGTTCACGCTTCGATTATCAAGTCCGCCACGTGTCGGCCCCTGCTCGTAGGTGATTGGCGAGAACGTGATGTCGTGGCTCTATGCCCTCCACCTTCGAGCACCCGATTCCACCGTGCTTTTGGTCGCCAACAAGTGCGATGGGCCGATCGGCGACTTTTCAGAGACTACACTCAGAGTCGAGAAGCGTATACAGGAGTTGTTGAAGGACTGGCAAGGTAACCGAGGCATTCCGGGCCAGACCGTGCCCGACCCAGCGACGTTAAACCTGCTGCCTCATATAAGCCAGGTCAGCTGCGGTAACGGGTGGGGTCTTTCGCAGCTGGTCGACCGGGTTGCGGGCCAGGGCGGCACCTCCATCAGCGTGCCGCCAGCATGGAGCCTCGCGCTGACGGTTCTAGACGCTTTGAGAGACCAGAAGGCAGCTCTGGGTGCTGCCCGACAGTATCTAAACCTGCCGTCGAGTTCCCTGGATCGTGTAGACGACACTCCGAGCTTTTATTTTTCAAAGCAGGCTTTACGAGAGCTGTGGAAAGGCGCGTTAAGAAGTTTACTCGGATCCGGTGAGCTGCAGTCGACAGTGGAGAAGGTGACGGTTTCAAACCCGGACAGTGCGCTGGAAGGTGCGCTTTGGACAAGGTGAGGCACAGGCTTCTTTCGCGTAGAGTCAGAGCTTAAATTGCGCGAAACGAGGAAGTGTCGCGAAAGCGTGCATTAGGTTTCCTCCGGGTCATCAACCCTTTTGGTAGCCTGGTATAGCGACCTGAAAGATGACATGTGCGATATTACGACCTTCTAGGAAAAGGTAGCAACAGTACAAGGTTTCGCATCTCGTAGAGACACCGGATTCTCGCTTCGTGGTCTAGAGACCTTTCAAGGCAGGCACATTCCTGGTTTTGTATGGTCGAGCTCATGTTGTCGGGTGGGACCCGCTTAATCTGCACAATCTAGCACGTGATCCTCGGATTGGATCTGTGCCCAACATCTCCTCCGATAGCACTTCGGACATATCCCCTACCCCAACAGCCCGGGCTGCTCCGTGCGGTCGAGACTGTAGCTGTCACTTAGTTTCGACGCGTTTGACCTCTGAAGCCCGAAAGGGGCTAACCTCCACGGACAAATCGCCAAACGCAGGATTCGTTTGACGTACTATCGGCCATTGTTCGCGGCTGTCTCCAGCGAGTTTGCAGGCCAAATTCTTGGCGTTGACGACGGTGATGGCGTATTCCTTGATGTGGTACTGCTATCGCGGGTGCTCAACCCCATCTTCGACCACAAACTCCGACATCGGCAGTTATCGACCGCGCAGCTAATTGGTTGGAGGGAAGAAGTCCTCTTGACTGGGGTTCTCCGCGGAGCGTTTGCACGACATTTATGGGAAGATGTGTTTCGCGATCATGCGGTGCAGTCGCCAAGTGGCGAGCTGGAGAAGGCTCTGTTCGATGTGCTGATCAAGCTCGGCGTGGTTGTCTCTCTCGGCCGAACAACGGGCCGAGCCCTTGACGGCTGCGCTTTGCCTACCCCTCACGGAGGTGTTGACACGCAATATATGCTAGTGCAAAGGTGGGCGCCTCTTTGTTTGACCGATCACGAGTAAGAGGCGCTAGACAATCTTCTTGAGGGTAGACGGCAATGGGGCGCCCGCGAGGTGATGCTCAAGTGGATGTTTGATTGGGCGGGACCTCCACAAGGGCTGGTCGGACGACTAATCGCTTCGTGTCATGTCATCGCCGAGGCGGAGAAAGGTCTATGCTGGAAGTCTGGCGCGGTGTTGAAGAGTCCTACAATGCTGCGAGAGGCGGGTCTGGGTCGACTGTATGTCGTGGAAATCCGCTACACCAGCGAGGATCGGGTGCTCTCGATCAAGATATCCGGGCCCCTTGAAGATGAAAGGGTGTGGGTAGCGCTGCGTTTCATGGCATCGGCGCTGGTCAACATCTCGAAGGAGTGGCTGGGCATGCTGTGGAAAGGGTGGGTAGATTGTCCGAGCCATGCCTGGGACCACGTGTATCTGGCAACGCCGACGGAGGTAAGATTGCACAGGCAACTGATGCATGCTACGGAAGAAATTTCATACCTACACATTACGAGTCCCCCCGATGGAGGAGTTCTATGTTATACCCCACCCAACAACCACCCAACAACCTACTCTGATAAACCTTGGGTGGCTATGTAGCGAATAAATGCAGTGAACCGCAGTAATGGTCCCTATACGACGGTGCCGGTATCCGCCAGCCTATAATACCGGTACTCTAGCGGCAACCGGCACTGCTCCGCACACTGCCACACTGCTGGTTAACAGTTTTGTAAGCGATTTCACCGGCACTATAGCGGGCAGCCAGCTAAACAGTTGGGTAGCTCCTCAGCTGAGACGCATGCCACCACGATATGGGTGCACTCCTGCAATTTTCCTGACTTCAGAAGTTCTACAAATAACCCAAAAACCCTACACGGCTTTTAGAAAAAGCGTACTATTTGTAACCCGATGAGAAAGCCCATGCGGCCTACTGTATTTCTATATACTAACGATGTTGGGTAGGCTCCTCAGTTCCGAAGCCCCCCCATCAGTCAGCAGTGGTTGGGCCTAAAAGTCGCACCCCTATCGTAGCAGGCATGGTGATGAATTTTTGCCTCAAAAGGGCAGCCCCTAGAAGCGTGCTACGGTAGAAGGGATTATAGCAACCTTTTTTTCTGAGGCTCCTCACTTATGAAGCTTTATACTATTATTAGTATGTCTCCCCCCAAAAAAACCTGCTTTCGATTAAAAAACGGACGCTTATCCTCACCTGCCTATCGTATGATATGTTTGAAACTTATTGTAAGTGAAAAAAAACAATGAAACTGGTTAATTCCTCAGGTCAATTCCTCAGTTAAGGAACCCCTTTAGTCGGAACGTTTTTGGCCAAAAACCGGTGCACCTCTATCATCGTAGCACGCACCTTTACCGTAGGACGGCTCGATGGCTGCTGTGCTGCAGTTGGTCGCCCGCCAACCTCGAACACATCGCCGTCAGTCACCCGCACTTGTATTAAGCGCCTTTTCGGGATCTGCCCTACCCGTGTGTGATAGGCCACAATGTTTGCGACTCGTCAAAACGTGTTATGCTTAATGGCAGGCGAGGGTCGGCACTCCGTTAATCCCCGATACGGGCCACGGGTGTGACTGTCTGCGGGATGAAGGGGGAGAGCTGGGGCTGGCAGTCGCGCGGCTTGGGAACGTAATCGACACGCGGTCAGGTACTGGGTACTTGCGCGGTACCGTAGATTTCGACACGAGGATTACTCCGTTGTACATTGAGTAAAAAACTAACGCAGTCAAGATACTACATAGTAACATCAACAAGTGCACCTTAAAATAGATTTTGTTGGTCGTCTATCGATTGCTGCATGCCAATAAAGTAGCCGCGCCCGATCGTGTCTTCTGTCTGGCTGTCTGCCATGTTAGAATATGGTATTGAAAACGCGGAGACTCTGCTCTGAATTTTCCCCAGGTAATCCATTCCGATTCTGCCATGTCAGTTTCCACCCTGGAGACGACGATGGGCCTCGAGACGACGATTACCTCCCAGACACGGACCACGCTCCATACTCCGGTGACCTTCGAGACATAGACGACCGTGCGAGCCTGCGAGACCCGCGGTGTGCTTGCTGTGGTCATGTGTTGGAGACCTGGCGACCCCATGCCTGCAGAACTTCCGGCTTGCTTTTAGGGTCTGCCTTCACGCTCTTGGTGGCTACCCTCGGCCTCTCAGAAGCGTTCGTAACGATGTGGGTCTCCTATGGACTTGTTGTGCTCTTGGTGATCGGGGCCGGGGTAGCTGCGCAATTTGGCTATGCGCAAGCCCGCGCAGTGCAAGAGAGCCACGGGGGTGCACATCTCGTGGTTTGATAATTATTGTTGCCTTCTATTTGTTTACCTTAGCTCTCGGGGCAAGATCACCCGTTATTATCCTGCGTGCTGCGTAGCCCCTTTTGAACTGCGCCGACGTTTTGGGGTACACACTACAGCATTTGGATGAGGTGTGGCATGATTTGGTAGTAGTACAAGGGGTTAATAGGCCTTGACGCCTTTATAACTGCAAACATGTGTTTGGGGACAAACTACTTCTATCAGTGTGGGAATATTTATGTGTAAATAGAAGGATTCGAATGACTCAAGGGGCCTCGTCGGTGGTATTTGTAGTGCTAGCCGGCATCCCCTGTTGTCCAGAGAATGTCGCCGAACTGATATAAGTTCATATTTTTTTAGTATCTGTACACATGTCACATGTGTCTCTCGAATAAGGTCGTCGACTTCCGACGGAAAGCGCCCATAAAATACCTCTGGTGTTCGCTTTTTCATTCGCGGGATCTCCGCATGAGGTGTGTGGTGCAGTTGCTGGGTAAAAAATCCAGAGTCCACAGCAGCCAAGCACTCTGTCGGGGTTAACCGACTGGTTGCACGAGCTTCGGCATCGGACATCATAAATGTTCCTTGCGCTCCAAGGCCAGTTGTGTCGATTGTCGATGTCGTTCAAGAGGATGAGGACATGTGACAGAATGTGCGAGGAGTCCTCGCACATGCGAGGAGCGTGCTTGTCACAGCTCAAACGGAACAAACCGAAATGCTGAGATCCTACGTACGTACGTAGAAATATTATCAAACCCGAAGAACCTATTACGGGGGTCCATAGTATATAGGACCAAATAATGTTAGTAAAAATAGGTAAATATATAAGTTTTCATGTATGCCGTAGGCCCTATTAACTATGGACCCCCGTAATAGTCCTTTTCGGGGTTCCAGATTTTCTGAAATGTTCGCCGATGAAACGTTTGTTTGATGGTTCCGCATACCTGGTACTAAGGGGCGTTATTAACCGGACGTTTTTGTTCGCGTTTCGAGGAAAATTCCGATTTTTTTTCGCGTTTCGCGGGGATTTTTTCAACCCTGGCAAAATACCTACAATAAATTGCCGTGTCGCGGAAAAGACCCGCGTCGTCGCAGAACATCAGGCAGGCGCACCGTGTGAGCCGTGTGCGCCGTGTCACCACTGGGCACTGTACAGGATATATATCAAGGTCATCCTCAGGGCCATTCCCAGGCCGTGGCTGGTCTCAGAAAGCGCCGTGCACAACGAGAGCTCTATTCGTCCAGTCGACAGAGCCGACTCACCGACATAGCCGAGATCAACACGAAATCGCCAGCTATTCTCAGTTTGTAAAACTGAGTCTCAGCTGCGGTAGTTGCAAACTTGTCTGTCTGTCTGCATGACTTATATTTTCGAACACCTTCCTATAGTCGATATATAAGGTCGTTACAGATGATATTCGTACGAAGTACAAGGCGCTTCGCTCAGGATGAAAAAGTACATCAAATTATGCGAAGCGGACAGAAGTTCATGATTGAATGATATAGTTTTTTAATGATTGTCGTTGCAAACTGGCGACTTGATAATGCCAAGAGTCCCGCCGCCATGCTTCAGGAGAAAACTGCTCGGGCGCGACATAAGCTTCACGTCGCTGGCGGTTTTCCGCTACGCTCGCTCACATGTCGTACGTACGTACATACCCCAGGTAGGGTACTTATTTTCTTCTTTCGATATGCTCTGTGTCTGTACTTGTATGTGCGTACGAAAGATAAAGCACAGCACGGCACAGCAAAAGCAATGAATATGAAACCGAAAATTTCTGAAAGAAATAAAATCCTCGTCCCCTTTCGTGTAATAATTTACTACCTGATTGGAACACCGTACATCGGTCAAAAAAAAAAAGTAAAAAGGAGGATAAAAAAAAAAAAAGTAAAAAAGAAAAAATCGAACAGCAGAGCTTCTCTCTCAGCCTCGTACGCCGCCTGCCCCTCTCGCGACCGTCTCGGGACCGATTCAATCCGGGTAAAGCTTTCATCCCTCTCTTCCACAGTGAGCCCCGTCGCCCGCCTCGCGTGAAGCCCGGTACTCACCGTGGACCTCGACGCATGCTCGACAATGTTGGTACTCATTCGGGGTATACCTCCCTCTTGTGACTTTCAGCCCGGTCGCAAAAATAAGCACCGCTTGAATATTATCTTACAATCCGAACGACCCTTAAATACTCGTACGTACTCTATCAAAAATCACAAATGGAGGCCAGACAGAGCCTATTGATGCATCCCTCGTGTCTCGAGGCACACGCGAAGCCTAGGCACGAAAGCGGCGATCGCGCTCCTTGCAACTCCCCCTCTACCCGCCAGCATCCGCTGACACCCGCGACGGTGCCGGGTTCGCCCGCGCAACCGTGCTCGGAGTGCACGCACGCACACGAAACGAAAGAAGACAAAAGGAAAGAAGGACTGAAAGTACGAAGAGCAATGGAGAAAACAAAGACTCGCTGGAAGGGTCCGGCAAGTAATAAAACGAGGCGATTTCTAAGTGGGAGCTCTGAGAGGCCAGGGATACACCAACCAAGCACGCTCAGAGATCGAGATCTAAGTAATTAGTTCTATTCGACCCTTACGGACCTCATATACTGAAACATACCATACCACCAGGCAAATTTAACCATATAATATATCCACGACACCGTACCATCGTACCATACCGCCAACGTTCCATACCACATACTGTGTTTTTCCCGTACCATACCGCCAACACATACCATACCACATACGGTATTTTTCCCATATACCATACCACCAACATATCCCATACCGCTTTTTTCCCATATTTTAGTAAACCGTTGTGCCAAAATACCAGATACCATATACCTACATACGATATCACATCAAGTAAGTACACAAGAAGAGCATACGTTGAAGGTGCATGTGATGAGGTGAAATATGAGGAGGTGAAGGTGCAAAAAAGGAGAGTAATGGCACCAATAGGGAGCAGCAGCAGCGGCAACGGCAACAGCAGCTCCAGCAGACACGTCTGCAACAAGCAGCAGCAGGGCCACAAGAACAGCATATATATGTTGAAGGTGCAAGGTGATAAGTGAGGTGAAGCTGCAAGGTGAGGAGGTGAAGTGCCAAGGGAGAGCGATGGCACCAGGGAGCAGCAGCAGCCGCAACGGCAACAGCAGCCAACAGTCACGTCTGCAACAACAGCAGCAGCAGGACCAAGTGGGTCCGCTAAGCGCTTGCGACGATCGCCCTGAAGAACAACAGCAGCAACAACAAGTGCACAAGAGCATGCTATCGCTCGTTAGATATAAGACTGCTGTACAGTACCAAAACGCTTGTTGGGGATCTCTTGTATGACGAGCGATGGCAGAGCGTCAAGTGCACAAGAAGAGCATATGCCTTCAGGGCGACAGAGCAGGAACGAGCATAGATACTGCTGTACCAACTTTAATAACCCCGCTGTTGAAAATACGTCAAGTGCACTTCATCATGTCAAGAGCATATGCCTTCAGGGCGACAGAGCAGGAACGAGTATAGATACCATACTGACTGCTGTCTCAACACGAGAATAATAGCATTCCTTGAGGGATCTCTAATATTTCGCGGTACAGCGACCTCTTATCAATCTGTCATTTAGGACCTTGTAGTAAACAACCGACGACATTTTTTCATTGGCCAACAGAGCGTCGCCACCTCTCTGACCGCTTGTTGGGGATATCTTATCCCCGTTCATGTTAGTGTGCCACCGAGAGGCGGGTTGTACTTGGGTTGATATTCATCGGGATGTGATTTTTGCTGAAAAGTCAGTTTTCGGGTAGAGGTTTGGAGCTCCTTAAGTGAGGAGCCTCAGAAAATTTAGGGTGAACCTCTATCGTAGAATGCCTCCTTGATCTTAAGGGGACGCTGGCACCCAAGCGTCCCCTGATTCACGGTTTCCGGTCACTCTAATATTGATACCAGTATTTTTTATCGGAACAGAAAAACACATCGCTAGTTAACACGCCACGACTACAACTTCGACTGGTTCGTGCTTACCAGAGAGCGAGACGGTGACTTCAAAGAGGTTCATCACAGCAGCTTGTGTTTCTCTCGAGATTGATATCCCGCCCGTTCTCAACAGAAGTCTATGTTATAAGGATTACCCTGGGCTGGGTAATCGATCGGTATTTCACCTCTATAGCTCAGCAGGTAACACCTTCATATTTAACGTCGTCCAGGTCACGGGTTCGAACCTCACTTCGAACGTTTCTTTCGAAGAAACGTTTGCACGTGCCTAAAAAACCAAACACATCTCCCTGGTTCCCCAGGTAATGAAACGAAGCGGGTAGGTCACCGGACAGACGTATATATATACGGTTCCGACGCCCCAAAGATCCCGCCGTTCAGAGGGGGGGAGAGTGTTATAAGGATTACTCTGGGCCGGGTAATCGATCGATATTTTACCCCTATAGCTCAGTAGGTTGTACCCTTCACATCTACATCTCGACTTAGAGGTGCTGCAGTGTTCGAAATTGGTCACAATTTGGGGTGCACAAAATGAGACAAAAAAAAAACCCAACTGAACTTTTGCACCTCATTCGCCGACAGCTACAGCTCCTACAGCCCGCGAAATTGAGGCATGCTCTTTTGGTGGGTTGTGTGAGGATATCGAGTGCACCAGACGGCAGTAGTAGGCACCCAGAAACAGTTCACAATGTGTTTTCGTGTGCTCGAAGTTGCGAGCGAGTAGCACCAAAAGCTCGAAAAAAACGCTAGAATGTCTAGTTTTACGCAAGGGAGCATTGCACAATGGCTACATATCACCGATGAAGCAATGGCCTTCACTATAATGTTGCTGTTCTCCAGGTGGATGATATATGTTTTAGATAGTCGTCGTCGAAGATGGGACGGGAGGAAAAACTTCGTTCCCTTGATGGGTAGTAAGTTCTTGGGCCCGAAAAAGGGCAAAAAAGGGCTAAAAAGCTCAGGATTCTTGTGAATTTGCATCAATTATTTTACAACTACGAAATACGGATCTTGGTTGTAAATCCCTTACTCTAGTTCCAAGTCGCATGCATACCGAACCGCTACGCGCGGGTACTTGACGACGCATTCCTGAGGGTGCCAGCGTCCCTTTAACAGCTTCTTTTTTGTGTTAAGGTACCGGGTATGTACGAACCCTAAGCTACGAAAGTCTGTAAGTCTGTAGGCAACAGGGTAACATTCTGCAGTATATGGGACACAGGTTGATGTGAAGAGATGGCCGAGGTAAGGGTAAGGGTAAGGAACGCAGGTGTACCTAGCAGCTGGGAAGCAGTGCTTCGCCTCTTCTTGTTTAGATCTTGTTTATTGATGGCGAGAGCTAAGGAGGTGCTCTGGTAGAGACGCGAGAGGTAGGGGGGAGGGACTCGACACCCAGATATACTCCTCCCACCCCACGCCACAAGCTCTCCTGAATTCCTCTTATCTGATGTACTCCTAAAGAACTTCCTACGGCTACCGACCGTTCTTCTGCTAATATAAGAAATTCTCATTTTGTGATCCTATCTCCGTTAAGGAGCATTACTCTCGTCTAACGGGCTATCCGCCCTAGAGAACATTCCTAAAAGAACGTTACTCTCGACTAACGGAATATCTGCTGGGTTAATCCATTCTTCAGATTATTATCGTGTTCCCGATACTACAAAACTGCAGACTTTATTATCTATATCTATGGCGTATGAGTACTTCACTCATGTCGCATTAGCCCACCCTAAATAGTCGCATATACAGACCACAATATGGTCGAAGCGTGATGACAAAGTTCATCCCAAACGATCAGGAAAAGGTGGTCGAAGATGCGGCTATTCGAAACAAAAGAAAGGAGATTCCCCCACACCTCATAATAAGGCCCAAACACCACGAAAGGGTGAATGTTCACTGAGACCAACCACTAAAAAAAGGTAGACCAAAGAAGAGGAAGACAGAACTTAAAGCAGAGACCTTGGGATACTTTGAATGCACTCACAGATGTGTCAAATACACAATACCCTTCTCTTGCAGCCGCGCAGATGAACTCTGGCGGGAGGGGCGAGTATCAGCGTGGTTTTATTCGAAGAAACACGGCAACGAATCCACAACAAATAGAGGGAAAACGGGAATATCGTGATATTTGTGTTGCACCCACGCAGGAAAATCGCGCCTGTAATTCCCCAGAGTTTACAGGGCTTTTATACCAAAGACTATTTTTTTTGTCTCGATGTCTGCCTGTCGGGTCGAAAACTGTTACGTCGACTCACTATCATAGATGCAAGGAACAAAAGATCGCTGTTCGTCAGCAGAGACAAATATATGCAGAAGCACACACCACCGGGATATATCCTACCTCCTCATCATGTGAGCGTTCAACCTTCATGAAAAACGCTGCAAACAAGTGGGAGCAGTACACTGGGGGACAGCAGCAGGGAAACGCACATCGTTGGCGTGATGATGATGATGTACTCGCATTAACTCCTCTCCGCCCTTTCCTTCCTTCCGCCTTAAAAAAAACACCCCTCCATGCGAGGTCAAACCCGCGCACCGTCTATGGGAAAAATGTGAGTGGTAGAAAGTGAGCCGACAAAACGCGTACAGTATGCAACATGCATACCTGGTACTAGTATATGCGTTGATGCTTTAGGAGTTATACTACAGTAATACAGTAATTTCAGGCTGTCGTTTTTTTCGTTTCATTTAAGAATTCGCAGTTCAAAACGTTTGTCTACTCAGCGAGGAATAATCACTCTAAATTCTATCGGTATAATAGAGTTCGGAGCGTAAGCCTTCTATGTACCGCAAACATTTTTCTCCGGCCGCCTGGCCCTACGCGGGGTGCGTCCCCTAGAGGTTTCAGGGGTACCAGTAGAAAAAATTTCCGAAACCACACACACGCATCCCTATCTCCGAGCGTAGGCGTAGGTTGGAAGGGGTCAAGCTAAAACCAAACTTAGGTTGATCGCCAGTTGATTCTGTTCGGATTGGCAATTTTCAACCGAATTCTAAAGGGTTGTTTTTAGCGACGTAAATTTTGTTAGGCAAAAAACTTGCTAATGTTCCACATTGTGGCCTTGTTTACATTAGCGAACAATTTGCCAACATTTTTTTTGGATCTTCTGCTGTCTCTTCGCTGGAAAATTCATGGAAAGTGTCACTTATTCTGTTCGAATTGGCAGTTTCTAATCGAACTCTAACCTCAATGTTATGTTCAAGGTCGTGACATTTTGTATCCCTTGACAGGTTTGCCTATTGAGCAGGTTCTCGTTGGGACTCATGTGTGTTGTTTGCTAAGAGATAGAAGAAGAGCAGCTTTATATTCCTTTCGTGCACGTGGAGACTGAGGCCGAAGGCTCGTGCCTCGCTGGGGAAACCCCTGGTTTTCCATCTAAGATGCGCCCCCCAAGTATTACAAATACGATCCGAATATCTGAACCCAGATCATTACCAGTCTTTCAGCGTCATTCAAAGCAGTTCCATAACACTAGCCCACCCTGATGAGCCGTATATGCAGAATAATGAGAAGTTCGTGGAAACACTGATTCCACGAGCTAGAACATGATGAGTCGAAGATGCGGCTCCTCAAAACCCATTTCCACACCTCTGAACGGCAAGGTAACGAAGCCGGCAAGGTACGCCAAGAAATAGAAAGAAAGGAAGGTCTATAGCCTCAAGGAAGAGGAACAAATCGTCAACGAAAGCCATCGCCATGCTACCCTCAACGTGGGTAGGGAGAAAAAGTGTCTATACAAAAAAGCGATAAGTTAACACCAATAACGAATACCACACCATCAACCCTAACACTTGACCACCACCTCGACCGCCGTACGTAATGCACTCACGTATTAATACAACACCTACCAGGTACCAGGTAGGCAACAGCAGAGCAATACATAGCGCTGCTCTGCAGTAAGTAGTACCTGGTATGATTTAAAATATGTATATTTATTAACCCTTTACAGAGGAGAAAATTGCCGATGCAAAGAGACGCTCACAGCAACATCAACGGCTACTACTGCGCGATAATAGCGGGTTGAGACAAATTGGTGTCCACGTTAGGGTACTGCTTTGGATGAGGCTGAAAGCCCGGTAATTACCTCGGTTCAGGCACTGGGATCGTATTTGTAGTACTTGGGAGGCGTATCTTGAATGAAAAACCAGGGGTTTTCCCAGCGAGGCACGAGCTTGGCTTTCAGTCTCCGCGTGCACGACAGGAGTAAAGCTGCTCTTCTTCTATCTCTAAGCAAACAACACACGTGAGTACCAACGAGTACCGGCTTAATAGGCAAACCTGTTCAGGGATGCAAAGTGTCCCGACCTCTGATCTTAACAAGTGGCGTCTGTAAGAACATAGCAGTTGTTCAGTTGTTCACAGCAGTCGTGCAAGTGTCTGATGTATTCTGATTGGCTGATTGGTGTGGTCTATGTAGCTGCAAATTGTCCAAGGGGCATATGCGGTGGGTTTTGTGCTTTCCCGAATGGGTTGCATAAAAATATATTTAGATGGTTTTCTAGGGTCACGGGGAAGAGGGATGAGAGCCCCCTTGACCTCACAGCTCAACTCAACTCAATTCATCGACGACAAAATAACAACAACAACACCATCTCTTCTATTGCTCCCTCGCCTCATGGCGAGGTTGAGCGGCGCCACACCCGGCGCTCATGTTTCCCCCTTAGCGTCGTCGGCAGGTCAAAATAACCTCTGGTCTTCACATCCGATTTACAACGCAAGAAGTCGCACGGCACGGGCGAAGCATGATGCTAGCCGTATTACAGTACTGCTGGGCACTCTCACGCTGCCCGTAGGCGGTTGTACGGCTTTTACAACACCGAAGTATATTCATTGTTTTGGTCGCTTTTGAGGGGCCTCGAGGTGTCCCTGGCGGCTTGGTACGCAGGGGGTCATCGTGCCTACTAAAGACAACCACGCGGGTTCAGTTCTCACCGAGTGCATATATATATGCTTGTACGAAGGACTTTCTTCTTGCATGAAACTTGATTCGCGGAAAGCGCGAGTTATTAACAACAATAATAATTTGGAAACGACAGGCAGAGCAGTGTATGAGGGATACTACTGATTTATGGAAGGATATTTGGTTTATATAGGAACGGCATCTACAATATTTTGTCAGAAGGCAAGCATAATAATAATAATAATAATAATAATAATAATAATGATAATAATGATAAATGTTCTGCATGCCACTGCTGCCAATACTCAAACGGGTCCGTGAGGAGTTTGAACCCCGGGGTGTTGAAGCCTTTGCCTACCTCGATGACATCAGCATCGGTATATCAGAGACTACACCGGACACGGTGAGAGTAGTGCCCTTTCTCCAGCACGAGCTGTGCGAAATAGGCGTTGCAATTAACCCCAGCAAGACGGTTGCTTTGCCTCCAAAAGGGCATGTGCCTAGGTCGGAAGAGATAGCACTTCTGGGGGGCATAGGTGTCCGCATTGCGGAAGGGGGTGGGGTAAAGGTGGTTGGCGTGCCCATAGGCACGGATGCATTCGCGGTGAACAGCGCCGTCGAGATAGTCCGAGATGGGGGAGCAGAGCAACTCGCGCGCATCCTGCCGCGTATGCCGGACAAACAGTCGGCGAACCTCATCGCCACCAGTTCAATGGTGAAGCGGGCCTCCTACATTGAGCGGGTAATGGACCCGGAGCTGTCACTACCCGCGTGTCAGCGGGCAGACAATAGCACAATATGGATGCTCGAGCGCCTTCTCGAGCTTCCAGGGATAGCGGACGAATCGCCGTTCTTTGCGGACGGATGCCCGGCAAACCGGTTGACGCTACAGCCCCACCAGAAAGCGCAGGCGAGCCTCTCCACAGGGGCCGGGGGGTTTGGACTGTCATCGACTGAATCAAGGAGAATGTCAGCGTCCATCGGGAGCTTAGTGGCGACGGTGCCAGAGGTCCTTGCTGACCTCTCCGGCCCATTGGGGGGAAAAGTCTGAAGGGAGTTGCCCAATTCGGACCTCGTTCGCCGCATATGGAGTAGCGTCAGGGACCTCCGTGACATCCATGGGGTATCGGAGGAGGCAATGGCGGACGTGGTCCCGGAAATCTGGCGGAACAGGGCGTTTCGCGCGAACGAGGGAGGAGTCTCAGAGCAGTCTGATATGGAGGCATTGCCATCACATGAAGCCCAAACGATCAGCTCCCACAAAGCGCAGCACAAGCTGGGGCAGCAGGTAAACCGGGTACGGTACCAACGGTACGTTGCGTCTCTGGACCAGCTCCCCGAGGCAGCAGGCCCGTCGAGTCGGAACGACGTGTTCGGGGGAATCGAAACCAGAGATCTTGCCAAGGCTCGGCAACGGAGCCTATCGGGACCAGGCGCTGTCGCCTGTTTGAGGGCAAGGCCTGTGGACACGGCACGAATCATACCGGCTTCGGAGTTCGTGTCTATGGGACGGCGCTTTCTGGGAATGGAGGAGCCCATAGCGACGAGGTGCCCCTACTGCGAAGCGACGGATGTCACCACGCGTCACGCGCGCACATGCCACCGAGCAGGCGCGCAGGTAAACCAGCATCAGCCGCTAGTCCACGCGCTGTCCCGCACCTTCAAGCGGTTGTCCATTCGCCATCAAACGGAAAGCGGAGCGCCCTTCAACGCCGACAGAAACCTCCGCATGGATATAGTGATCGAGAGGGGAGGCCTCCGAGACGCTATGTCGTCAGAGTACCGTAACAAGGCGATACTCCTCGACATCACGCACGCAGACCCCCAAGCGAGAGTCCACATGCGGGCTGGCAGCGCTGATCGAGACGGATCAGCTGTCTCCACTTCCGAGGCGCGAAAGCGCAACCACTACGCTCGTGCAGGACAAGTGTCCTTCGACGAGCGCAGCCATAAACTTGTCACCCTCGCGGTGGAAAGCTTTGGACGCCTCGGGAAGGAAGGCAGCGATTTCATTGACCAGCTGGCAACGAGCATCATCGGAGGAACGGACGGGGGATCTCTAGCAAGAAAAGGGGTTTGTAAGGAGCATATTTTCCAGATCATATCGGTGACCACCCAGGTCGCGATCTCGCGCCGGGTGCACCGATATAAGCTCGCCCTGCGAGACCGCCAGGCCGCCAGGGGGAGAAGAGAGGAGGAGGGAGGACTACTTCCAATGGCGTGGGGATGGAATGTAGATGCGGAGTAGGACGCAGGGCGTATAGATACATAGTCGGTGAAAATATATCGGTAAAAGGTAGTACGTATTCAATTGAGTATACGCAAGGAAGGAGAAAAGGTTGGATAAAATTGAGGGTGTTCGACGAATTATGTTAGTTTTTTCATCTTGAATGAATAACGCCCTGCACATTGTCAGAAGGCAAATAATAATAATAATAATAATAATAATAATAATAATAATAATAATAATAATAACAACAACAACAACAACAATATATTCGATGAAGATCGACGAGCACAGTAGGAATGAATGCTGCACCTTATTATGAGCGATAAAAATGGAGGCACCTAGCAGGGGGGGAGAAGGGAAGACATCCACCCGTGGCCACGGCTTGTCCAGAAGCTAGAAAGTAAAACTGACGACTAGAATAAGTAACTAAATAATGAGAGGTTATTATTCAGGGTACTTATTAATAGCTCATTTCCAGAAGTCTATAGTCCGTGGCAACAAAAAAAGAGGCCACGTGCGCGTCCCGTGCCTGTATATCACTCGCTGACTGCAACAGCGCAACGGGGTAGACTGTTACCCTGCGGCGATGGCGCTGGGTTTCGAAGCTCGCCTGGTGGTGTGGGTACTGTCATTATTGCTTGAGTTGCACGCCGATTATTCAATAATCAGTCGCCGTGCTTGTTGTGTTACTGCGAGGCTGGCCGGATACCGTAAATACGAACATGTATGCGTCGTATTAACAGCTACTGGTGTGTACTACTGCTGTTGTATCTCTATACGCGCGTAGGGCCTAGAGTAGAAGTGGGGATCGAGTGGTTAGGCGCCCTCTGCTGTTGTTGTTGTTGTTGTTGTTTTCTTCACATTAAACCGTTCTTTCTACGCGTCGACATCCAGCACAACCAGTGTCCGTGCCGATTCTTCAAACCTAGAGAGATACAAGTTCTGTGGTCACAAAGCTACGCCACACAGAGATACTACGTTGCCACGTATGTAATGCAATGCCATGTCATCATACTGCGTACGACAGGCACCACATACACATTCCATGACCTAGAGAAACAAAAACGAAACAAAGAGAAAAAACAAAAACAAAAACAAAGACAATTCGAAAGAGAAAAGAAACAAAAAAAGAAACCAAAATATACCTGGTATATGTATATACTTCAGTATAGCAGCAAACCATCGTACCCCCACGTAGGGGACGTGGCAGACACTTGAAAAGAACGAGCTGGGAAAAAAAAAAAAAAAAAAGAAGAAAACACCACTAGTCGTCAACAGAGTAAGACTAAGAACCAAGGGAAAAATAACAGTCAAACCAAACAAAGCACAAGGCATGCTCCAGGTAGCGGCAGCAGTTTATGGTACGAGTAGCACAGCCAGGGTCTCCCTGCTGGCCCGCCTGGTACCTTGCTACCCTGTCTGCCACCATCGTCCAGCGTTCGTCAACTATGCCCGGCCCCTCGGCGTCAGACAGTACGAAACAAAAGCAGAGCAGGCTCGTCATCCACCCACGCCACACGACTCCTTCAATAAGGCTTATCAGCTTATCAATCGGAGAAAGGAAGAGAAATGAAAATCACATAGGGTCACCGCAAAGAAGACAATAAAATGAAATAAAAATAGCACTCTAATGGAAAGGCAAAGCTTTTCAAGATAGTTCAGAGACAAGGAGTTAGACCTCAGACCAGTCAGCCATCCTACTTGTCCTTCTCAGACCAGTCAACCATACTACTACAACTGCTATGTTTTTACATACATACTTGACTGAGTTTGTGGTGGTTGGTGGTGGCGGTCAACGAAATAAGATACGAGGTATATTTGCAAGTAGCAGAACAACTCGGAGGCCTGAAAAAACAATGGGTGTATGGATGTACTATTATCGCAGGGTATGAGTCGTGCGTCAACAGCTCCCACTCAACAGGTTGCTTGTCACTCTGCCAGGCATGAGAGGCGTGGGGGCCGGGGTTCGATACCCGTCGGGTTCAAAAATCGAAATGCACTTTTTGAATACAGTAGTAGTAAGTAGTGACCCTTCTATACGTAGCGCCGGTTTTTACGCGCCAGCCAAGAGTACCGGCACTCATCGCGGCAACCGGCACTAATTACTCCGCACACTGGTTAATCCCCATCTGTGCCGACCAATTTAATAAGCACCATAGCGGACAGCCGGCACTATTTTATTCAACCGGCACTATAGAGGGACAACTTTACTTACTGCACGATGCTACATATTTCTCCTGTCGCGGCATGCGCGAGAGAGTGAACTATAAAATGGCAAAGTTCGTCGGAAATAGATGAGCAGTGGGAATGAAAGCCGAATGGAGTGCCGAATCACGTCATCCACGAAAAAATTGAAGGCCAGTACCTGGGGTAAGAAGGGGAGATATCTGTGACTTCCGTGTAGATACCAGCCGGTTCCTAAGAGTTTTCCGCTATGTACCGAAATATAAAGACCGTTTTTACTAAATATGAATATAAAATCGGTCCCTATATTTCGGGACCGAGCGGAAAACGCGTGAGTTTTCTATCTGAACTACTACTACAGCAGTAGTAAATCTCAAACCACACATATCAGGTATAAATATATCAGAAGCGCGCTTTGACGTGATCATCGACGCCGATTTTTCGCAAAATGTAATGCTCGTACAAAAAAAAAAACACAAGAGGTGTCCGTTCTGTATTGGCAAGAAGTTCTTGAGATTGCGACATACAGCATTGCTTAGCATAGTACGACTATATATACGAGGGTTCAGAAAATATTTTTTAGACACGCAAAGCCGAAAAGGAGGCATTCAAGCCCTTTTGACATACAACGCGCGCCCCTCCCCCCCCGCTTTGCGTTCCGTGTTCCCGAACACCACGGATGACCCGAAATCCAGCCACTGCAGTTAGTTCTAAATAGTGCTACAGACAGACAATACACGTAGCTAAAGAACTTACCCCTCCTCCCCCTTCCTCCGCTGAGCAACAAAAATAGAAAGTACCCGCAATAGGAAAGAGAAAAAATCAACGCTGTTTGCTTTGTCCGTTTCCTCAAAACTACTGCCTGTGTCGAGATACCCTTCGGTGCCTTTTGACCAATCGACAATCAATCACAGAAACAAAAATGTCGCCTACTCTTGCCGTCCACGTACTGGGCCAGGAGTTGTGTAAAAAAAAAAAAAAAAAACATTTTATTATCGTCATAGCCCGTAGGCTGTCGTGTGCCCACATTGCCTACGACCACACAACACCAATAACATGTCACTAAATAAAACTTGAGGGGCAAAAAGGAGAAAAAAAACTGAAAAGTTGGACCTGATTTTGGAAAAGAGGTGCGGGTCAACCCGAGACAGCCAGCAAAACAGACAACAAGCAAAGCAGGGAAGTAACCAGAAGAACCGTCAAAACCATTAGTTTTTTTATCACCCACCTATTTTGACCGTCATGCCCCACAACCTAGAGGTATCATCCACGCTCTCTCCGCCCACACCAACCTCCGTACTATCAATCCACCCATCATCTTCATCGACAAAAAACCAAAACATCCTTTCAATATATAGTCACAACACCATGCCTTCGTTGGCCTTAAACTATCCTTAAGCTAAGGAATACCTGGTAGCCTACAAAAGCCAAGAAAATACCAGGTAGTAGTCCGCAGGCTTATGCAGTACCCGGTTGCCTAAGAAATAAAATATCTCCTGGGGCAACATAAATAACCGGTGAGTTAAGAAAGTTTCCCTAGGCCTAATACCAGGTAGCCCTCAAGGCCTGCTACTGGGGGGGTATATTAATCAGGACCCATCGTATCCACAAAGACCCACATATGCCGGTATTTTTACCAAGCATATTTGGTCCTGATTAAGTTCCGTAATAAGAAATAAAACAGGCCTTCTAATAGGTGACAAAACAACACGCAACACCCATTGAGCTGAACGCCCGGCACTCTCTCTCCCCCCCTCTCGAGTGGTGGATGGCCACAAGCGCAGCTCCACACCCCTCACTCCCCCCCGCCGCCCCACGCCCCAACCTCGTGCTCGCCCCAGCTCACCACCCTGCCATCAATAGCAAATATAGTCTTATTCGTGCGAGCTGCTGCACTTCCTATTAGCGCTATTCGGTATAATATTTCGGGGTCGTTAAGCCCCCCCTATATGTACGTGGTTACACCATATCGCGTCTCGTTTGCTTGCTACTGCCCTTCCTTGTACGTATATATAGAGCTACTATTTCTTCTCGTAGGTAGAATACTTCGGGGTCGTTCACCCCCGTAACACGTAGTGCCCGCCCGATCAATCGATTCGATCGACCGATATAATATCTAGATAAGACAGATAAGAATCACCTCTCCCTCTCTTGAATGAAAAAAATGCCAACACTTCTTCTGAGATAAGCTCACCGAGATAAGCTCGTATACGGCAGGATGGACTTACAGGGCTACTGCATCACCCGCCAACCAACCCCCTCCCCCCCTCTCCCCCCCCCCCCCCGTCCCTCCCTCCCTGCCCCCCCTCACCGAGTGAGTGAGCCAGGCGGGCGCACAAGGCCTCCCTCCATACCTACCTCCCTCGCACCAAAAAAAAAAAAAAAAAAAAAACGTTTACAGGTAATACCATTATTATGCTACTGCTGCTGCTGCTGCTGATGCCGCTGCTGCCGTAAAGGTAGTTCGTGTGCCTGCTGCTGCTGCTGCTCCTCCTCCTGCTGAAATCCGTGTGCCTGCCGCGTACGTACGTACACACGTACATGCTGCACGCGCGCCCGAGAAATGGAGTGAGCAGGCCGTTACGTTCCTTCTTGTCTGCTTCGTTCCTTGACATGGGTTTTATACGAGCCCTCTTTATGCCTATCAATAAATGTCTCGCTCCCTTCCTGCTCTCTATGTACCACCACCACTCTAGTCTCCCTCATGCTCCGTTTTGTATCCGTAGACTCGTAAGCGATCTCCAGAACTACCTCATCCTCCTCATTCCCGGCTATTTTCTATGTATCTTGCCTGTTTTCCCTTGTATTCGACGTCTACTGTCTCTTGCGGGAAGCATCAAAGCAAAGAAAGTAGTTCGGAAGAAAAAACAGGGAGAAAAAAAAAGAGCAAACGGAAGAAAGAAAATAGGAAGGCTACGTCACGTGGAAGATGGAAGAAAAACTAAAAAAAACACTAAAAAAAAAAATGGAAACGAAGAAATAGAACCACAGGAACATAAATGGCGGAAAGGAAGAAAGAAAAATTCGAAATAAAAAAGAAATTGCAAACGAGTCGGCTAACATAATCTTAGTATCGTATATTATACCCAGTACATGGATATATCAGCCCCCCCCCCGTCTCCCCCTTGGCTTGGTTTTTGAGTGTCTTGATCTATATTGCAGCTTTCTCGAAATCGGCGCGTGCTTCCACCTCCCCTGAAAAAACGACCGAAAATTCGTGTCCATAAGAAACGGAGGTTGGCTGCACAGTGTACGGTGGAAATCCACGTATACATACCGTTCAAGTACCGGAAAGTTGGGTCGGTGGGGCCACAGATAACACCTCCCGGTCTCTAGCGCACGTTTCTATGTGCAACTCCTCCCCCATCTCCCATTGGAGACGGAGGGAGGGGGGAAAAAAAAAACAGAGACGATTCTACGCAACGATAATACAAGCAGAATCTCGACCAAAAAAACGAAGAAAATAAAATGCAACCAAAATCAACGATAGGCGGGGGAGGGGTACATAGAGCCGAAAAAGCCCTATTATAATCCTCTTCCCAAAAGGATGACATGCATCTCGTAGAAACAGCAGAACATCAGACAACAAAACAAACAAAACCAACCCGACGAACAAGCCGACCGACCGGAAAAACACCGTCCGAGATAGCACCAAAACATAAAAATTGCCAGTCCTTCGAGGGACGCCCCCCCCCCCGCCCGCGAGTACTCGTTCCAACGCAAATACATATTGTAGCACGCCCCTTCGATACAACGCGCGGGTGAAAAAGCGAGAGAACCCTCGCCAGCGAGATGACATACCCTCGAGAGCGACAAAGAAAAAAGCAACTCTTCGTGAGTGAGACAGGGATAGCAACCCTCCCTCGCTCCTTGCCTTCTGCCGACAGAGCGTTTCCGCCCGCTTCGAGTACCACGCGGGCCGACATAGCCACGAATCGCCAAATCGATACCAGACACTCCACCTCTGCCCCCCCCCCCGCCCCCACCCCACCCACCCCATTTTTTTCGCGCGCCATCCCATCCCCTTCCACCCCACCATGTGTTCCTCGCGCCTTCCTCCCTTCCCCCCCACGTACCCCAATGATCGTCACGTCATTACGTTCTTCCTCCCTCCGCTTTCCCCCCTCCACACCCATTTTCATCGCCTCTTTCTGTCCTCGCTTCCCGCCCCTCCCCCCCCCCCCCCCCCCCCCCCCCGCCCTTTCCCCCTACCCCGCCCAACTTTTCATCGCGTCTCTCCATCCTCCGTCCCTCTCTCCCTCCTGGAGTACGCCTATATAGTCACCGTCAAAGACGTTAGGGGGACGCCGTTTGGCCGCTTGACTGACCGGTTTGACTGCTTGACTGACCGCCCCGTCGAAGGACAATTAAAAGAATTTTCCCGTCCTGCCGAATAGTTACAGTGCTGTCTCCTGACAGATTCTTGCTCGAGACCCCTCCTGGAATATGCTTATATAGTCGCCGCCAAAGACGCGAGGAGTTCGTGGTTCGACCGCATGACTGAAAATTTTGACCGCTTGACTGACCGCGCCCGTTAAAATAAAATTCGGACGAATTTCCAGTTTTGCCACAAACGATGACAGTGCCATCTCCTGCCGTATTAAGCTCTACACTCCCGCCGCGGCTCCGACGCTGCTGCCCACTTGAGACCTGGCCACCGCTTCTGGGGAGGCTGGCATGGTCTCCTCGCTGCTGGCGCTGCTGTTGTCCCCATCCCCAGTGATTTCCGTTCGCTGGTGGTGGTGGTTTTTGTCTAGCTGGGTGATACGTGTTGCTGCTGCCGCCGCGCTGACTTCTTGCCCTTCCACTGCTGTTGCCGTTACCGACTCGGAAGGCACCGAGCCAACCTCCGACATGTGTACTGCTGCTGCTGCTGCAGGTGGCGGTGATACCGCCGGTGGTGCTGCCCACGCCGCTGCCGTTCTCACAGCTGCTGCTGTGGTCGCGCCCGCTCCACTTCTCCTGGTCGCTGCGGCATTGGTCGTTGCTGTCGCCCCCCTCGTCTGATTGGTCGATAGTTTCGCTGCTAGTCTTGCCGACGAGGCGGGGTCCGTCTTTCCCGCCCAATGCCGTCGGAAACCGGTAGCCGAAGAGTAAGCCGTGGCGTAGATGCTGCTGCTGGTGCTGTTGCCCGTGGGGCTGCACCTGCTGCTGTTGGTGCCGGTCGGACTGCACTTGGTGCTGTTGGTGCCTGTCGGGCTGCACTTAGTGCTGTTGGTGCCCGTTGGACTGCACTTATCAGTACTAGAGCCGTTGGTGTCCCTTGGACTGCACTCATCGATAGAGCCGTTGGTGTCTCTCGGGCTGCATCTGTTGGCGCCGTTGCTGCTGCTGTCGGTGACGCTGTTGGCACTGGTGTTGCTGCTGGTGATGCCGTTCTTTTTTCGCTTTGCCCACGACGGAGTAGAAACTCCCACCCCCCCGCCCAACCCCACCCCCACCCCCGACTCCGAACCAGCTCTCAGTCGCGACGACGTCACCCAGGAGGCAGACACCCTCTCCCTGAGGGTCCCGCGAGGGGTTGCCGCAACGATTTCCGCAGCAGCAGCAGCAACGACCGTGCTAGAAGGGGCAGCAGAATCGGACAAGGAAGGTTGCTGCTCAAGTGGCGCCAGCCCTCTCACGACGGTTGCCGGCGACGGACATACTGCGGCAGCACCACCACTACCACCGGCGGCGGGACATTTCGAACGCTTGGTCGACCTCTCCCCGCCCCCGCCCCCGCCCCCGGCGCCGGCGTCAGGCGTCGCGGGAAACGGCAGCGCGACAGTCGCCGGCCCTCCCAGCCTGGCAACGCGAGTATTTATGGCCGAGGCAAGGGCGGCTATCCTCCCCGTAGGAAGCGACGGCACCACGACGCGGGGGGAGGAGGAGCTCGGCCGGCCCGGGGTCATCACCCCCCCCGGCGGGATGGAGGACGAAGCCCCCCCCCTTTCGTAGCGAGGGGTAAGGGCCCGATTGCGACCTCTATCACACCGGGGGGTAGCGCTGGCGGGGGCGAGGTAGGCCGCCGAGGAGGGGGGCTGTCCGGGCATGCTCCCGTTCTGGAAGGGGGGGGGAGGGGGGGGGGGGGGGGGGGGTCAGCATTGGTTTTCCGTTCTGAACCTGTTTTTCACAGAGGTAGGAAGTGTGAAGAGGGGAAGGGGGGGCTGGGAGAATACCCCGTGCATCTTGGAAGGGGGGGGGGGGAAGGTGAGGTCGAGATTGGGGTTCACCAACATGCTTCCGTTTGGGGAAACTCGCAGAGATCTACACGAAGAGCATATGACAGGGGGCGGGGACAGGACCGGGGGGGGGGGGGGGGGGGGGGGGGGGGGCTGAGTAGGGTTGCGCTGGAGCCATGCGTTACTTTCCGACTAATTTTCCGTGAAGTTTTTCCACAGAACAGCGGTGAATGGGCTACTATAGTAAAGGGAAATATCAGAAGATATTGTTGTGTCACACTTACCCTACACCATACATAATGTAATGGCTCTGGACTACAATACATGGTATCATCTAATACTTCGGCCATAATACCTGGTCCCCGGTACTCGTGTATAGTTTTTAGGATTGACAGATGTATATACAACAAAAGGTTTGATAAAGATCGGGGATTCTATTCCAGTGGACGGTACGGACCTCGGTGCTGGAAAAGCTAGCACTCCTGAGCACGCTAGCCTTCGACCCGGCTCTCCGGGGAGCGCGCGATCCTGTCGAACAGCTGGGAGCCTTTCCTCCCCACGAGGAGGGCGTCCCCAGTCCGGGGCAGTCAACCGGCAGCGGTTCCGCCGCGCATTCCTCTCCGCTTGGCTGGCGAAAATAAAAATAGTTAAAACAACACCAATGCGATAAGGTGAGCCAAAGGTAGGGTAACATCACGTAGGGCAAGGCAGGGCAAGGCAAGGCAAGGCAAGGCAAGGCAAGGCAAGGCAAGGCAAGAGCAGGGCAAAAAGCAAGGCAAGAGGAACACAAAAAACAAGGCAGAAGCAAAAGGCTGCCCCCCGCCACCCCCCCCCCTCAACCTCTCCCTGACACTGCCATATGCCATATACACCACCAAAAGAGTTCTCTCGCAACAACCTGCACACAAAAAAAACAGCCTCCTCAGTGCTCCACGGCATCCCCCCATCGCCAACCAACCACCGAAAAAAAAACCGAACAGAAAAGTTGTCCGCTCAGCATCTCACCGCAAACAGAGCAAACCGATACGTTTACCAGGGGGCATACGTAGTAAGAATCATAATCCACGATACCCAAAAACCATGTATCCCTCTTTGTTTACACACCATACTGGGTTCTGATTGCTACGACGTTCCCCCAAAAAAAACACGAGAAAACAAACGAAAAAGATCCGCTAACCGCCAACTCTCTTTCACCTGTCCCTTGCCCTGCCCCTTCCTTTCCACTCTCCCCTCCTTAGCAACGCCTCGCATTTCTCCACCGAATCCAAGGGAAAGCTCCCGTACTCCTCCCCGCTTCACCCCCTCCACCACCACTCCCACCCCCCCCCCCCCTCAGCCGAATCCCTCCGCCCCTGGCTGAGGTGTTTTTCCAAGGCACGCTCAGCCTTGTCCGCTCGCTCGCGTTGCTCCGTGGCCTCTTCCCGCGCCTTCTCCGCCTCCACCTGTGTATTATATTAATGAGTTAGGTATCGGACAACGAACGATAATTGACGTCGTTTCGTACGATGCTTTGAAACATCGATAACTGGTATATAATACGTATGATATACCATATACGATGTATGTATCGAGAAATGATACCAGGTACCACGTAGATCAATATTTGGACATATCGAGCGTATCCGATGTAGCGATCGATGTTTAGACATGAGATATCCAACACTGTTGCTTTGTTCGCGCGCTCGTTTTTGCTCCCATCGTTCGCGCTTTGGATGCCTCGGCCTGGGCAATATGGTGATATGAATATAGGAGATATCGGATATCGAACGAGAATGGAGGTCGATATGTACCTGCTGTAGTATATTACTGATAACGATAAACGCGAAAGAGACAATCGATACGATTCCGATACCCGTAGTCTTCGATGGCCTCAGTTGGCGCTCAAGGTTGCCTCGGCCTGCGTACTCGTGATGTATAAGGGAGACATGGATATCGAGCATTGGACGATAGTTGGGTTCGATGTGTACGGTATCAATAAACCAAAACAAAAAACAAGAACACGTACAATCCATGTACAATTTCGATACGACAATGGTACGATATCAAAGTCAAGAAAAAAGAGTCCATTACCCACCAACAGCAAGGGCAGTGCTAAATCGTACCTGGTAGTCAAAAGGGGTTCGTCCGACCCGAGACAATCAAACCTCATCTTTTCTGCTGCTGCTGTAAACTGCAAACTTAGGCACAGCGGCGCTCATGGGGCCTTTCAAGGCATAACACCCACCCCAAGCCCACCCGGCAAAAAAACCTCAAGACCAAAAAACAAGCAGAGGTTGCACGTGAAGCAAAAAGAAACAAACACTCCCTCCCACAGCAGTAGTGATCGTACCCACTCTCGAGACCCAGACACGGGGGGTATCCTGAAACTAAGCAAACGAATATCTAAAAAAGACTCGCCTTTTCGATACTATGATACGTCGTCCGGAAATTCAACAGCTCTGGTTCGTTTTCATCCTTTTGATATTTTTATATAGGAGTGCGGTTTCGTTTTGCCTTTTCGTCGTGCAGTATTGGGAGGCAAATGATGTTGCTGCTCCAACCAGAGGCTACGGTGGCGAAGGGCTCCCTCCCGCCTAGAAAATGAGCAGAATTCGTATTATATGTTTTAAAATATATATATATGACATGGACACCAACCACCACCGCAACCAGGGCCGAGGAGCCAAGGGATCCGGCCAAGGACCTTAATAAAAAGAGGCAGTGAGTGAAGAAGGAAGGGGTCAAGAGGCTATTCAAGGCATCAAACGAATCAAGGGAGGATTAGCCAGGCGGGTCATGGAGGCAGCATCTCTTCAAGGCCATCAAACCGAGGATTGGAAATAAAAATAAAAATGCGAGGACTACAAACAACATCAAAATGAAAAGAAAAGAAAAAACGCACGGTAACCGCAACCAAGGGGTCCGACCTAAAGTCCATCGTCCACGGACAAACCAGGGCATACTACTGGCTGTAGCCCTATAGCTGATAGGGCGGGGCGGGGGTCTTCAAGGCATCAACACGAATCGGCACGGACACTGGTTGTGCTATTATAGATGCCCTCGACGGGTAGAAAGAACGGTTCAATGTGAAGAGCACCCACACAAGTCGGAGAGATAATCGATGCCCTCTTTTTCTTTTTCGGTCTGGTTTCTTCGTTGCTTCTCTTTCTTTATGGTGTATTTTTTGGTTGCTGGCGTATGTATGTATGTTGTGTCGGCCGCACCTAGTGCGAAGGCATGGTATTCCGTAGGCTATTAATGCATTACGGTGTGTTATCTCTGTGTCGTAGTCTGTGACCACAGAGCTCGTATCTTTCTAGGGTGAAGAATCAGCACCACGGACACTGGGCTTGCTGGATGTCGACGAGTAGAAGAACGGTTTAATGTGAAGAACACACACACACTTTATGATCTAGATATCACACGGGCACATACATATATATACCTACCAGGTATTAAATAGTATAATATTTAAATATATGTACCCTGATCTGTATGATCCAGCCTACCAGGTGTTTGTGTTGCCTACGGTTGAGAGCCGCATAACACGCATGATCTACAGCAGCAGCACAAATTTCCCGGGTCGGATCTGTGTTCTACACATATAGATCCTGCGCAACACCTCAAAACAGCAGGTGGAGATCTATTACCTGGTACAGATGATCTTCAAGCAGCAGATAGCTCGCGATCTGTACGCGACGTGTGAACGCACAAAACAACCCAAGAAAACATCGTGCATGATGACCATGAAAACCAGCGCAGTTTTTTCATGGATACAAAAAAAAAGGGTCTGACAACCGCCATCATAACCCCCGGGCTACATACATAGAGCATAGAGTAGTACAGCAGCAAAAGCGGAGCAACCAGGAAAAAGGTTGCCCCGACAGATCGAACGCTGGGTCCCTACTGACGTCCTATTACGGGGGACCATAGTAAATAGGACTTACGGTACACACAAAAACCCGTATAATTTCCATTTTTTACTAACAATATTTGGTCCTATTTACTATGGTCCCCCGTAATATTACTGCTGTGGTTGTAAAGAATTTGGTTGGAACCAATTTTGGTTGTGTTTTTTTTTTTCGTAATATGGTTCCGTAACGCTGTCAGGACTGCAGCCCCGTTTTTGGGGACAAACTTACTTGGAATTTGACTGGTTTGTCCCCAAAATCGGACTGCAGTTTGCCCTGAAAGGGTTAAAAATGCCCCCAAACCATGCAATTTTCCTATTATGGCGGACCATAGTAAATAGGACCAAATATTGTAGGTAAAAATAAAGCAACGTATATAGGTTTTGGTGTGTGTGCCGTACGTAGGTCCTACTTGCTATGGTCCCCCGTAGTAAGAGTCGAGTATATTGAAACCCAACACAAGAATTGTTGGGTTAGAAATAGCATTTTGGCACTTACTTTTGTCACAAAAACCTCAGGAAAAACCTGACGTTCCGCGAGGAGACGTGTGAAGCGAGGGAAAACGTGCGCTGTCAAGGGCGCGGAGTCGAGTGTTTTAACACTAAATAAAACCTACCACCCTGGGCGGAAATATAGTGACCGCTTGGTATTCATATTAATGTACCGGCGGTCCTTATATTCCTGCCCAGAGAGTGCTGCCAAGTTTGGTGCAGGTCAAAGCAATCCAAGTCAGAAATATAAGGTCAAAGCAACTCAAGTCAGAAATGTAAGTCTGCAAAGGGGGGGGGGGGCGAAAGTTCTGCCTCCTGATATTACGGGGGACCATAGTTAATAGGACCAAATATTGTTAGTAAAAATAGGGAAATATATAGGTTTTTGTGTGTACCGTAGGTCCTATTTACTATGGACCCCCGTAATAGCTTCCTCCGCCTATTAGGACACTGGTACATGAATTACGTCTTTACGTAGGCGGACATTAATAGATCTTCCGGGCGTCGGGGCTGTACACTGCTGTCATTCAGGCTTCCCAGTGAGGTGAAGGGACGAGAGTGGGACAGGAGTCGCGCGCGCCGACCCTTTCTCACGTTCAACTTTCCCCGCTCTTTTTCCAAAGACCTCTGGTACTTGTGTTATCCTGTACTTTTTCACGATTTGCCTACATACTCAAGTACATATATACGTACCTTACAACGACACGCACGACAACACACCCACCCCGACGGACGAATTTCCGAGGGGGAATTTCTCGACAACGTGAAAATAGTGCAAACGCCGAGCGGCGCGTCTATGGAGACGGATCTCCATGAGATCTTCCCAGACAAAGGCGACCTTCTCGTTGGGTGGCTCCGCTCCCGTGCTTTCGGAGAAAATCGGCTCTGAAGCTATAATCCCAGGGTGTGTGTGGATCTCGTGCGTTGGTTGGTGGTATACGATAGGCGGCTGGCTCCACGCACATTTTCCCGCATGAATGCTATCTATCCTTGTTTTTTATTTCATTTTCCCCCCCCCATCTATACCATCTTCGCCCTCTTTTTCTCTCCCTCCGAAAGTCGTCACTCAGATCCGGGAACATTTTTACATATATTAATATTAATAGCAGGGTAGCAGGGTGTAGCAGACTCTTCCTCCCCCACCCCTTCCCCACCACGGTACGTGCCATGCATTTCATCGCGAGAAGGGTTCATCGCTTGCTTTTTCCCCTCGTCGACTCGCGTCGAGATTTTGCTATATAACCTGTACCGCCACACCGACATTGGCATGGACAACGCACGCACCTGCAAGGAGGACAGCTTGTCCTTCATTGCCTTCCCATCGAGCCGCGACTGCTCCAGGGCCGTTTTCATGGACTTCACCGCGTGGGACAAGTCGCGCGCCCCAACCTTGCTCATGCTCAACTCCTTCTCGCGCTTCGTCAGCTTTCCCCAGAGCGTCTCCACTTCGCCCTTGGAAAACAAAAGCGAGAAGAAAAAAAAAAAACAAATTAGGACCCGGGCCAAAATGGGTATACCAAGTACACAAAGTTAATACCTGTAGGATATAGATATATATGGGATATAAAATATACGGGGGGAAAAGCCCCAGCAAAAAGTTCAGCCCTGCCCTTGCTTCCAAGTTCCAAAGCACGGATTTCCGGACCACATTTGGGTATACCAAGTACATGTTGATACCAAGTACACCGACTATACAGCGATGGAGTATAAAATGCACGGGGGGGGGAAGGGGAACAACAATTTCAGCCATCCTCAAGTTCCAAAGCACGAACTTCGAGCTTCGGCCGCATGTGGGATGGCTGGATGGATGGGGTGTAAAAAACGTGCAAAACACAGGAAAAAAGTTCGCTTCGTTGGCTGCCATTGCTTTTGCTGCCGATGCTGCTGCTGATACCGGCGTGGGCGGAAGAAAAAAGGCGATATTTTGTACATAAAGCACCTCGACGAAAAAAACAACAAAACAGTCGATCACTACCGCTACAGCTGCTGCAGGATTTTTCTCACGCTGTGTTTAGTGAATATTGAGTCCGTCTCGATGCCTGTGTATGTTCAAGCATAAATACCACGTACTACTGCTGTACCTGGTACGTATGCTCTTTACGCACACTATTACGGGGGTCCATAGTTAACGGGACCAAATTTTGTTGGTAAAAATAGGTAAATATATAGTTTTTTATGTATACCATAGGTCCTATTAACTATGGACCCCCGTAATAGGTAAATAATAACTGCTCTGTTGTCTTTTACACATACATGCTGCATAGGTTGAACCGTTTTTTTTTCGATCTACTCAACGTCAGCAAACCCGCGGTCCCATATATTGAAACAGCTTCTTCCTACGACACGAATACGGCACCTAGAGAGAGGTACTCGGCACGCGTACTGTGCAAGTTTAGTAAATTCCGTGGCCACAGACGACAACTGTGGGCGGAAATATAAGCACCGCGTCGTCTTCATATACAATAAATTCCGTGGCCACAGACTACAACTGTGGGCGGAAATATAAGCACCAATACGTCTTCATTTTCAAGTCTGAGCGCTCCTTGTATTTCCGCCCAAAGTGGCACGAGACGGAGAAAATCCAGGCACTGCACAAACAAACACTGAAAGGAGACGCATGTCGCACAGCAGTACTGCTGCTGCTGTACAGCAACAGACAGTCGTCCTGTAGTACGCACCCGCGGGTGTGTGTGATAAGAAATGATATCTACGCGATATTATTGTCATCACCCCACTCCGTTGAACAAGAGAACAGCAGTTTACGTCGCTAGAATAATAAGGACAGCAGTTTTCAGTGCTCGGGTATATAAGGACAACAACGGCAGTTTGTGTCCCTGAAACAAAAAACACGGTTGTCCCTTGAAAGTAAGGACGGTTTCTGTCCCCAAACTTTTAACCCTTTTAGTACCGCAGTCCCGTTTTGGGGACAAATAGCTTGGAATTAGAATGATTTGTCCCCAAATCGGGACTGCGGTACTAAAGGGGTTATAACGACAGCCAGCAGTTCATCTCCCCAAATTCAAGCTCGCAGTTTGCGTTTTAATATGTGATCCGAAAGGTCCTAATATTTAGGGACAAGAGTGGTACCATGTATAATGATGTATACGTGTATTACACTACATACATAAATATATATAGGGTAGAGCTAGGGTTATTTATGTGTATTATACGAACGCCCTAATATTTAGGGACAAGAGACAAGAGTGGTACCATGTCTAATATGTATACGTGTATTACAATATATACATAAAGATATATCTAGGGTAGAGTTAGGGTTATATATGTGTATCATACGTACGCAGGAAGACATTGGAGGAGACGGAATATTGGCGCAACAACAATGAAAACTGAAAACACATACATACAGCCTCCGTGACGCCAACCAATAAAATCTCCACGCCCAAAACGTGCAGCGGCGGCGGCAGGGGGCAACGGTCATCTCGAGTTGCGCACCGTAGTACACCTGGTACGTATTCACGAGTAAACTTTTCGAGTCTTGACCCTCCTGAGCTTCAGAGGGGGGAAAAGGCGATCAACCATGACGATCAATCTGCGTGATTGGGGGCATGACAAAAACTGTTGTGACTGGGGGATGATACCATTACCACCATTAATACAATATATACTACTATATACGGGGGTCCATAGTTAATAGGACCTACAGTATACATAAAAACCTATATACTTGCCTATTTTTACTAACAATATTTGGTCCTATTTACTATGGTCCCCCGTAATACTGTCCTACGACGGGGGACCATAGTAAATAGGACCAGATACTGCTCGTAAAAATAGGGAACTATGTACATATGTCCTATTTACTATGGTCCCCCTTAATGTAGTTTCAAGATGCAAGGAGTCGTACGGCACCAAGCGTACGTACGAGTAGCAACGTCGCAACACGATCCTATCCGTACTGCTGGGATCTCAAGCAAAATATGTCAGGAGACGTGTCAAGCAACAACGCCAAAACGTGCGCTGTCGACGGTGCAGGGCCGAGTGGTCCACATTATTCACCTACGACCGGGTACGTGTAGTAGTTTGGCGTCAGTCGAGGTGCATGTCAAGGCAAAAAGTTGCTGTCTGTCAAAGTGGTCAAAGTGCTGTCTCCTGACACATCTTTGCCCTCAAGCTGCTCGTATTCCTTAAAAGGAGAGATCACTGCTGTTCTTTGAAAGGGGTCCCAAAAGGGATATGACGCTTTTAGGGCAAACCGCAGTCCCGTTTTGGAGACAAACCCCCTTAAATTCCAAGCACTTCGTCCCCAAACCTTTTTTTTTTTTTCTATTAAGAATAGTTTTTTTTTCATCCTCCGGCGGATTGGTAAAAATGAAGCTTAAGCTCTCACCGCACTTCCACGTTCCAATTTCGTGTCGTGTGTCAATTTAGCCCATAGCTCCCGTTGTAACATCAGAACAGGACGGGACTGCAGTTTGCCCTCAAAAGGGTTGATTTCGTGAGCGTTTAGATCGCACAGCGGTGGAATCGTTTTTCAGAGCAATTGATAGCGTTGTCGACAACGGAAAAAAAAGGGTGCTTTAACGTCGGACAGCAGCAGTGTTAGATCTTCGGAACGTCGCTCTCTCGACCAGATATTTCCGAAAACACCTTGTTTGTTCGGTATTGGCAACCTTCGCCGTTCCGGAAAAATCGAGCGCTGAGAAGCGACCAGATATTTCCGAAAACACCTCCTTGTTCGGTATTGGCAACCTTTGCCGTTCCGGAAAAATCGAGCGCTGAAAAGCGACCAGATCTTTCCCAAAACACTTCGTTATTCGGTATTGGCAACCTTAGCCGTTCCGGGAAAATCGAGCGCCGAAAGCGACCAGATCTTTGCGGAAACGCCTCGTTCGGTATTGGCAACCTCAGCCGTCCCGCAAAAAGCCGAGCGCTGAAAAACCTACCGCACGCACCCCTCCGCGAACTCAACACGCTCTTTACGGTAATAAATACCTAACATTTTTCTTCAAGTGTGGCTATATACTGTACCTGGTGCGTTTTTTCCTACAAGGTACAAGCAGGTGGTCCCTCTATATTTATTTTTCAAGCACGTATGTACGGCTATTGAAATAGTCTCCGAAGAAAAATGAGTGGGAAACGAATACAAACCACCCCGACCACGGCCAAACGCAGCCTTGGAGGGAAAAACGAAACTGTTATTTATTATTTTGGGGGTCAACAATGACCAAGAGAAGACGCGCATCGACGCCGCGGCTGCATTGCGAGTACGGGCGGCGGTTGCTTGATGCGCCAAAATGTTGCCACGAAAAAAAACATCAAACGCCACAAGAACGATGCACACGACCTGTAAATAAATGTACCTCGCGCACACTATCTATAAGCTGTTTTACTACTTGGTATTGAATACTATTACGGTGGTCCATAGTTAATAGGACCTACTGTACACACAAAACCCTATATATTTCCCTATTTTTACTAACAAAATTTGGTCCCATTAACTATGGACCCCCGTAATAAGAGTTGTCTAACTAATACGGGGGACCATAGTAACTAGGACCAAAATATTGCTAGTAAGATTAGCGAAATATATAGGTTTTTGTGTGTGCCGTAGGTCCTATTTACTATGGTCCCCCGTAATATTAACCGCACAAAAACAAATCACACGAAATCCAAGTAATTTTGGCAAAAAAAACGTGCGTGCATTTTTGCAAAAAGGTAAAGGAGTGGGTATATATATCGCGTCCCTCTTTTACAGTGCGCTGCTGCTGTACGCTCTCCCTCGGTAGTCGCCGAGTACGTACATACGAATATCGAACTCACTTTTGCCGTTTTTTTGTCGATTTGGGTTGCTATCAAAAGTCGTCACACAGAAGGAAGGGGTCACCGCAAAAAAGAGCAGGTTAACCCGTTTGGGACTGAGGTCCCGTTGTGGGGGGGAAAACACGTGTAATTAGAGTCAACTTTAGGTAGGTGTATCTCTGCCGTACTTGTGAAAGGGTTCATGCGAAAAGGAGCAGGGAGGCATGCACCACACGTAGGTAGGTATAAAACTATTCAATAGACATAAGAACGAAAAAAAAAACGAATCACGGAATGACAAGAAAAAAAAAAAAAAAACGTGGTCTTGCCGTGCCGGCCGTGCTCTGTATGTCCAGACGGGTGTGAGCGCGCGGTGTGTTTAGTGTCAATATAGCACGATTTAGGCGTAGAAGTTCCGTTTGGGCATTCCATCTACGGCCGGTACCCTAGAACAGCAGCTCGGGTTGACTCGTGAGGCGGACACTGCTGCAATCGGCGCGATACAGGTATTCCAGGTGTACCTGTGGCATTTTTCGGCCGAAACTGTTCTGACTGTTCATGTGTGAAGAGCCTCCTGTACCTGAGGAACTATCCACTGTACTAATAGCAATAGAGCGCGATTTCGGCGTAGAAGTTCGGTTTGGGTGTACTCCATCTACGGCCGGTACGGCGCGATACAGGTGTTCCAGATGTACCCGTAGCATTTTTCGGGCGAAACAGTTCTGACTGTTGATGTGTGAAGAGAATCCTCGCCCGAGTAACCACAGCAGTATCTATCATTAATAGCACTCCATCCCTAAATATACAAGGCTCGTTTGTATGTTTTATGTTTCATATCAATGAACCGTGCACATTGTGACAGAGTGATACCCAATATCGTTTTAGTTTTTGCAGTATTTTTCGAACGATGACCGACGAAAAATAGTCCGAAAGGTCGAAAGCATCAGTGTTTTTTTTTTTTTTCTCAAAGTCGGTTTTTGGTATTACTAGAAATATATACCAGGTATACAGCACAGTAGTTCCTTCAAGTTAGCGACCTCGGCAATAATGGGAGCTACCATCTACCGCAGCTCACGTCGATCAATTGTTTTCGACATTTTCCGCCTCGCAAGTCCCGAAGAGGTTAATACGTCAACACGCGAACAAAAAAAACAATCGAGATATATTTTTTGCCAATACACAATCTAATTACACTGGAATTATACTGCAGTATACCAGGTATATACACTGCTTGTTTGTATTCGTTCGGTACATACATTCTGCTATTTTTTTTTGCACCTGTAAAGTAACCACAATGAAATTAAAAAAAACTTAATTTTTTCACGAAAACATAAACAGCGTGGCATCTCCTGTCGGTTGGTTGCCCAAGCGAAAAGTAATTTGTATTCTAAATTCTACGTTTAAAATTTCAAATCCTTGTTTCTAAATTCGGACGACGGAAACAGAAAAAAGAACGCGTGGCATCTCTCTGCCATATGTCGGTTGACCAGAATAAAAAAATTCTTGTCACCTCATATATTCTTAATTCCAGATTTCATATTTTTACCTCTGTTCCGAAAAATGTTCATACCAGTATGGCCGGCAGCATAAGGAACAGTTGTATTGAAAATTTATGTGTAAACGGTCCCTAATTTTCTGTACAGTGATGTTCTCGAAATTCGGAAATTCGGGCGATGAACAGAGAAAAAGCGTGGCATCTACATCAGCCGGTTGACCACAGAAACAAAAGTTACTTGTCTCCTATTCTGAATTCCAGATTTCATGTTCTCTTGATTTTCAACATTCGGAAAGTCGGACGGACGAATATGGAAGAGCTTGGCTGGATTAACGATTTTTGGGTCCATCGTGGTGTCTAATCGCTATCCCTCCCCCCTTCAGAAGAGATGAGGGAAACAGACAATTGTGACATGGAGGAGTTTGATACACTGAATAGCAGCGAGAAAACGATCGCTATCCTAGGAGATGGATGGTGGCCACAGGAGGCCAAACAGGAAGGGGATAAGAGATTAGAAAAAAGTTTCCATGTAATATAACGAAACAACGCAATGAGCGCCCAAATGTTGGAGGTGTCTATATTAGGAGTAAGAACGGTGATCCGCCTCGAAAGGGATGCGTGGTCAATGATCAAATGATTAAGGCAAGCAACAAATGAGTACGCCCCCTCCCCCCTCCTTGATGTACGTATAACGGGGCAAGGGGGGGGGGGGGGGGGTGTACTCGATAGGAGAGATGTACTCGATCTCATGCATGGCCGTAGTCGTATGACCATAGACCCTCGCATCCCTACAATGCCGGGACGGAGCATGTCGGGTTTTCACCGACCAGGCAGACATTGCTTGCACCAAGCGCGAAGCGCCGTGAGGTGTCCGGCGAGTCGCATGAAGGATGAGCTGCATCCTACTACGAACCGCTTGTGAGGCGGACTTGCATATGGATGACAGCTTCAATGAGTTCGTTTAATTTCCGGTGTGGCCACTTCCAGAGACAGTAATGGGAGTACTATGTAACTGCCTCTTGGGTGCCTTACCTTGAACACTACGTGATACGATCAATTCCCTCGTGCAGAGTAAAGGTTCTGTACTTCGCACAAATGATATAACTAGACGACCAGCTGTGGGCGACCGCCAAAAGAAAAAAAAAAACGGTACCCTGGATGTCTAGCTCACGTAGTGAGCGGCATGTTTTGCAGTGTCGTTGCCAACCGACGCCAACCCAACCCATACATAATATAGGGGGGGGGGGGGGGCGTACTCATTTGTTGCTTGCTTTAGTCATAATATAGGGGGGGGGTGTAATACGGCAGTATATACCTGAATGTCACTCGTGTGGCTTAAACTGCGTCGGCTGCCTTTCTCGTCGAAAAGCCAAGTAAAGCTTTTTTAGTTCTCGTCCACACGGAACAGAACTCGTTTTATCGGGGTACTTTGGTGCCTAATCAAGATGGGCGGGGGGGGGGGGGGGGGGGGGGCGGGGGGATCTTTATTTCCCGAATTCGGGGAGTGTCCTGCCGACGACGCCAATGTGGGGCCGAGCCTCGGGCAGGTTCTCTCTTACGTGGTTGTGGTGTGGAGGACACACCGAGGTGGGTTGGTGCCTCGAGTCTTCACGGAACTGAGTGAGTCACTTATGTTGACCTTGAACTTGTGTGTAATGAGGCGGTACAATCTGGGGGGGGGGGGACCTGGTATCCACAGGAGACGAAATAATGCTAATCAGAACATGGAGTGTAAACATGGGGATATGCATGATTTTCGGGTCCGTGCTGGGTTCTGATTTCCAAGACTCCCCCTTAACAGTTCGAAAGTGGGCCCGATGCCTCCGGTGGCTATCGAGAGCAACGTCGAGGTTGACTTGCGGGTACATGCGGAGCGGTGCTACAGCCGGATCGGAAAACAATTCTTGCATCCGTGGGGTGATTGATGAGATGGCGCACGTAATCCATCTCTTACATGACGGACGTACGACTACCGGTATATATGTATGATGCTGTACACATAATCCTGACCGGAGACGTACGTACTGCTGTAACCATGTACCATGTTGTTATTCATAGTATTAACTCAACGATCCTTACCTTCACGTCCAGAGTTTTATGATACATCTGTGCATAAAATCTTCTTTCATGTGAGTGACGAGCACCTATTAATAGGATATTGCTATTACGGGGGTCCATAGTTAATAGGACCTATGTACACACAAAAACCTATATATTTATCTATTTTTACTACCAAAATTTGGTGCCATTAACTATGGACCCCCGTAATAATAGGGGGTCACACACGACGTATGTTCTTCCAGGGAGATCCATCCATCCGGCCGCTGATTTTTAACGATATATTTTTAGGTTGACTGACGGGCTCGTGGTTGGGTTTGGGTTTAAGGACGCGTTGGAATGATTTATTTTGCCAAACCAGGGATAAGATGTGATGTTGAAGCATTATGAACACATGCATACGAATATGTAAGTGCCATGTTGTTATTCATATGAATACCTCAACGGTCATTACATTGCCGTCCAGAGGGGAATGACACTGCCTGCGCAGGTACACGAACCGTTCTCCAGACTGTTCGCCGAAATCTACAGCAGTAGTTCGTGGTTATTTCATAGATAGATACACGGTAGCCTCACACCACTTTGGGAGTTGAAGGGAAAATAGTTTGAAAAAAATCTTTATATACCAGGTATGACGCAACTGGAGCAAATCGTACACCCCAGACCACAATGAAAAAAAAAAAAAAAGTTGGATCAACAAAAGCGCATGCATGACCACAATCAACCACAAAACGATAGGGACAACTTTACTAGCACAAATACGAACACCAACAAACAGCAACAACAAGCAACGGCACAAGCAACCGCCATCACCAACAGCAACAGCAACAGCGGCAGCAGAGCAACACGACTGTGGTCATACCAACTACAGCAGCGACCAAGACCAACACCAACAACCTGCCCTCGACCTAATAATAAATACACTTGTACATACTATGCATACGCACCTGGTACGACACTGCTGCTGTAGCAAATAGCAAAACAATAACGCGCTAGAACTTTTTATTGCGTCCTGTGCCACCACACCCACGTTCAGAGGGAAAACTGCCTAGAATTAGTGTATGGAAAGGTTTGCAGTCACGGAAGAGGTAGGCTGCATGCAGGACATACACACCTGACACAACAGCACACAAGCAGGCCGCGCGGAAAGAAACCCCAATCGAAATCTCACTGGAGCACCAATCCACCCCGACTCGACATATGTGCAGGAGCATCGTCCTGCACAAAACTTTGTGCAGGACGCGGGTCCTATTGGTCAACGCGGGTCTTTCAGCAGCCGGGCGTTTATAGGGGAAACGCCACCAAAACACGCGGGCAAGCCGCGTGACTGCCCCTGCCGACCTCGAGCCCCCGAAAGGGTTGAGACGCGGGTTAGGGTAAGGCCCGGGGTTGGGTTGGTCTGGGCCGACGTGCAAGGAAGAAATTGGCGACACACGTCCTGCACACTTTTTGCAGGACGCTCCTGCACACAGCGGGAGCCGTCCACCACAAGGTGCCCCTCTCCCAAAAAGTATGGCGGACCGGCATCGTATAATATATACTAAAAAAAACTTCCTGTGGCGGATGTTTGGTGGTCAAATTCAACCTTTGCACGTCGGCCCAGGCCCACTCGACCCGTGACCTGAACCTGCAAGCCCAACCTACAACTGTTTGGGAGGCTCGAGGTCGGCATGGGCAGTCAACCGCGCGGATACTCCCCCCCCGCGTGTTCGTTTCGTGTTTGGGTGGCGTTCTTTTTTTTTCAAACTACCTGGCCGTAAGGCCAAGGCCAGCCTCGACCAATTTAACCCCCTTGAGCACCCACCGCACTCTCGTTTGCGGGGAAATTACTTGGAATTAGAGTTGGATTTTAGGTTTCTGTGCAGTGCATGCGGTGCAGCACTAAAAAGGTTATAAAGACCCACGTCCGTTTAAGGAAGTTTACATCGCATAGGTACATACCCACCCGTCCGGCGTTTAGGTCGAGTCATCCACTTGGCACAATTCTTGGGAAGAAAGTTCATTAGACCCCAGCAGTAACAACTCAACCTGCCTTGCGCCCGAATGACTTTTTCGAGTGAAAAATACTTGGAGATAGTGTGGAACATGTTTTGCGGTCGTGAGAGGGGAGTTACACACTCGAGGCTACAATACAGCTTACAGCATACAAGCACAGGACCCCAGCGGAGAAAACGCCCATCGAATCAAGTAGAGCTTACCACTTACTCACACGATCCCACCCGCAACCTGAGTCCTACAAACTGACGCTGGGCCTACAACTAGTCGCGGGCAGGACCCACCAAGCCACCTCGATCCGATGTCGACCAAATCCAGGGTTGGCCACTCACAGCCAGCACGAAAAAAAAAGGTCGCAAAAGTGCTCAAGCATGCGTACCATATTCTCATCGGAACACTGGAGAAACCCATCCATCCACCCCCACTCCACACCACCCACCTGGCAAATGCGCAAGTTGAGATCACTCCGCTCCGACCTGAGGTACAGGATGGCCATGTTTCGCCGGGTGGCCTCGTATCCTTTCATGAGTAATGCATGCCGCTCAGCGAATAAAACCCGGGTTTGCGCCCGCAGTGTGTGCGGCACCTGTATGCAGGCAGGCAGGCAGGCAGGCAGGCGACCAGGCCAGGCCGTGGAACGGGTGAGGGGGGGGGGGGGGGGGGGGGGGATCCTCATTTGTTGCTTGCCTTAGTCCTTACATCATTGGCCACTCATCCTTTCCGTGACAGAGCACCATTCCTACTCCTAACAGAGACACCTCCAACAGTTGGAGCGCTCATGACGTTTCTTCCATACGCTACAGAGCGGGTAGGAGGGGGGGGGGTGTACTCATGCCATGCATGGCCGTAGTCGTACGATCATGGACCCTCGCATCCCTAAAATGCCGGGACGGAGCACGTCGGGTTTTCACCGACCAGACAAGCATTGCTTGCACCAAGCGCTAAGCGAAACGTGAGGTGTCCGGCGAGTTGCTTGAAACGAGGGGTGAGCTGCATCCTACTAAGAACCGCCTGTGAGGCGGACTTTCATATGGATGGCAGCTTCAATGAGTTGATTTAATTCGTAATAGAACGGGTGGGAGGGGGGGGGGGGGGGGAAAGCGAACTCATATCATGCATGGCCGTAGTGGAACGGGTGGGTGGGGGGGGGGGGGGGGGGGTGTACTCATGCCGTGCATGGGGGTAGTAGAAACGCGTGGGTGGGGGGGGGGGGGGGGGGGGTACTCATGCCATGCACGGCCGTAGTAGAAACAGGTGGGGAAGAGGGGATAGGGCAAGGAAAGGGGCCAGGTTGGGTCATTGTTCTGCGGATGGACGTCCTTTAAAACATTGACCAACTACCTGGTAATTTCTACTGTAGTAAACCCTCGGGTGTACCTTCGGTGAAATATCGGTATACCTTGGCAAACTTCGGTGTAGCCTCGTCAAATCCTAGGTACGTCTTCAGCAGACCCTTGGTATACCTACGGCAAACCCTCGGTATACGGTCGGTGAACCCTCGATGCATACCGACGGTAAATCTCGGTATACACTTCAGTAAACCCTCGGTGAGCCCTCGGTATACCTAAGGCAAACCCTCGTTATACACCTACCGTGAGCCCTCGATACGAACCAATGGTGAATCCTCGGTATACACTTCAGTAAACCCTAGGTATACGTTCGGTGAACCCTCTTTATATACTTGCCGTGAACCCTCGTTAAATACCTACGGTGAACTCTCGGAAAAACTTCAGTAAACCCTCTGTGAACGTTCGATGAACCCTCGGTATACCTTCAGTAAACCCTCGGTATATTTACGGGGAACTCTCGGTATATGCCTACGGTGAACCGTCGGTTTTTCTTTTCTTTTTTCTTTTTTTTTAATCATCACTTTTACTTTCCAGCCCACTCGTAGGAGGTTTTACCCTCGACGATCTTCTGGACAAGCCGTGGTCACAGGTGTCGTCCCTTCTCCCCCCCGGTACGTGCCTTTAGTTTTTAGTTTTTATCGTATACATTTCAGTAAACCCTCGGCAAATACCTATGAACCTTCGGTATATACCTACGGTGAACCTTTGGCATTAAGCCCTCACCTGCGCTAAAAAGGTCTCGCCCGGCTCGATGTCGTCCTCGTTCGCAATGCAAGGGTCAGCACCTGTGCATCATCACATCACATCATCACCATCACCACGACAGCATCACCCCGCACCCAGCAATAAAGTCAGTCCGTAAAAAGTAAATTCGATGTCGACAATAATTTCAGTCGATTTGAGACAAAGTTACCGAACTCGCATCACCACAAGTCAACCCAGTCCGTATATTCGATGTCGGTAGATTGAAGCCCACTTCAGTCGCTATCCCGAATTAACTTCACGTCACAAAAATATACACGGTAACAGCTACGAGTAACTACCTGGTATAGAATACAAGCAGGCGTAGTAGTGCTGTACTTGAAGATCGAGGTTCGAGCTATCAGCGAGCGCGTACTCGTAAATGATACCAGGGATCATAGCATGCCACTGCTCGGGAGCTCTAGTACTAGCCGCAGCTATTTAGCTCGACGTCGACAAAGAACCACACACAAGGTATGTTCGTACATATGATACGACGAAAAAGAGTTACGAATGCGATTCTGTACTGCTGTAAGCAGAGCTATATAGGCACGTACTGGTAAGTACGTATCTACATAATACGTACTGCTGCTATATACGAGCACAGGTCGGCTCTTCATTCCACCGCCAGCGAGCCCACTGACAACAACCCTCGACCGACCGGGGGAAGGGGTGAGAAGTGAGGGACTACAATCTTAGGACCAACGCCCCAACGGGTAGGGTGGGCCGTAACTGGATAAAGTCCGGCGGGAAGGCCTCATATAGCCTAAGTTTTGGTTTGTGGGTGAGCTCGCGTGAGTCCCCGCTACCCTGAGATGACTCTCCCGGTTGGCTATCTCCACCGCACCTGCCCCTCTCGGGGGCCAGTCAGGTCGGGTCAACGTGCCCAAGCGCCAGTGGTAAGAGCATACAGTTCTGCTGTTGCAACCGGAGTTACGGGTTTTATTTACACACGACACGTGATCTCAACGTGGAAGTGTGGTGAGGTTAAGCTTTATTTTTACCAATCCGCCGGAGGATGAAAAAAAAAAAAAAAAAATCAGCAAATGCTTTTGACTTGTTTTCAACTTTTATTCATCACTGTTCAATCTGAAAACAGTTGAGGGCACCTCAACGCCAGCAGAGGGGCGGGGGGGGGGGGGCACAGGGGCATCTCATGGCATTCCTACGGGATGCTATCCCGTGTATGGAAAAATATCATGCGTACCATGAGGGAAAACGTCTCATAAATCTGCTTGTTTTTTACTATTCTCACCAACCTTCAATTGATTGTTGAAGGCAGCCCAACGCCGGTAGGGTGGGGGGGGGGGGGGGGTAGGGGCACTCCATGAGACACAATATCATGGCCACAACCCATGGGAAAATATCACACGTCACGCGTATCACATGAAACGATATCGCATACTCCATGGGACAATATCGGGCAATATCCCATACCTTATTGGATAATGTCCCATACATCATATATCCCATGGAATAATATCGCAAGATACATGGAATAATATCAGACAAGATCCCACGCCATATGGGATGATATCACAACCTCAATCGGATAAAATCACACACCCAATGAAATAATATCGGACAAGATCCCAAACCTCACGGGATTAAATTCCAAATTTAGTGGGATAAACAAACAAAAAATCACATCATAGGACTGGGGGGGGGGGGGGGGGGGGGGGGGGGGTACACTCCAGCGTACTCATGTCATGCATGGCCGTAGCCGTATGACCTTACAAACCTTCGCACCCCTACGAAGCCGGGACGGAGCACATCGGGTTTTCACCGATCATAAAGACAGTGCTTGCACCAAGCGCGAGGCGACGTTAGGTGTTGGGGAGAAAGCTGCATGCATCCTACTAAGAACCGCTCGAGAAGCGACTTTCTTGCATAGGAAGACCGCGTCGAACGAATCGATTTCTTTTAATTAGGCAGGGGGGGGGGGGGGGGGGGGGGGGGGGGGGGCACTTACCCCACGCCAGCAGCAGAAACGTCGTTTCAACGTGGCCGTAGAAAGCCGACATGAACAGCGCGGTTGCGCCCCTCGAGCTGACGGCATCGATATTCGCACCGCACTTCAGAAGCTGCTCGCCGGTCTGCTTGTGTCCCTGCCAAGAATCGATCAGTCGATGCGTTTGGGAGGGGAGGGGAGGGGACAGGAAGAGGGGGTGGGGGGATGGCGAGGCACAAACGCGAACACGCACAACGCGCAAGGAAAACGCCGCCGTAGACAAGGGGTCGGGGGTTCGGATTTTGCAACTCCACGCGACGCACAGGAGGCACCAAATGGCCGAATGGTGACATGTAGAGCACAGGCGCTCATACAAAAGCGATCGATACACACACCAGATGCTCTGACCCGAGGTCTTGATCGACCCCTTGTTGCCTCAACACATGTATTGTACATGCACTATTCATTGCTACGAAAAAAATACTCCAGTTGATATCACGTACTGCATTTTACCGAGCATGGCGTTCTCTCGACCACCATAACAGGGACTGCAAAATGGAGATACGCCTCTCCCCCCCCCCCCCACACGAAGCCCTCCCCTTCCATCCCTGGTGGAAACCCTCACCTTGAAAGCTGCCCAGTGCAGCGGCGTGTACTCGGTCTTATTTGTCGAGTCGATATCGGCCCCTCTCCTCACCATCTCTCGGCAGAGCTTAGCCTTGCCGTTGCTAGCCGCCTTCAAAAACACGAAAAAAAAAAATGTGTGTGTGGAACGCTATCACTCAAGATGGTTGTAGATCGTGATCTCTCCCGAGGTCTGAAATATTGTGATAACCAAATAAATCACAAGCAGTAGAGCTCTTACACATCATGAAAAGGTTGATAGATTAGCCGGGAAACCATTCAAAAGATTATTGGATCAAGGAATGTACCAGGTATCATCGTAAAACCAGGATGTACAGATTACACGGGGGGATCTGCAGCAAAATCCCGCAACATCCTCGAGAAGCCCAAAATTAATAATTCCATATGAGTTTGAGCCGGAGAAGTAAACGTGATGATTACCACACCACACACAACACACCAACACCGGATCAATTCGATCGATGCCAGAGTTGATGCAGACTGTCGGGTAAGCGAGAGAGGAAAAGGCCGGAGGGTTTTATTTCATGTCGCCATCACGCAACAAAGGGACAAAACAGAAAACTGAGACCACCACGAAGACGTCGATCCGACCAACCGAAAACACCTTTACAGACCAAACGCGAGCAAAACTACGAGAGATGAACTTTTTCTTTTCTTTTTTAATCCTCCGGCGGACTGGTAAAAATAAAGCTTTAAGCTCACCACATTTTCCACGTTGCAATTTCGTGTCGTGTGTCCATTTAGCCCATAGCTCCCGTTGCAACATCAGAACAGGCTGCTGTTACCCTGGAGTTTGGGCACAAACTGCTGAAAATGGTGCTACTACTATATGAGATACCTATCAAAAGAACAGTACAGTTAGCTGTTACGAATGTTCCGCACCTCGGAGAGATGATCAATTACCATTTCATGACGTATCTAGTAATAGATATATCACTGCAGGCGTATTCCTGATCGTATCAGGTACAGCAGTTATAATACGAGTAGTAGGTCATGTTGCCGCGTGGGGGTCGTATCATCCTATAATACCGTAATAATAGTCTATTACGGGGAAGCATAGTAAATAGGCCCTACGGTCCGCACGAAAACCTACATATTTACCTATTTTTGCTAACAATATTTGGTCCTATTTACTATAGTCCCCCGTAATAGGACAGGCTTCTTGGGTGGGGTCTGCACTATCGCTGTATACATATCCTGAACCACACCACATCATAACGGCATGCACTACCTCGAGCAGATCGTGACCTGTAGGGCATGTAGAAACACAGCAGTGAAGGTCCCTCTCTAGCGCCAGCATGGTATGCGCTATCTAACCAACATCGGTACTACAAGCGGCAACCAGCACTATTCCGCACACTGCCACACTGACTAATGCCATCTGCGTAGACTGCAAAGCGATTTCACAGGCACTGCAGTCGAACAGGCAGCCGGCACTACTCAACCGGGGCACTAAAGAGGGACCACTAACTGTACTCTTGTATACCACTGACCCGAAATATAGGGACCGTTAGCATATAATTGTTCAATCAAAATGGCCCTTATATTTTGGATCAGAGTGGTACCTGGTATATATACAGTAAGACTCCTTGCGTCTTTTCGCCACCGCGGGCTACATTTCTTTCCACAACAACGTGTGCAATGAGACAACGTGAGGCCATCTCCCGCAGAAACGACAACGACACCAACACGGGGCTAGATCGTGTCAATGGGCCAACGTGGGATCATCTTCAACTTGCAACAACAGAACCAACTGCATACGGCACGAGCACATGCAATAGATCCGAATAGATACAAGCACAGAAAAAAAAAAACACGTACGACGTACGTACATAGTGTGTACAGAGAACATTACCATGTATATACTACAGCTGTCATGGAATGTAACGACGTTTTGGTCCTGGCATTTCCGGACAGGGGGGGTACTTGGGGTACTTACTGCTGCTGTGTATGCAATTACTTGATCACAATAGGGGCCCGCCAACAATAAACATCCAACCCGACCTTTAGGACTGCAGTCGCGTTTAGGAGACAAACCACTCAAATTCTTACCGTATATAGAACACGCGAGAAAACACACCCTCTACGACGAATTTCAGACCAGGTTTCCTCCAAAACATCGGGACACACGCAACGAAATTGGTGGCTTTGAGAAGATTTCGTCGAGAAGGTTGCATCTTAAGACGCATCGGTCGTCGTACTCAGTTGTCGATAAACCCAGCTTTGAAAATCGTCCGAGGGGGTGTGATATCCTATCACCCTGGTGTGATATAAATAGTGTCGTACGGTACGTAGTTTTTCCCCCAAGACGGGACTGGTCCTAAGGGTTCGTATAACCTTATTGCTGTAACACCGTCCCTCAACCACCTTGGGCGTAGGATATTGTATTGATTTTAGTGCGGCGCTCGCCCCGCTGAGCACGATTGCTTTTTCGAGTTTTCTTGAGCGCTCGCCACAATAAAGCGAGGCTCGTGTTCTTTTTACAGTACCGTTGTAGCACACGCCGTAATTAATTTCTTACTATTAATATTAGGCCCATAATGCTGCTGTACGAGTAGAGTGAGATCGATTTTTTCCTCGAACCTCTGAAAACTCGCCCTTTGAAGCTTTTGGTGTTTCTAAAGTATTACCTTATGAATGAGCTATACGACGGGGTGTGTAGCGTGTACCAGTTAAGTGTGTACCAGGTAGGCTCTAGAGTTCAGCGTTTTTTAGAAGTGTGCTCTATGCACAAATTCTGGTAGTTTTTTTTTTTGCGTACGCAACGAACCGGATATTATATACCTACAGCAGTGCGTTATAAATGAAGTGTGTACGTCCGACATTCGTTTTTTTGTTTTTGTTTTTCCCGTATTTGTGCAGTGTTGTTTGTGTTTTTGGTATATGAAACAACACAGCAAAAAAGAGCAGTAGCAAAACAGACAACATGAGGCGTAGACATCAAGACACAAAGCACGAGCGTACGCGGACCAACGGCCACCTGGTGGTGTACGAGGAGATAGACGTGCACATACGAGTCCTATTCATATTTTAGTACTTCATACCCGGTATGATCATATTACAGCAGTGTATGAGCGAATGCATCAGTATGAGCGAATGCATCACCGCTAAGCGAATGGTCGTCGCGCCTGTGCAATACGGGTGGACGAACCGTTCGACTAAAGACACGAATAGCGCGCCAGGAGAAGGCTGGTGCTGAAGAAGCTGTCCGCGGCCGCCGATCGATGCGATGGCCCTCGTCACCCATTCCACCATCTTCTCACCCCCGTTACGCCATGTCATGAACAGCGAACAGCTCTCTGTCGTATGTTGCAAGGTTGCCACACATGTACTGCTGTAAAAACAGAGACATGAAAAAAAAAACACCGACTCCGCTGTTGCGGGTGGCAACATTAATAAGTACTGCTGAAAACATGAAAACAGAGACACGAAAAAAAAAAAAACCGACTCCGCTGTTGCGGGTGGCAACACCAATAACAACCCACGATTGACAACAAAAAATATCAGGTACAGCAGTATCCCTCATAGATGCTTACACACCATATTTTGGCTCTGATTACAAGTTGTCCACGCACGTTTCACTGCTGTGATTACAGCAGCAGTGGTTACAGCAGTGGTAGTATTTCTGCTTTACTCTGCTGATCTGCTGTACAATGCCGATATTTCTGCTGTGATTCCTTCAACACTGATTGCCGTCCGTTGTCTCAGCAACACTACGATGCCGTTTTACTTTCTTCCGAAATGCAACACTGAGATGCTCTCCGTTGCAACACAGAACACGAGGCTCGTATGTAGATGTACTTGGCGCTATATTTCAGCGACATGCCGTCTTGCTTCAGCCGCAATTCAACACTTCTGAAGTGCCGTCAGTTGCAACACAGGAACGGAGACAGCACAAAAAACTACCCACTACGCAACACGCAAGATCCACACACGCCCTGCGGGACGAGCGATCAAGGTGTTTTCCTCGTCGACAGGGATAGCGAAAAGATCGTTCTCGATTATTAATAGATTATTTCCAAGAAAAAAATGGTTTAACAAGGTGAAGAACACACACATCTAAAGATGTGCTCGTGGCCAAAGATATCCATGGAAAGATCTCGAGATTTTGCCACAGCCACCCTTTCGTGTGTGTGTGCCAACGACTAACAACCTTTTTGGGGGAGCAAACCGGGTCGGGAATTAAAATTCCCAAGGAGGTGTGTTGTCTTGCGAACTACTACTGGGGGCCATAGTAAATAGGACCAAATATTGTTTGCAAAAAATACGTAAATATATAGTTTTTTTTATGTATACCATAGGTCCTATTAACTATGGACCCCTGTAATACCAGGTATACAATACAACTGGTACAAAGAGTACGGGCCCGCCAACGACAAATACTAAATACCTATTTACGGGGGACCATACCCCGGTGGCTTGGTAGGTGGTCCGCGAGCCTATCAAGATCAATTTCGTGAGTTCGAGTCTCACCGAGTGCATGCTCATAGGGACTTTTTCTTGCATAAAATTGATTAGCGGAAAGCGCGAGAGCGTGAGTTAGCTGTACATTCGATGAAAATCGACGAGCAGTGTGAATGCTGAACCCTATGCGCGATAAAAAATAAAGGCACGTACCGGGGGGGAGAAGGGACGACACCTGTGACCACGGCTTGTCCAGAAGATCGTCGAGGGTAAAACCTCCTACGAGTGGGCTGGAAAGTAAAAGTGATGATGAAAAAAATAAAATAAAATAAAATAAAAATACTATATAGTAATCAGCAACTAAAATATAAACAAAATCCTATACATTCCAGTATTTTCACTTTGCACGTTTTTCCCTCATTACTATGTTCACCTGCAGTAACGTAAGCAAAAGCCTTACGTAGAACCTTGCGACGCCATCCTTGAACAACCTTGACCATTGGCTACTATGATACACCAGCAGGTTTAGTGAGGCGCTCGCCGCCGTGACCACGATTTCTGAACCCAAATTTCTTATGCACCCCCTGATAAGTGAGCCTAACTTTCATAATTGGGTTATTTCTTATTCGTGGGCCTCCACTGCTGTATCAGACTATAAAAATGTACCAGATATGTGCGAAAAAGAAGCTACTGTATGAGTATGACATGAAATGCGAACCCGGAATTATTTGGAAGCGAGTGAAAAAGCGACCCGGAGAGATACATGAAAACAAGTGAAAAAGCCCCTCAGTAAAAGACACCTTGTGGAGAGGGGTGTTTTCATCCCTTTTTCGGGCGTTGATCTCGGCGCCCAACACCATCGGTAGGCCCATACTGCTGCTGTACCAGGGTATAAAATAATGTCTTGTGCGAAAAAAAAAAAAACTATTATTAATAATAGGATAAGATATGTCAAAATGCCAACCCGGATACATGTGAAACACAAGCGAAAAATCAACCCGCAAGTATATACTGCTGTATGAAAGCAAGTGAAAAAGGACCTCAGCAAGACACCTTGTGGAGAGGGGTGTTTCCATCGCTGTCCCGGGCGTTAATCTCGGCGCCCCGGCCAGAAGGACCACCACCACCGGTAGGTGCCCGAAACGACACGCCAGGTGGAGAGGTGTGTGTCCGATCTTACTCTTAGAGTTCACCCTGCGCTCGAGTAGGCACGGCACGACGAAAAGAGAGAGAGAGATGGCACACGAGTTCGTTTTCGTACAACAGCAGCGTTTTTTCGCAATTTCACTTTTCCGATATGATACGAACAAAGCAAGACTGGTTAAAGCTGTTATCATGCACGACTTGGTGCAGCGTTTTAGATTTCGAAAGTAGGAGGCAAGCAGTACCACAGCAGTATTAATAGATGCTGGTTCATACAAAAGTCCTACGAAAATATGTAACAAAAGCACCGATAAATACTCAAATAAACCAACTTCTGAAAAAAAGAAAGAAGAAAAAAAAAAGGAACGCACCTCTAGGTAGATGATAGAACTGAAACACACACAAAAAAGCATACCCCCAGCATGCAGATACAACTAACAAACAAGCACGAGTACATTGATACGAGTGTTATAGCAGGACACTATACCATGCAGCAAAGGGTCGGGGATGGGCGGGGTTTGATATCGATACAGAATACCGGTACGCATCGTACACAAAAACATCTGGTGTACAAAAACATGCAGTAAATACCACCACTACACCGCCGTGTAAGTACGCTCACTCCATGCTCACAAGTACGTATTTGTGTTGGCAAATTTTGGGCTCACGAGTATGTATTTGTGTTAATAGCAAGTTTAGCGTCTCGAATGTGGCAATATCTGGCGAAGTCGACGCCCCACAAAGAAAAACGAACTTCAAGAAAGGGAGACTTCAACCAAAGAAAAAACTGTCAAGAGGGCAAGCAACACGGAATGCCTGCAGTCTGGGAGAAGAGCAAAACATCACATCATGTTGTATATTGTACATCCTGCATACTATGCGACATACCAGGTACGACTCTATCCGTACATGTACAAGTAAGGGCCGCTTGGATATCAATACAAGTATCCAAACGGTGCTTACATGTGGTATTATAGTACCAGGCACGGCAGTACACCACCACAAGCAGAGACGTCAGCAGACAGCATTGTCGCCCCTTCAAACAGACAGCAACTTTGCCTCGAAATGTCTTGACTCACACCAAACCACCACCGGAAGGTTTTAGTGTGGAAACTCGGCCCCACGCCCTTGACAGCGCACGTTTTGCTTTGCTTGACAATGTCTCCTTACGTCTTCGATGCCATCTAGGGCGGTGAGTTGGCTGACTAGAACAAGCCGCCGGCTGTCCATCAGGGATGGTGTTACGGCTATTTACTATTACGGGGGACCTATAGTAAATGCGACCAAATTTTGTTGGTAAAAATAGGGAAATATGTAGGTTTTTGTGAGTATTGTAGGTGCTATTTATTTACTATTGGCCTCCGTGATATTAATAATGAAAAAAAAAAAAACGTGCGAACGCCGCCCGTTCACACCAAAGTACGTCAAAACTGCGAACGGTACACTACCGACGGATGGCAACCGCAAATCTTGAAAGCCGTCAATACAACGGGGGGGGGGGGGGGGGGGGGGGGGGGGGGGGGGCGAACTCATTTGTTGCTTGCCATGGTCATTTGACCGTTGACCACGCACCCCTTTCGACACGGAGCACCGTTCCTACTCCTTATAGAGACACCTCCCACAGTTGGGCACTGAATACGTTGTTTCCATACAGGGGGGGGGGGGGGGGGGGGGGGGGGGGGGAAAAACTTTCATCTCCGCCCGGCGGGGCAAAAAAATAGAAGTTTTCAGCGTATGTGGAGGCATTTCCTGCCAGGGACTAATATTTAAATGCCGCGAATGGCCAAGAATTTTGCGAAACGGCGAGTGGATTTGCGAACGCGAGCGTTATTACCGTTATTACGTGTAACATGCATCTTTTGCAATTTATTCGATGTCTGTTCGTATATATACCTGGCATAATGGTCTACCAGAGTACATATTTGTAGGTGTTGGTACAGGCAGCTAGCTAGGTTGGGAAAGTCGCGGAATTCTGCGTCTGTAGTACCCGACGGGCGCGTGCGTTCGTGGCTTCAACGGCGTGCGTTTTACTGATAAAACTGCAGCAGTAAGTCAGTTAACGTTAAATTTAAATGCCGCGAATGACCCAAGAATTTTGCGAAACGGCGAGTGGAATTGCGAACTCGAGGGTGCGCGCGTTATTACCGTCATTACGTGTAACATGCATATTGTGCAATTTATTCGATGTCTGTTCGTACAAATACCTGGCATAATGGTCTACCAGAGCACATATTTGGAGGTATTCAAACACTGCAGAGTTATTGGAGCCCCTGTCCTGCGACCACAGAATGCATTGCATTAATCGTGGCGATGAGTTGATGTGAGAACAGCAACAACATATTAGTGGGTGCTGGTACAGGCAGCTAGCTGGGTTGGGAAATTCGCGGAATTCTGCGTCTTTCGTATCTGACGGGCGCGTGCGTTCGTGGCTTCAACGATGTGCTCTGTTGATGAAAACTGCAGCAGGGAGTCAGTTAACGTGTGTTGGTATTCATAACACGCAAGACAACACACCGCTTGGGATGAATTTCGGAGGCAATTTTTTTCTTGTAAAAGGGGGGGGGGGGGGGGGGGGGGGGGGGCATGCATGCTTGCGCAACCAAAATGGTGGCTTCGGAAATAATCTCGTTCGAGATGTTTCCATAGATACGTCGCTCGGCAGTGCACCCTCTCCGTGGTCGAGAAAACAAGCTTGGACATCCGTCGGAGGGTGTGTGCTACCTTAAGGGGTATGCGGTACTTGGTTATATACTTCGCCACGCAACCAAGTCAGCTATGATCGTTGGGGCACTCCGCCACCCCACTATTACGGGGGACCATAGTAAATAGGACCAAATATTGTTGGTAAAAAATAGTGAAATATATACCTGGTAGGTTTTTATCTGTACCGTAGGTCCTATTTACTATGGCCCTCCGTAATAACAAACCAGTCATGAGCCCACTACAGTAGTAAGCCAACTTACAGCCATGACAACAAAGGCTACAGGCAATAGAGCATACAACATCTTGGTGTCGGAAGCCTTCGAATCTATATATTTCGGCCTCTTAAACCTTTGCGCGCATCGAACCAAGCCTGATTCCCGAACACTAGCGCGCCTCCATGCGGTGGCTTGCGGCGGGTCTTTCGCTTCCTAATTCTCCGCACACGACAATTTGGTTGTTGTTCATGTAGACTACTGCTGTACCGTATGTCGGTATGCTCTTTATAATCTACATAATCGTAATGTACGCGTAACGAGGGTACGGGTACAACCCCCTCTGGAATCATACAGTCAGTAGTCAGTATACCGGAACAAGGTACCAGCTATGCTGTAGCACGCGGCAACAGACTTGGAAAGAGTCGACTTGCCCGGTTCTGGTTCTTGAGTCACACTCGGTACAGTTATTTACTGCAAGTGCATAGTTGAAGTTACCACGAATGCACTTGCCACGCTCCACTGCCGTCACCGCCTCACCGCCTACTGCCTCGTCTCTGAGAAAGTTGGTAACATGTTCTGTGTGCTGTGTGGTTAACGCATGCCGTACGTGTACAGCACTAAAAATACGACAGATTCGAAAGTTGAGATACATGTTCCGTGTGTTGTGTGGTGTATGCGTGCAGGACGGGTTCGCGGTTGACATAGAGTGACTATGATATAGTGACATAATAATCTTCGAGAAGAATCATGCCAGCTAAACAAGAGCACCAATATATACCAGGCACCAGGTGATGTCTTCTGATATCAACATGATTACAAGTAAAAACCATCTCTACGATGGAAGAAGTGCGATCGTGTGATACCCGCCACAGCTCATAACACCGCAGTTGAAAACTACTACAAGCCACACACGAAGTGACACCGAGACTGATTTTGCTGCTGCTTGCACTTGATGTCCCGCCTATGGAGCTAGGGATGAGGGGAGGGGTCACGTGCTAGAGTGTGAGAGTGACGAGTCTTCGTAAAATGTAGCTGCCGTTCTTCGCCTCTCTTTCGTGCACAGTATACACGTGTGACATACACGAGGCACGTAACATACGTGATCGGGTATCCCTTTAGTCTACGCTGCAAAAAGCACACACATACAATACTCAATACTCTGTATTTCCACGTAGTGTTCGTAAGTTGTCCCCCAAACATGGCCGCGGCTATCATACTCGCATGTACTGCTGTAAGTCAAGAAGGAGACACAAAGCATAAAACCGCCGTATGATACCAATACATGATACTCCGAAAACAAAAAAAATATCCCGGACTACGAACGTACAGCAGTAGTTCCAACCACGTACCGCGTGACCAAGCGTAACAAGCGTAAGACGCAACTATAGTAAGATACCACACCAAAAATATCATAGGTGCCCCCCGGTGGACGAATTTCAGAGCAGATTTTCCTGTTTGAACACGAAATATTTCCAGGGAGAAGACCCGTCGCTCGGCGGGTATGTAGGACGTACGTATACTCCCCTCGTTGTCGAGAAACCCAGCTTTGAGATTCGCTTGAGGGGGTGTGCTATCTTGCGTGTTATTTACCAGGTATGCGGCAGGTAGTATCAAGTCCAGAAAAACATGGGTGTTGTTAGGTGCTGTTCCGATAGATAGTCGAACCGCAAAAAGGATCCCACTTTGATTCCAACTTAGATTGCCCCCGAAAAAAAAACATACTATTACGGGGGTCTATAGTTAACAGGACCTATGGCATACATAAAAACCTATATATTTAGGTATTTTTACTAACAATATTTGGTCCTGTTAACTATGGACCCCCGTAATAGGTACAGGGTGCAGTTAACAGGAACAATCGTAATGTATGCGCGATAAGACACGGTATGATTCGATACTGCTGCTGTATAATGTAGACTGAAAAAAAGAGAAAAAAAAAATGTAGACTACAGCAGCACGAGTCTGTCGGACAAAATTCCACAGGTCCAAGCTTGTTGTACGAGGACCCTGCTCCCACCTGGCACCCCGATCTCACGCCGACCTGATCGATCCCTCCAGAATTGTTCTCCTCAATAAGGGATATATATGTCCTACACGAGGTCATATAAAACCCGTGCACCAGGTATATAGTACGCGCGTTCGAAGTAACACACAGCAGCAGTTTGCAAAAAAGACGCGTTTCGATGAAATCACAGCTTATATTTTTATATTTCTATATAGTAGAATGACCCCTTGTGTGTAAAAAAAATGGCTGGTGGCAGGGCCCGTCCAAAGGAACCCCAATCCCACGCGAGTTTCACCACGACAGTACGGATTTACACCAAACCGGCCACAGCCAGAGTAATGGGAACAACGCTGTAACACTACAGCAGTAGTAGGTACATTGGTGTCCGACCTGCGGTTTCTCCCATATAGGCTCGCGTCTACATCTGTACATGAGGCAGTTCTTCCTATCGACACTCGCCTGCCACAGCAGGGTACACGCTAATATACTAGTTTAAGTGTTATTCCCGTCTGTGCTGGGGCCATTGTGGTGGAAACCCCCGATTTTTGGTGAACACACGGTATTACGAATGACCATCATGTAGTAAATAGGACCAACTATTGTTAGTGAAATAGGGATATATATATAGGTTTTAGTGTCTATCGTAGGTCCTATTTACTACGGTCCCCCGTAATACGAGTACGGGTCTCTCTGAAGTGCCGGTTACCGCAGTAGTGCCTGTGAAATCGCTTGGCACGGGATCAAACAGTGTGGCAGTGCGCGGAAAAGTGCCGGTCCCCGCTTTAGTGCCGGTATTGTTCGCTGGCACATACATACCGGCACTCGTATAGAGGGACCTGTCTTATCAGATGTATAGTCGCGTGGGATCACGGTGCTTGGTGGCGGCCAACTATCTCCCAGGGTCTGTTATGGAGGGCTCAGGGCCGGGTGGGATAAAATCGGCGTGGATCAGGGTCCCAAGCGGGAGCACGGTCGGATCCACACCCTCTTCTTGAGACTTTCAGAGGGGGAAATTGACAAATCAAAAAGTGATGACAACAGCATCGGCCAACCGCGCGATTGGGGGGTGAAAAACATCAACTTGGTGTCCCGAGGTAAAATGCAACGAGTCGTGCAGCACGCAGGGTGGCAACACGATCCTCATCCCGCTGGGCTCTCTCACGCTGCTCGTAGACAGTCAGTCGACAGCACCTTAAGTGATCAACCATTGTTTTGGTCGTTTATCTCGGGGTTTCAAAGGGGTCAATACGTCGGCCCGTGAAATTCCCTCGACAGGCTTCTGTTCTGCCTTCCAGGGTGGGTTTCGTAGTCGAGAACGGGTGCGTTGTACACTATGATAACTTTAAGATACTGCTGTAAAGACTCGCGGCTTTCTGACGTATTAGCCTAAAAAGCTCATCTAAAGACATGCTGGTTTTCTTTTAGAGCTGGTTTTTGTCTGCAACTATCGTACGTGCGGAATCAGCATGGGACACTGGGTGAGCAGTATACAGGGCAACTATTCGTTACACCATGTGAAAAAATAAGAGACCGGAGGGCTGGCCCAGGCTGGATTTCTCGGTTGGGAAAGTGTGTTTTCTACTGTCTGGACAAAAAAAACACTACGTAGAAACGGCTCCCGAATCTCCCCGTAATAAATCTCAAGCCTGTTTTTTCACGGTAGTACCAGACGAAATACTGACTGCTGCGCTGTACCTCATTGTCTCAGGCTCTGTTCTTGTTTTTCAAGCGCAAGTGCGTAGCTGTCCTGCTTAAAAGTCTACGAAATAGCCACATGTCCACATACTTGGTATATATCATATTAATAGTGCAAGTCGAGTAATGAGCCTCCTTGCTCGTCTAAATGAAATCAAATCGTTCAACGAGGGAGTATTGAGCCTCCAAAGGCAAAACGTTGATTCAGATTTTTGACAAAAAACAAGCAAGCAACTGCTTTGATGTGCTTGATGTTCACCGCTGGCACATGACCTGTACATGCATACAACACAAAATGTATGCCAAACATGGTGTATGCCACTGCCGCCGCCTAGTGGCGGCGCGGTAGCCCTCTGGCCTTGGTGTCGCTGTCTACATTCCAAGTAGACCTATTCAATAGTCGCTCTACATCGTGGCACAGCAGTTACCGCTGTACGTAGTCGCTATAACTGCACGAGTATACGAGGTCATGGCCTCTACGGCACGGCGGTAGCTGTGTTCTGCCAAGTGTTCCGCCGCGCGCCGCCACATTTCGGTACGTTTGCAACTGCTGCTGATCGCCGAAGGGCGAGGGGTGCATCGAGCTCATCATGCGCCAATCGTCCAACGCCACGTAGCACTATACTACTGACTTGTACTGGTACAGGTTACAATAATCTTGCCAATCTGATTCTGGCTGCTTTCGTTGCTGCCACACGTTCGATGTTGTCCGCACGTCAACACCCTCATACGACGTCTTGCGTATACCATACCTGCTAATAGTACAAACGCTTCGAAACCAAGGGGGGAGGGCAGGGCATTATACCGCCGTTTTGACACCAACATGTGTGCGTAGGGCGTATATACTCATATGTGTGTAATGTATGACGTGTATGATTCCATACTCTGTACACATCATATGATACTAACGGGTACTCGTTACCAGGGTATACGGTATCATAACACGACGTCTCGCGCTAAAGGCAGATAAAGTTCAAGGTAGTTCATCGTGCTTTCCGGCTGGTGTTTTCAGTACAATTGCGCAACGCGCATTTTTATCGCGCGGAGACTTTAGCCTTTTCTTCCCTAGTCGACTTACTCTCCCCCACCCTCGCTAGGATAGACGCTCTCAGCACTTGAATGCTTCTTTATTTTGCCATGTAAACTACTGCTGTAGCAGTTTTGGTAGAAACTCGCCTTCATACATGCATGATCGTACACATACATACGATAGTGCCGACGGATCACGGTTACCCACCGGTTTCCCTCGCTGGCTACAAAATGGAAGCATGCCGCCATGCACCCTTACAGAATAATAATACCAGACAAAATACGACTTTTCCTCGGCAGCGCTGCCTGGTTGTGGTGGTTTGGTGGGGACCGGAGGTGGCGAAGACGCCGCGGCAGCAGCAGCAGCAGCAGCAGCAGCAGCAGTCAAAATGCCAAAAATGTTCTTAAACCTGCATACCGGATACCTCGTACCCGATACTGTTTGTACCGTGCCTCCAAACTTTGCCGCAGTGACCAGCCTGCACATTGATCTATACTATTAATATATATTCATAGTAGTGCGAAAGGTCTCCACGTTGATGTAGTCAATTCCTAAAATTATCTCCTGAAATATAAAGACCTTTAAGGTTTTCAACATTATTAAATATAACACTAATGGGTCCTTATATTTCCGGACGAAGTGGATTTACTCTGGTATGAATATGGCGTCGACCCTACCGGCAGTTGGATCAATTTCCGATGCGATCCTTTTCATATTCATCTCGCCCCAACACATGAACAGCTCGAATTTCAATCTCTTGAACATAGTTCGGGGCGGAACCGCCGTGTACGGTGCCGTAGTCGGGGGGATAAGGCGACACGGCAGCATGCCCGCCTCCCCCAGACGTATCAATAATCATGTACCGCACCACGTAAAGTGTACAAGCAACAAAACGCAGTGGAAAACTGGGTATCCGACTGGCTTCCATTGCTGCACGACCAGCTCGCAAATATTTCGGCGTGGCTTAGATCGACGTCTAGCAACTCTCACTGGGTAGCCAAGTCGTCCGACAAGTACACACATCAAAACAAGATATGATACAAACCGTACCAGGTAGGATGGAGTCTTAAATTGGTGGAACTCAAGGTCCGATCGCGTTTACAGTAGTCCACTACACCGAATGAAACATAACCACACCCAATCGCCATCAACTTGGGGTATGATACGAGTATAATAGGGGGATACGGGATATAGGGGGTGTAAGGTGCAATAGTGGGGGGGGGGCAGCATCGCGCTCAAGCGAGGCGTGTGGTCACACACCCTGATGGTGCACTTTTACGAGGGTTTCGGCCGTGCACCTAAAGTCGATCCACCCGATCCGAACCGTAACCCCTACTCCAGTCGTCGGTGCTTGGATGCCGTGCTTGCTTGGGCTTCGGCAATGTTCGATGCAGTGCTTGGAAGGACTTAAGGGTGCTCGGCCGGGTCGAGATGCGGTGGCTTGGAAATTTGGAAATACTTTACTGCTTGTTGTGCAGGCTGATTGAGCCGCTTGTAGCATATGCCATGTTTTAGTACTGCAGTCCGGATTTAGGTACTATTACGGGGGACCATAGTAAATAGAACCAAATATTTCTAGTAAAAATAGGGAAATATACAGGTTTTTGTTTGCACCGTAGGTCCTATTTAGTATTATGGTCGTCCGTAACAACTACCAAGGAATTTTGAGTGGTTTGTCTCCAAAACCGGACTGCAGTCCCAGAAGGGTTAAATACAGTGATAATAGTGCCCAAATAGTAAATAGCTACCTTGAGGAAGATTCACTGTCAACCCCTGACTGCTGACTTGCTCAAGCACGCATGCTGCAATCACAAGGAAGACTGCTGATGGGCCGTCGGGTGGGTGCAACTACGTACCAGCGGGAGATAGGAGATGCTCGGTGGGGGTAGGAAGCACGCAAGGTAGGTTCATCATCTTGCCCTACAAACGAGTATTCATCTTCGGTCATACTTTGTATACTGCTGTCTGGTGTAAAGCGGGGTTTGATTTCGTTCTGCCCTCCGCGCGCCAACGAGCATTTCCTGGCCACAAGCCACTTATGAGGAAACGGCAACCCGTACGACTTCTAGTAATTTTTCAGGACGCGCGGAAAATTAACTCCAACCCTGTTAGGACCGCGACCCCGTTTCGGGGATAAAAAAAACTTTTACGTCTGCATTTTTATAATTATTTTACATATGCGATACAATTTCATAATTTCAGAAAGATAACAAAATAAGTTTATCGTCTCATTTTCGAGGGGGGAACTTTTGAGTTGGAGGGTGGTTCGTCGTCGGCGCTGGCCAGTGGAGTCACGATTCCGATAACTGGCTGGAAACCAAAACCGGGCACACAAGAAAAAAAGGGAAAAAAGAGCCAAGAAGGAGAGGGGGCGGACTTTCCAAACCGGCAGCGTTTCCAAAAAGCGAAAGATGGGACGCACAAGAGAAGCCGGTGCAGGGTTATAAAGGAGATTCCGTCCAATAGTGTGTGCGGGGGGTTTGACTTGTCTAACGAACCATGCACAGCAGCGGCGCGTTTGACTTGTTCAACTACATGATACACGAGAACGTACTCCTCTCTTATCGAGAGTGATACTGAAAGTCACTCAAGCTATGACCACGCCCGATAGGAACCTCTCTCTCATCACGCCTCGAAATGGTCAAGATCTGGGAGACAAAATAAGGCTACTTACATACCTGGTACTCGATAACACACCAGGTACAGACAGTACATACTACTGCTGTACAAAATAAAAATCATCAGGCTGACTTGTTGAGGGACGATGAAAAAAAAGGATGACGAAAATATGCTGGCTCAGCGGCGAGAGTACTACGGTTGCACTCTGGTAGAGCCTGTAACATGTCCCATGAGCTGGGTGTTCTCTGTACAGCCAATAACATGTCTCACGGGCAACTATTAATAGGGACGGAGGGAGGGTCTCTATACCAAGCAAAATAACCTTTTGATCGTACGAATACGACGACTTCATACGAGAACGTTCTTCGATACTTGTGCGAAGATGTATGAAGTATGAATGATTCTGCCAGCAGGTGACAGGGTCGACGGACTTAGCGGCCACGCCCCGCATCACGCCTCGGACGAGCATCAATCATATCATCGTGCGTATCATACCGAGATACAAGGACATTTTTCGTATTAACACCCAATAAAAAAGTTCCTTATATTTTGGGACATATTGGTACTTACTGCTACTGCTGTACAACAGTCGCAAAGCTGTACGATACGCTGTATGTACATAACTACTCCCCTTGGCAAATTCACTTCTCACCACCCCTCCTGAGGTACGAGGTAAGGACGGTGTAGACATGTAGGTACGTACTGGTGTACGTAGTTGATCGCACCTCGCGTGGTGGCGGCGTACACATGCAACGACACCGCCGTTTACCAAAGATGCCGTTGGGAAAAATTTTACCATGCTGCACTATATTCTAAAACAACTCTATACAGTTGTAAGTGGGCAGGTGAGGGCAAATCCAGGAAAAGGGCGGGGGACCTCATAAAATCCCACTTCGAAAAAAATGTGCACTATCTACCTACGCGAGTGGAAAGAACGGTTTACCTGGCTGGCAAACCTCGTTGGGACCCCGAGACAGCGGCCGAAACAATGACAACTTTGGTGGTGTCAACCGTCTACGTTTAACGTGAACGCCAAGCCGTGAGGGTAGGACCGCGTTGCTTGCGCCCACGCCATTCGACCCCTAGCGTTGAAACTCGGACACCAAAATCTGCACCAGGTATCATCTCCCAATCACGTGTAGTAGTGCTCACGAAGTGGCCGTTCGTTGCCGCGATCGTCATTTTTTATCGATATTTTTTTCCCTCCCAAGTCCCAAAAGGGTAAATAACGTAAAGAACATGCAGCACGTATGTTTACGGGTACATGGCAGATGGGGATCCTACGCATCGAGCGAACCAAAGCATCGAGCGAACCAAACGAAGGAGACAGAAATATGCAAACAAATACATGTGTCATGCAAACGAGTACGTACGTGGAGGACTAGAGGGTGAGACGTACGTGGATAAGATATTTTTTACTAGACTGCTGCTCTGTGCAATTGTTGTGTTGCACAGGGGCAAGCCAAATGGCGATGGGGTAACTACTTGCTGGCTTGCTCGACGGTTGCGTACAGGTGTAAAAAAAAAAGCGGTCAGAAAAAAAGGGCGGCCAGAAAAAAATGGGCGGCACTGCCAACTGACTGCTCTTTATGGTGTAGACTACGTCTGTCTGTCTATGGGCTATGACGGTTTTCACACAACCTCAGAGGACTACGTAGTCTACGTACTTGGCTGCACACAAAAAAATACCAGGATAAAGCAAGCAGCTCAATGAACATGAGGGTGGGATGAAAAAACAAACATATAGCCTCGGGTATACACGAAACTCCACCAGTAACGACTATCTGTGATGCCCAGAGAATACTCGTTGAAAAAAAAAAAAAGGTGTCGGCAGGTGCTGCGGCAGGTTGGTGGCAGGTGACTGGTGACAGGCCCAAGGGGCAAAAAGGGCGATTGCTGTGGTGTTTTTTTACCTGTGGAATAAAACACAGCCCGCACTATTCACTACTGCTGTAGCAGTGGTAGGCTGAATAAGGGAGGGCGGGTCGTGCGGTTCCCTTTTTCCACGAGCGCACAGGGTTCCAATCCTCATGTATATAGGTATGCGAGGATGTGTATGGGATGTGATACAAAATTGACGACCCCGCGCTTGTGTGTGCAGGCGGTGGATTATCAACGCCTCTACCCTGTCATACATCATTGCAGCAGCGGCAAGCAGGATCAGGGTGCGGTACACAGGAGCTCAACACCGGTAACCCTGAACTCTGGTATTATATGTAAGAGGAAAGTAGGGGAATCTTTACCTATGTATTCACCGACCGAACAGATGTAAGCAGGCACATCAGCAGCGGCAGCAGCAGCGGTGGTTGTAGCAGCTGTGTATCATAATAAATAAGCAGCACAGCACTACTTCAAGTTCTTGGTTCGGATTGCGCGACAAACCACATCGGATTCCGCGATCTTCTCGCTGCTCCGTCTGCTCCGTCTCGAAAAGGCTTCGCATCTCCAACCCTAAATAGGGCAGCAAGTCACACCACAAGGAGCTCAACTAGAGGCCAGCAACTCACAAGGAACCGAGCATTCCGCCCCAACTCCGAACCGCACACCCAAGCAAGGTCCATACTATGTTATCATATGCGCAGCAGTCAGTCCGAGTGTTCTTAGTTCCTTGAGCGCCGGCGAGGGAACTCCCTGCAAGCAGAGTAATTTTATGCGGATTTACAAACCCAGCAACGAGCAGTACTCGTACTGGTACTCAACCGCTGTACTGCTCTGTACTGCTGCTGTTGTGTTGCTGCTGTTTTTTTGCGGTCGTATCAAGTGCTACCACCCTACTGGCTACCAGTGTATCAGGCACGCAGGGGGGTCGCAAGTCGCGAGGGAGAGCGGTTATCTTCTCTAGAAGATTCGCGACGACACCAGCTGCTCTGTCTGTGGCTAAGGACAAGAGGACCCGCATTACAGAGAAGACTGTCCCCGTCCCTGCTGCCGTATTTCTATTTGAGCCCCCTCAAGATTGCAGCCCTTCCTTCGCTCTTTGTGTCAACATGCGTGTGTGCGTCGCAACCTCGCAACGGCTTGGCTCTTGCTATAATAGTGCAGGAATAGATGCGGACAATTCACAGACTCGATCTAAATAATGCAGTAGATCGATGAGGCACCCACCCTCCATGTTGGCGGGTCAGGCGGGGGGGGGGGGGGGGGGGCAACCAGCACTGGCTCTACCAACGCCAACAACAACAAACTGTGCATACGCAAACTCACCCTGCCTCGTGCTTGACGAGGAACTCGACGATCGCCCTGAATCCGCCAGCCGCCGCTACGTGCAGGGGGGTCAGAGAATCCTTGTCGCGGCGGTCCAAATCCTGCCCAGAAAACACGTACTTCTTTATTTGCTCCTCGTCGTTGCGTGCCACCGCGTGGTGGATGTCTATCGCCTCGACCACAGACGCCTGCAACGCCGACACCACCCTGGGGGATGGAGCGACCGCCATCATCGCAGCAGCAAAGCACAGAGCGACCTGCCCCGCCCTGCCCTGCCAAGAGGTGCTGCCTCGTCGCAGAGAGAGATAGATCCCTCGGAGAACCACCCCAGCAAGCAAAAACAAGCCAGTAGCACAAAACGAGCAGCGGAAGAAGAAGCAGCAGCTCTCCTTTCCTATTTTTTGAGCTGCTTGAATTTAGCCTTTTGGTATATATGGGTATCTTGGGCTTCCTGCTTGAGAGAAAAAATGTCCCCAATCCCGTGTCGTCGTGGAACTGTGCGCAATGCCTGCAGCACCAATTTGCCTCCGCGAGACCAAACCGTTGTGTTGCCACGCCCTGCTGCTGTTGGTGTGGCTGGCTCGTGGTACGAACGAAAAAAAACGTGGAACCAGACGGAGAGAGAAAATGGCAGAGGGCAGCAGAATCGTCTGGTATCTCTGGATGGTGTAATCGTGTATCGTATAGTCATCATCGCCGTATGATCTTGATCTGAGGAAATTTCAGCTGATTTCAGCAACTGCTGTAGTTCTGCGTACAAAAAGCAAGTACTTTTGAGAGACCGATTCAAACCAATAAAATTGTTGATGACACGTTGAGATGCTGTTCTCCGATACGCCGATCGAGTTTGACAAAGTAAATTGTTTTTTCCGTGTTTTTTATCCGAATTTTCCGTTTTCAATTTTTCCGTCAGCTCCTTTTTATATCTATTTTTTTATATACGTACGTAACTGTTCTCATTTATCCTATCGGAAACTGAAACTGCTCTTTTTTGTTAGTTTGTTGGTTTGGGGGAAAAGCAGAGGATTTTTGACGATTCGACGGGACTTGAATCTTGAACCTCGTACTGGTCACGAAGTTGTAACCATCGACAATAAAATAGATCTATCTACCACGACACACCAGGACACGATGAGTCCCAGTAGTATCCTTGCGCCCTACCGGTAATGTAAGGTTATACCATCGCATCATGGTGTAGATGCCGTCATGTGGTGAGTGCATATGAGTGCATGCGCATCCATCGCGTACCCGCCGTGGCGGTTGGAAGCTATTTCGATATATACTCAAATTTGAAAGTTTGCTGCTGTAAGCTGCTGAATCTGATTCAGATATATACATATATATATATTTTTTCCATCACTTTTACTTCCCAGCCCACTCGTAGGAGGTTTTACCCTCGACGATCTTCTGGACAAGCCGTGGTCACAGGTGTCGTCCCTTCTCCCCCCCGGTACGTGCCTTTATTTTTTGTCGCGCATAGGGTTCAGCATTCCCACTGCTCGTCGATTTTCATCGAATGTAGCCAACTCACGCTTTCGCGCTTTCCGCTTATCAATTTTTTTATGCAAGAAAAAGTCCCTATGAGCATGAACTCGGTGGGACTTGAACCCACGAAATTGATCTTGACAGGCACGCGGACCACCTACCAAGCCACCGGGGACGTATAGATAATGCTGTATGAATACCTGTGACGTACCTATTATATAAGACTGACTCATCTACCAGCTCAGCTACTACTGTACTGCTTTTTGTGTGTGATGAGTGATACCACGTACCTGCCAGATTTTCTACTCGGTATAGCTGTAATTCATACCCACCAGTTTAGCACCGGCAGAGTATCAGTACCGCCCCCCTCATCAGTATACATTCTTCTATCGACGACGGGTAAAAAAATAATACCAGGTAGAACAGAAAACAAATTAAGTTTGCTGCTATTTGACGTACGTTTGATACGTGTATACTCGTACGTATCAGGTACGTACTATACCTGGTACCTTATACGAGTACCATCGTGTTGTGTTTTTCGCAAACACCTGGACCAGGTATGGTATACCGGTATGATATGCGCTGCCGTGCAGTTCCCCAGTGGACCATTTTATTGTTATATTTTTGGGCTGTACGTAGGAGCAGGGAGGTTGTCTGTTTCCGAAATGACCAGAGTATGAATATATAACACCATATGTATGTGTGCTGTGAGTCGCCAATCAGAGCACAAACGAAACACACCGACTGACAGATCTAATCTGGAGATACATGACAGTTTGTTATTATTAATAGTGGTTAACCCTTTTAGAACCACCGCAGTCCCCCGATTTGGGGACTAACTATTTAATAGTCAAATTCCAAGTAATTTGTCCCCCTAAAAGGACTGTAGTACAGTAGTCCTAGAAGTCAGTAGAACGAGTACTACAGCAGCACTACTGCTGTTGCAGTAACCATCATAAAAAGGGCGCAATATAATATAACGTTATATCGAACAAGGTATCCATTAATGAAGGACAGGTCATGCGAAGGTCAGATCGCGACTAAAACCTCGCCCTTTATCGCCGCTCCTCATGTCCACAGCAACAGGCTATACGAGTCTACTAGCGCTGGTATAGTGTACCATTCGGACTGACACCTTTCGACTTTGGGCCACAGAGAGCCCCAGTAAACTGGGAATTGACCACTACCAGTCAGTGCAGCAGTGCCTGCTTGTACAGCAGTATATATATGCATGGACCAGCAGTGAGTGGGTATTGGACGAATTGTGTCAGCTTTTCCATTCTGAATGAAATGACAGATGACTAACGCCTCTGCACATCGTTAGAAGGCAAAATGAATTGGTGATACAAGGCGCTTCGGTCGGCGGGCAGCCTATCTATGCCGCCCGCTACCTTCGCTCAGGACGGAAAAGTACATCAAATTATGCGAAGCGGACAGAGGTCCTTCCTTGAATATTGTTTTTTTCATGATTTTATTAGTTTTTTAGTTTTTTATACGAAAAAAATATATATATATTTCACAAATTTATGAAGTACGTACAAATATATATATATGAAATACAGTAGGTTAGCTTGCAGTTGCAAACTGGCGACTTGATAGTGCCAAGAGTCCCGCCGCCATGCTTCATTCAGGAGAAAACAGCTCGGACGCCACATACGCTTCGCGTCGCGGGCGGTTCCGCCCGCTATGCTCTCGTTCACATGTCGTACGTACGTACATGCCCCAGGTAGGGTACTTATTTTCTTCTTTTGATATTATGTATGTCTGTACTCGTATGTACGAAAGAGAAAGCACAGCACGGCACAGCAGCACCGCTAAAACAATGGAAAAGAAACCGAAAAGTTCGGAATGAAAAAAAAATCCCCGTCCCCTCATGAATAACTTCCTGCTTGATTGGAACACCTTACACCGGTCAAGAAGAAAAAAAAGAAAGAAAATCGAACAGCAGAGCTTCGCTCTCAGGGCGTGTCTTGACCCCCCTCAGAGAGCATTGGAACGAACCGAATGGAATATTATTTGCCGCATGAATTGGTGCTGATTGGTTGTGGGAAACGAATAGATTCGGTGCAGCCCGAAAAAAAACAGTATATTTAGGAAGAGGAAGAAGTGTTACACCCCTTGTTTGTTTGGGAGGACCCAACGGCCCGACCGAAGGGGAACAAATAGCAGGTTATTTGATATCAGGTGTAGACCACCGAAGATTGATGTGGACACCAATTTGCCGTGGCATGTGCAAAAGATACCGTTCGTGCCGATTCGCCTGGCGAGGCCCAGGATTTTGCATGGACCCAAACACGTTTTTTTAGATAGGAACGGAACGGATGACCACGAGCAGTCGTTCCGTTCCGCTCGTTCCCATGTTCCTTGGAGGGAGTTAAGACACGCCCTCAGCCTCGTACGCCGCCCACCCCTCTCGCGATCACCTCGCCACCGATTCGGTCCAGGTAAAGTTTTCCTTCCTCTCTGCCACAGTGAACTTCGTCGCCCGCGTCACGTGAAGCCCGGTGCTCACCGTGACCCTCGTTCGCCAGCTCGACAATGTTGGTGCTCAGACTGCGTAGCTCTCTCTGTGAACTTACAGCTTGGTCGCAAAAATAAGCACCGCTTGAATGTAATTTTGCAATCCCGAACGACCCCTACATACTCTGTCTTATTCTACAGATGGAGGCCAGACAGAGCCCACTAATGCTTCCCTCGTGTCTCGAGGCACACGCAACGCCTAGCCACGAAAACGGCGACCGCCTCCTTGAAACCCCCCCTCTACCCGCCACCACCCATGGACACCCGCGATGATGCCGCGTTCGCCCGCGGTGCCGTGCTCGGAGTACACGCACGCACATGAACGAAACGAACGAAGAAAAAAGGAGAAAGGAATTGAAAGTGCTAAAAAAAAATGGAGAAACAAAGAACCGCTGGAAAAGTCCGGCAAGTAATCTAAGGAGGCGATGTCCAAGTGGGAGCTCTGAGAGGCCAGGGATGTACCAACCGAGTACGCTCAGAGAGTGAGATATCTGTAAGCAGTTTTATACGTACCACAGACTCTGCAGACGAACGCCGAACACGGCACATTATTTCGTTATGGAGTGGGGCAGATTGTTGGGAGGGGGAAGGTGTCATGTCATATATGGCCGTACTTGTATGACCATAGGCCCTCGCATTGTTGGGGGGGGGGAGGGGGAGCTCGGTGGCATAATACGGGTGAACCCGCGAGGACAAATATATGTGGTATGTGACATGCATATGTATGTGTGGTGTGCCACTACAGTACTACAGTAACTGCTGTACATCGCACGTAGAGTGCGGGAAGTATGATATCTGAATACCGCTGTACGCCGCGCTAAAGTTCAGAAAGTAGAAGGAAACCTGCGCCGCTGCAAGCAGCAGTCGGTCCAGAGTCAGCGATGACATACTAAAAATATTCCTTTTATATCGGTCATAACTTAGTATTGTGCAGCACGGGAGTGCGTGTCGTAGTCCTACCACTGTGGCCGTGCGATTCGAACGACCGAATGAACCGAACGGACGAGCGAAGGGACGGGGGAACCAGTACAGCACCGCCCGCGACTCACCCGGCCAACCGGCCTTCTGTGCGAACGAACAACATATCACATCGGATACTTGAACCGACTCTAGCGGGCACTCCGATCGTAGCCCGACGGTAAAGGCCGTGCGCAGATACGAGGAAAATATGCTACAACTATTGCAGGGAATCAAGTAATCAGAACCAAAGATGGTTCATAAAAGTAAAAGAAAAATTTAGGTCTTGTGTCCATCTTGGGTTCTCAGTACTATCGCCCCCCGTAATATTAATAATATGCATGGGATACCGTTTTTTTTGGGCGTGTCAAGGCCTCTTTAGCTCTTGGCATATTATACTAGTCTTAGTGAAGGGGGCGGTCAGTCATGGGGTCAAATCGCGGTCTTCTACATAGCGTATTTGGTATGAGGCGAGATGGACACACAATTGCTGTCGTGCCGCCCACACAGCCATGCCTCGATTCAGGAGTTGAGAAGCATAAGAACCGAGGAGGGACGAAACACGACAAGACGAGAAAAAAAACAACCGCTCGTTCGCCAGCAGCAAGCCCGACCTACGGTCACTAAAGCACCCCCTAGACAGCGAGCAGTGGGGGTGCGACTTCGGGTGCCGCAGCACAGGACAGGACACCTACTTCAAGGAACCGAGCAATAAGAAAGGCACGCTGAGATGTACAGGGGAGTAAGACGTCCCGACGCGTTCATCTTGAATTTAGTGTAGAACACACCCTTTTCCCCTGTAAGAATCCCGATTTCTAACAATCATTACATGTCCTGCACTGCTGTAACTGGCATATGCTTTGCCTACCAATATCTTCAGCAGCAGCAAACAGAACAGGACCAAGGCGTTCTTTCCCCGTAAGCAAGGACAGGCATCACATTGGGCCGACCTCGAGCAGTTCTCCAAGTCCACAACAACTACTGCCTCAGTTCGAATCCGGTTTGTGGGCATGTCCGCAACGCTGTGATAGAACCGCTCCACCGAATGCACTGCTACGTAGCGCGTGGGCACGAAAGTTCAACTCCTTTGGGACTTACAGGGGGAAAATGCCGGGAAAAGGTGACGGTAACAGCATCGACGTACCAAGCAGTCCGGGCTGCCGAGGTATGAGATGTACCCGAACCACAATCAATGCGCGGAAATCACCGGCATGCGCGCAGCATGCTGCGACTCGTACATACTGCCGCGCGCTCCCCCTTGGTGGCTGATACAACCGCACCCCGCATACTCTGTGCGGCCATATCTAGGCCTCAAAGGGGTTAAGGTTAAGCTTGCTCAAATCATCAGCCCAGAACACAGCAGTAGCGCGTTCGCCTCAAAAATATTCCCCGTCCAGTCTTGCAAACGGGGGGCTAAGCTTCAGCGACGGAGTCCGTCAGCTCCCCCTCCCATCCTCCACCGGGCAACTGGCCGAGCTGCAGAAAAATGAGCACTGCAAGTTGTTGACCCCTCTCGTGGAACTGCATCCACCTTATTGCGGGAAAATTCGTTGGATTTAATGTAGTGTGGGATACTATTTGCAGTAGCCCAAAGGGTCAACGTGACCCTACACATCATGTGCTGTTACTCTTCCCTCGTCAAAGGCTATCTATCGCCACCCCTGCGTTCCGCCAAGAGGGTGTCATAGACGCCTGCAAAGCCTCCACGCGGGCAACTGACATTCCAGACCTTCTGCAATCCACAACATCCCCTACTGCCATGGCGGCAAAAAAAACGCGGAATTCACAGGAAAAAAAAAAACGATCCTTCTGCTGCCATAGTAGCAACGACGATGCACTCTCTCTTTCTCGCCCATCCCCTAAGGAGAAAAGCCGGACGCCAAAAAAACAATAAACACCCTTATTTCTTCTCCCCGCAGCCTGAAAAGCGAAGACGTATCCATAGTGGCTTCATCGCTTGCTGGCTGCTGCGAGGCGGTACTCTTCTTGCACCTGAATATGAACGCGTGAGGGGGGCGAGGGGAGAGGGGCGTAAGTCGGTCGACTTTGAACGGCATTTCTCGCTACGCCAGCAAGAAAGCAGTTGCTAAAGAGTAGCCGGCATTAGAACCAACGGTCGCGTGACTGCCGGATGCCTCTTAATCCCGGCACCGACACTTGAGGCAACAGCTATCAACAATAGAACGCTATATTCAAAGGACGAAATGATCGACATGGGTGCGCAGCGATAAACAGGAAGTTCGAAGCCATCGAAGCCATGTATTAATAGTACATACATCAAATATTCGAATTCGAGAAGAAGGTATGCAGGCTCGCCTTCTTACAAGAAAAACCGCATCCGATGAACACTTCTACAAGTACCGAACCTGCCAGTTTGCGACTAAATTTAGCAACAACACAGGAAGCTCACGACCATTGTCCTATCATCGTTCCTGCAGACCAAGATTTGAAGCAGCTTCGGCACCTCGAGTTGGCCGCCGCTTTCAATATCTTTTTTTTTTTACGAAACCAGGAACGCCTTACTCGTGTGCATCGGCACCGCCGAACAACTTCGCACAAACCAAAACAACCCGCCCGAATCAGCAGGAAATGTCACGGATGGCAACATATGATTTGCGGACGCCGATTAGGAAACGCCTCACTACATTCGCGGAGGTCGCCGTTACGTACATACGACGCACTCGGCCAATTCCCAAAGTTTCTAGTTTTAATGTTTCGTCTTCGTCTCCCAGCGCATCAAGATCGCTTGTCGCCCTCCCGCCCAGGGCTGCATGTCGACCTTGGTCCGGCCTCAACAAAATGGTTGAAGCATATCAGGTACTTGACTTCACAACCCTAACCCAATAACCCCGATTGCTTGGAATTTTCCCGGAATACAGATGAAAAGAAGAGCAAAGGTTACCGTGGGCCATCAACCGTTTGGTCGAAGCTGTAGGCCATTTCGTACAACAAATCTGACTTTAAACCCTCTCGGGACTTGGGAGGGGTACACTTGACCGTAAAAAGTGACGACTTTAGCGGCGGCCAATGCGTGATTAGGGGGATGATACAAGTTGGTGTCCGAGTTTCAATGCAAGGCGTCGTATCGCAGGGGGCGCAACATTATCCTACCGGTACTGCTGTGCGCTCACGCTTGCTGGAAGACGGTCGACAACACCAAAGCTAGCATTGTTTTTGGTCGATATCGAGGGGTTTCCAAAGGGTCGAAACCCTAACCTTAAAACCTTGACCGTCGGGGATACGCTCAGCAAGAAAACGCAATGAGGCGCTAGTGTGGACTACCCCAGGTATCACCCATTCTATTTAGACTTTGGCCAAGTCGTAAACACTGCTGGTATTGCTGTTGCCCGGATGAAATTCTTGTCATAACACTGCTATTGGTACTGCTCTTGCCCGGATGGGACTATTTTAGTAACACCTCTGGTATCTACTGCTCTTACCCGGATGAGATTTTTCGCCGGAACCTTGGCCATACATCGGTCGTAGTCCGACATCAAGGCGGAGCACGCCGCCAGCCCCTCCCTGGCGATGGCCTCATCCTTGGCGAAACAGACGAAACAAATTGAAAGGACACAGTGTGGGTGGTGGAGGTGGTGGTGGTGGCGGTGGTGTTGGCGCTTGTGGTGTTGTTGGTGTTGGTGCCGTTGTTATTGGTGCTGGTTTCGCTGTAGTTCTGTTGCTGGCGGTGGTGATGGTGGTAGTCAACCGCACGGTAGCGGGGCAGCTGGTGATGGACGAAGAAAGCCACTGACAACGTCAACAGACACGTTGCGGCGAGGAAATGGGACAAGCGCTACGAAAGCACTACAGCAGTGAACGCGACCAACAACTTCGGGGGGAAAGCCACGCGTTTGCGATAAAAAAAACACCTCGTAAATCGCGCGTGCGAAATATCACACGCAGCTTGCAAAGACGAGTCTTGACACAATTCTCGATATCACGGCTGAGACGCCCTTCAAGTTTGGGTACTGTACAAATCATACAGTAGTAGTGGCCCCTTTATAGTGCCGGTTGAGTAGTGCCGGCTGCCCGCTATAGTGCCCGTGAATTAGCTTGGCACAGATGGGATTAGCCAATACGGCAGTGTGCGGAGGGAATAGTTGGCTGGCGCATACCGGCAATATTTTCGACCGGGGTCGTAGGCAGTCACACGAACACCAAACTACGACAAACAGCGACGATATCTCGCCGACTCATGAGGCAAGTATGAGGGTGCACAGGCTGCTATAACCTGCACATAAACAGAGAAACAACGCCTCAGGCAGTCAGTATCGCTCTGCTACACTGCTCTACAAGCACAGTGAACGGGGACCACGCAAGGGCGGCCTGCCGTTCCGCTGGGCTCACGGCATTTGATAGCTTACGGAACACGGGGCTCACGACCTTCGAAAGCTTACATAGGAACAGGGCAACTCGTTGGTAGTACGATAGTGCCGTAGTGGGGGCAAACCTTGCCACCATAATTCGACGCTGTGTAAGAGATAGAAACGTTCACACTTCGGGTAGATCATCTATTCTTATTTCGTCATCTAGATATGTCAGGACAGCTGTATCCCTGATCTGGTATGATCTACTTGTAGCTCATGTTGCCGGGTCGGAACCGTAATCCTGCATGACCTAGCTCGTGTTTCCTGGGTTTGACCTGCACTATGCAGACCCTGCACAATATTTCATAACGGCTTTTAGGACCGCAGTCCCGTTTTGGGGACAAATTACCAGGAGCTTGACTGGTTTGTGCCCAAAACGTGACCTCAGTTTGCCCTAAAAAGGTTAAGAACTGAATGATCTAGGTGGAGATCTGTCCTACGCGTGGAAACAGATACAACTATAGTCCATGAGGATCTATGGGCTATGGCAGAACACTAGTACTTTTATTTTCATAAGTCACACAGATGCGGGACGTGGGAACGTATCTTGTACGTATATATGGGGACTATATGTGAGGATGCTTGAGGGTGTGAAGTGCCGTGACCCGTGAGACGTGCGAGAGAGTACGGAACTGTTTGGGATAACCTCCCGGGAAATTCGATTCGTGAGAGTGTCGGCGTGGGAGTGTCCATACGTGTTCTTCACATTGAACCGTTTGTTCTACTCATCGATATCGAGCAAAGTATCCACTGTTCGTGCTAAATCTGTACCCTACAGAGATAAACGCTCTGCGCCCACAAACTACGAGAAAGAGAAACATCGCAAATACAGTAAGGAGACGAGACAACGCAAACGCCAAACGTGCTGGATGCGAAAAGCAGAATATACAAAAAGCCAGCAAACCAGACACGTTGGGTGTGAGAGCCGTGGGATCGGCGAACCGAATGTTTCGGAATTGCGGTGCTGTTACAAAACGACCAGCCATAGTTTGCACGCGCGCCGGGTCGGACCAAGACTCGAGTGCTTACGTTCTCCCAGGGGGGCATGACGTGATGTATGGACGGGGCGGTCAAGCTGAATGGTGCAATCGCAGGACCGTCTGCGCTCTCGTCGCGGCCGCTCTTGCGGCTGGAACGCCTGCAGCACCACAACACACACACCCCCTCGGACGAATTTCAAGCATGCTTTTCTCGACGAATGGGGAAAAGGTGCGAACGCCGAGCGATGCGTCTGTGTGGAAATATCTCGAGAGGAGATATTTCTTTGCCAAAGCCACCATTTTAGGGATGTTGTACGTACGCACCCCGCCGGGTTTATTACTAGAGAAAGTCGGCTTGGAAAATTCGCCCCACGGTGTGTTTTATCTTGCGCGTTACACGGTGATCACTCGAGGACACCCGCTACTATAGGGGCTGCAGCACAAATCTGAGTGATGAGGCCCCTTAACGGCACTGAGGAACTACCCAATAAGGCATGTCATATAGGCCATGTGCCTTATCGCTGGAATACCATTAATGTGTGTTTTTATATCATGCCCTAAGGCCATGGGATTGTCGATCGGGTTTTGCACGTTCCCTTTTTTCTCAAGGTCAGCTTTTGGGTGAGAGGTATATACAGATCCTATGCTACAACCAACTGAGGAGCCTCGGAATGAACTGGTGCCTCCCTCTATCGTTGGCTTGAGTCCGACGGCGCAACGAACGAGACAGACACACACAGCGGTACGAAAAAGAGTGGCGGCGGGGGAGGCGGCCCGTTTGCCTTTGCGGCCGCATTTTGCACTCGAGTTACGAACCCTGCTGCAGCCACTGGCGTCCAGGCTTAGCGGTCTAAAAGCGACGAGTGCGGCCCGATCAACGTCTTTTACTATAATACCTGGTATGTTTTTAATTCTCTGCTGATTGCTAAAAATAAAGCTTGAGCTCACCACACTTGCAAATTGGTATAAAAATACGTGTCGGATGCCAATTAAGCCCGTCGCTGCCGCTGCAACAGAAGAGCAGGCTAGCTGCTATCTCGGGCGCGTGACGTGAGGATGTCGAGCTGACCCGATCGCAAGAAGACCAGGATCAGGTGCGGGCGGAGATAGGTCACCCGGGGAAGAAACCTTCTCCGGCCGTCTATTGATTGGAGGAGCGTGCAACAGTACTAACACAGCTATCGTCATGCCGCGCGCGTGTCGTACATCGTACGCTTCCTTACGCTGGAAAACCGGGACGCTTGTCTCCTACCCCAGCAACCCGGGCTGCTTCGTGCGGCTTTTTTATAGAATCATCATATATGATCGACGCTTTGGGCCTCTTGAGAGTCGCCCGGGATGTGCTCCATGTGCACGATTTTGTTATCGTCCTACACGATCGACACGTTTCGCCTCCGAAGAGTCGCCCGGGATGCTCCATGTGGACATTTCTGGCATCATATATGATCGACACTTTTCGCCCCGCAAGAGTCGCACGGGATACTTCATGTGGCCGTTTTTCGTCATCGTCATATAATATCTCGACACTTTTTGCCTTCCGAGAGTCCCAAAAGCCGGTCGCCCGAGTGGGCTAGTGGTACATTTGAATGCTGCTACGCGTTGATGATGGAGGTCGGTCGATCTCGCATGGATCGAACTTTCGAGGTTATTTGCAAAGATAAATAAAAAACGGAATCACCTGCTGAGGGCGCTTAGTAGAGTGGGTAGGCGCAACTAGATGCGAGTCGACGAGGGAAGAAAGAGCCGACGTCTGCTCGCGATAAAAATGCAAGGCAAGTACCGTGGTGGGGAGGAGGAAGAAGATCCTGCTTTGTGACCCCGGATCTGAGCTACGACTAGGAAGGAGAAAGAAAACGAGGGAGAAGATAATAACTGGGAAGAAATAAAAAAAGGAAATAAAAGATAACAAAGGGGATACAATTTCTAGCCCCCTCAATTCCTGCTGCTGCTATCGCCCAGTGTCCGTCGTAACAAAAAACCGAAAACAGCGACGTCCAACCCTAGACCCGAGCATGGATACACGCAGTTTTTTTCATCACCAAGGGCGTGAAGCGGTTCGACTGAGCGGTACGGCCGCGGCCCCGACAGTAACGTATGCTCAAAAGCCAGAAATAGGTATACCTACGTTTGTTTAGCGTTTTAGAGGTTCACTTGAAATAGCACTCGCGCAAAGGTTGCCTGCCTCCCTCTCTCCTTGGCCAACGCCCCATCGTTCCTCTGGTTGGCTGAAAAGGCCAAGACATACCGGTGCTATATAAAGATGATGCCACCGTATCTAGTACTTGGTATACGACAAGCTCGAGTATGCGAGACGCACCCATTCCTGATGGAAACTGCTGGTACGGAGTTGACTATAATTTATACGTACGTACCGTACATGAGTTTTCGAATTCCGTGCGGCAGACGATCCACAAGGAGAGTGAGCGTGAGGTTGTACCGCCGCACCCCCTCATCACAAACCGCAACAACATCGCGCAACACCAGGCCTGTTCTCTCCCGTTCCGTTCTATACGGTTGCCATCCCACAAACAAGGATTCTTGCTCAAGGGTCAATTTCCTGGTTTCTTCAAGCAACTAAAAGCCCAACTCCGCCGGGACTTCAACGCGCGGGTAGAGTGGTGTCGAGAAGCAAAAACACGATAGAGCATCGGCCACGTTAAACAGCTCGCGCTACTGACGTAGGAGATGTACGCGGACTATTGACGTGTGCTATAAAAGAGGTTCACAACATCTTCTGGTACTTTTTTCAAAGACAAATGGGGCGGGGCTCCTCGGCTGAAAATCTACCCAGTATATCGCAAAGAGCATTCAGTCCGCACACAGGGGTGCGACCGATTTTCAGCGCTTGATTTTTTTTCCAGGGGCGGTAAGGTTACCAGTCAATATACCGAACAAGGTGTTTTCGGAAAGTATCTCGTCGAGATAAAAAAGGGCCGTCGGAAAATCGAAAGTTTTACCTGGTATTGGGGGGGGACCATAGCAAATAGGACCAAACATGGCTAGTAAAAATAGGTAAATGCATAGGTTTTTATGTATACCATAGGTCCTATTAACTATGGACCCCCGTAGTAGACTCTTCAAGCACTCTTAACATTGTCGAGAAAACGAGCGCTGAAAAAAACGATCACAACCACCCCTGTGCGAATTAAACGCTCTTCACGGTAGACTCACACTCGGGGGGAGTCTCCACGGGAATGCGGAATGGCTGATTTTGCCTTCCACTTTTCACACCACGTATGGGCCCCGAGCAAGACACAGCCCAGAGAGAACCCGAGGCTCACCCTTTCGAGGACGCCACCAAGAAAAAAAAACGACTCAAAGAAACCATTATTATAGCCCACTCGGGACATCAGAGTGGAAAAATTGACGATAACGGACAGCAACGCCCACTGCGCGATTGGGGAGAGATACAAATGGTTGATATACAAATGGTTGATATCCTATTTTAGTGACACCGCAAGGAGTCGTACGGCACGGGCGCAACATGGTCCCACCCGTGCTCCTGCTGAGCGCTCACGCTGCTCGTAGACGCTCGATAACACCAGAGTTACCAACCATTGTTCAGGTCGCTTGTCTCTCGGGGGTCCGAAGGGGGTTGACAGCGGCAAGACCTGCGCTAATTCCTGCTCCGGAGTGCCACTCTGTTGGCATGCAGGCCGTCAATACACACGTTTTTCCACGCCTGTGACGGATCATCGACACCTCGCGCTGCTTCATGATCTAGACCTCTCGAGGCAGATATGTTCCCCATCTTGTATGATATGATCGACTGGCGTCGCTCATGTTGCAGAGTGGGGCCCGCAACTTCTGCATGATTTAGCACGTGTTTCCTAGGTTGGATCTGTACTACATACCGATCCTGCACAACCTCTCACGACGGCAGGTGGGGAACTATAGCATCTGTAGATAGATCATGATAATCTGTCCGAGGTGTGAACGTTTGCGTTCCTTACGTTTCGGGACAGGGTGGTAAATATAAATCATCCATGCTCAAGGTCGCGATAAAGAGGGTTTCACCCCTGCTCAGAGTAGGCATTTCTTTTGGGCGGGCGAATACTGCCACGAGTATGGAAGGGCCACACAGTACACACTACAGACGGACATTTTTGTATTTCGTACTCACATTGCTGCGCACGAGAGAGAAAAAAAAAAAACACCTCACGTACCTAACTGTCACGGCGCGAGTCGTACTGCTGTTTGTTGTGATATCCCGGTGTCCTCTCTACTGTAGAGGCGTTACTGCTTCGGCTGTTCCTCTGAACTATTACTTACTCTCTCAGGAATCGTCTGGAAGAAGAAAGAACAATGCTACTGCTGTTACGTAAAAACAATACCAACAACTGCGAGTGGCTCAAGAGCACCACCAAGCTGAGCACCCCCTATACGTACACAGCGCTCGACAACAACAGCTTCTCGAGATTTTCATACTTTTTGGGCCAAGTTGAAGTTCTTATTCTTAAATGTGAGGTAGGGTGCGACCTACACTAATTTAAGCATTGGAACACGGTCTTCTTACATACCGTGCGTACGCGCCCGCGTCTGACGAGATAACACACTCGTATCACACGTGATAAAATAACACGTCGCATCACACGTGTGATGAGATAGCACACCCCGCATTTATACGTGTGATAAGATAGGACACTGCCTGTGAAGGTGTTACCTACCTAGCCATAGGGGTAAAAGATCGATCGATTACCCTGCCCAGGGAAATCCTCAGAACACTTCCCCGTCGCGAGGGCGTCGGTACCGTATACGGCCGTACGCTGACCCACCCGCTTCGTTTCGAAACCTGGGGGACGAGGGAGGCATGTTTTTAGGGACGCACGCGCAAGCGTTTTTATCAAAGAAACGTTGGAAGTGAGGTTCGAACCCGTGTCCTGCCGACGACGCCAAATGTGAAGGTGTTACCTGCCGAGCTACAGGGGTTTAAAAGATCGATCGACCCCCCAGCCCAGGGTAATCCCGATAACACTCTCCCCCCCCCTCGGGCGAATTTCCACGCCGATTTTCTCGACCACGGGGGAGGGCACAAACGCCGAGCGATGTGTCTGATGATGCATGTTACGCTAGGGATGCATGCACCTATACCATTTTCGGAGGCTCCTCAGTATTAATAGAGGAGTTCCACAACTCGTCCGAAAGAGGACCTTTGAGTAAAGCAAAAGCATGCCACACGAAAATCGCATGGCATGAGTATAAAACGAAAATTACTGAAGAAACAGACTATTATAGATTCACACAAAAGCCCCCCCCCCCCCCCCCCCCCCCCCCCCGGGGAGTCAGAAACATTTCTATTACGGGGGTCCATAGTTAATAGGACCTATGATATACATAAAAACCTATATATTTACCTATTTCTACTAACAAAATTTGGTCCCATTAACTATGGGCCCCCGTAATATCTAAATGTGTTACCTCTATCGTATACCTGGTATAAGCACGCCTCTACTGCTGCTGTCTACCGAAATATTTCGACGAGACTTTCCCAACGGGCTATTTTTTCATTGTGCGTGCCTCCCTAGCTTCGGAGAAACTCGCACCTGAAATCCGTGCCAGTGGTCAGGGATCAGGGGGTGTGTTATCTTGTCATACGATGATACGACGATATTGCATGTTTCGCGCAAAAGTCGAGCCGAAAAATCTCAACTACTAATTTCCTGCTGGTGTATCGGTTACTCCTGGCTGACACAGGTATCACACCGCAGGTACACATATACGGAACGTACAGCAGTACAGTAGTATCATGATTGTTGTATACCTGGTATGCGTATACGGTATGCGCATGGCGCATACAATTTTTCCGTCCATTCCTGGGGTACTATTATTATTATTATTATTATTATTATTATTTTTATTTTATTTTTTATTCATCACTTTTACTTCCCAGCCCACTCGTAGGAGGTTTTACCCTCGACGATCTTCTGGACAAGCCGTGGTCACAGGTGTCGTCCCTTCTCCCCCCCGGTACGTGCCTTTTATTTTTGTCGCGCATAGGGTTCAGCATTCCCACTGCTCGTCGATTTGCATCGAATGTAGCCAACTCACGCTTTCGCGCTTTCCGCTTATCAATTTTTTATGCAAGAAAAAGTCCCTATGAGCATGAACTCGGGGGGACTTGAACCCACGAAATTGATCTTGACAGGCACGCGGACCACCTACCAAGCCACCGGGGACACTGCTGAATGTACATCTGCAGCAAGTATATTATACGTATGCACGAAGTAATGCGGCGTATTCGCCACCAAAGATCGCCTCAGGAGTTGATGAGTTTTCCGTACGGAAAGCCGGACGGAATCACCGTATCACACCTGGTATCATAGCTTTTTTACCGGTAGATTTTCTCCACGTATGCATTCTGGCCGTAAATACAACACCCTTTCTAATTATGATTTGAACATAAAATGGTAGCTATAATTACGGCCACATTGGTATACGGGAACGCCCATAAAAATAAAAAAAAGTGACCAAAGGTCTGCACTCGCGCTCTTTCTTCGCTTGTGCGGCACTGGCGCAACCCTGAAACTCTGTACCAGGTATATCCGTTCGGTACGATCTCAAAGCACAGCGAAAATTCTGCAACGTCAGAGCCGGCAACATAGACCACCAGCATGCCAGCATCAACGGTATCATCAGAGCAGCAGATAGGCAACAAGTCTTAAATCTCCGTGTGGTGCAATAGCCGAGCCCTTCCGACATTCCGCAATCCGACAATATTCTAAGCCCTTGGGAATACGTATTATATCTCGACTCGTCTCTATGATTGCTGCAAAAGGCAAAAAGCGCGCCAAAGATGCCGTATGAACCTATGAACGGTACGTATTCGTTGTTGTACGAGTAGTATCAGAGCTGTGCGTCGTGGTTTAGCGACCACAGAGCTTGTATCACACCTGGTACATATCTCTCTAAGATGAAGAATCGTCACGTACGCTGGGTGTGCTTGCTGGATGTTGACCTGTAGAAGAACACACGCAGAAAGAACACACGCACTACGAACAACAGCAGTTCGGCTGCAAAGAACTATCCCCCCGCGGCTCCGCCTCGAAAGGAATGCCTGGCCAATGATTGAAAGACTAAGGCGAGCAACAAATGAGTACGCCCTCCCCTCATTCCCCCCCGCGGAGCAGTACAAGAACGGCGGGAATGAGGGAATGAGGAGCGTGACAGATGCTCCTAACTGGTCAAGCTGCATTGAAGCTATACAAGATATACTGCGTTGTTGGCGGTTCTTCTACTGGGCATGCATGTTGTAAGCATGGGTAGAGCTTGACCAGTTCGGAGCATCCGTCACCCTCCTCATTCCCACCGTTCATATATTGATACGAGCGCTCAGCGGTCAGCCTACACGAACACGCACATTGCATCATGTGTACGATATTACAGCAGCAAACCGGGACTTCTAATAATAGTGCATATATATGTACACGAGGTATGACAGCATATATACGTCTATACCGGTATCATACTACAGAGTATCTGTACTTAGAGCAGTATTTTCATAGATGCTGTGCAGAATACATATCGTCCTTGTACTATAACCAAGTACTTGTACACAAAGTAACAGAGTATACGACTGTTAACCCAGAAATTCAGGCACGCGTGAGCAAAGAGGTTGGTTGGCCGTCTTCTTTCGACCCGACAAACGCCTCCTCAAGACTTAATACACTGGTTATATTGTAGGGAGTTCCACCACGGCTGTCCGTCAAGGAGTAAGAGCGCCGTCAACCATCGCATCAATATATTGCTCGTCAGTCGGCACAGCGTCAGTAATGCTGCAAGGAATAATCCACTATTAATCTGTTTGTGGCACACCACTGCTGTGGGCGGAAATGTAAGGACCGTTGCTACAGATATTAATAGCGTGCTTCTAAGTATATCAGTAATGTATTGATATGGACACCGAAGCGGTCCTAAAATTTCCGTCCGCCGAGGGGTACCCGAAACAACGAGCCGAACCGGGCTTGTACAAAGCGTAACATTACATGTTCTGTTCCGGAATGAAACAGGTTGGGCGTGGGCATCACCCGCCACCTCGCACCCCGCACCGTCAGAAAGCGTGAGAGGATGCGGTGAGCTTTACCGGTATATTTATGGTGTGCCGTTCGTGTTTGGAAATCTCCGAGGCCTTCCCTTCCAACCAACAACTCTGCGTGCGTGCGAGTTCTTGACATTAACCCTTTCAGTACCGCAATCCTGTTTTGGGGACAAATCACTTAGAATTAGAGTGGTTTGTCCCCCCAAATCGGGACGACTGCGGTACTAACGGGGTTAAACGGTAAATGTTATCCTCACATTAAAACCGTTCTTTCTACCCAGCTACACCAGTACACGCAGTGCCCTTCCTGATTCATTATCCTAGAGAGATGCTAATAAATAATTACGTGGTCACAGACTGTGAGACGGAAAAAAAAAAAACAACAAAAATATCGAACGGGCAATTCGTTTTGTTCTACGTACGACCCATTTTGTCTGGTTTTCGTCTGTCTCGAAAGTCTTGTGACCACAAGAATTTGTATCTCTCTTATGACGAATAATCAGGACGGACACCGGGGTGTGCAGAGGTAGCTAGCTGGATGTAAAAAAAGCAGGAACGGTTCAACCTTCTCGGGAGTTCAAAGAGGAACATTGACGACAACAAGCGGCGACTACAGCAACGGTCACTCGTGCGTGATTGGGAGATGATACAACTTGGGGTCCGAGTTACAACGCAACGAGTCGTAAGGCCCAGTCGCGACATCATCCTACCCAAGCTGCTGGGCCCTCACGCTGCTTGTAGACGGTCGATACCACCAAAATCATCAAAAAATAATTATGGCTATCTTCAACACCCATGGGGGGTTAATGTGAAGACAGCACGCAAACAAAACATCGCAGTCCAGCACACCGAATGAGCGTGTGCAAGCACAGCTCGATGACGGTGTCGACGAGGGAAGAAAACGCCGAACCTTTGTCGCGACGTATAGCAATGAAGGAATGCACCGTATCTAGTGGGGAGGGAGGAGGAGGAGGACTGCTATGCGACATGTGACGAAAAAGGGAAGGCGCTGGAGAAAAAAAAAAAGCAAAGTTAACAAACGCGATGGTAAAGAAAAAACAAGGCCGTGCTCACGCCTCAGTCTTCGCCTTGAGAAAGACAATCCTTAAATAGAAGGACCCTTTGTGCATAAATATTTAATCCAAGAGGCAGGGTTATTTCGGGTCAGAGTAGTGCCGGCTTTGTGGCCACACCCTATCAAAACGAGATATTTATACTGCTGTGGAATACATCGCAAACAAGGAGACTACTGTAGCCCAAGCAATGCCAAGAGTACTTGATACGAACAGCCAATCACACCTTCATATCATGCACAAACCAGACAAACTGAGGGAAGAGGAAGAAAAAGAGGGAGAAAAAGGAGGACAGACAGACAGACAGACAGACAGGCAGACAAACAGACAGGCAGACATACATACGAAGAGAGATCAATGAAGAAATACGGAACGAGACGAAGGCACAGTCCGACCAAAAATAATAAAAACATGTCCGAGGCGTTAACCTTGTTCTTCGTGGGCAATCGATCAACTCCGACTCCTCCTGGTCGATTTGGATGCACAGAGGGGCATCACTTCTTGCCTGCTTGTCCGACCACACGTAATCCCCATCCGGGAGGGACGACTGTGTTTTAGCTCGAGCCATCCCGGCCCGGCGTCGTGTCGCTGCACAAAAAAAAGGATCGTGCCTTCGAACGAACTCAAATTTTAACCACTCAAGCTCTGAAAAATCGGCAATCGCCACCTCTAGTACGTGTGTAGAGTGGACACGATTGCGTATGTCAGATTGTGTGCCTGGAGTGGGGAAGGTCGGGTTTCAGCCCTCTCAGAGTTTCGTGTGGTATGACTTGAAATGTACGGGGGGGAAAGTGAAAAAGGAAAAAAGGGAATCGTTTTTTTTAATGCCACATATTGTTTAGGGGGGGAACGGTTCCGATTTACATCCTCCTGTTTCGCTTTTCACCGTACATCGAGTCATTTGTACATACATACGAAAACCTGAAACGAGTTAAATCCGACTTTCCTGATACCGGGTACACAGCCCGACAAAAGCGCACTCAACAATCAGTCATGTCTTCGAAGTCACACGCAGAAGTGATTGATTGACACCGACTTTTCAGAGCTCAGTTTGGTTCGGCCCATACCACCAACCTTGGGACCCTGTGCCCTAGAGTCTATTACGGAGGACCATAATTAATAGGACACACGGTACACACAAAAACCTATATTTGCCTATTCTTACAAACAATGTTTGGTCCTATTCACTATGGCCCTCCGTAATAGTGGTTGCCGTACATACAAATCCGGACGAAAATACAAGGACCACTTGGTGTCGATATTAATATACAAGCGGTCCTTTTATCTCCGACCAGAGTGGTACAACACGCAGGGATAGTAGCACACGCCCTCGGGCTAGTTCCGAAGCTAATTTTTCTCTCAACAACGCGGAAAGTGCGTACGTATCGTACGCCAAGCGACACACACGTCTACGGAGGTCTCGACGAGACATGTCTTTCCCCAAAAAATCCTCCATTCAAATCTGGTTTGCGCTGAGCTTGACATTTTTTTCCCCAAAAAATCCTCCATTCAAATCTGGTTTGCGCTGAGCTTGAATTTTTTTTCCCCAAAAAATCTTCCATTCAAAAATCTGGTTTGCGCTGAGCTTTCCTTGGTTATGAAGAAAGGATATTCGGAAAAAAATTGTCCTAGGGGGGTGTGTTATCGAATCACCCGGGTTATATATCGGTCTTGATATTCATGTATAAACGGTCCTTATATTTCCGACCATAGCGGTACGGGTACAACACGCAGAGAAAATAGCTCACCCCCTCGGACTAATTCCGAAGCGTACTTTTCCCTCAATGACGGGGGGAGTATACCAGGTATATCATACGCCAAGCGACACACACGCCTACGGAAACGATCTCGACGAGACATTTTTATTCCCCCAAAGCTTCCCTTGGTTATCAAGAGAATCTGTTCAGAAGAACCGTCCAAGGGGGTATCTTAACGAATCACCCGGGTTATACGGTATTGTCAGTCATATTCGTGTAATAAAATGCGGCACCTCAGGGGGGGGGCGTAAAAAGGCAATTCCGACACTCCAGTATATATTCATTTTCGAGACCCAGACACTGGGGGGGGTATACTAAAACGAAGTCAACAGAAAATCTAAATATATAAAAAACACACACACATTTCGTAATTTCGTCCGGAAATCCTACCACCGCAAGGGTTGGTTAGCTTTTACTCTTGGACAAAAAAAGTTTTTAGGCGTGTGTGGTGTCGTGTCGTTTGCTTCTTATAAGTCGTGCGCCCCAACCACCTCCTTGGAGAAAAAACAGGTGTCTCGTCATGACGGTCGGTCACCGATAAACGAGTCCCGGTCACGGCGGTAAGGCCGACGTATTTCCGCATTAAAACATATTAATACCACTCTGTGCCCAAACTTCAAGGACCGTGTTTGTTGTTCGAAAAGGCTGTTGGTCGTGGTCGTCGTGAGGTTGGCAGTAGTGTTGGTGGTGGTGGTGGTGGTGGTGTTTATTAATATCATTGAATCAAACTGTCCTCGTAATTCGGGACACACAATGATGGTATACGGTATACCTGGTAATAGTTACGGTATAGCAAGCGACCGTGGCGGCATTTTTTCCGAAAATCGCCGACCATCACACAACGTGAAAAAAGCCGTCTTTTTCAGACTTGTTCGCTCGGATTAGGCACACATTTGTATGTGTAAATTAAACGTTCCTTTTCAGCCGCGATTTTCCCTTTTTGTCTACCGGTAGTCCATAGCCTTGTGACCACGGAACGTATAATAACATATATCATACCAGGTGCACGCATAATAAACATTTTTCTACACATTTGCAAGGTCTTCTCCGCCGGCTTCAAGCTGCGGAGCCCGCAGGGGGCTTGCGGGACATTACGACGCACGTCTGGGTCCCGGCCGAGTTCCGTGGGGCTTGCTCCGGGTGTCCAAAATCGCGCGACCTGGCTCGTTTTCAAGGGATTGCGCCCCGCCCTGCCGAGCCATGCAGGGCTATGGAAAACCCTATTTTGTGACTTATTCTTCGAGGCGTGGTAACATCTTGACAGCGAATATTTACGGGGGTTTTGCGCTTGGCGCCTAAAGCCGACCCCCCAACACGAACCCTGAGCCGAACCCTATGGCAGTGACCAGTGCTCGGATGTTGTGCTTGAAAAGACTCTACAAGTAGGCTGATTCAACCGGTTTGGATGTCGTGCTTGGATAGACTCTGGGTTGATTCGGGATGCTGTGGCTCGGAAATACTCTTGGTTGATTGAGCCGCTCATAATGCACCGGTTTCTGGTACCGATCAGCCAATCAGAGTGCGTAGGGCTGCACTCGCTCGTGGGAACAAAACGGTTGGAATTAGAGTCAGCTTTAGGTTTATGTGCGGTGCACTATTTGTAAGGAAAGGAAGATTCACTCGTATCAACACGAAAAGGGGCGTTTTTAAAGGAATACATGTACTTTTTATTTTCGCGCTGCTGCTGGATCTGTATCACCCCGCCAATCAAACTCTCGTATAAATTATAAGGCATTACCGGTACAAACAGCAGGCGCGCTTCTACTGTAGGCCTTACCCACCTCTGTGACAGCCACGAACGGTGCTTCTGCGTGTGCGTGCGTGCTCTCTTGTTCCACAATGTTTTGCTGGCTATACGCAACGAGACTAAACAAAAAGCCTAACCCTTACCCTTTGACCGTGAGCCAATCAAACCAACCGTAACCCTGACGCCAAGGGCCATTCCTAACAAACGAAAAAAAAAATCACGATTCGTGAGATTTTATTTAGTCTTGAATCGTATTTTTTTTTGTCGTGAATCATGACAAAACAAACACGATTCATGACGCCCAGTTTTTTAGATTTTCCCTAAGAAAAACGAAATCAAGATTCGTGACTTTTGTCGTGTCTCGAAATACGCCTGATCAAGGCACTACGCAACCCACGCGGACCAACGGTATCCGAAGGCCGGTATAGGGTTCAGGCGTCCCCGGTGGCTTGGTAGGTGGTCCGCGTGCCTATCAAGATCAATTTCGTGGGTTCAAGTCTCACCGAGTGCACGCTCGTAGGGACTTTTTCTTGCATAAAAAATTGAATAGCGGAAAGCGCGAGAGCGTGAGTTAGCTACATTCGATGAAAATCGACGAGCAGTGGGAATGCTGAACCCTATGCGCGACAAAAAATAAAGGCACGTACCGGGGGGGAGAAGGGACAACACCTGTGACCACGGCTTGTCCAGAAGATCGATGGAGGGTAAAAACTTCTATCAGGTATGAGTTAGGCTGGAAAGTAAAAGTGATGAATAAAAAAAAAAAAAAGTAAAAAAAAAATAAATAAATAGGGCCATGGCAGACTCTGCTTCGTACGCCGCTTGTGGACAACAGGCGGCTACCCAAAGACACCTCTGGGCGTGGGCTAACGAGCACGTTGTGGCCTCCAAATTTCGAGGAGGAGGAGCCATAGCTCGAAGACAAAAGCGAAAATGACCTCAGCAGAATGTCACCGGCCAGGCCGGGCAGACGGACTGCGAGATGAAATCTCGCGGACCGGGCTTGGCCGACGGTCGATGAGATTGGAATCTCGCAGGCTGGGTCAGGCTTCGGCCCGTGATTCGAATATATCACGGGCCGGGCCAGGCGCGGTCGGCCCGCCCCGGCCTGGCTGTGTCTCACTCGCGAGAGTTGGCTCCACCTGCAAAAATCATCGGGTGATATATATATATTTTTAGTTGAATGTCAACCCGCTGATAAAAATCAGTTCGTGCGACGATGGATGCTCGATCTCGATATAGACTCAGCCCATGGCCAACCCGCTTGGTGTCGAGCAAGGCCAACGAGTATAGATGACGGCATCGAAGATAGAAAGTGACTACATGCTCTAGGGGGCAAGACCTTGCCGGCGGCGTCCTGCGGTATCTTCCCAAACCTGAAGAAAAGCCTGTTTTTTGCCATTCGAGACGGATCGAGAAATTTTGTCTTCTGTTTTGTACACACCAGCGGCTAATTGTTTTTTTATCGTACGCCTGGCCTGCGCCCGCCACACGTCACAGGTCATTGTGTGAAAACGGTGACCCAAGGGTGGGTCAGAGCCCCTAACGATCGCACTCCGTTCAGAATTCATGACGCAATCGTTGGTTTTGTCGATCGACGTCTGTCGAGGACTCGGAATCTCGCCGCTTCGAACCAAAGATCGGCTTGTTTCTCAAGCCGATTTTGGCCCTAACATCGGCCCCAGATTTGCTTTTTTCGGGCTTTTCCAAAAGTTGGGAACTTTTGTTTTTTTCTAAACATGCCCATGGGAAGCGTGTTCTAATTTTTTTTGGCGGGTATCTTTGGAATTCAAATTTTGTATTGATACTTCGCTTTCCCATTGGCATGGGTCTTAGGAACGGCCCTAAGTCAATCAGATCAATCTCGAATGAGTGGTGAACTCTACTGCTCGGAACGAGCGGCAGACAGGGGGTCGCTGTCTTGTAATGAGCATGTTATATAGGAGTACTACTGCTGTAGATACCTGTTTTACCAGGTACCAGGTATCTACTCAAGACTCAAGACTCAAGACTCGTACAGCAGTGCACGCGGTATCACGGGTATATCCCAGGTTCTGGGTACCAATACAGCAGCCGCAGAAATACAACAGAAAATACGCGACGTACAATGATCCTGCTGTGCGTACGCTGGTGCTGGCAGGCTGGTACTGCTGCTGCAGGAGACTCGCGACTCATACCTTGGCGCCCGAAGGTAAATATCGCCCAAATCAATAATCACTTTGGTTTTATCAACCATTGAACCGTTTGTAGGAGCAGCGTGAGCGCCCAGCTCTATGTTGCGCCCGTACCATACGACTCCTTGCATTCAACCATTGTAACTCGGACACGAACCATTGTCTCAAATCACCACCCAATGACGCAGTGGCCCTTGCCGCAATCGTCACTTTTTTTTAATCGTCTCCCCCTCTCTGAAGAGCAGCGTGGTGGGTGGTGCAGACATGAAGGCAGTATGTACGTACGTACGTACGAGTAGGTAATCCTGTACCAGTCGCACTACGAACTGCTGTACAAGTCATAATCTCAAACTTCAAACGCATTTATTAGCCTTCGCATAAATCATCCAGTTTCGCATATGGCCAGCAATACCTGCACGCATGATATCATCATCACACAATATTCCGCTTGCGAGTATATTCGGCTTCATCCAGGAGAGCTGCTACAATCCATGAGGCCATGAGGGCACCCCGCACCCCGCGCTCCACGCCGAGAACCGAGAGTCGCTGAACACTTGACAGAAAAATGCGGCGGAATATCGGTTCGAGTATCAAAGTCAAGGTCACAAGTTCTCACCCCTTCTGGAGGCTGGTTAGCTTTCTCCGAGAAGCAATCGAAGAACTTCGAGGCAGACTTCTTGCACGTCTTGTGCACAAGTGGAAAATGGTCCGCGAGGCGTAAATCCGTCTCCTTAGCGGCAGAGGCAGCCATCGTTTGTATCGTCGTTGTGATCAATGTTCCGCTTTTTTCTCCTTCGGGGGTTCAATGCACCTGAAAAGGCGTTTTGCTCTGGCAACACACAAAATGAAACCGAAACAACTTCGAAACCGCCGAAACGAAAGAACAACAACACAGACACCCGACGCCGGCATGCGGGCGTTTCAGGTTATGTTTCAGCACTTCAGGGCGATACGAGCACCCCTAGATGCTCGGCGCTCGACTGCTTGCTGTTGATCTGTGGTTGTGATCGTATTGCGTAGGAATACACGTCTGGTGTACCTGTACCTACTACTTATTATACGTAGTATTACGGGGGTCCATAGTTAACGGGACCAAATTCTGTTAGTAAAAATAGGCAAATATATAGGTTTTTATTTATACCATAGGTCCTATTAACTATGGACCCCCGTAATAGTAGCGACTGGTCATGACAAAGCGACAAACGAAACCGACAACGCATGCCCGACACACAAACAAGCAAAACTACTGCACAGACAGGGCGTATCGGCCAGGTCGCCAGGCCAGCCAAACGGAGCGGAAACTCGAGTTCTCCGACTACGGCTGGACTGCTGCGTTGATGCTCCATCAATAGCCTGTGTAGAGGGGGGTTTCTTGTTGTTTTTCACGTATCGGAAGATCGCCTCGCGCTCATTGGTCTTCTGAAGCATTTTGCACCCGCAGCCGTTCGTTGTTAATAATCCGCGAAAACGCTATGTATGCAGTCCTCACCGCAGGTCGCCGTGCTTCTTTATTCAATACCTGGCATTAGCTATTGGCGGAAATAAACGCAAGGAAGATAGACGGTCTAGTGTGGTTAGCTTCGAAACTACTGTACTCTTGCGTCAAATGTCAGGGTTTCGAACCCAGCCACCATGTACCGGTATATCAGTATGTTTTGGGGTTCTTAATTTAGAACCAAATCGACTGCAGAAAGCGCCTGGCGTGTGTATGTACGCAAAAATTCGACGCGAATCGACGAGGGACGAAAATGATGTATTGTACCTTCTCGCGATAAAAAAAGAATCGTACCAAAGTGGGGGGGAGGGGAAGAAGAATCTGCTTTATGATCCCGGATCTGAATTACGACTGCAATAATGGCGCGAACATACAGATAGTGAATGGGATGGAAGAAAAAGTGCACCCACTGACTGGGGTGTGGGGGGGGGGGGGGCGTACTCATTTGTTGCGTCCCTTAGTCATTTGATCATTAACCACGCATCCCTTTCGAGACGGAGCACCGTTCCCACTCTTGATAGAGACACCGTCGACATTTGGGCGCTCGTTACGTTGTTTCCATATATTTACATATTAGAAAATGTTCGCTGCAGTAACCCCCTTCTTGCTTCGCCGCCTGTGGCCACCATCTATCTCCTAGGATAACGATCGTTTTCTTGGTGCTATTTCATGTATCAAACTCCTCCATGCCACATTCGTCTATTTCCCTCGTCTCTTCTTCTGACACATCCCGTTCCTCCTTGTACATTTTACACTCTCTTACTATATGTTCTACTCTCTGGTGCTTTGCCACACAGGCACACCTGTGCATCTACAGTACTTCTTCCTCCTTCCCGCTACTGGTATACCTCTTTCTTCCTTCTGGCAGGCTCAGGTCACCTGCACGAAATCGTAGTTTCAGCGTTTTCTTCGTGATGTCCGTTGGGCCGTTCCTATCCCTTCGCTTAATCCCCCGTATATATTTAAGTGTTTTAGTGTTTTTTTAACTGCTGCCATCTGTACTGTTTCCAGCTGTTTAACGAACTTCGCGTTCCCTTCCCATACCCCTCCAGCATATTCTAGCTTTGGTACTATCACAATCATCAGGATACATCTCTTGATCCTAGTGTCAAGGTGCGAGTCTGTTAGGATCGCATCCACCTTGCCTGCGTTTTCCTGTAACTTTTGCCATGCGTGTATCCCAAGAGCAGTCTTTTGAGATATCTGCGCCAAGGTATATGTATACTGGTCTACGATCGGCAATTCATCTTATCCCCACTTCCAACTGAAATTCACCGGGTTCACCTCATCTTCGGTACATTCAACTACTGCGCACTTCTTGACGTTCGCCGTCACCCTCCATTTCCTAGTGTATTCTAGCGCCTCCTCCATTTGTTTCTGCAATCCTTCGGGTGTTCCTGACATCAACAATCCCGCCACCGTATCTTCCCCCATCATGAATCTTTACTTTGCTGCTTCGACTGCTACTATCAGGTCGTCAATTAGCATCTTCAATATATTAAGTGATAACATACACCCCTGTGCAACTGTCGGGCGCGGAGGGGGTGCTTTCGGATGCTCATAGTTGGCTGGTCGCTCCGTAATATCCCATGAACCGACAGTGCGAGCTTGTAACCCTTCCGGGAATCGGAGAGAGAGAAAGAGCAAGAGATGATGACTGGTTCTTGACGATAATTGCGACAGCCACTGTTTGTTTGCGGCACAGCAAGGTTTGATGTAATGGGCGTACGGCATATCATACGGATACAGTACAAGGAGTCGTCGTCGACTCGGGAACATCATTGTCCTCCTCGTGCTGTTGTGCACTCACACTTCACTTCTCGCGGACGGTTGACGGGTAGATCGAAGTTGTCAAATGGTAACAAAAAAATTAGGCCGATAGCTCTGGGCCCCACATCCCTTGATTTAGCTTTGTTCGAGTTCACTATAAGCAGCACCGACCGGTACTGTCTACGGCTTAGCTCAGTTTCGTCGAAATGGTTGACAGTCCACGCGAGCTCTTCACTACATAACCTTCGTTCTGACATTTTCCCCAGGCGATGGAGGTCAGGGTTAGGGCTGACTATCGAGTATCAAATATATATCTGGTATAGTCTAACCATTCTGTTGAATATATGCCAAGGTTTATACGAAGTACACCCCTCCGTACATAAAATGGGCGCCATTGTGCACACTACGCGCTCTTGAGCTGACGCTCATGCAGCAACTACAGTATAGTGGTAGTCGAATGACCGCGACAGACAGCAATACTTTTCTCTCGCTGGCTGTCTGGCGTAGCTCGGCAGCCCCGCACCACACGCCTCATGCGGGGTCCCAACAATAATAGGTTATGAGCCATAGATGTGCGTATAATACGCACTGCAGAGCTTCGAAGCGTCTCTGCCCGTACATGAATGGCTGTGTATGCGTTCGTTAGTACCGTATACGACGGTGTACACCACACCCCCCGCGAAAACATTTGGGGCTCTAAAAACCTTATCACCCGGTGTGTTATTCTCTGGGGGTGTGATATATAGCGTAATCCGGTGATAGAGTGGGTGTCTATTTCGATATTGATGAAGAGTATCACGGGGGTGGTTTACTCTAGGGGGGGCGTACTCATTTGTTGCTTGCCTTTAGTCATTTGACCCTTGGTCACTCTAGGACTCTAGGGAGGTGATTAAATGGGTGTGATAACAGTGGTATCAAAGGAGTTTGGCTGCCACACTTCAAGCAGGAATGCGCGTGATAAACGGGGGGGTGATAGCCGTTAGTGGCTGGAGGTTTTGCTGCCGCACTTCACGAACACGGCATGGGGTGTGATAGCAAGGGGTGTGGTAGCAATGGCTCGAGCTTTGGCTGCCGAATTGAACGCTGTTGTGGGGCCTCAGTAGCGAATGCAATGCCTGGCTTGTCGATGGGCTCTGCTGTGGGAGCATTGGTGACAGACGTTTGCGTTGGCTTGTCGGTGAGCTGTGCAGTGGGGACCTTTGCGGCAGCAGAAGGCACGGGTGTGGTTGCTGCAAAAAAAACATGTGGTCGAGCCTTGAGGATCTGTAGCAGCAGTCACTGGGGCCACAGAAGCATTTTTCCCGGGGCGGCGGGCCACGCGTTCGCAAGGCCCTTGCACCTCCTCCGCCTCCATTTTACTGGTGTCCACAATATGCTGTGGTACGCTCACATATCTGTAGGTACTGCGTGATTGCTTACGTCACGGTATAACCCAGGTGACATCCTGGGGGCGACATACTGACTATGGAGCATGACACTGCAAGGGGTGTGGTATACAACGTGCCCCGGTGACAAATCCGGTGGTTGTTTTGGGATAGATATATTTTTATCACCCGAGCGGTATACTCAGGGGGTGTGGTATAACACCTATAGGGTGATATACACGTGTACGGTACTGAGTGTTTCTGTCAATCGCACCATGTATCAGTATCAGAGTAAGCGATAGCGGATAAAGGGTCGAAGGGGCCGATTAACACTGCTCACCTTTTATAACTGCATCTGGTTTGACACGGAGCCATACATCATCGTCGATGATTTTTCAACGTGCCGGTAATATTTTAAAAAACACCGATACCCTCAAGGTTCCGGTCGTGGGTTTCTTTTAATACTGGCGGTACGGTCATGGCTCCGCCTGTGGCGCTAGCTCTGCGTTGCCCATAGTAGTATGTAAATACCTGGTATATGGTAGTATTCGTAGTGTGCTTGATTTACCACTCTAAACGGAAACGCAATGACCACCGTGTGAGGCGGTATCGACCCGGCGGGTGTCCGTTTTCGTCCCCGGGTTGTAGGAGTAGTAACTGCTTGGAAGGATTTCTGATTCGGAGACAGTGCCTCATCATCCCTGGGTGCGACGGAGCATCGACCATGCGCCCCAGCCAAACCTGAAATCAGCCGGTGGGGTCGGGGTTTCGACAACTCGGGGGGCCGGTATACACCCGGGGGATGTCAGTTATCGCCCCAGGGTTGTTCGGGTTGTAGATATATGGAAGGGTCCGTGAATCGGAGATGGAACATTATCGTCCCCGGGTGCGGCGGGACCTCGACGTTGTTCCGTGGGGCAACTCTCGCCGCACGCTGGCTCTGTGAACCCCACCCAATCAGCAATAAGCTCGTGGTTATGGGGTTTCATCACCTTGCGGGGCGGTATTGGCCCGGGGGGTGTCCGTTTTCGTCCCCGGGTTGTTTGTGTTGCATATGGAAGGATTAATGATCCGGGGATGGGATCTTATCTCCACCGGGTGCGGCGGGATCTTGACATTGTCCCGGGGGGAAACTTTTGCCGCGTGCTGGATCCATGAGCCCCAGCCAATCAGAAATCAGCCAGTGGGATTGGGGTTCCACACCTTGCGGGGCGGTATACACCCAGGAGATGGCCGTTTTTGTCCCTGGGTTGTTGGAGTTGTATACGTATGGTATAATTTTGATCCAGAGATGAGACATTATCGTCCCCGGGTACGGCGAGACCTCGACGTTGTCCCGTGCGGCAACTCTCGCCGCGCGCTGGCTTCATGCGCACCAGCCAATCAGAAATCAGTCCGTGGGGTTGGGGTTTCCACATCTTGCGAGGCGGCATCGAACCGGGAGATGTCCGTTTTTTCCCCGGGATTGTTAGAGATGTAGATGTATGGAAGCTATATAAATCGGAGATGGAAAATTATCGTCCCCGGGTGCGGCGGGCCGTCGACATTGTCCCGGGGGGAAACTCCCGCCGCGCGCTCGATTCATGAGCCCCAGCCAAATCAGCAATCAGCCGATGGGATCAGGGTTTCCACTCCATGGGGGGCGATATCGACCCGGGGGTTGTCTGCTTTGGTCCCCGGGTAGTTGGAGTTATACACGTTTGTATGAAAGGATTTATGATCCGGGGATAGAGCCTTATCTTCCCCAGGTGGGGCGGGACCTCGACGTTGTGCCGAGGGGCGATTCTCGCTGCACGCTGGCTCCATGAGACGCAGCCAACAAGTAAATCAGTCCGTGGTATCGACGTATCGACCCAGGAGATCTCTGTTTTCGTGCCCGGGTTGTTGGAGTTGTATATGTACGGAAGATTTATGATTCGGGGAACGGACCTTATCGTTCCCGGGTGCGACGGGACCCCGACGTTGTCAAGAGGGGCGACTCTCGCCGTGCGCTGTCTCCATGAGACCCCGCCAACCCAGCAATCAGCCGATGGGGGTGTACTCATTATCATGCATGGCCGTAGTCGTGCAACCATAGACCCTTGCATCCCTACAATGACTGGGCGGAGTACGTCTGGTTTTCACCGACCAGGCAGACATTGCTTGCACCAAGCGCGAAGCGCCGTGAGGTGTTGGGCGAGTCGCATGAAGGGTGAGCTGCATCCTACTAAGAACCGCTTTTGAGAAGGCGGATCTTGCATATGGATGGTAGCATCAATGGAATGATTTAGTTTCTGGTATGACCACTTCCAGAGACGGCAGTGGGTTTACTATGTAACTGCCTCGTGAGAGTCTCACCATATACACACTACAAAAAAGGGTGATACGATCATCCCCCTTGTGCGGAGTAAAGGTTCTCCCCGCACAAAAATTATCCAACTCGACCGCCAGCCGTGGTAACCGCCAAAAAAAAAATAACGGTGCCCTGGCTGTCTAGCTTACGCAGTGAGAGGCGTGTTTTACAGCGTCGTCGCCAACCGACGCCAACCCCTACCTATGGGGGTGGGGTGTCTACACCTTGCGGGGAGGTATCGAGCTGGGGGAACTCCGTTTTTGTTCGCGGATTGTTAAGAGTTGAGTACGTATGGGAGGATTTTGAATCAGGAGATGGGACCTTATCGTCTCCGGGTGGGACGGGGCATCGACATTGTCCCCGGGGGCAACTCTCGCCGTGCGCTGGCTCCATGAGCCCCACCCAACCATGTACCTGATATCAGTCAGTAGGGTTGGGGTGTCTACACCGTGCGGAGCGATATCGATCCGGGGGAGATCCGCTTCCGTCCCCGGATTGTGGGAGTTGTATATGTATGGAAGGGTTTTGTATCTGGGGATAGGAACCTATCGTTCCCGTGAGCCGCTGGCTCCATGAGCCCTAGCCAATTAATGATCACACGATGGGGGTGGGGTTTCCACACCGTGCGGGGCAGTGTCGACCCGGGGGATCACTGTTTCTTAGCTCAATTTATCGGAGTTGTAAAGATATGGAGAGATTTCTGATCTAAGGATGGGACCCTATCCTCCCCGGGTATGGCCAAACCTCGATCGCTCTATTCAGCGCCAATCTTCAATCTTCTAGAAATAGTCAGTGGCCTCTTGTATGTATTTGGCCAACCAATTAGCTGTCAGAATAGTACAACTTTCAAGTCAGCAGCAAGGCCGGCAGGATGGCTGCTATTAATAGAACTGCCTCGGGATTGTGCCACGGCCAAGGCTCGGCGCGACATGAGACTGCTGGTGGTGGTGGTGCTGCTGCTTCTGCGCTGCCTGCGGATGTTCTGTGCGGTGTATGATGTTGTGATGTTGGATGCAAGGTCGTGGTCTAATTCCTCCGCACTGCACTGCTACCATCGGCCAATAGGATACCTGTTTCTTAATATGTAAATATGTACTGCAAAAAAAGCCACAAGCAGCGCTGGCTTCATTGCCTCAATCAACCAATAAGATGCCTGTTTCCTAACCTGAACTGAAATAAAGCCAGAAACTATGCCTCACCTCTCGAAGACCGGCTAGGGATTGTCGGCTGTCCGGAGCGACGCCCACGGCTCGGCGCGACGCGACGCGAGACTTAGTGTTCCACAGGTTGTGGCACCCAGCATCCCTGCCCATGGGGCAAGGCGGGACTGCAGCGCTCTCGATCGCGCTACCCAATTACACACATACAGAACAGCAGCGTTTATATAGAACTACTTACAGATATCTCATTCTCTGAGCGTGCTCGGTTGGAACATCCCTGGCCTCTCAGATGCTCGATCTCCCACTTGGACATCGCCTCCTTTGATTACTTACCGGACCTTTGCAGATGTTCTTTGTTTTCTCCATTTCTTGGCACTTTCGGTTCTTTTTTCCTTTTTTCTTCCTTTGCTTCGTGTGCGTGCGTGTACTCCGAGCACGGCACCGCGGGCGAGCGCGGCGCCGTACCGGGTGTCAGCGAGTGGTGGCGGGTAGAGGGGGGGTTGCAAGGAGCGCGGTCGCCGTTTTCGTGACTAGGCGTCGCGTGTGCCTCGAGACACGAGGGAATCATAAAATGGGCTCTTCTGTCTGGCTTCCTGATGTGGCTCCGGTTATACTATGTGCTAGTCTATAAGGGTCGTTTTGATATGCAAAATAACATTCATGCGGAGCTTATTTTTGGGACCAAGCTGAAGTTCACAAAGAGAGCTACGCAGTCTGAGCACCAACGTTGTCGAGCTGGCGAACGAGGTCTACGGAGAGCACCGGGCTTCACGCGAGGCGGGCGGCGGGGGTCACTGTGGCAGAGAGGGAGGAAAGCTTTACGCGGACCGAATCGGTGGCGAGGTGGTCGAGAGAGGGCGGGTGGCGTACGAGGCTGAGAGAGAAGCTCTGCTGTTCGATTTTTTTCTTTTTGACCCGTGTAAGGTGTTCCAATCAAGCAGGAAATTATTACACGAGAGGGAACGGGGATTTGTTTTTCTTTCCGAATTTTTTCGGTTTCATTTTCATTGTTTTTGCGGTGTTGCTGTGCCTTGTGCCTTGCTGTACTTTCTCTTTCGTACATACTAGTACAGGCATACAGACATCCATCATATCAAAAGAAAAAAAATAAGTACCCTACCTGGGGCATGTACGTACGTACGACATGTGAGCGAGCGTAGCGGGCGGGACCTCCCGCGACGCGAAGCGTATGTGGCGTCCGAGCTGTTTTCTCCTGAAGCATGGCGGCGGGACTCTTGGCATTATCAAGTCGCCAGTTTGCGACAAGGCGTACTATGCAGCTTGCAAGGTTGAGTATCAACTATATAATCAGTCAAACTCACAGCTGACGTATTTCATAATTAATAAAACTACACTCATAAAAAACTAATAACATATTGTAGGGCAGGGCAAGGTTGCCCTGCCCTGCTGTTCCCTAGGTGTCGTCCATATTTGCCACGTAGAATATTTCAAACAAGATGCTGCAGTTGCCACTATTTCGAAGCAAAAAACCAAAACATAACATCACAGTCGCATCGCGCAGATTGCGATGACCTCGTCGTGTCACTCATAAAAAAACTAATAATATATTCACTCATGGACCTCTGTCCGCTTCGCATAATTTGATGTACTTTTCCTGCCTGAGCGAGCGTAGCGGGCGGCGTACGCCGCTCGCGGAGCGAAGCACCTCGTACTAGATATTATTGATTTGCTGGTGGGCATCTCTACCTCTTGTGAATCAGCGAAGCAGAGTTCATCGCCCTTTTGTTCCTGTTGCACCTCCTACAACCTGATTGGGTTCGTCGTCATATATCTCCTCACGTCCAAAAATCCAGCATATTATCTTCTCGCCATGGCACACACCTCAGAAGTAAAAGTATTAAACCACACGTGCACCCATCATAAAAACGCGAACATCCGGGGCTTCGTCGAGCTTGCCTACAAAAAGCGGCTGCTGCCGTCTGTGTGTTCAAGAAATTCGTCAAAAGAAAACCATTAACAGACCTCGAACTCGGGGTGTACATATATCAGGTACCACAGTGGGCGCACTCAGAATAACTGAATACTCCTGATTAGAGTAGACCACCGTTTTACACCTCCAGATGTTAACATCTTCCACAAGCGTGCCCCGAGCGCCTCGGCAGCCCAAGAGCAAACGAGACGTGCTCAGGGAAGGGCGTACCAGGTGACTACTATGCCTCTTTGCTCCTGCTAATAGGATACAGTCAGGTATTAATAGCTGCGTTCTAAGGAACCCCCATGACAAGAGAAAACGGTATTTAAGGGACCTCACATTTCTGAGCACCATTGTTTCCCACTATTGACTGCAAGGCGCCGGTACCAACTCTGATAAAGGGACGTTGTTCCATAAGGGACTTCAAATCTCGAACGCACCAGGGTCCTCCTAAAAGGGGCTGGTTGCCTACAGTACAGTCAAAGAGCTAAGGACGGGCAAAAATATGGAGGCGGTTCAACTATTAATGCGGACCTCACGATTAAAGGTGTCAGAACAACTTCACACTGTTTTGGGCGTCGTCAGTCACAACTTTACACCCATCGGACATATCACCATTCAGGCAATCTACATCCCTAACCCGCCGTTATGAACATGCTTCGGAGGATCTGTATCGTACAAACCCAACCCAGGAAGCATGTGGTAGATCATGCAGACTGTATGATTCCCACCCGGCAACATGAGCTAGATCATGTTGGTCAGGGACATACCTGCCCTGAAAGGTTTCGATCTTAATATCGGCGATATCTCCGATGTGCGCAACTTTAGGAGCTACCGAACTAAATCTACTGTAGTACCTTATGCTTATGTCGTCGTCAAATAGGTTTAAAACTGCGGTTTCCTGACACATTTGCTAATGAAAGAGACCTGGTCAACTATCTCTGCGGACGAAGATCTCCAGTTGCAACCATTGAAGCAGTCCGCATGAACAACAAACTGGCCAACTACACTATCTCCGCGTACGAGGACATCCAGTTTCGCGCAACGATCGAGGGTACCACAAGGAAACCCTGTACCAAACACAACAACGCCGCTCGCGTCTGAACATCAACCCTTGGGCAACACATCACTGACCTATCTACACATCGCCTTCGTATTATCGCAACACTATCTAAATGGCAACAGCACCAGGCTGCAGCTCACGCTACACCGATATTGCTCCCACCCACAACCCACATATCATCACCGGCTGCTGCGAGCAGCTTAGAGCTCGCACGTTTGTACACAACGTAAACACACGATAATAAACACGAAGTATAATGTGGTCAGCGAACGATCGTAACAAGCAAGCACCGAGTGTAAACAACATATCAGAACACTCAATCAGGAATTTCCTCTACAAAAAATAATCAATAGGACACCTGCAGTCAGCAAATACTTTTCTCTCTTCCACCAATGAATTGTCCCTAAAAAAAAATGTCAGTTTCCACACAAAAAATATCAATACGTTGGAAAACTGCGAGCAACAAACAACCTTTCTGCCTTCCACCAATCATAAAATTCCTTTCTTAAAATTGACCAGTAGAAAAAACCGAGGGCAGGAAACATCTTTCTTTCTCCCACCAATCATCAATGTCCTTGACAAACATTTTCCAGTAGGAAAACTGTGGACAGGAAAAATATTTCTCTCTCAGGATGTATATATGGTATATATCTACCGCACCAAAGGGCAACAGCACAAAAGCTATACACTAGCACACCCCAAGCCGCACTCTTCAAAGCCTTAGCTAAGTTCGGGCAGCGTGCTTGCAACCCCCCCCCACTTCATCGTCTTTTTCGGCAAGACAGCGACCTGCGACAAATATATATTCTACTAACATCCCAATGGGTGTTTCCGCTAAAGAAGGGTGGAGGGGGAGGAGCTCGATATCATGCATGGCCGTAGCCGTATGACCATAGACCCTCGATAGGGGGGGGCAAACAGGCGACGACACTTGTCTCTTTTCGCGATCACAGAACCGCTCGAGACAGCCCAAGTCAAACAAAGGAAACCAACCCGGTTTGCAAACTTCTACCGCGACGACAAATTTATACCGGTATATCCTACTAACCTTCTAGCAGATCCTTAAAACCAAACAGGGGTGGGGGGGGGGGGGGGAGGAGAGGGGGGGGGGGGTTCATGATATGGTTGTAGTCGTATCACCGTAGACCCCCGCATCCCTACAATGCGAGACGAGGGGGGGGGGGGGGGGGGGGGGGGGGGGGGGGGGGGGGGGGGGGGGGGGGGGGGGGGGGGGGGGGGGGTCAGGCATGGCCGTAGTCGTATGACCATACACGCTCGCATCCCTACAATGCCGCCGGGATGGTGCACATCGTGTTTTCACCAACCAAGCAGGCATTGCTTGCATCAAGCACCAAGCGCCGTGAGGTGTTCGGCGAGTCGCGTGAAGGGTGAGCTGCATCCTACTAAGAATCGCTTGAAAGGCTATCTTCGGCACCTTGAGCATACTTTCTTGCATATAGATGACAGCGTCGAATGGCTCGAAGTGTTTCCCGGCGTGTCCACTTCCATGGAGCAAACAGGCGACGACACGTGCCCCCTTCGCGATCACAGAAGCGCGCAAGATGGATCAGGATAAACAACAAAACCAACCCACGAAGGCAAAATAGCACATAGCGTATCACCAGTGCTAGCACAACGCTCACGAGCCATGAACACGGAACAAAAGCCAACGAAAATCTTACATCTCCACAGCAGTACTGCATCCGATTCCATGCGCCGGACCATGACCACTAAATGCAAGCCAAACCACTGCCAGGTACCGTATATAAGCTGTCAAATATGATATACAGGAGAATACCGTTTGACCCCTTGTCTGACCGCCCCCATACAAAAAACTAGTATTTGAAGGCCAAAAGAGGCCTCGACGCGCACAAAAAAAACAGGGTTTTTCGCCTTTTTCATGACTCGACCCATGGGTTGAATCAGGAATTTTTGAAATTTCACGGGTCGGGTTAGGATATTTTTTAACTCTCACGGGTCGGGTTGGCTCATCTTTGCACGCCCCGGCTCGGCCTGTGCTGCGAGCTTTGACACGACCCGCGAATAGCCCTGAAAAAAAAAAATACCGATCTCGTGGAAAAAATTGCTGCCCGGAGGTACCTTGAAGCGGTCGGTACCCCCAGCGAACGAGGTCAACAACGCGATCCACCTTTAAGCACCAGCGCCAAACACGAGGCCCGCAGGGCACTCACCCAACCACCACACCAACAAAACACCCAAATACCTACCGTACAAATCTCGCGCCCATAAAACAGGACCCGACAAAGGAGAACTAAAAAGACGAACAACAAACGTTAACCTAAAACAAAATCTGCGCTACACACTCCAACGCCGACGACGCCAACCAATATACAGCTTGGCGTAAACGCAGGACCAGGCCGGAGAGAACCAAACGACCAACAACAACGATTTTCACGAAGAGTAAGGCCTGCCCTACGAAACCCCACAGCCCGACACGTCAACCAATGTACACTTTGGCGTCGTGCAGGACCAGGCCGAAGATACCCCGACCAGCAAAAACGAAAATAGCCTACTACCCCGCAAACGACGCAGCCCATCATCTCAACCAAAATTTACATTTGTGAAATGCAGGACCGGATCATCAGCGACGCACGTTGCATCCATCACGGACGGAATCGATAATAACCCGGGCGGTGTGAATGCCGTGGAGCACAACGATCGACCGGCAATCATCGCCGACCGTCTCTCTCTTCCTCTCTCCCTCTCTCTCTCTCTCTCTCTCTCTCTCTCTCTCTCTCTCTCGCGCGCAAAGTAGTCCCCTGTACAAACGAACGGGCTCTCGCCCCCAAATGCAGGCCGGCCTGGTAAAATATCTCCTGCAGGTCATTGGTGGTCAATTTCGACCCTGCACGTCGGCCCCGACCGAAGTGCTAGCCCCAACCCGCTGGGGGGATCGAGGTCAGCAGGGGCGGTATTTGAAGGCGATTAAACTAAAATACCCGGGTGGCCGAAATACCAGCCTCGACCAAACAGATCAACGACCTGTAGGAAATGCTATGCCTGACTGACTTGCGTTTAGGGCCGTGTTTTGGTGGTGTTTAAAAAAAAACCCTGGCGGCCGAAACGATCAGCCTAGACCAATGAGATCAGCGATCTGTAACATATGTGATGCCGGGCCGACCTGCATTTGGGGCGAGTAAAAAAAAACGTGTCGGTGTGGAGGTAACATAGCCCAGCGATTGCTCGCGAGGGCTCACGCAAGCCCGCAACACACAACGGCACTCACAATCCCACCGCGGCTGACAGGCGTTTGGTCAGCGCTGGGCGCTTGCCCGAGAAGTTGAGGCGTCGACTCTTGAGCTCTTCTCGGAGTTCGGTTAGCTGTGCCAACATACATGCAAGCAGACAGGTGGAGGAATGAGGGGGGCGCGGCGGGGTCGTGTTGCGTTATGTCGCGTGCTGTGCTCGCATGCGTTACTCTATTGTTTTGTCGCTTGTTGTGCTGCTTGTTGCGTCACGTGTAGTGTGTCATGTGTGTATGGTCCTTCACATTATACCGTTCTTTCCACCCGTGAATCACATGTGCCACTTTGTCCCGAAATACTATTATCGTTTGATATAATGGTTAGTGTCAAAGCGGTCCTTACATGATGGGAAAGAGCGGTGTATCACACGTAGGCTACGCTCTAACTTTTTTACTTTCACGTCACTAGATCAAGATACAAGTTCCGTGGTTACAAGCGCTGGGAAACAGAGCATCGGAATAAAATCCAGTCAAAATCAAATCGTAAGACAGTACGTGTAGGGTGCGCATGTTGAAACGATAATCAAGCAACCTACATACGCCGTGCCAAAAAAAAAAGTTGGAACCGTTGCTCGACTTACTCCCACTGCCTGTCTCTTATTCAACAGAGCATTCGAACGGCAGCCCGATCTACCCCCCTACCTGCTTGCCTTATTTCGAACACCTAAATTAAAGCACATAAGGTGAGAATCTCGCGACACAGTATACATACGCGACAGCACCCAAGAATCTCCTATTTTGGCCAAGGCTCAGGGCTTGTTGTGGTTTCAACGTTGGGCACAGGCTCTCAAAGGCTATTATTACGGGGGACCATAGTAGATAGGACCTATGGTACCCACGAAAACCTATATATTTACGTACTTTTATCAACAGTATTTTGGTCCTATTCACTATGGTCCCCCGTAATATATATAATTTAGAGTGGCGTTCTTGCTGAGCACAAATGCTTAGCTATAATTTTCTAAAAGGTAAAAAACTTCCATACACCGGAATTCTCAACAATGAAAATTCCCTACGCATATCACGTACTGCAACGGAAAACGACATATAAGGGACTCCAAATTTCCGAGTACCGTATTTGCCCGCTGCTTCGTGTAAGAGAAGGAACTGCCGGTTCGGACAAGGGACATTGGTACGTAAGGGACCTCTAAACCCCCAACGCACTATAATAGGGTCCCTTAAATCCTCTTGGGACTGCAGACGGGAAAATTTACGATAAAAATAGACGACAAAAACTGACGATTAAACAGCGGCCAGTGTTGTTATTATCAAAGGGTGCTATAAACTGGTGTCTTAGTGGTTCAATGGTTGATGACACCAAAGTTACCAACCATTGTTCTGGTCGCTATCTTCAACACCCGAATGGGGTTAAAAGGGACTACGATATCTACAGCGCTGGTAATGGTTAGCGAGAACAACTCTTCGAGTCGGCAGGGTCTGGGGACCATTTCCCGGTCACACGGTGTTCCAACAAGCGAGGGTGTGCTGAAGCCGAAAGAAGCCGTAGCAGGAGACGTTGCAATCGCCGAGAAGTGACAAAAAAATGGATGGAGCTCCTACGCCTATGCAACCCACAAGGTGCAATGGAAACGCCAAGCACGCCTTCGCCCTAAGTTGGCAACAAAAGCTCAACACCAACACATCGGACTACCACACACAGAATGTCGCCGAAATAAATAAAAAACGTCAATCTTGAGAAAACACACAGCCCGAGCTACGTACGTCCGAAGCGCCACCGTTTAGTGTCCGGATGCTGGACCGAACAACGTTCACGTTGCTTTCAGTCTTCGTGTAGATCTGGTATCTTTTATACATTAATCTCTCAGCGCCTTGATTGGACACCTAACCGAAAAAAAAACACAGGTTGGACAGATCACGATCAACATAAAACCTACAGTAGGTCCTAACCTGCCGTTCTGAGGCGCTGCGCAGGATCTGTACAATACAAATTCAACCCAGGAAAATGTCCTAAATCATGCTGATGATGTACCTCCCACACGGAGACACGAGCTACTGTAGACATGATAAGATCAACAAATATATCTGCGCTGATTTAACTACATCATGATGGGCTGTCCAATGTGTGAAAACAAAAAAAAAACGCGGCCGGCGCACGGGGAGGCGAGCTGGGGAAGACCACTACCCACCGTCATGCCCTCTATCGTCGATGCGCTCAGCTGCTCCGGCTCAGCAGTCTCCTCGTCCATCCCCGAGGGCCCCTCCGGCGACAACGCGGAGGCGCCGTCTTCGCCTGCGGCGCCCATATCTTCGTCCGAGGCCTCTTGCGTGGAATCCATGCTGACGTCGCGGGCATCCCCAGCGCAAACTGTCGAGAGGGGGGAGGTGTTCAGCGTAATACTGTCACAGAGTTTTGGTGGCCCACTTCGAAGACAAATAACTTTTCGGGTGTCGTGTGTTTGGTGGGAGCTTTACAGTGAGTACGTCGCATCAGCAGTGTGTTGTCGCCGTTGAGGGGGTACAGCGCCTATTTCTTGTGAGGTTCTTAAACGTGAGGAGGAGCTCTGTACTTCACTCAAGAAGCGGCTTCGTACACCTCCGACAGATCATCGATCCCCACGTCATGATCTAGATCATTCAGGGAAGATTGATCTGTATGATCTAGCTCATGTAACCTGCGCGGTTTATGACATGTTTCCTCGGTTGGAGCAGCACTATACAGATCCTGCACATCATCTCGCAACGGCACGGTATAGGCTACAGATGATCTAGACCGCGATCTCTCCGACGTGGGCAAAATTGAGGAAGAGTGTACGCGCAACCTTATGAACAATTCGATGGGCTAGGCGTTGTTGGCGTGTAGCTTGCGGACCAGGTGTAGCACGTGTAGGTTGACAGATTCTGCGCGAGTGTGGAAGATTATTGGTTTAGGTTGCACCGCATTCGGACAAGGTTGCACCACGTATTATGTGCAACGTACCTTTCCATATAGGTAAGAGTAGAAGTCTAGGTTGGTTGTTGGATTCCGGCCCCAGTTCTTTGTCCTCTTGTATACCCTGATTGTTTCGCATTGACACGATCTGTGAACGCCTGCTCTGTCAATTCTTAGAAATATGTAAATCCTGATGGCTTTTCGGCACGTCTTCGCCTATTCGATTTTTTAGTGGAACGCCGTGGCAATGGCCATGGTAAACTCCTCGGGTTGCCATCGGCCCAAACGTTGTTACGGCGCGTTCTATATATGATTGTGCCCATGGCAAACCCCAGGTAGTATCATGGCACGTGCCATGGCCAAACCCATGGTATATCATGAACGATCCCCACGGTATACCATGGCAGCCTCCACAGCATACATCGGCAACCTCCGTGGCACATCACGGCAACCCCCACGACATACCACGGCAAGCCATGGAATAGCCCCACGGCGTGCCACGGCAAGCCGTGGCGACAATCCGTGAATGCGCATCTCTCCCGACAACGCGGTGGAAAATGGGTGGATAGACACCACCCGAAAGAAGAGGGACACCGCGCAGGCAACCGGATTGTTCGCAGACGGTCCACTGCCCAGCGGAGGAAATGTTTTCGTCGAGATTATTGCGTTTCTCCCCCGGGCGCCAACTGCGAGAGAGCATCATGCCCGCATCATGGTCTCTCGCAGTTGGCGCGAGGGGAATAGGCACCATGGTCTTGGAGGAATTATTTCCTTCGGTGGGCAGCGGGCAGCCTGCGAAGAGCCCGGTTCCTTGAGCGGTGTCCCTCGTCTTGAGGGGGGCGTCTAACCACCCCCTGCCCACCATGTTATTTGGTGCAGCGCGCCGCATGAGCACGAAGGCCTTGGCCGGGTCGGGAACAGAGCATGTGGCCGCCAATAATACAGCAGAAGCAAGCGCGCGGCTTGGCGTCATCATCGCCCTTGTCGCTAGCGTGTTTGTGAAGGCTCTTCCAGCTCCGCGGTACGGGCAGAAGCAGGCACTCTGTAGTGCAGTCTCCGTTTATACCGTTGTTGGGTGTACAAAAAACGCAGGTCGTTTCTTTCACCCGGCGGATCTGGCCGGGGTCTGGTTACATACTGTAGGCCAGGCAGCAAAGAAAATATGCAGCGATCGATCTATCCACCGAACGGATGAGACCCTGCTTGTTGTGCAGGTAGATGGTGGTCGCCGGCTCGATGTGCGCGCGTTTTGATGTGTTGACGCCTGCAAGGCGAGGCTTCTTTTCTGTCGAGAAACAAAGAGAGAAGGCTACACGTTTTGCGTGAAGGGAACCCCCTTGCGGTTCGTCCCTCTGGCAGCGTCTAGATTGTAGATCGTGACCTTACATACTACAGTCCAACCGCCACATTAATCAGAATTTAGTATTTTTCTACCGATGTTTGTATCAAGTTCCGGCCAATTGGTTGGATTTAAATAAACATCAAGCTTAAGCTCTACCACACTTCCAAGTTAAGTGACATGTCGTGTGTCGATTTAACCCGTCGCTCTCGTTGCGACAGAAAAAACCGGCTGATGCTACGTACCACGGGCGGGTGGGCATGTTGACCCGACCTGACCTTCGAAAGGAACAGGTGCAAGACCATGAACCCGCCGTTTTTCACTAATTTTGTTTTTCTCGGCATCGACAGAAGAATCGATTGAAAAACCGACCTGAAACATCATATGTTAATTCCGTCGTACAGCTGGGGCGTTTGCAAGCACGCTATATACGGCAGTAGTACATACCTTTGGGTACATAATGGCATACACAAGCATGCTCACCCGCTTGGGGGTGGAAGCTTTGACCACGTCCTTTCTGCTATGTTGCTGGTGCTGTACCTGTCCGGAAATGTAAGGTCCGTCTGTGTGATCGCACGTGCCGGATGGTGTACCCACATGTACGAGCGTATAGCCGTACGCCGGTAGCACGCAAGATACGACTACCCGTACCACAACATACGTTTCGATTAAATTCTCGATCTTTCACACCGGAGGTGTAATGTTGCCCTCCTTCCCTTTCGCGACTCAGATCCGGGGTCACACAGCCGACACTCCTCCCCCATTCCCACTATGGTGCGTGCTTTTCAGTTTTATCGCGATAAAATTGCAGCGTTTTCTTGCTCTCGCGTACCTCACGGGCCTAGCCGACTAAGAGGCACCAGCACCAGCACCACCATCACCACCGCCACCGCCACCACCTCCAACCTTTACCAACCGCAACCACCTGCACCAATTCACAATCACAGCCAGCCAAAAACGTGTTTACAGAGTCCCGTCCCGTCGATAAAATGTTTTTGTACCGTCCCGTCCCATCGTGAGACAACATATTTATCGTCCCGTCCCGTCCCGTCCCGTCCCGTCGTGAAAAGTTGTATTTACCGTCCCGACAATGAAAACAAACTCATTGTACTTTACTGTCGCGTCCCGTCGAGAATTTTTACACCCACTGTCCCATCCCGTCAAATCGTCCCGTTTCAATCATTAGCAACAGCACAAAACCTTCAAAGCAATCCCCCTCTGCTCCTGCACAGCATTATATAAGAAAGACAAGCCATCAGCCCACAATACTAGAATCAGACGTGAACCATATCCCGACCAGTTAACCGACCAAGAATTGTGGCATTTATAGTCTGCAATAACAGTGAATTCGTTCATTCCGCAACGAGCATAGGACCGAACGGCCTATACACCAATGTTCCTACCGCCCGCAAACAAAGGAACAGAGACGCACTGCAAGCGATTTACAGCTTGTTAATGACCAGCCATCCTCGAGAGATATCACCCCTCGTGAATGCCGATCGCTTGTTTGTACTCATCGTTCACGTGGCGGAGTCTTCCTGCCATAAATGCTGAAATGCTGGTGATGGCGCACTTAGCAATACTTTTCCCTACCCAATCGACCTACTCTTTGACTTGGTTACTCGGCACTGTCGCAATCTCCCACGCGTTTACGGCAGCGGATTCTGCTGCAGGGAAAATGGACGACGTGCTCTTATCGAACAACACTAGACCATTACTCCAGTGATCAGTTTGTTGACGGCGGAATTTGAGACTCTGCCCGTCTCATACAATGGATATCTATATGCGACACAAGCACAGCTTCGGTAGAGGGGGTGATGCACTTCACGCTTCTTCCAGTGGCTTGACCATACGGTTGTAGACGCCGGTGGTCGTCAGATGAATTTAATCCGCTTTCCTTAGCTTAGGATTCGAGTCTCAATTTCATCAAGAAGCTGGAGAGATTGATAACCTCCTGCCCTCCAAAGTTGATTGTCACTATTAACTCCGGCTCTACTGTTAATTACGCTGTCAGTGTCTGCGTCTTGGCCCCGATACTGATGGTTTCTCTGTTTTGGAAGAGGAGGAAACCTGAGGCTGACTTGCGGGTGTACACGAATGCCGTGGATGTAGCAAGTCGCTCTCCGTCGTGCGGAATCCGCAGGTCCTGCCGCAGGGTTTGCCCGCGGTTGTCCTTCCGCTATCATGATCGTGTGAAACCTCCTCGGCGGACGGTTGGTCTGTGTCGGACGTCTCTGAAGTGGAAGCAAGAGTCAGACACATCTCACGAGAAGCTAGTGCGACCCCTGGAGGAGTCGGCGGTGTCGAACCGTCGACCCCAGATACCGATGCTCCGAGGACACCAGGCGATTGTTCTCCGGCAATCCCAGGCGACGATGCTTTGGCGGTCCCAAGCGTAGACGCCTTGGCAATCAAAGGCGATGATGCTCCGGCAATCCAGAGCAAACACGCTCTGGCGATCCCAAGAGATGGTGCTCCGGCGACCCCAGGCGATGATCTCTCTGCGATCCCAGGTACTAATTTAATTCTCTGGCTATCCCGGCCAATGGTGACCTAGCGACCTCGGATGCTATGAATAGTGCTCCGATGATCCTATAACCCGGCATATACTCGGTGATGGCGACCCACCGCCCCCAGGCGCCAATTGTCCGATTATTCCAGACGGCGGTGATCCGGCGACCTCAGGCGATGCCGCTCCGGGCAGTGGGCGGCATGTTTCGGTACTTCGTTCGGGGTCCTGACCACCCTATTTTTCTCCTCCGAGAAGCGTTTGCCGTCAGTGTTGGAGGGGGCGTGCGTGAAAGCAACGTATCTCTACCGGTGCAGGCGAAAATCCACACACTTTGCCTGGGGGTTTGCCCCTGGTGCCCCCCTCCCCCTAAATCGTGCCGTCGAAGGTGTGCTCGGTGTCTCGATTGAAACTCGTACTGGCGGTCGCGTGATTTCGTGCATCTGAAGCGATCCCAGCCGCAGAGAAGGCCGCGACCCCGGGCGAAATAGTATATGTGACTCCTGGCCATGACACTCCAGCTTCTGGTGGTGGTGTTCCAGCCCCTGGTGAGGAAGTTTCAGCCCCTGGTGGTTTCGACTTAGCCCCTGGTAATGGACGGCGCTCCGGCTGCTGGCGATGACGTGCCCTCCTCCAGAAAGTTGCCCGTAGTACGTCCCAGTTATTCGCGCGTAGGCGTTCCATCCCAGCGGCAGCAATATAGCTCCTCACAGCGTGCCGTTACCGTCCTTCAGCACGCACCTGGGCCATGGTGACATGGGTCTGTCCATCCCGCTTGGACATCCCCACCTGTTGGAGCGTTGGCCTCGCGGTGTACTCCATGGCGATGACGTGATCCACGCCCAGTTGCCGGAAATCTTTCAAGGTGTAAAGGCCCGCCCTGGCGTCGGCGCCTGCGTCTGCCGCAAGGGCTACAGCGGGCGTTGGTGACATCTCAATTGCGCCACCCAGGGCGCTAAGAGCCACTCCGTACGAGCACAGAGCACAAACCCATGTCTCCCGGGGGTGTTAGTCCAGCGGAAGCGAAGCGTTGCTGTCGATTTGCAGACGTGGAGGCTTTTCCCGTCTCGACGAAGGTGCTTACCCCCGATTTCGTAGCTTTGGCGCAGGAGAAGAGGTGGCGTCCCAGGCAGAACGACCATGGCGGAAATGAGAACTGGAATAGGCTGACCAGCCTGGCTGATGAAGTATCCCTGGATGGTGCTAGTTGTAGTCAAGAATACCTTCTTCTTAACGACGGTTCCAATAGGCTTCGGCTCCTTCAGCTTCTTGGCATCCTTCGTTCCGTGCCGCAGTCCTGGAAACAGCTCGTCGTCCACGAAAGTGGTCCGACGCGCCGCTATCTACCACCATCGTGGGTCTGTCGGCGTTGTGGCGTTACTGTCGTCCGCCAGTGCCAGCCACCAGCCCCGTGTACGCGACTTCCTCGAGGAAGTCGTCATCGGAGTTGAGGGACGGCTTCGTCTCATCGTCGTCCGCAGGAGGGGAGCTAGCGCTCATCACAACGGCGATGTGAGCGCCGCCGTTCTGCGATGGGTGCCGCGCTCCCTGCGCATAGCAGTTGGCTTCGCCGTGAGAGGTGCTCTTGTGTAAAGAACAAAGTTCTGCCTAACGGCGCCCTTGCATCCTGCCTCGTCCCTAGAAGATATACAGTCGTGTTCTAATACTTGTCACGGATTTCTTCATACGGTCCACTTTGCCCGTGTAGCAGTTGCACGCGTAGTACCCCTGATTGCCACAGTTGAAGCAGGTCGAAGTCTCCTCCGGTATGGCGTCGCCACGCCCAGCGATCGTTGCTTCGTTGTTACGTGACAGCTTGTCAAGTTACAGGTGACGAATTGCACACTGCCTCTGGTCGATGTCGAAGGCGGGGTCGCGCGTCACCATGAGCTTGAATTTCTTTGAGTCCGAGATAAGGCCTCGAACATACATCTCCCTGAACCTGTGGTCGGACATGTGCTTCCCCACTTTCTCGACCTCGGAGCGCGCAAAGTCTTCTCGACAAAAAAAATGTCGGTCTTGCCCGGTTTCATGCTGGAGTAGACCTGCCGCCCCATGGTATCGCGGACACTTCGTCCGTGACCTTGTTGTACTTGGACGCCAGCTCCAGTAGGGGCTTCTGCCCGTTTCCGCATATCCCAGTCCCATCCTCGTCCTTGGGGACTAGGAGGGATGCCGTATTTTCTGTCAGCAAAAATAGAATAGCGTGGAGGTCTTCGTTTGCCCTATATTGTACCTTTCGATGCTCTCGTCGAGGGTAGCCTGCGCTCCAAGAGTGTAAGGATTCGCAGGAGACCGGCCGTTTCTTCGGTCGATCGGGTCTCCACCTTGATTAAACTCGCGGTGTCTCTACATGTGACGCCGAGCACCTCCGCCAGACTTTTGTGCCGGTCTCCGAAAATTCCGGGCCTCTTGCCACCAATCGTCGTCCTGAGTCCCTTGATGGCATTGATGAGGTTGACGATGTTGCCTGCAGAGTCTCTCACCTTGGCAGTCCTTCGGAGAAAGGTGTTCTCAGGTCTTTGCTCGGAATCTGAGCGTTCAGATCCACAGCCCGTCGTGGATTCTCGGTTACGCACAGCAGAGCTTGGAACCACAGTAGTGTAGCGGTCAATCTCTAACAGGCCTTTTGACGAAGAAATGTGTAAAATATCAACGAGATTACACATACATTGGGTTGTTCGTTAGATATGTAGCCCCGCTACGCAGAAAAAACAATGGCCCCGAAGGTACCTCCCCTACCGCACGTTTTTGTTTTTAATCATCAGTGCACTTTCCAGCTTCTGGACAAGCCGTGGTCACAGGTGTCGTCCCTTCTCCGCCCTGGTACGTGCATTCATTTTTATCGCGCATAGGGTTCAGCATTCGCACTGCTCGTCCATTTTCATCTATAATGTTGCTAACTCACGCTCTCGCGCTTTCCGCACTGTAGAGGCATGGCTCGCAAACAGGAGGGCACTCGTTTGGCCAAGAAAAGCTTGAAAACATCTTCGGGCAGGCAGACGCCCGCCTTCATCACCAACAAGGGAACGTAGTGGGGACCATCGTAGACGCACACAGCATCAACAAAGCAACCACACCAGCACCACCGGCAAGCGAGCATTGCGCAGACCATCGAAAGTGCGCACATCAGCAACACGGCAGCAACACGAGCAGCAAGCGACCATTCCAAGCAACATTCTATTTAGGTGCCGCGTTCGAGGGGCTATCAGCGACAGAGATAAAACATTTGAGAAAAAAATGAGCCCTCTGCGACTGCACACCCGAAACTCCGCACATTATACCCCCACCTTCTCTGCCGCCGCTGCCGCCGCTGCCACCCTCATCCTCCGCAACGCTTCCCGAAGCCGCACCGCCGACCCCAGCACCCATAACCGCGTCCCCACAGCTCCGGCTCTTGCTCCGCGGCACCTTAGTTCCCGTGCAATCCGCCGCCCCACCCTCCGGGGGCCCTCGCGAGGTTTCCTCAACCCTTCCGCGGTCTGCAGCCCCCCTCTCTGGCCCTCGTGGGGTCTCCTTAACCGTTTGGCGATCTCGGTCGCCGGCACGACTGCCAGCACGGGCATGCGAGCGGCGGGGGCGGTCGTGGCTCCCGTTCCGACTACCCCCGCGAAGAAAAAGGCCACGATCGCGGTTGCTGCCGCCGGAGGGAGGGGACCAAAACCCGCCGCGACCGCCAAAACTCCGGCTGCGGCTACGGCTGCGGTCGCGGTGGCGACTGTCGTCACGGCCGCGGCTGCGACTGCGATTGCGGCTACTACTGCGATCGCGACCACCACCGCTGTTGCGTCGGACGTCCGCCTTGCTGCTGCTACCGTCGTGTTTGGTCTTCAGTTCTTCGCGGGGTCTGCTGCTCCCCGCGCCAAACCGACCCCGATTTTCCACGCCACGAATGCCTCCTCCGTCTCTAGAGAAACGCCCGCCCCTGCTGCGACTTCTGTTATTTTGGTTTGGGGGCGGGGGGGCAGACCAAGCGACGCGAGTGAGGGCCGGTGGCGAGTGCGCCAACGTCGGAACCCTCGGTTGTCACAGCTTTCTTTCGCACATCTACAGGAAACTTGCTACCAGATCGATTTCAAGCGCTGCCGTTCCCCTGGCTTTGTAAAACGTAACCCCCATTAAGACCCCGTCATAGCGGCCAAAGGAATCACAGCTTTGGTATTTTCAACCATCTAGGAGCAGCAGCGTGAGCTCCCACCAGTACAGGTAGGGTCATGTTGTGCCCGTCCCGTACGACCCCTTGCATCGTAAATCGACTTTTTTTTTCTCTCTGAAGTCCCAAGAGGGTAACACAATTGAAAAACAAATTATTGGTAGAGAGAAACCGCCATCGCCTTATTTCGGGTACAGCCTGCCCTCTCCCGCACGTAGCGGCCGATCGCGCGCGCAACACCGTCATCACGCTCCGCAACTCTCCTACAGTCCGCCCTCTCCCGCATGCAGCAGTCGGGAGCGCGCAACAATCCGCCACCTCTCAAGCCCACCCCTCCCGCCCTCCCCCTGAACTACGTGTTTTCGAGCATTGTGGTGTATTAGTGCTTCTACTGCTGCTATCCGCACGCGATTGTATACGCGCTTTTTCAGCGATTGTAGACCCACAATTTATGCTTGTGGCGATTACACGCATCGTAATACCAAAACGATCGTGGCCGGAACCCACCCCTCCCCGACACAAAGCCCGCTCCACACCTCATCCGAGGCGACGGCTTGACTCGCCCAACGTTCCGGTCCCGCTCCCTTCTCAAGTCGCCCATCACCAACCCCTTCGCCCTCGGACTGTCCCTTTCTCTCGGGCTCTGCATCGCGCCCTTCCTCCTCCAGGGACTCTCCCGTTTTCTCGGGCTCTCGGCGGGGCGGTCATAGGGTGGCGGGCCCGACCCCCGCGCACCTCGGTCATGGCGCCTCCCGCTCCCGCTGCGATGACTGCGCCTCCCGCCCCTCGCGTCGTCGTCACGGCCACCGGTCCCGCGAGGGGAGGTGAATGCTCCCCGCCACGACTCGCGGCTGCGGCTGCGACTTCGCCCTTGTCGTTTGGGCCACTCTCCACCTCTGCTCCTGGCCCCGCTACCTCCTCCTCCTCCTCTCCTCCTCCCCCGCTCCCCCCCTCCCGCCCCTCTACCTCGTTCGCTGCTCTTATAGTACTCGTCGCGACGATGTTCGTGGGGGTAACGCCTGTTTCCGGAGTCTCGTTCGCGCCCCCTCAAACTTTCCCCACCCCTACCCCTTTCCCTCTCCCTTTCCCTCTCCTCCTCGCGGGGATAGTCCCTGCGGCCGTCTCGTGGCGCGTCGCACTCCCTGTGTCTACCTCTGCCTCTGTCCCACTCTCTGTCCATCCCCGCGTCTTCTCGGCTGCACTGCCAATCGTCGCTTGACCGCCGCAGCGTGGCTTCCTTCTTCCTCTGCCAACACGTAGCGAGGTCATGGCGGGGTTGCCAGGGTAGAGAAACGCTGGTGGTTGGTTTTCTACATGCCTTGGGAAGCGGTGGGTGGAGGTGGGTGGGTTCCGGAGTGGGAAGCGTTGGTGTGTTTTCTACATCTCTTGGGATGGGGCGGGGTCAGCTCGGGAAGGGGTTTCCGGTGTTGGAAGTGTTGATGCTGCGTGTTTCACATAGCTTGGGAAGGGGTGGGGGGGAGGAGGAGGTTGCAAGAGAAAGAAGCATTGGTGGTTGGGTTTCCACATAGTTTCGGAAAGGGGGAGTGGGCTGCCGGGTTGGGAGTGTTGTGCGGTGGAATCGGGTTCGGAAATATATATTCGAGCGAAACATTTTGTGCGCAACATATTTCAGTCTTCGTTCCTTTACGGTGCGTGGTTTTTTTTTCCACCAAGTCTGGGCAGGCGAGGGCCGGGGTCATTGCCGGGGTCGGAATGTTGGTGACTTTGTTCTCACATAACTTGGGAAGGGATGGGACGGAGGGGGGAAAGTTGTCGCAGTCGGAAGCGACGGTGAGTTGTTGTCCATATACAGCTTGGTAAGTCGTGGGGACGGGGGGGCTGGGGGGGTACCGGAGTCGGGAGCATTCGTGATTTTTTTTCGACGTAGCTTGAGAAGGGAAGGGGTGGGGTTGCCGGAGCTGAAAGCGTCGATATTTTTCTCAACACGGCTTGGGAAGGGGTGGAGGGGGTACTCGATATCATGCATGGCCGTAGCCGTATGACCATCGACCCTCGCATCCCTACAATGCCGGGACGGAGCATGTCGGGGGGGTGTACTCGATTTCATGCATGGCCGTAGTCGTATGACCTTAGACCCGCGCATCCCTACAATACCTGGACGGAGCACGTCGGGTTTTCACCGACCAGGCACACATTGCTTGCACCAAGCGCGAAGCGCCGTGAGATGTTAGGCGAGTCGCATCAAGGGTGAGTTGCATCGTACTAAAAACCGCTTGTGATGCGGACTTGCATATGGACGACAGCATTAATGAGTCAGATGTTTTTCTGCTGTGGCCACTTCCAGAGACAGCAATAGGGGTATTGTATAACTGCCTCATGGGTACCTTACCATAAACACTACGTGATACGATCACTCTCCTCGTGCGGAGTAAAGGTTCTCCACCCCGCGCAAAGGATCTCACTCGATCGCCAGCTATCGCCGACTGCCAAAAAAAAAACAAAAACAAACAGGTACCCCGGTTGTCTAGTTCACGTAGTGAGCGACATGTTTCACAGCGGCGTCCCTAACCGACGCCAATCCAACCTATATATAATACATAGGGGGGGAGCGCGGGCACTTCGTTTTCCATGTATCTCGGTAGGGCGGAGGGTGTCGGAGGCGTTTGGGTGGGGGGGGGTCTGGGTGGGGGATTGCCGGAGTTGGAAACGTTCGTGATTTGCGTTTAAAGTAGCCCGCGAAAGGGTGGGCGGGGGTTTCGGTTAACGGAGTTGGACGCTTTAGTGGTATGTTTTCGACATCGCTTGGGAATGGGTGAGGGAGGGAGGGAGGGGGTTTCAGGAGTCGGAAGCGTTGGTGATGCTTTCTCCGGAAGCGGTGGGGCGGTGGCGGCGTACTCATTTGTTGCTTGCCAGAGTCATTAGACCATTGACCACGCATGCCTTCCGAGACGTGTGTGTGTGTGTGGGGGGTGTACTGACTATCATGCATGGCCGTAGTCGTATGACCATAGACTTTCGCGTCCCTACACTGCCGGGACGGAGCACGTCGGGTTTTCACCGACCAGGCAGACATTGCTTGCATCAAGCGCGAAGCGCCGTGACGTGGCGGGTGGGGGGGGGCTGCCGGAGTCGAAAACGTTGGCGGCTAACGCCATACTTCCATGGCCAGCTGTATCGTGTATCGACAATCTCGGTTGTGCAGCACGTCGGTACTGCCGTATTGTACGGCAGCAATACGCTTTGCGCGCGCGTATTTACGTGCGTGTGTGTTGATGTGCCGTGAGATACTCGCACTTACACGTGCGCTACGTACTGTGTGATACTCGCCGTGCGTGTTTGTGTAGTGGGAGGGGTGCTGCCGTGCCGTGACCTTCTTCGAGGCAAGTAACCAACCCCCGACATGATCGAGCGACGGTTCGAGCGACAGTGGGATGTAGTATGGCGCCTAGCTTTCCTGAGGGTTTTCTTGCTTAAGGCGCTCTATGCCTATGACCAATTCATGGACTTTGAGAAAAGCTATGAAGCTAAGCCATTTTCACAACACCATGGACTAGATATCTACTTCGTACACCGAACAATACTGCAAAATAGATACCTGGTACAGCAGTATCGTCCCTCTGGTAAGATCACACACTTCAAGAAATCTAGCCCAGATTTTTTTTAAAAAAGAAAGTAAGCAGCCTCCAGCAGTATATAGGCACTCGCTGTCTATATAGGAAAAAAGTTACGAAATCTCCCCCCATTCTCGCTCGGCGAGATTAGGGGTCTAGCCTACTACAGCCTGCAGCCGGATTTCAGGTTTCTTACGAGAGGGCCGATTCTGTATTGCGTGCCTCCTTTGCGAATTTAAATACCTATAATTACACCTTCCCCCCTATGTGTAGTGGTCTCGTACGCAATGCCAATTGTGTTTGTTACGGGAGTTCATAGTGAATAGGACCAAATATTGTCATTAAAAATAGGTAAATATATACGAAGTAGTTTTTTTAAGTATACCATAGGTCCTATTAACTATGGACCCCCGTAATAGTACCCATGCAGCTCGAGGTAGGGTGTAGTGCGGATGCTTCTCAGCATGTTTCTGAGTGACCAGTGATCAACGACGAAGCTCATGCCACCGTAAAGAGCGTTGAGCTAGCACAGGGATGCCGATCGGTTTTCAGCGCTATTGAATACCTGGCAGTTTTCGCGGCAACGGAAAGGGTGCTAACGTCGAACACTATATTTTCGGAAGGCTCTCGACCAGATCTTTCCGAATACGCCTTGTTCGGTATTCGCAAAACTCGCCCCGTTCTGGAAACATCGAGCGCTGGAAGGTGACCTCACCCCGGTGCGTAGTCAGCGCTCGTCACGGTATTCCTCCGATCCAAAACATATCGGGTGAAAATCTTCACTTCTGGAGCCCCCCCGGACATTGACAAACATGTGTGCTAAACACCTACCGTACGTATATAGCACGGCTCGTCGCTCGTTGGCTTGGCTAATCGAGGCTTGGAACGTTTACGTTTGCGCGGGCGACTCGGGGCGCGCAGACAATCACTCGCGCCAGCACAACACCAGGTATATAGTGTTTATCACGAACTGGTTCCAGCTTCGATAACAAAAACGAAATGGTTGATACGTACGAAGTCCACACTGAATTCTTGAAAAAATTGGCAATTCTCCGAGAATTTTCCGGCTATAAAACCAGTAGGGTTTATTTTACTGCTGCGAAAAATAGAGCCACAACTGATTCCAATTCCGTGATTCCCCCGAAACTATTGTGGGTTCAGTTGGAAAAAGGGGCTGAAACGTCCCATATGTTTCAACCACTTTACAGTAAATTTCAACCATTTCATACATCGGTCAAATATATTTCAACCGTTCCTATTCGCGATCTATAAATCTTTTCAGGGCAGATATATTCCTGATCCGTAGGATCTATCTCAGACACGTGCTATGGCAAGGATCTGCCTTACTATAATAGGGGTAGCGCCCAATTTTTCTGTGGCTCCTGACTTGCAGGGCTCTAGTATACCTCATCTAAAAGCTGATTTTGGGATAAACCGAGAGTGCAACCCGACGAACAACCTCAGAGCCCACTACTAATAGGCATATCACGAGTAATAACGTAAAAAACTACTGGCATTCCAACGATGTTGGGTTGAGGCCGGTCAGTCAGAAACATATGGGCCGAAAAAAACTACCTCATATCGCGGCACGCGTCTTTTTCGTTGCAGGGCGGGAGCCTGTGCTATTAACCCGCATGATCTGCAGAGTAGGACATGTTTCCTGCGAGTTGGGCGTGTACGCACGGTGTGCAGATAGATCCTACGCAACATATCATAGCGGGAGCTTGCAACCTGATTGGTCTAGAGTAGATCGTGACACATTCATCCGACGTCGTATGAACCGTTTTGTCTGCACAGCCTGCCGCCAGCCTTACACAACAGCCGAGTCAATCTCGCTGGCTGTCCTCGACAATGCCGAACAAAGAGACGCGTGCTGCGACAGGAGTACAGCAGTAGTAGTGCCCGCCCCTCCATCGTGCCGGTATGCGCCAGCCAACAATACCGGCAATCGGCACTACTCCGCGCAATGGTTAATCCCATCTATGTGTTGGCTGGAGCATACCGGCACCATATAGAGGGGACCATTCCTGCAGTACCTATCAATAGTACTTTTTGGCCAATTAGTTGTTTCTGACCGACGGCGCTCCTCAACGAGGGAACTACTACCCCTTCTCGTCGGAAAATCCCGTTTTTGTGCATTCTCAGTAAACATTCGTACTAAAACCGAGACCATGGGATTTTGTTGCCCAACAGTGCTTTTTTTTTCAAACCATCATGTGCTTCGTATACATGCACACCCACACCCCCCCGAGTTGCACAGCGGCCAGATTTTATTCCCCGCAATAAGGAGCGTAACTCCTTCGTGAGGTCATCTGAAGCATTAAAACCCGCAGTATACCATACACACGCGGCTTGCAAATATGAGTCTCGACGAAATGTTCGATTTCACACCTCATGTTTGAAAAAACAAAATAATAACCTATTACGGGGGACCATAGAAGCCGGCGTCCCCGGTGGCTTGGTAGGTGGCCCGCGTGCCTATCAGGATCAATTTCGTGGGTTCAAGTCTCACCGAGTGCATGCTCGTAGCGACTTTTTTCCTGCATTAAAAATTGACTAGCGGAAAGCGCGAGAGCGTGAGTTAGCTACATTCGAAGAAAATCGACGAGCAGTGGGAATGTTGAACGTTGAACCCAATGGGAACTGAACCCTATGCGCGACAAAAAATAAAAAGGCACGTACCGGGGGGGGGAAGCGACGACACCTGCGACCACGGCTTGTCCAGAAGATCGCTGAGGGTAAAACTCCTACGAGTTAGGCTCGAAAGTAAAAGTGATGATTAAAAAAAAAAGGAAGAAGTAAATAGGACCAAATATTGTTATTAAAAATAGGTAAATACCAGGTATATTTTGGTGTGTACCGTAGGTCCTACTAACTATGGTCCCCCGTAATACAAGTTTTCTCAAAAAGGAAAGAAAAAAAAAAATGGGTGAGGCACAGAGCTCCCTTCTCCACCCTTCTAGTACTGCGGTCCTGTTTTATGGACGAACTGCTTAAGAATGTGAGTGGTTTATCCCCAAAACGGGACTACCGTCCTAAAAGGGCCAAGCGAGGAGCCTCAGAAAAACTAGGTACCTGGTATATACACCGCTAGCAAGCGTCATGAACCCGTAGGTACCCGCCCCCCACGAGCCGAGCCCTGCTGCGCCTTGCCCGTGTAGAAGCTCGGGGTCTGTTTGTTCGTGCAATCAATCAAGTCCACTCTTGCATAAGTTTGTCTCTCCGTTGTTCAGCCATCTAACTCATCCAAAAACGACAGCAATCTCATGTACATATCGGCACGTTTCGTGGGACATTTGGAGACTTGGGCTTTGCGGAAGAGCTACATATATACGCTGCACCATACCGCTCTGTCCCGATATATAAGAACCGTTTGTATGCGAAAACTAAATCTAGATGTTTCTTATGTTTTGGGACAGAGTGGTACAGGAAACTGTGACTGGTCATGGGATAGGTGGCATGTTTACTGGATAGAGCGAGAATGGGCTTGGTTGCACTCAGGAGAGAAACGAGGATTCGACGGGTGTTGGGAGAAGCGAGGCAATCATTGGCAGAGTGCAAAAGGCTGGTTTGGTACCGGCCATTACTGGGGAACATAGGCAGAAATCAGAACCATCTATGATATGTAAACATAGATGGTCAGGGGGGGGGGGGGGGGGGGGGGGGGGGGGGGCGTGACTCATTTGTTGCTTGCCTTAGTTGCATTATTAGACCATTGACCACGCTTCCCTTTCGAGACGGAGCAGGGGGGGTGGGAGAACCAAGTATGATGTGTAAACATACGGGGATGCGTGGTTAATGGGTCCATCCTGCGCTCTACCAGGTACTTACTATTCTCTCCCCGTGATACATGAGAGTGCTGAAAGCTTGGCAGAAGTTTGGGGCAGAAAGCCGGTTTGGGAACTAGCAGGCTCAAGGGTTTGGCAGGCTGCGGCAGAAGTGCGGTGAAGAAACGTGGTTGATGCGACGGGAAAGAGCTTGATGAGGAGGCCGACTCAGGGTGGACGAAACGAGTGGTGATGCAGTGACTGCTTGCTGCTGCTGAGGTAGTACAGATACGATGATGATGATGATGATGACGATATGATGATGATGATGCTCTCACACTAGCTCATTTTCCTGGGAAAATCTAGCCCGTGGTCACAAAAAACAGGCCTAAAAAACGCACCGACGGAAGAAAACAAGTACCACCCTCTCCCGAAACATATGGATATATGTATATGAGCATTGAACACAACTATGAGGACCGTTTGTGTTGATTACTCACGTACAAAAGTTCCTTGCAATTTGGGACGGAGTGGAATACAACATAATGTGTGCGCCGCAGTACCAGTACGCAAGGGAACCGTGCTACGAGCTGTGGTATACCATACCGCATCATTTTGTAAACCAAGCAATACCGTGTGATCACTGAAGACTGAAGGGTGGCGGCAGAAGGGAAATAGCAGAACATCGGCGTAGAAAAGTGGTGGGGGTGTAGCGGGAGATGGCGGAAGAGCGGCAGGAGGTGGTACGTAGGGCCAGACATAACCGATTGCTAGAAACGATTGTCTGCTGCTGCTGCTGCTGCTGCTGCTGCTGCCCGCCGTGCTGACGTGAGGGTTGAAGGTAGAAGGGTTGGGCAGAAAAAAAAGGGGAAGAAGGGGAGACGGAGAGGAGGATATGCCGCAGGGTGGCGATGCGGAGGGAGATAGCGGAAAGATGCCGGGTGGTGCTGCTGCGGGAGACGATGGAGGGGCGGCAACTCCTGATGGTGGGGCCGCGGGGTGTGGAGTATAACACAGGTTAAAAGTGACCGAGTCGCAAGGGGAATTAGTGCCAGTACGGTCAAGAGCTCTACGGGTATGCCCTACAGCAATGCGACGCGTTCCATCGACGTCACCGCGCATTGCAGCCCAAAGCGGCGCAGAGTATACTCGTCACCTCCTTTTCTAGTCCCGCGTGCAGTCGTCACCGTTGAGAAAATGGCCCCCCACAAGGAAGACACCCTGAACATCTCATGGCAACGTAATACCCGCTTCCTACAAGCGCCAGACTCTAAACGTTGAGGACGGCCTCCGCGACGAAAACATCCTCGACATATGATAGCAAGGTTATACCAAGGTGCACAGAAAGACTCTCATAACGAATGCAAACGCTACAAAATGTTTCAACGTTTCGCGAGGTTCTCTACGTGTACTTTCACGTGCATAACGCCACCCCAAGGGCATGAGGGAACTAAGAAGCCATGGCACGAACAGCACACGATGCAGGTTGGGCGCATGAGCACAAACACTGAACGCGCTCACCAAGTTAACGTTTGGGTGGCCCAGGATAACGACAAAAACAACGAAGACCGCGGTCTTTGCGGGTGCGTCAAGGCCTAGTTTGGCCTTATTCTACTGATTTTATTGTAGGGAGGCGGGCCAGCCAAGAGATCAAACCGCGGTCTCTTGGGTATTTGCTCAATAACCGCCCCCCCCCCCCCCCCCAACGATAAAAGCGAAGAGCACAGCGCTGCTTGCAATATAAACACTACAAAAGCAATCGCTGTTTGCATCCCCCCCCCCCCGGCTACACCGGAAATTAAACTAACTCATTGAAGCTGTCATCCATATGCAAGTCCGCCTCACAAGCGGTTCTTATTAATAGTAGGATGCAGCTCACCCTTCATGCGACTCGCCGGACACCTCATGGCGCTTCGCGCTTGGTGCAAGCACTGTCTGCCTGGTCGGTGAAAACCCGACATGCTCCGCCCCGGCATTGTAGGGATGTGAGGGTCTATGGTCATACGACTACGGCCATGAATGAGATCGAGTACATCTCTCCTATCGAGTACCCCCCCCCCCCCCCCCCCCCCCCCCCCCCCCCCCCCCCCCCCCCACCCCCCCCCGGCATTGTAGGCATGCGAGAGTCTATGGTAATACGATTACGGCCATGCATGGCATGAGTACACCTCCCCCCACCTCCCTGCCTGGTCTTTGAAAACCCGGCGGGCTCCGTCCCGGCATCGTAGGGATGCGAGGGTTTATAGTCATACGACAACTGCCATGCATGATATCGAGTACCCCCCCCCCCCCCCCCCCCCCCCCCCCCCCCTCTTCACCGATCGTACCTCAGGAGCCCAGACATCCGAACCTGGGGGAGCCTTTTTCCGTTTCTGCCACTGCAAAGCGCATCAAGACCCGAACGAAACGAAACGAAACGGCAAAAAATCGGTGGCCCATGTTAGCAAACCGTCACCCGTCATCACCGTCTGAAACTTTACTGTATAGGGTAGCGCCCACCCCTGGCTGAAGGTAGCCGGGCTCTGTCAACGAGACCACCCATTGCTGTGCAACCGTGCCCATGTTGATAAGTAGCTTCAGCGACTGCAGTAGGGTCGCTGTGGTCTGTGCTGATTCAGCTACTGCAACTGCTGAAGCTGAGCTACGTAAGGTCGACGTCAATAGCGCAGCAGTACCAGGTGTTATCGTACTCGTAGACTGCAATGGCGGCACAGCAGAGCAGCAGAGCCCATTGTTGACTGGATATGGCCGGACTCCGTCAACGAGATCACCTACCGCTGTCGCATTGATGTTGGCTGTAGCTGCAGTAGGGTCGCTGTGGCACGTGTTGCTTCAGCTACTGAAGCTACCGTCAAAGACTAGAGCACAACAGTAGGTGTTTTCGTATTTCGTACACTTAAGTACACACAGCAGTAAAGGCGCCGCACTCGCCCACGACTGCATATCGCCCGACTCCGACAGTGGGACCACCTACTGCGGAATGCTGTTGATTTGACAGTAGCTACAGGAGCTGCACTGGGGGCGCTGGGATCTGTGATGCTTCAGCTACTGAAGCCGCCGTCAATAACAATATGCAGCTCAGCAGTAGGTGCTCTCGCAGGCGGAGTCCGGTCATATTGAAATAAATAGAGGCAAGCGTCGTCGCATACAATCGTCGCGACTTGAAAAACACTATACCCATCTAAAACACGTCTTCGAGGCTTGAACCCAAACCACTGGCTCTTCGTCTACTCTACCCATGGAAGCTCGGCTGCTGGAAGAAAATGGCAGCCGTCGCTCGCAAAGTAAAATGGTTTCACAAAAATAGAAAGTCTCCTCCATGGAAGGCAAACCCCCCTCCCCTCCCCCTATGGAATCAACGGAGGGATGAAACACATCAGCAGTATATTCTCCACCATCGTAACCCCCCACCCCTCCACGACCAAGCATATGTTTGTGTGCGCGTACTAAGGCCAACGGTAACAGTCCCCCTCCCCATTCCGCCTCCCCCCCGCCCATCCAGGCATCAACATGCTCGTCGAGTCGAGGTTCATCCCCGTTTGATGAGAAGGTCTGGTAAATGTCAACCCCCTATAGAACCGTACACAACTTTTCAGCAACAAAAGCTGCTCAGAACTACAGTAGATTCGCATCAGTTTGCCGTATTCACATCCAGCGGCCTGCCAAATATAGGTATATATATGCACGTAGGGGACCGGTCTTTTTGGGATGCGTGAAGGTCGATTTACGCCTCAACACGCTACTGTAGTTTTGGTCTAGAGAGAGCGGTCAGTCAAGAGATACCGGTCTTTTTGTGGACGCGCCGAGGCCTATTCAACCCTTAACTCCTTTGGGTGTTGAGATATCATAGCGACCAACACAATGATAACTTTGGTGCTACCAGCCACCGGCGGGCAGCGTGACGCCGAGCAGTACAGGTAGGACCATGTTGCACCCGTGCCGCACGAGTCCTTGCGTTAAAAATATGTATATCCCTCCAATCACGCAATGGCCGGTGCTGTAATCGTCTGATCAGCGTCAATTTTCCACTCTGGAGTCCCATCAGGGTTGATACACTAGTTTCGGTGTAGGCGGGCGGTCAGTCAAGGGATACCCGTGTTTCCGGGACGCGTAAGGGGAAATTTTGGATTTAATATACTAGTTTTTTAGTGCAGGGGAAGCGGTCAGTCAAGATATAGTTCTTTAGGCCGCGTCAAGACTTAGTTCGGCCTTAACATACTATTTTTAGTGTAGGGGCGGTCAGTCAAGGCGGTCAGTTAAGCGTCTAAAAACCGCGGTCTCCTGACATACTTATAATTGCCGCTTTGCTGTGCGTCCGGTACTCACGTCGACCCCCAGGCGTTCGCCGCTGAACTTCATTCCGTGGATGTGAAGCATAGCCTCCTTGGCTTGCTTGCGGTCCTCGAACTCGATGAAGCCGAAGTTACCCTTGAGCGCAAAACGGTCACGACGGGGCGCGAAGCGGTCGCCGGAACGCGAAACGGTCGAGGGAGCACGAAACAGTCAAGACGGAGCGCGAAACCGTCAAGACGGAGCGCGAAACCGTCAAGACGGAGCGCGAGGCGGTCGATGGAGCGCGAAACGGTCGAAACGGCTAACGATGCGGTCAAGATGAAGCGCGAAAAGGTTGAGGCGGAGTAAGAGTCGGTCGAAGGATCGCGAAACGGTGGGTGGAGTGGAGTGAAGAGTTAAGAAACAAAGCGAAAGGAAACAGGGCGCGTGTGGCGTGAGTCGAGATGGATGGGTCGGAGCGGTACTAGCACTATCAATATCAATACAGTAGTAGTATACGATAATAAATACCAGTACACCATCAACTAATAATAGTATTGTTGCAAACACAAGGTGTCATCTACGCTAAGCAGGTCGACATCGGTACTGTGGTGCGGAACGAACGAAAGGCGTTTAGCTACACTCTGTCCGGCGGAAGCCGTCAGCAGTCATCGCCGCTGCCGCGCAAGCAGCTACAAATAGCAGCAGCGTCAATATAAACACCACACCGCTGTTAACCCCTTCGGGACACCGAGATAACAACCAAAACACTGGTTGGTAAAATAAATGCTATCAAACCACCCACGAGCTGAGCGAGGGTCCAGAAGTACGGTTGCGATCAGGATGCGCCCGTGCCGCACGACTCCTTGCATTACCAGGCGGACAATAATTTGTATCATGCCCCAATCACGCAACGGCCGACGTTGCAATCGTTACTGTTTGTTGATCGTCCTCTGAAGTCCCTAAAGGGTCAAGGGGGTCAAGAACACAACACAATTACAGCATCGAAGCGTAACAGGTACAGCTCAGTTCAGCACGCCGCACACCTAGTACAGATGGAGGCAGAATACAGCAGACACCAGGTACAACAGCGTGCAAGCCACGTACAGCAGTGCACAATGAGAGGACTACGAGCACCGTCAATACGAGCACCGTCACACGCATAGACTAGGACTCTAGATACAACAGTAGCCGCCCGCACAAGTTCTGCATGATACGAGCGACTGCTGCTGCCGTACTGCAGGCAGCAGACACCGACATATTACAGTAGACAGATCGTACAAGTACTACAGTAAGCAGGAAGCAGTAAGTGTTTGGACCTTCATTATCGGAGAGCTTTTTTTTCCAGAAATTCCACATTATGGAATTTTTGGAAATTTTTACAGTTGCATCAAAGATACGAGGGCTTACTGTCACGATTTGCGATAATACAAAGGGCGTAACATATCAGGAAACTTAAATTTTATATAGTTGGAAAAAAAAACCCCAGGAAAACCTGTAAGATTAAAAAAAACTGCGCTAAAACAAATGCTGGAAATTCTGGAACAAATATCTCCGATAGTAAAGGCCCTCGTAACAACTCGGCTCGTTTGGCATTTTATAGTACCAATAGAACAGTCCTATATTTTCGGACATAGTGGGGCCTGCTATTTCATATCGCGATCGAGCTCTGCCCAACGGCGTTTCGCATCTCATAACCTATTGAATGGTCATATTGCCCTTTCATATGACTAAACATCTTAATATTAATAGTTATACGAACCCATATATGTAGTCATATATGTATATGTATAAGATGCACATATTTTTTTTCACCATGGTAGGCATGCTCTCCGGCGGCCGAGGGTACTTTCTCGCACTTTCGGTTGCAGGGCAAGCAAGGGGGCCGTGGGTACATTATGACGCATGTCTGGATCCCGGCCGAGCACCGTGGCGGTGCTCGGGGCATTGAACGTCGCTGAGTTGGCTCTAAAAAACAAGGGATTGCTTTCCGCCTCGTCGAGCGGAGTAGGTCACATGGAAAACCCCACATTTTTTTTTAATTATTTTTTCGTAAATAGCCCGCCACCCTCGAACACTCCCTCTGCTGTACATATGTTTTCAACCTCAGCAGAAGTAGCGCCACCAGCAGCAGCAGACATACAGCAGCAACAGCAGTACACATCTGTCGGCTGTCGCATCTGTTGCACCTAGCCCTTTGACAAGTGGTGCACACCTAACACCGAGCACGTTCGTGACCATAAGGGTCCGTCTACCTATTAACAGCTAGTTGTCCAGTCGCACGCTCTCAGCACCAGGTAATCGCAACGGGCAAGAGCCACAGAGCCAGGTCCTTACTGCCTCCCGTCTCGATGTACTGCCTCGGTGTGTGGCACCGGGCATGGCCCACACTGTCCGACTGGCTGGATATTCGATTTGTCCTAAAATTCCCGTATGATACGGCGAGCTGTGTGCACTTTCAACAACGAAGAATTTTCTCCGCTGAATTTTCTCTGCGTTGAAAATATCAACAATTTTGAAATTGCCCGCTTGTCCAATTTTGATTTTGATCAACCTCAGCAGCAGCAGTAGATACAGCAGCAGCAGTAAACGTCTGTCGAGCGTCATGCATGATTCACCTAATATTTTCACGTACCCCACACACCTCACACCGAGCACGTACGTGCCCACAAAACTGGCTCCCTCGGCCCGTCTACCTGGGGGAAATTGGTAGCAGGTATCTACTGTACATGTAGGTATCATACTTAACGAGTTGTCCAGTCGCACGCTCTCAGCAGCAGGTAATTGAACCGGGCAAGAGCCACAGAGCCAGGCTAATTCTGCCGCCCGTCTCCCTCTACTCCCCCTGTCTCGGTGTGCATCTGACAAAGTAGGAGTAGTAGTAGTCGTATTAATAGTAGTATAGTAGCAGGAGTAATAGTAGTAGTATACTGCAGTAGTAGTGGCAGTAGTAGTAGCAGTAGTAATAGCAGCAGCAGTAGTAGTAGGCCAACGCTTGCACCGTATTGTCCACGCCGCCCCCCTACGGACCCCACAGCAGGAAGCACGAGAAAAGACCCGCGGCCAGACGAAAAAAGTGCACTATTCCGGAAAAAATGGCCATTTGGTACAAAGCAATGTACTAGTTGTAGTTGCAGTATTAATATTAATATTAATAGTAGCCCATGGTACCGAGTGCATGCTGCTTCTATTAAAAGTCTGTCCAATAGCAGTAGTACTACCTGTACTATAAGTAGTAGCAATATCAATAGTCGTAGTCGTTGTGGTGTTCGCTACTGATGTTGTTGCCGTCTGCAAGTTGTTCTTCTACCTAGCCAATAGCAGTAGATGGCCTCAAACAAACGTATATAATACGAAGCCTGTACATTTATAAATGTGAATATAATAGTAGTCGCAGTTGTAGGTACTAGTGTACCTGGTAGTATTTATTCATGCTGCTTCTACCTGCGCATCTACGTATTACTGGCAGTGGTGTATAGTGTAACAGTATATATCGTAGTCGTGCCCTAACTCATGGTACCGCGTGGGTGGTTACTTGACCTCTCTGTTGACCATGAGGTTGTCTGTATTGTATGAACGATTTGTCATGCTCTATTAATAGCAGTAATACTTAGTATTATAGTTAGTAGCTAGTAGTCGTACTACGGGGGACCATAGTTAATAGAACCTACGGTACAGACAAAAACCTATATATTTTCCTATTTTTACTAACAATATTTGGTCCTATTTACAATGGTCCCCCGTAATAGTAGTGTACCAGGTAGTATTTTGTAGAGTGCATGCTGCTTCTACCTGTACTACATCTGCGTAGTATTAAAAGTGGTAGTAGTGTATATTAACAGCGGTATAGTAGTCAACTCATGGTACTGCTGTATTACACCTGCGTAGTAGTGGTAGTGGTATATAGTAACAGTATAGTAGTCAACCCATGGTACCGCGTGCATGTAATGTAGTAATTACCACAGAAAGAGTAGTACTCAGTTCCTGCTGACTACTATTATTATTCTTTCCTTCGAGCAATATGCTAACCCATGGCTCACGTTTCCGCCAAGAACAGCTATACGTGTGTTCCCTGTGACTCCCTTTTCGCCTTGCGACGCCCCCGGGATTTCACGTTACCTACATCCCGAAGGGGAACCTTGTGCCTGGTATCCTTTGGATGTTCTTTTTAAAAATCGTCGCTTTTACCCTCCAGCTCAAAAGTGGAAGGTTTTCACCCCCAGCGATCTCTTCTGGACAAGCCGTGGTCACAGGTGTCGTCCCGTCTCCGCCCCGGTACGTGCCTTTATTCTTATCGCGCATAGGGTTCAGCATTCCCACTGCTCGTCGATTTTCATCGACTCACGCTCTCGCCCTTTCCGCTATTAATAATCATTTTTTATGCAAGAAAAAGTCCCTACGAGTGTGCACTCGGTGAGACTCGAACCTACGAAATTGATCTTAACAGGCACGCGGAACACCTACCAAGCCACCGGGGACCCCGGTCGCGGGCTAATAATACGTTGTGTACTTCCCGACTTTACTGTCACCTGCCAACAGTCGCATCCATCCACATCTACCGACACAGCGGTGTGTGTGTTCCTTCACATTAAACCGTTCTTTCTACCCGTCGACATCCAGCACAACCAGTGTCCGTGCTGATTCTTCAATCCTCGTGGAGAGATTCAAGCTCTGTGGCCACAAAACTACGACACATGAGATACTACATACAGCAGTATTACGGGGGACCATAGTAAATGGGACCAAATTTTGTTAGTAAAAGAAGGGAAATATATAGGTTTTTGTTTGTACCGTAAGTACTATTTACTATGGTCCTCCGTAATAGTACCTTGTTATGCAGTAAGTGTAGACAAGTAGTGCAATGCCATGCACTGTAATAAATAGTAGTACGAGTAGTACCTACGAATTTTCGCCCATGTCGTACGACTCCTCGCCCTGTAACTTGGACACAAATTTGTCTCATCCCCCAGTCACGCAATGGCGGTCGCTGTAACCGTCACTTTTTACCGTCAATTTTTCCCCATGACGTCCCAAGAGGGTCAATAGTCAATAAGCCATGAAACGGCGTACCGGTCAACCGCCCTTCGGCAGGGTCGAGGGCCCCGGTTCGTGCCTTCACCATAAGTATGATACGATATTATATGATATAAGCATGCTGTCTAGCGTTGGATATCGTGTCGAACGTTTCGATATATCGAAATGTCGAACTTTTGTTATGTCACGTTGACCGTGTGTTGCCCTCCATCGCCTGCCATTCCCGTGTTTTTCAGGCAAATACTCAACGAAAGCTTCGATATATATACGTTCTAAATATTAACTCGTACCTGGTATGGACTACCAAGTAGTTTTTTCGTGTATCGGTGTCGTATGTATCGAACTGCAGCACTAGTGGTCCCTCTGTAGTGCCGGTATGCGCCAGATAAACGAAACCGGCACTATATAGCGGCAACCGGCGCTACTCCGTACATTGCCACTCCTCTGTGTCAGGCGACTTCACCGGCACTATCGCAGCGGGCAGCCGGCACTATTATACTTAACCGGCAAGTATGAAGGGGGACTGCTACTGCTGTAATGATATCAGCCGATTGGAGATGAAGCGAAGTACAGATCAACCGCCCTTCAGCCGGGTCGAGAGGCCCCATCCGTGCCTACATTTCATATGCCTGCTATTGCTGCGGCCGTATTAAATACGTGTGGTATCAACAGTTACCATTTACCATTGTTTACTGTTGTCGTTGATATTGTTTCTTCACATTACATCCGTGCTTTCCTCTATAGGCATGCTGTTATTCCCTAGTTATATATGCAAAGTACTGTCATATGCATGGATGTTGGTGTTCTTAACATGCCTGTACATGTTAAAGTTTCGTTGAGAGCTTTATACTGTACGAAGTATGATGCATGTGTAGTTCTGCCGCAGTAAAGGATGAGATGATTATCGTTATATATTCATAGATGTGCAACTCTATACTAAACGGTTTCAACACTGCAGTACCTGATAAACAATAAACAACAAGACAAGCATACACTACCCCCTTCGGAGCCCATGCACAGCGATCATTTCTGTCACAAGTGCGGTCTCGGGTATAAAGGTGCGAGTGTGCATGCATCATATTCCTACGAGAGCTTCGGGCGTGTAGTACAGCTGATGGTCTAAAGGTTGGAGTTCCGACCATCATCCTCCAACAATAAAGCTATTTATATTACGGGTGGGCATATGTAATAAGAATCTGAATCCACGATGGACCCAAAGAACAACATATCCCCGTATGTTCATACACCATACTTGGCTCTTAATACTACGTTCCCTCGTAATACCGCAAATAGCGTTCAGTTCGCATAGGGGTGGGATCGTTATTCAGCGGTCGTTTTCTCGATAACGAACGAACGGCAAGGGTATTAAAGTCAAACACTATTATAATTTCGGAAGATTTTCGACCAGATCTACCCGAAAACACCTTAATGATGTTGTTCGGTATTGACAACTTTCCCGTTCTGGGAAAAAGGAGAGCTGAAAATCGGTGGCACTAACCCCTGTGCGAGCTCAACGCCCTTCGTGGTGTCCCCTCCCCTCACGTTTACCTACGTACCATATTGGGTTCTGATCAGTACTGGTTATGTGTATGTTCCCTCGAAATATACTTATGGCATCAGGCCTTGCTTTACGTGGCTGAAGCTCTGATCGTCGTTTGGTTTCGTCATTTCCCCCCCGCTCAAGTCCCACGAGGGCTAATAGGTTAACATTACCGGTATACCAGGCATACAACTGTGTCGACATAGTGCCGCCGGCAGTCCAACTCTAATTCCAGGTACTTTTCCTCCAAAAGAGCAGTATATCATTGCCCCTTTTCTGCACTACTGTAGAATCGCACCCGTGTTTTATGGGACAAATTTGACAATTATTAGTATGACTAGTCCAAGGTACTTTGTGCGGTGGTAGTAGTAGCTCCTGTTCGTAATCCACAGGCGAGATTGTTTTCAAGTGATAGTACTAGTCGTCCCAACAAGGGCAGAGGATAGAGTGCCCTCACAGGGCTCTCACAGGCCATCACCACTTCACATAAAAGCAAAAAAGCAAGACCCAAATACCCCGTATTATGCCGCACCCATATTATGCCGATAGCCCGAACCGGCACAGGGTAACTGCCACCTTGTAGAAGAGTCCAGACCAACAGCTCTGAGGCGGTGCGCAGAAGTATGCACACGTCGGACAGATCATCTACAGATAGATCAATTAGATCAGCTATACTCTATACTCTACCGTTATGAGATGCGGTGCAGGACCTGTGAAGTACAGATCCAGTCCAGCAAAGATGTCCTCTACTACAGTAGTAGTAGATCATGCAGATTATACGGGTCCCACCCGGCAACATGAGCTAAATCCTACTAGATCCTACAGATCAGGAATATGGTATATCTGCCCTGAAAGGTCCAGACCTGACACATGCTCGTAAGGTAGAGGTGCATCAATTATTTTCTGAGGTTCCTCACTCGAGGAGAGCTCTATACTACTACTATTAATAAGTCGCCCAAAACTAACTTTGGATAAAAACGAATTTGCAACCCGATGCTCGATCCCATGGCGTGTAGGTAAACAAAAGATCATTTTGCATTTTTTTTTCTCATTTTCCGACGATTTTTGGGTCAAGGAGCCCCGTCATTGAGAACATCTTGGCCGAAAAAGCGCTGTACACCCCTTCCGTAGCATGCGTCTACATGAGCCAGATCCTATCTATCGGGAATACATCTGTACTGGAAGGTCCACTACTAATAGATAAAATGATACTCTCCTTAGTGTGAAGCATGGAATGATGCAGCGCACTAGCTGCAGTGGACAGACGGGCCGTGGGAAGGCGAGCCTGACCAACGACACTGACTGCTGTCGCTGGCCAGCATGGCTCCGTATTCTACGATTACGTACGACATTCTACCGTAAATAGCGTTGAGTTCGCACAGGGGTTGCGCTTGTTTTTTTCAACGCTTCATTTTTTCAGAACGGCAAGGTTTGCCAACGCCGACACAACATTAATCGTATTAGTACTGCCGTCCCGTTTCGGGGACAAACTACTAGTAATTTGAGTGGTTTGTATCCAAAACGGGACTCAAGTCCTAAAATGGTTAAGGTGTTTTCGGAAAGATCTGGTAGAGAGGCAATCCGAAAAATTCACTTTCGACTTTAGCACCCTTGTTGACTGTTCTTAAAGAGAAAACTATTAATGTATAGCGCTGCAAAACGATCGCCGCACCCCTGTGCGAATTGGACGCTCTTTAGGGCCCGTACTAACGAGAAACGTTTTTTAAAGACACTCCGGCAATATTTTTTTCGTTTGGTTTGATTTGCATCTGATTGGGCGACAAGTTAATCACCAAGCAGGCGTTTTGACTTTTGATTCGAATCAGACGAAAAAAAAAACGAATTCGACAAGAACTCTTTTGGAACTTCTTTGCTCTTTGTGTTATTCAATTTGGGGAGTTTGTCCAAATCGACGTGGCATGTTCCTGAAACCGAAGCAAGCCACGAAAACTCGAGTCGTGTCGTCGACTGCTTCACAGGTGAGATCCGCCATTCCCGAGAGACAGGGCCACCGGAGCAGCCGCAGCGCGAGGTCCGACAGCCCCTAGCACAGAGTAGATCATCCGCGGCGCCTCAAAAATTTACAAGGCCGTCGCAAACCCAGTTTTTCTTCCCTCTCTGCCTCGCAAACCACACGAGCACCGACCAGGTCACAACTTCGCTCAGAAGCTCGATCACTGTATCCCCGTCGCTGGGGCTTCGGAGCTGCGCCTGCCACCCAAGACATCCCCAGAGCGATAACCTCTTCGGCGGTGCCGGCAAAAACAATCGGCCGCTGACCGTGGCACCCCGGGGAGGACGCGGGTCGTCGCTCGCCTCCTTGGTTGCCCTTGGTATTCGTTGACCCTTGTGCGTTATTCGACCCTTCAGCAAAATACCCTAGTCCTCGATAGGGGACCCAAAGGCATATTTTTCACGAAATTCTATTCAAATCAAACCAAAATATTTTTTTCCTACTCGATTCTCATGGAAAAGGTTTCTCGTTAAGACGGGCCCTTACGGCATAGCTGCATCTTTTTATATATATATGAATGCGGGGTTGTACAGACCGTCGGTCGCCCTGGTGGTCTATAATAGTGGTTCACCCTTCTAGAGCAAACTGCAGTCCCTTTTTGGGAACGAACTGCTTCGGAGTTAACCCTTTTAGGGAAACTTGCAGTCCCGTTTTCAGTAGTTTGTCCCCAAAACGGGACTGCAGTCTGCCCTAAAAAAGTTAACCTCGAGTAACTACTAAGGTTTAGGTCGAGGGTCCGAGTATCCTTAACCCTTTTAGGGCAAACTGCAGTCCCGCTTTGGGGACAAACTACTTAGAATTTGACTGGCTTGTCCCCAAAATGGGCTCGTAACCCTTTTTGGGGACACACTGCTTAGAATTTGACTGGCTTGTCCCCAGAAAGGGACTCTAATTTTTTTAGGGCAAAACCGCAGTCCCGTTTTGGGGACAAATCGCTCAAATTCTACGTAGTTTGTCCCCAAAACGGGACTGCGGTTTGCTCTAAAAGGCTTAATAAGGAGTTATTTACTCTCAAGCCACCCCAGCTTTCGAGAGCGCCTACGACCGGCGTCCCCGGTGGCTTGGTGGGTGGTCCGCGAGCCTATCAAGATCAATTTCGTGAGTTCGAGTCTCACCGAGTGCATGCTCATAGGGACTTTTTCTTGCATAAAATTGATTATTAGCGGAAAGCGCGAGAGCGTGAGTTAGCTGTACATTCGATGAAAATCGACGAGTAGTGGGAATGCTGAACCCTATGCGCGATAAAAAATAAAGGCACGTACCGGGGGGGAGAAGGGACGACACCTGTGACCACGGCTTGTCCAGAAGATCGTCGAGGGTAAAACCTCCTACGAGTGGGCTGGAAAGTAAAAGTGATATTAAAAAAAAAAAAAAAAAAAAAAAAAAAAACTACTGTAGCGTGGATCAGGCACAGTTCGGCGCGAGTCGGACGACGGAAAAAAAACGCCGAACTTCTGACGATAAAAATGCAAGGCGCGTACCGTGTAGCGGGGTGGGGGTTAGAAGAGCCTTAGTGACCCCGAATCTGAGTTCCGACTACAGTAGCAGCAGGAGGGAGCAGGAGGAACAAGGGCGAACACAATAAATGGCATGGGGGATGGATGGTATGATATGTACGGATGCATAGAGTACCGGTCTTTAACGATCGCTCTTCTTGATGAAGATTTGTATGTTTCACTCCCTGTACCTTAAATTTTGCCCACGGGTGGAACGAAAGAGATGAGGTTATCGCTGTTTGGGTCTGTTGGGCCTCATCCTCTTGATTCAACGCGATCAACGATGATAATACTGCTGCTGTGACGGCACCACCACGTCCCGAAATTTAAGAACTGTTTGGTTATTCATACCAATACCCAAACGGTGCCTACATTTCAGGACAGAAGTTACGGTTGGCTACGTATGAAAACGGTGGCTTGTATGTATAGGACATAAGTTACGGTTGGCTATGAAACCGTTGCTCGTATGTATACCAGAATACACCTGCGGGTGCTGCTGTGTTCCGGAGCGGTGGTGCTGCGGGCACGCGAGGACTCAAAGAAAAGCGAACTCGTTTGGTTTCGGTTTTTCATATAAATATGAACATATCCAAACGGTTCTTTTACGTACATGTCCGGGAAGATTGTTTTTTATCCAGTAGCAGGTTTAGAGCTGCCGTTACATTACCATGCACCATTACTGTAGTATCTACAGTAGATATTAGCACTGCCTGTAGTATGAACACGATGCCCGAGGGCCTGCGGGTTACTATGAGGGGGCTTCTGTGCTGCTGCAGACACGCCAAACGGCCTTTATTACATGTCGGGATAGTACATAACGCATGTTATGAGCCACCTGGCCGCTGCTGCCGGCACGCGACTCAGGCAGCAACCGCAGCACACCCTCGTGCGAAACAATACCGGCTTAAGCCTTTCCGCTTGCTTGATTTTGCGCGACGTACGACGCAGCGAGAGCACACACATGCATGGCGCATGGTTCCTACCCTAGAAGATCTGCACTGTACGTATACGTACCAGGTACGTCGAATACATACCCGTACACCCCGTTGCAGCTTGCAGCTTGCGCTCGTCAAGATCGGATCTTCCACAAAAGCACAAAACCAAGCATAATATTCGGCACATGATCGCTGCAGAGATGGGCTTTGGAGTTTTGACAATTATTAGATCGAGCAGCGAGCGGCGTCAGAGAAAGCGAACACCAATTTCCAATTTCGATACGTAGTCTCCGCTGTTGTCAATTTTTTGGTTTTATCAATATGTATCAGCTATGCATCGTTTTTCTGCGGGGTGCTCGGCTGCCGGAGCCCGGGAGCGCTTCGCACTGGAGTGCATGAAGCCGAGGAGGTGTGCCACTCCTCTGCTGGCTGCCATGGTCATCGCTGTCAACTCGGTGCGGAAAGCGAGCAACTGCAATTTGGCAGAGGAAACAAAAAAAACGGCGAAAAAGCTACTCCGCAGGAAGGATCGATCTGATCCGATGATCGAAATCGTCATGTGCCATGTGCATCAACTTTTCAGCTGCGGCAGGAGCAGCAGCAGCTGCAGGAGCAGCAGCTGGGCAACACACGAGAGATCCATATTCACCAGCTGGTTACCCGCGACTTTTCCGCACGAGCTCTTATGTGCAACGTTTTTATTTTCGACGGTGTCGAGGGGCAAGCGGTCGTCGGTGCGTTCTAGGCATACATAGCAGCAGCACAGCCGACAGCAACGCTCATCGATCACAGCAGTGCGAGATTCTTTGTTGCTTTTGTTCTAAATTCAAGTACTTTGATCGTGCTTCCTCAGTTTGTACTGCTGCCACAGCAATCGGTCTACTTTTTTCGTTTTCTGCTCACCCTGGAAGGGAAGGAGCAAGAACACTTGCCGAACTTCATGAACTCGTCCTCAATTTCTGTCCGAGACGTTGCCGGCACGATTCCACTCACGAAGAGCGTGTTCGTGGTCATGGTCTCTTTTGTCAAGACGGCTCAAAGATCAGTCCGCCGCTGCTGCAAAGTGATTGATCTTGTATTGTTGTCGTTGTCGGGTTGCAAGAAAAAACATGCAAAAGGCGTTTCTGGTTCGGGGATATGCATCTACCGCCCCCGGTTCTGCAAGATTTTTTTCATTTTTCCACGAGAGCGGCTGCAGCTTCACGATTCAGGACGTATCTACTACACCCATATTGCTGTTGACTGTGCACCTGTTTTCGTGGGTTTCACGTCAGAACGAAACACAGACCAGCACCGGACAGCAAGCGAGAGGGAGGAATCGGAGCTCACGAGACCGTTGCCTTCGGTATCCCGTCCGTACACCACGGGACGTACGAGAGCATCTGTAGTAGTTCTCAGCAAAAAGCGTTGAAAACCGTGCCTTCCCCAAGCGGCATCGATAACACGCCCCTGCTCCCCCCTGAAGGAGCAGACGAAAGCAAGATGTCCGACCTGCCAAAATGGGCACAGGGGGAGGGAGACGAGCCGGCAGCAGGGGATCTTGAAGACAAGCTAGTGGACGAGTCGGGAGCGTCGAAGCCGACGCCGGCGGCTGCGCCTGAATCGGATGCGGAAGACATTCGTCCTGCCCCGCAGGAAAGCCCGCTGGCCTCACGGGCCCTCTGCTTCTTTCGATGTTTGTCGGTGCTGACGGTAATCCTGGCGCTTGTGGTGATCGGCACGAACTGCTACATCATCTACAAGCGGTACGACGAGATCAAAGGTGAGCTGGTGATAGCGTTGCCATGGTGGAGCAAGAGCCTGAGGAGGAAGAAGAGGAGGCAGGTAGACAGAAGCAAGCGTTGGCTGTTGATTATTCTTTCATTCTTTCTGAGTCAAGTCTTCGCCCAAGTGCAACTGGCAAACTGGCGGTGAATCGAAGAACACGAAAAAAACGACTGCTGTCGTAACACAAGCTTTCCAGTATGTCCGAAAATGTAAGAAACATGTGTGTATTCATATGAATACAAAAACATACTTGCATTACCGGACAAAGTGGTACACATCCATGAGCACACATACCCCTTACCAGGTATATACCAGCAGGTGCGAGTTCAAGCGAGTACTTCTGTACCGGCACCTGAGGTATTCATAACAGCAGCTATTGCGAGATTGGTACTGGTACGCGTATATATTGTGATGCTGGATGATCTCTCTTCTCGGGCTGGTGATATACTCATGGGGCCATGTTTCCGTGTGTGCCGTTTGTCGTCGATCACAGCTCGTATAATCCTTCTCTTGGGCAGGAAGCATTTTTTATCAAGCCTGGTTAGAGATTTGTACAGGTCGATGCTGTACCGCCGCTGCTCCCACTTGGCACCCTGACCCCACCCGGACCTGAGGCCTCTACACTGACCCTGTGTTTACGCTCGTACAGCTATTAATAGTCGCCGACAGGACCCACCCTGATCCCACCCGAATTTGTCCACCGTATTCGGGGTTTCCACGAAAACGGCAACAGCAAAACGGGAACAGCAAAACCGGAACGACGACTCTAACTGTAGTCAATAGACTTGAAAATAGTGAACAAAAGAAGGGGATTTGCGAATTGAAAATGTTCGTTGTTTGAGAGCCCAGTGACTACCTCACTGGGAACTGGTGCTGGTCCTGGTGCCGTTGTGTGGGCTTCGTCTCCTTGTGAACATGGCGGAGCTTCGGTCCCTTATCGCCATCATCTTCGGCCTCTTCGCATATCTCCGTAAAAAATTCACCCCCTCCCCCCCCCCTCCCTCCGTATAGTTCACCCTTCATGGAGCTCGGCCGACACCTGACGGCACTTCGCACTTGGTGCAAGCAAGCATTGGCTGCCTGGTTGGTGAAAACCCGACGTGCTCCGTCCCGGCATTGTAGGAATGCGGGGAGTCTATGGTCATACGACTCATACGACTACGGTCAATGCATGTCATGAGTACTCCCACCCTCCCTGGTCAAAACGACCACGACAATCCGTAAATAGCGAGCATACCCCCCCCCCCCCCTTCTCCCTTGCGCCCAATATGGTGCAAAGTCCCACCTCATCAAGTAAGTCTTCAGCTCTGTCTCGGACGCCGGTTTCCAAGGAAGCCCCGCCAACGAAATCGGACCTCGTCCCCTCGGTTCCGTCGCTACCTGGGGGACGAGGTCCGATTTGGTGGACAGGGCCTTCTTCGGAACTGATTTCAACCTTGCTGAGGAAGACAATTAGGCAAGCTTCCGCTATGTGCAGGACTGGTCGGCGCAAAATTTTGTTGCAGCACACGTACGTGTGTCGTCAATCTTAACCTTGCACGTCGGCCCAAACCAACCCGACCCCAGGCCTATAGCCCTTACCCGAACCCTGAACCTAACCCCAACCCCAACCCTTTGGGGGGATCGAGGTCGGCAGGGGCAGTCACGCGGCTCGGCCGGGTGTTTTGGTGGCGTATTTCCAGAAAACTTCAGGGTGGCCAGAAGACGAGCCTTGACCAATAAGACCCGCACCCTGCACCATTTTTCGCGCCGACCCGTCCTGCACATAGGGCGAGTCGATTCGGCAGGATGATGCACTTTATTTGCCGAGGGGGAAGGGAGCGTACTCATTTGTTGCTTGCATTAGTCATTTGACCATTGACCTCGCATCCCACTCGAGACGGAGCACCGTTCCAACTCTGGGCGCTCATCACGTGCTTTGTATGGATCAGACCGAAATGACCATTGGAACGCAAAGTTTTCAAAACAGGTTTGAATTTCAAAGATACCCGCCAGTTCTTTTCATTATCGCTTGCTATGAGCACGATTCTTCATGACAAAAGTTCCAAATTTTTTGGAAAAAATCCCGAAAGGAAGTCTTGTGGGGCAGATGTTGGGCAAAGATCGGCTTGAGAAAAACTCTGCAAAATGTTTAGGTCTGTGCCAATGGAAACGCAGAGTTTCTTTTTAAAGTTTGAATTCCAAAGACACTCGCCAAAGTTTTTCAGGTACAACTTGCTACGAGCACGATTCTTCAAACGGAAAGTTCCAAACTTTTGGAAAACCCCGAAAACAGCAGTTCTGGGGCCGATGTTGGGCCAAGTCCGGCTCCACAAAAACTCAGGCGGATGCTTAGTTCGAAGCGGCGAGCTTCCGAGTCCTCGATAGACATCGATCGACAAAACCAACGACTGCGTCATGAATTCTGAACAGAGTGCGCTCGCTAGGGGCTCCGACCCACCCTAGGGTCACCCGTGTTACACAATGGCCGGTGACATGTGGCGGGCGCTGGCCAGGCGTATGAATTAAAAACAATTGGCCGCTGGTGTGCAGCCAACAGATGACAATTTTTTTCGATCCGTCTCGAACGGCAAAACATGTTTTTTTTTTTCAGGTTTGGGAGATCATAGGACGCCGCCGGCAAGCTCTCGCCCCCTACCTAGACCATGGATCCACCTGATGTTTTCGATGCCGTGATCAATCCTCGTTGGCCTTGCCCGGCACCAAGCGGGTTGGGCGTGGGCTGAGTCTATGCCGAGATCGAGCGTCTATCGTCGCACGAACTGATTTTTATCAGCGTGTTGACGATTCGCAACGACAAGAATCAAATTGCGCCGCCTGCCGCCGTTAGAACAAACGAAGAAAAAATCAAACATTTTTTTTCCCTTTCTTCCCACAACGGCGGTATGCGGTATGAGAGAGGATATCTTCGGCTGTTCTATGAAAGCAGTATTGTTTTTAGAGCACTTTTTGGCTTGGCGTTTCCATTGCCATCAGGTTAGTTGGAAGCAGCGATATTCCGATTCCTCGACGGACATCGACTGACAAAACAAACGACTGCTGCGTCATGAACTCTGAACGGGCCGCGCTCGTTAGGGGCTCCGACCCACCCCAGGGTCACCGTGTTGACACAATAGCCGGCGACGTGTGGCGGGCGTTGGCCAGGCGTATGATGGAAAAAACAATTGGCCGCTGGTGTGCATCAAACAGATGACAGCATTTCTCGATCCCTTTCGGATGGCATTTTTTTTTTCCAGGATTAGGATAAGAGCGTAGGACGTCGCCGGTAAGCTCCCGCCCCCTAGACCATGGATCCGCCTGTTATCTTCGAGGCCGCCATGTACATTCGTTGGCCTTGCCCGGCACTAAGCGGGTTCGCCGTGGGCTGAGTCCATGTCGAGTTCGAAGGCCTATCTTCGCACGAGGTGATTTTTTACCAGTGTGTTGCCAATGTACAAACACTGTAGAAAAAATAAATTGCGCCGCTTGCAGGCTTGTGAAAAAAAATAATAAAAGAAAAGCTCAAAGCATGTTTTCCCTTTTTTCCCCACAGCGGCGGTACGAGAAAATCTTGAGCTGTTTCTTGAAAGCAATATTGTTGAAAGTAAACTTTGAAACATCGTGTTTCCATTGGCATCGGTCTTGCATAGAAACCGTTGGCTTCACTCGGGGGGGGCGGGGGGAGGGCATACTCATTTGCTGCTTGCCTTAGTCATTTGACCATTGACCACGCATCTCTTTCGAGACGGAGCACTGTTCCTATTCCTACTAGAGACACCTCCAACAATTGGGCGCTCATTACGTTGTTTCCATACATTACATAAAACTTTTTGCTAATCTTATTCCCTTCCTGTTTGGCCGCCTGCGGCCACCATCTATCTCCTAGGATAGCGATCGTTATCTCGTTGCTATCTAGTGTATCAAACTCCTCCTTGTCACATTCGTCTATTTCCCTCATCTCTTCGAACACATCCTGTTCCTCCTTGTATATTTCACATTCTCCTACTACGTTAGTTCTACTCTCTATTGCTTTGCCTCACGGGCACATCTGTGCATCAACTTCCTCCTCCTCCCGGCTACTGGTATACCTCTTTCTTCTTTCTGGCAGGTCCAGGTCACCTACACGAAAGCGCAGTTTCAGCGTTTTGGCGAAGTCCATTGGGCCGTGCAAATACGTTTTCATTCCTAATCCACCCCTCAATCCCCCGTATATCTCTATGTGTTTTTCCGATTCCACCTTGTTTCTTAGCGCTAGCCTTTCCCTTCTTTCTATCCTTTCTCCTATTTTTGCCTTGTACCTCCCAAACTTCCCGACGGACATCGTCTCTTCTTGGTTTCCCCCTATATCCTTCCATACGTTCTCAACCACGCCATCCCACCTTGTTCCAGCTCGCCCTTTTGTTACTTTCTCCCATACAGCTCTATCAAGTATGGCTGGCAACTTCTTTTTTGGCATGTTCCTTACTTTATATTGCCCTTTCAACTTTCTCATATTTCCACTTGTCTTGAGCGGGTGCATGCCCAGTTTTGCTGTTAATACTGTATTACTAGCTGTAGTTGAGCGTCTTATCTCCCAAACTTGCCGGCGGACATCACCTCTTCTTGGTTTCCCCCTCTACCCTTCCACACTTTTTCAACTACGCCATCCCACCTTATTCCAGCTCGCTCTTTTGTTACTTTCTCCCGTACAGCTTGATCAGCTATGGCTGGCAACCTCTTTTTTGGCATGTTCCTTACTTTATTTTGCCAGTTCAACTTTCTCATGTCTCTATTTGTCTTGAGTGGGTGCATTCCCACTTCTGCTCTTATTACTGTGTTACAAATCTTGCTTGAGCATCTCAGGACTTTTTTAGCTGCTGCCATTTGTACTGTTTGCAACTGTTTTACGAGTTTCGCGTTCCCTTCCCATACTTCTCCTGCAATTTCTAGCTTTGGTGCTATCACATTCATCAGGATACATCTCTTAATCCTGGTGTCAAGGTGCGAGTTTGTGAGGATCGCATCCATCTTGCCTACTTGTGCTTTACCCTTTCCTATTTCTTTTGCTTTATGTGTATCCCAAGAGCAGTCTTTTGAGATCTCTACGCCAAGGTATGCATACTGGTCTACGATCGGCAATTCATCTTCTCCCGACTTCCAACTAAAATTTTCCGGGTTTACCTTATCTTCGTTACAAACAACTACTGCGCATTTCTTGACGTTGGCCCTCACCCTCCATTTCCTGGTGTATTCTAGCGCATTCTCTGTTTGTTTCCGCAATCCTTCGGGCGTGTCTGATATCCCCCACGAAGTCATCCGCAAGCATCAATCCCGACACCGTATCTTCCCCTACCGTGACTTCCTGCCTTGCCTCCTCGACTGCTAGTAGCAGGTCGTTAATATATATCTTGAATAGGTTAGGTGACAACGTACATCCCTGTGCAACTCCTTGTAAAATATCAACGTACTTCGAAATTTCCCCGTCCAGCATCACAGCACTTCTCGCACATTCCGCCATCTTTTTCATCAGTCTCCCACCTTTCCTCTGATTCCTATTTCCCACAGTTTTTTTCCGCAATCCATTTCTCCATACTGTGTCGTAGGCTTTATGTACACCTAGAACGAAACAGCACGTTGCTAGTCCCGCGTCTTTCCTACCTTGCATAGTATATGCATAATTTTACCCCAAGGTGTACACATGGTCTACGCAGCCACGGTTTGGCCTAAACCCGGATTGCCCTTCGCTTATTTTGTCTTCCTTCTCCATCATCGTTCCCATTCTATCGTTCAAAGTCTTACTTGGGGGCGGGGGGGGGGGGGGGGGTATATACCTACTAGAATTGCACTGCTTTACAGAAACGAATATCTTAGTCTAATTTCAAGTAAAATGTTCCCGAACTGGGAGTGCAGTCCTGAAGGAGTTATTACCAGTAAGTTTTCGTGAAGACGCCGAAGCTGATGGCGACGCGGGGGAAGCTCCACGCTGGACTCCAAAAAGTAGAAGCCGACACAGCAGTGGCACCAGCACCAGCTGCCTTTGTCTTACTCACCCGTGGCATCTGGTACCCTTTTACCAGAGCAAACTGTAGATCAGTCCCATTTGGGGACAAACCAGTCAAATTCCAAGTAATTTGTCCCCCAAACGGGACTGCGGTTCTGAAAGGGTTGACACCTTTTTCTACCGCACTCCACAGAAACCTGCTGGTATGGAGTAGTGCCGGTCCCTCTATATTGCCGTTATGATATGCGCCAGCCAACAAAACCGGCACTAAAACCGGCAACCGGCACTATTTACTCCGCACACTGGTCAATCCCACATCTGTGCCAAGCGATTTGACTGACAGGTCCCTCTATAGTGCCGGTATGTATGTATGCGCCAGCCAACAATACCGCCTCTTGTAGCGGAAAACCGGCACTACCCCGCACGCTGCTACCACCGTGATGGATCCCATCTGTGCCGACGAAATCACAGGCGCTGTAGCGGGCAGCCTGCACTATAGAGGGGCCACTACAGCAGTAGGGAATATAACTATTTTTCCTATTACGGGGGGGCATAGTAAATAGGACCTACGGTACACACAAAAACCTATGTATTTCCCTATTTTTACCAACAATCTTTGGTTCTATTTACGATGGTCCCCCGTAAATAGTAGTTTGTCCCCAAAATGAGAGTGCGGTCCTCAAGGGTTTTGAAGGTGATGGCCGTCTTCTCGCCAGTATTTTTCCAAATGATGTGTGCCAGGTACCAGGTATATATATATATATATATTAATTTCATAAATATATATAGGCTGGATGGCTTTTCTGGGCGGTTGTCAAGAGTTGATAGTGAATATTGTTAAGGTATTAATAGCTATTTAGGCACTCTGATTGGCTGAGGGTGTATATGTATGCGGCTCAATCAACTTTCATGGAGTATTTCCCAACCACAGCATCCCGAGCGGGCCGAATCATCCTAATAATGGTCTTTCCAAGCACAGCATCCATGCAGGCCAATCACTCAACCTAGAGTCTTACCAAGCACAGCATCCCGGCACTGATCACTGGCTTAGGGTTCGGGTTAGGGTCGGTGGGTCCGCTTTAGGCGCCAAGCACAAAACCTCCATGAAGATTCACTATCAAGGTGTGACCACCCCTCACTTCTTTTTGCAATCTGGTCCCAAGGACCTTGATACATGAGTTGTCTTCCTTGTCGATTTTGCCTCAATTTTGTGGCCGTCGGCATGGAATCAGGGTGCCTTGTGGGCCCTGCCATACATACGGCTAGCTTTGTGTCCAGGTCAAATTTTGGAGGGCTCAGGTCCGAGTGCGATCAGGGTCTAAAGCGGAAGCAGGGGGCTCGTGTGGTTCTGAAGAAGAAAACGTGTTCACACCTTTTCTATTAATAGTTTAGGTCCCCGGCCACAAAGAGCTGCCCTCTCAGACCCTACGGCCCAGTTTTTGTGAGAACTGCTGGCGGGCGGTTCCCTTTAGCCCTTTAAGGACTGTTGGAGACGAATTAGTTAGCATTTGATTTGGTTTGTTCGAAGAACGGGACTGCAGTCCTAAACAAAAAGGTTAAATCGCCCCCAGCCGATTTCGCTTTTCTTTTCCGACTGCCGTTTTTTTTTTTTTTACGTTGTGGCCTGACGACGTCTTGAGTATCGAACTCGTGTGGATTTTTCATTTTTTATTTTTCATTTACAGCAGTGTCGGTATCGTGCTCCACTCTTGCCGGTAATACTGGCCGATATTGTGGTGCTCGTTTTGATATTTACATCAAGATAGATGCAAACGGTGATTATATTAACCGGCAGAGTGGTACCGGATACAGCATATGAGCATATCGAACTTGTTTTTCGCTCCATGTTCGTACGATATACCAGGTTTACTATTAATAGTGGTACTTACTGAGCGCGACTCTCGGTGCGATATTCGGCGCTACAAACTCTTGCTACGAGTAGCGAACGTTCTTTTTCATATTACGGGGGACCATAGTTAACAGGACCAAATATTGTTAGCACAAGTAGGGAAATACATAGGTTCTTGTGTGTAGCGCAGGTCCTATTTACTATGGTCCCCCGTAATCGTCGATTGGTCTACTATTGCTGTGGCTGTGGGACGGCACGTTGAAGCGAGCGAAACCAGAAAATAACACCAAAAGATGAAGCACAACACGAACAGCAGTTGCGTTACGTATCGAGTTGATGTTGAGTGGGGATACATTTCTCAACTATGGGAAAGGTGGATGCACCGGCCGCGGCAGATGTTGCCACTGCTGCTTGGTCCCACGCTCTCCGAGAAGAGTCTATATAGTCAAATAGTCGAGTCTGTAGGTGCCCTGAGATGTAAACGCCGTTTTTGGTATTCATTTTGGTACCGAAACGGTCCTTGTATTATTAATAGCGAACATGCTGTTAATTAAGTAGCAAAAAAAGGAAATCACAAAACACACGATGATGTATACCAGGGTGCAGAGTAGCGTCAGTACGTTGACACGCGGTGGACGAAAACTAGGCACCCATCGCATAATGAATTGTACGAGGTGCAGAGTACGGGTATGTACCCGTGTTAACTTGGCACACTGCGGACCGAAAATTGTTCAAAGATCACATGGTGGAACGTAACAGATAGAGAGTATACCGATGTGTTTAGTTGGCACGCTATATACGTGCCGAACATAGCCACGAATCACACAGCAGTGAAGTGTACCGGGTACAGAGTACCGGCATTGCGTTGATACGCGGTGGACACCCATCGTATGATTATTTGTGCCAGGTGCACAGCAGAGTCCGGTGTCAAGTTGGTACCACGCACCGCGAAAAAAGTCACAAATCACGCGGTGAAATGTACCAGGTACAGACTACCGGTATTAAGCTGACACACGACGGACCGAAAATAGTCACAGATCACATGGTGAAATATACCAGGTACAGAGTACCGGTATTAAGCTGACGCAATACGGACGGAAACTGCAGCAGTAGTAGTCACCAATCGTAAGATGATTTGTACCAGGTAAAGAGTACCGGTATCAAGTTGACACTCAGGACGAAAAATAAGTTTCCGATATTCTGATGAATTGTACTAGGTACAGAGTACCGGTATTTTTGACACACGGTGGACGAAAAAGAATCACCGATTATATGATGAACTGTACCAGGTACAGAGTATCGGTATTCCGTTGACACACGCCGGACGAAAAATAATAAGCCAATCACACGATGTCTTGTACCAGGTACTCGTACAGAATCCCGGTGTTCCGTTGACACACGGCGAGCTAAGTGAAAAATTGCTGTCTATTAAGGTGATGCCGAAATGTGCGCGTGACTCGACACCGTTCGGCGTTATCTATTTCCGGCTATCATGCAGTCTTGATCTGCTGTGGCGCTCTGCGTGGAATTAATTCGTACATGGAACAGATCAGATAGATCCCTATTTTATTATGTAGATACTTTATTTCCAGGGTTTGTCCACGGTTCGGGTCAATACTCGCGGGTCGGGTCGGCTGAGATCCCCTAAACCTGCCCGATCCGACCTGACCGGCCGGACGAGTGAGACTCCGAACACCTCCTGACCCGACCCGGCCCGGCCCGGCCCGGCCCGTGAGGTTTTGAAGACCTTCTGACCCGACCCACGTGTTGCGGGTCGTGACCCGTTAACAGCCCTGGATGTTTCCTGGGCATGACCCTTTCCGCGGTTTCGGTCCGGAGCCAGGAGGTCTTCGAAACTCACGGGTCGAGTCGGGGCAGGAGGTATTCGAAATATCATGGGTCGGGTCGAGCCAACCCGACTCCACCCGACCCCACCCGACCCGCGAATTTTTATCTTACCCGTGAACAACCCTGGATATTTCGGACCAGACAGATCCCTGATTGATGTGATGAGCAATATGTATTAAGCTGTCACGTACGGGAATGGATTCGTTTTAGACGTAAAAAAATGTTCAGTCTATTCGACAAACCATTTAAAAAAAAAAGTTTTTTTGTTTTTCTTTTGAAAATAGGCTACCACCACACTGGTAACATGGTTTTAGACTTGATTCATGGTTGCAGCAATTGCCTGATTACTCGACACAGGAAACGAATTGGACGATTGCGCTCGACAGACACATCTAAGCAAGGGAGAAAGAGGGGTTGGCTGGTTGTGAATTGATCTGCAGATTTCTTTTCTCGTCTATATACGATTTGGTAATATGCGAGAAAATTCGTTTTTTTCAGGTTTTAGCGAGGCGCGCGAGCGCGAAGAAAGCGCGAAAGTTTTCTCTTGGTTTTCCGAGGAAACAAAACCTCTTCATAACAAATTGTACTATTAATAGAGTAAGGTGCCTTGTTGTTAGTTTCTCTGTAAGTGTGCGTGTCATCGTGTGTGATTCAACATTTTTTTCGGCCACGTTTGTCCACCGCGCTCAACGCACACACACTAACGAAACCTTCTCGTTCTGGTGCGGTTGTGAGTCGTCCAGAGTTGGTCTAGCTATAGGTGGGACAACGCGCGTAGGCACATGGCTGGGCCATGGTTTAAAAAATACAAAACCGTATAGTATCGTAACGTTTCTTGTTTTTTTTGTCTCTACCTAACGAAACCCGACTCTACGAGTACTCATTGGCAGAATGTGCCTGTCCACGGCAACGTTCGGGCAGTGTCCCCAAGTCATGTCGCAGGTGGTATTGTCAGGCCTGCCCTCCTAGTGATGAGGGGACGGAGAAGCAGGAGAAGCTCTGCTGTAGATGTCGCACAGCAATACATAGTCGTGGTGGCACCTGTCACAGCGGTTCTGTTTTTTGAGTTCTGCCTAACGAAATCCAACTCTGCGAGTACTCGTAGGCAGAGCGTGCCTGTCCACAGCAACGTTCGGGCCGTGTCCCTAAGAGATGCTGCAGGTGGCATTGTCAGGCCCACCCTCCTATTAGTAGCGATGAGGGGACGGAGAAACAGGAGGTGCACTGCTGTAGATGTCGTACAGCAGTACATAGTAGTGGTAGCACAGCGGCTTTTGTGGTTTTAGTTCTACCGAACGAAACTCAACTCTACGAGTACTCGCAGGCAGAATATGCCTGTCCACAGCAACGATCGGGGCGTGCCCCTAAGACATGCTGCAGGTGGTATTGTCAGGCCCACCCTCCTATAGCGATGAGGGGACGGAGAAGCAGGAGAAGCTCTGCTGTAGATGTCGTACAGCAGTACCTAGTCGTGGTGGCACCTGCTACGAGAAGCTCTGCTGAACACATGTCAGGTTATGGATTTTCGTCTTGAAATTATGCCGAATTTCGAGTTGGGAACCGAGAAACACACAACAAAATCGAGTACGTGTACAAAGGGTTCAAGGGTTATAGACCGACAAGCCGAGCGTACAGCGACGCTGACCCTGGCTTCGTGTGCCCTATTGCTGCTGCTGCTGCTGCTGCTTTGCTGCCGGAGAAGCTCTGCTGTAGATGTCGTACAGCATTGCATAGTAGTGGTGGCACCTACTACGAGGAGCTCTGCCGGACACATGTCAGGTTATAGATTTTTGGTCTTCGAATTGTGCCGAATTTCGAGATGGGGAACAGGGAAGCACAGAACAAAATCGAGTACGTGTACAAAAGGTTCAAGGGTTAGACCGAAAAGCCGAGCGTACAGCGACGCTGACCCTGACTTCGTGTGCCCTGCTGCTGCTGCTGCTGCGGCGGCGGCGGCTGCTGCTGCTGTGGCGGCTGTTGCTGCCGCCGCCACGTCTGCTGCTGCTGACAATTTTTAATAATGAACCCCAACGCCACGGATACATACGACCGCGCACGTAGATGATCGTTCGTTTTGGTTCGCACAGCAATCCGTATTCGCCCAGTATGATGCATCGCAGATATGAATACTGAAGGTCATGAGGTCGCGCCTCATTGCCACCGATTTCTTAAGTAGTATTCCTTTCTCTCCAGGGAAGAACTATTTGACATAGCCAAATATTCGATACATGTCATCTCCTTCCCCAGGATTTTGTGCACACAGCAATTCAACCCGCCCTTGAATCCGACATGTGTGGCCGACAAGAAATTTGCTCCAAACTTTTTAACCCTCTTGAGTCACAATTCTCCATGCAAATTCGAGAAAAAGTATCCCGAGGTGAACAAGGAAAAACAAGGACGTTCAGTCTTCATTGTATCGGGCAAACGGTGCCACTGTCGTAGCTAGACATGAACGCGGCCACACGCCGAGCGATAGCCATCACACCCGGTGCCATCGCCGCAGCGAAGGCCATCTGTGATCGGGCCTTGATGCAGCGGGAAGCGAGTCACCCCTAGCGTTCAGATGCGAGCGCATCACTGCTGTCTCACGTGAGAAAACGATAGAGTAAAAACACTCTACCGTGCCGCTCGTCCGGAAATATAGGGATGGTTCAAGTATAAACATGAAAAGAAACGGTTCCTTATATTTCCGGACAGTGTGGTAGGTACGTACGAGTTCATACAGCAACACCATGCAGAACTTCAGGCGCGTGGTGAATGCAGCCTTGGCCGCAAGGCTCAAGCCCAGCTGCACGCACAGCGACAACTTGCCCGTGAGCTAGAGGTGGGGCCCGCTTCCACGGAGGTGCAGACAGCGCCGTCGAAATTCCGGTCTCGGCGAAGTGCAGTATAGCAACACGCAGCCGATTGTCGATGGCTGTCTGTGGGTAGGTTCTTGTTTACAGGTCGCGCCCAACAGCAGTAAACCAGGACCACATGGCCTGAGACTTGATCTAAACAAGATATGTTTCGCAGCGGGGACAGCATTCTCGTGCTGCCGGCCGCCGATCCCAAGGGGCCACGAAAAACGTGCGATTCGCTCGCGCTCGAGCGTCGGTGTCTACCGCTGCTGCTCTACGCTCTGCTGGGCGTGATGCGCTGTCCGGCAGCACGTTTTGTGCGAAAAGCAAGGCCGACTTTTTTCAGCTCGTAGCTCAACGCCGCGACGTCCACCCCCGCACAGGCTTTTATTTATTTTTTGAGAAGCAGCATCATCGAACAGTTTTTTTTGGTGACTCAAAAGGCTTTTTTTTGCCCCTTCACGGATTGGTTGATTTCGTAAAGATCTTTTTTCTTCCCGAATCTCGACCATGCG